>OX638202.1:520126-1721676 GCA_951805265.1 Schizotus pectinicornis | reverse complement strand
CGGAATGCGTAATTATGTTAAAAAGGTCCTCTAATAACAAAAAACTTCACAAAAATATTACAACATTTTCATTCTCTATTAATTTATTATACCATTGTTCAATCAATTTGCATATATGTTTCTATGTTATTAAACCAGGTTAAAAGCTAAACCACGTGTTCAGAATGATGCAAGTTTGGCTGCCTCTTTTCTAAGTTTCATGAAACTTGCTTACCTTTTGTGAATAAGACCTTGTTATTAAAAAAGTAATTTATACGCTTTTTTTTGATAACCTTACATGTTTATTTATCCCCTTTCATTTTTATCAATGTATTCGTTGTGTTAAATAATTGCTTCTTTTTGCAAACGCAATCATTATCTGTGCTCCAATGATCTCTCGGTCAGATTTGTACAACAATTTAACACACAACATTTAATTTTTTATTTCTATAATAATAATTAAAACTCAACTTAATAATTTTGGAGCAAGAGAACAATGCACAATAAAATATTGAAAGATGTAAATTATTGAAACCAAGAACCATCAATTATGGTACTGCTGACATTGAAACACGTAGGTGGAAACGCCGAGTGAATTTAAACCATCTTGACCTTAAGATCGAGCCTTCAATTTACCGCAAAATTATTTTGCAAACACGTTTAACAACTACCAATAGACAAATTAAAAATAATATTGAAAATAATAACTTACTATACTCCTGTGCTTAGGTCTTCTTGCAGGTGAGTAACAGGCTTTCGACTTAATTGTTTTCATTAATCTCATTCATTTCAATCATTTTGTTTCAGCTTCTGTTACATTATTCGTTTCTTTTATTGCTAGTTCCTGAAGTATTATCTCAACCCTTATGTATTTCTTATAGTGTCTTTACCGTCAAAAAATATGACTTCGTATATCTTGATGTTAAAGTTTCGGGTATTTTCCTAAACATAACAAGTGCGTTGCATTTTTTTACGTAAACTTTCCACGATCGACGTGATAAATGAATCCTTCATATTAACAGGTCGCTCTCCATTACTCCGTGAATCCTTGTTGATACTGTCAACAAGTTGTGAGATCAGCTTTGTCGGAAACTTCGGATGCGCACATTGCAAGATTCAAATTCTAATAACGTAGATTCATTAAGGTAATCGAACTATAATTAATTATAAACAGGTCTAGACTCTAACTTTGACTTTTTATAGTAACGCAACAGTGTCAAAAGCAACTAAAATTCGATCGCATTTTACGTGGCTTGTGCTTGATTACATTTAAACTAGTGAGCCGGGTTCTAACTTTTTACTTAAGTTTTCTTATCGTAAGGAAAAAATATAAAAATGTTTCGTAAGACATTGCGCTGTGGCCAATTTACCTAAATTGCCAGTTTTAGCTGTCACACAACGGTGACAAACGGTGCACTTTTTTTAACTCAAAAAATGATTTTAGATTTATGTACTTACGTAAGAGTAAAAGATATCTTACATCAAACGCGGGTAATTGTTTACAATGCCCACTTCGCGCTTTCTGCAGTGTTTAGGAAACCATCGTAAAACATCATTATAATGCTATTTTAAGCAATGAAATAATAAATAATTTTATGCAAAATTTATAGGGGTCGTAATTAACAGTCTACCAAATTTACCCAATATTTTTATACAAAAAAATACTTTCATTTTCCAAAAATACTAAATGCTCACCAAAATTAAGAAAGTACATAATCTTAAAGCGACAACAAAATATTGATATAATGCTGGCCTCTTATATATTTTGTTCGCCAAAATAACTTTTGTTGACCATAAATACTAAATGTTCACCAAATTTTATTCCACATTTAATTCTAACATAATACCCAAATATTTAATTTTCGACAGTGTCTTATATTATTTAGCAGTTAAAAATACTATTTGTTGATCAAAAATACACAAGCAATGAAATGTTGTGCAAATGGTAAATAATTTTATGCAAAATTATAGATGTAGATGTGCTAGGGCAAGGAAAATGAGAGTAAAAATAGAAGTGATTTGCACAAAAAAAGATATTGATTTTCGTAATATATAAATGCTTTGCTGTAATTGACTTGCATTATGTAAAACGTAAAACTTCTCTTAGTGGTAATTTCTAATCGTGCTTTTAAAAAAAAATTACAGGGCCCTGAACTGACCTTGTACAAAACTTTTTTCGCGTGCCTCTTGTCTGGAAGCGCAAGCGGCAAGGAAAGATGCGCGAGCATATTTCATTTTTGGAGTATAGAATAATTGTTTGACGCACTAAATATAAATGGATAACGCGAATATTCCTCATGTACAGCACGGACGCGTAACTTGAGCGTTCTAAATTTGGTGAACATTTAGTAAAATTGATAGACATATAGAATTTAAAATGTAAGCAATAGTAAAACAAAACGCAGCATAGTTATTTTAGTGGTGATGTTCTCATTTTCTGATGTATAATAATTTGGGTTTCATTTAGATTTTTTGATGCTCATTAAATTTTCTGGTGGACAGTGCAAGGGATGTATGGTTTAATTTGGTGTACATTATATTTGTTCCCAATTTATAGATGTATATGTGCTAGGGCAAGGAAAATAAGAGTAAAAATAGAAGTGGTTAATAATAATATTTTCAAATACTGGAAACTTACCAAACACAAAAACTTTAGCCTGCCGACTCGTGGTAACAAACTAAAGCTACGTATGTAATATGTAATAAAAATTAAATATGCATAACTTGCATATCTACCAGAAAAAGCACACAATAGACAGATGCACAGTCTGAGGTTAATGGCAGTCGTGTACAATAAGTTTTATTCCTGAATGCGTCGTTGACCGTGAAATAGAAATTAGGTGATACATAAAGATAACGCAAACTATGACTAAGAAATTACTATGGTTACTACGAAAATTTCTTTTTGTCAATATTAACAGTACCTATGTATTCAAACCGGAAATAAAACAAAGAAAAATCTACTCAAATAAAATTAAATATATCTCACATTAATTTTGTTTAGTGCTGGCTTTGTTTTGCTTAATTCAGTTTTAAGTTAATTAATTAGTATTCAGCGATTTTTTTAGGACAAAAAAGAAAATCAGCAGAGTGAAGAAAAAGAATTTTGTGCGTTAAAAAGTAGATAATAGTGTAACAACTAGAGATGTTCATAAATACAGTGTACCTAGCATTTACACTTATTAAAACGTCAAATAATAAAGTACAAGTAATGAAGTTAAAAAATTGTTATATCGGGTGTCCCGAAAAAATTGTGCAATATTTTACCGGCGGCTTCTACAATGAAAAACATAAAGAAAGTTGTCTATAAACATAGGGCTAAAAATTCTTCCTAATTGAACTAGAGGCCTCTAAAGGTAAACCTCTGTTAGTGGTTTGCAGTGAATATCTTCAAAGCCAATCAAGGTAAAATAATGATAATGATAGGTAATAATGATGAATAATGAGAATAATGAAATGTTGCCCAACCATTACCATTTTTGTATATATCAATAATAAATGTCATTTCATTCTCAATACCTGTCGTGTAACAAAATCTTTAAATCGATTTGGCTAAGAAACGGTGTACTCTATCGGTATTTAACAAGGGTACTTTTCTTATGTAGAAAACTTTAGATATTTAAAATCTCAGGGTTAAAAATTGAAAATGATACATATAGAAAAGTTAGGGCGCGCATGAGACAGCCCTGTATACATTTTTTGAATTATTTTTATTTCTACTGGTAACATATAAAAATAGTAATAGTTGTGCAAAATTTTATTATTTTAACTTGACTGGTTTTGAAGATATTCACTGCAAACCACTAACAGAGGTTTACCTTTAGAGACCTCTAGTTTCCTTAAAAAGAATTTTTTTCTAATGTTTATAGACAACTTTCTTCATATTTTTAATTGTAGAAGCCGCCAGCAAAGTATTGCACACTTTTTTCGGGACAGCCTGTACACATATGTATATAAATATACAGGGTGGCTTAAAAGGTCCGCACCACCTTGAAGGTGAGTTATCTAGAATTAGTCTAGAGCAGAAAATTGCTAAAAATTCCTCTTTGTCAGTTTAGAAACTACAAGCAATTTAAAAAGAAAAGAACAACGCTGTTATCTGACCTTTTAGGACAGCCTGTATTTTTACTTACCTACAATTGATATTTAAAGTCAGTACCAACGGCAGAACCTATAAGTTTGAATAATCACTACCAGACACTTCTTGTCAGAATGGCCTCAAAGAAATTAACTACCTCACACAATACGGAATGTACTTATTAACTATTACTTTTGATTTTAATGTTATCTCAGAGGAAATTTAGTGCAATTGCATTTAGGATAAAATACTCACAATAATTGATGTCCTTTGTTATTACTATCTATAACATTTTTTGCACAATAAAATTATGATATGGGTAGATTAGTTTCTAATCGGATAGTTTCTATTGTTGCAATCAGTTTGCCTTACATTATTTGTTTACATATTATCCTTATGCTCAAGTTATGAACAGATCAATTTTGACGTATTACTTTAGCAAGTAGACACTTGTTAAATAATTTACAAGTTGGTAATATGTAATTGGTAAACATTCTTTATAATAATCTTGGAAGTGACACCCAATTCAGCAGTCATTTCCCATAAAGCAAATGCAAAAATATTATTTTGTGATGAAGGCGCTACCAAGTCAATTTTTTAAGACAAAAGCTTAGGTTCTTCCGTTAGCATTGTGCAGACAAGAGAGGCTCAAATTGTTATCTTGGTTATTTTCTTCAAAACAATTTCCTCTCGATGTCATTCTAATTAAAGCAACTTGCAGGAATTAATTTTAATGTAGTCAAATTAGCCCCTTAAGTTAAATTTCTCCGAAAAATTTTATGAGTAAATATTTCATTAAAACCGTCTTAAGGGATGCTTATTTATTATAATGAATTTGAAATAATATTAAACAGCCTGTTCGCAGGCAGATATTTTGCCAGCATTCCTGCCAAGATATCAAATTCAGGACAATCCAGCTTCACCATCATACCGCAACAAAGTAAAAGCATTCCCCTCGGGAGACAGCAAATCGATGCAAGTTGAAACATGTTTTCAGTCACGCTTTGACGATATTTGCCTTTTTACTTGTTTACTTGCTGTCATAATCATTATCAACTTTTCATTTGCTTTGACCAATACCTAAAGAAGTTTTTGCGTTTAAGAAAGAGATAGTTGGCAAACTGAATAAATCAGATCATACTGATTTTTATTTAAAGGTCTTAAGAGTGCAGGTTTTTTTGCTGCGGATAGATTTTTTAAGCAATCAAAAATTAATTGAGAAAGAAAAAGCAGGGGAGCAGTAGCCTTAAGAAAATTGCTGGAAAGTTCCAATAGATGCTGAAATTGAAAAGCTCCACGTAACACTTGTACAAATAATACTCGATATTAATGTGTACGTATAACTAAAGCTAAATGTCTTTTCCATTTACTTAGGGAGTTTCCAATATTGTGGATAATAAAATATTGACAACGCATTCATTTCCTTCAACGCTCAATAAGTGAAGCTGCTCCGTTAAGAAGTTTCAATTGAGCTTCTTTCCCCCTAAGTATACATTCATCTTTCTAAATTTAATTAAAATTTTATTTACGTAAGCGATCGATATCATCTGCATTACTAAATTCCATTTCGTTAATCACTTTCGAACATCGTGTCCCTAAAAATCGCCAGCATTTATTTTGCTGCTTTCATTGAGCTGTTTCACTTACCGTTCAATACAAAAATCACGATGTCAATTTATCAATTACGACATAAACCATGGAACGTCAAGTTAATAAGCAAAGCATTCCTACTTTTATCCAGAAACGTTCCGCAAACTTAACACTCTCCAACTATTGATTGGGTACACTGACGAGCAATAAACAAGGCACGACTCTTGAAGCGAAATCGACTATTTTGAAGTGGCGTGTCAGCGTAGCGTATTGAACTCCACCAAAATCTTATCGCTCAATGGTGCTACAAAAAATAAATATTAATTTCGTTTGGAGTTTATACCTACCCTCCTCCTCATCCTATCAAACTGGTTTACACTGGGAAGAAACACCGTGTCCTATTTATTGCTCCCCAGTGTCCTACTGACTTTCCCAGTTTCTTACATACTTATTATTGTTTCTTCTACAAATTGAACAGTTCTATTTCAAAAGTCAAAACAATTGTGTTTTGAAATAATTATTACTTTAATTTAATTTTTATTCAAAACTAATCTAGGTCCTTAGGGTTAGCATGCAGTATTGTTAAATAGATTTTAGTTGAAATTGCGAGCTTTATAATAATTGACGCAGTATTTACAACGTACAGACCATTAATTATAAAAATAGTTGTTTTACCCATGTTGTAACACGAAAAACAATAAAGTGGTTCCCAGCTATTTAATTGCTAAAAAGTTTAAAGTAGAAGTAGTTCCTTAGATATTAAGGGTGGATATCTAAGTGGCCACCAACTGATTTAATGCAATAATGAAACTTTCCTTTGATTTTCAAGGTCCGTGATGTTAGCTCCCTACTGTAAATTAGATAAGTAACTACATTTAGCAGTTCAGAGAGTAAACAAAGGGGAAATATATAAAAGTAAATCAAGAACGACCTGACCTAGATGTTATAAATAGTCGTGGAAATAAAAATAAGATTAATGATTAAAAAAGCGATAATACCGACGAAGATGATAATAAAGGTACTGCTGACAACGATAGTGGTGTCGTAATTAGCTATCCGGAGAATACAATGGGAAGATGGTATCCACTTATAAGATTATTGGAAAGAGAAGAAAGGTTCTATAGAATAAAAAGGAAAAAAAGATATGAGCTAATGTGCGTTGAATATAATATTATTTAATAACACACCCGTCGGCACAAAATCTTTTTTTTTTTATTTTATGTTACTAGTTACAACGTATCCTTGGGGTTAATCTTTGCATCAATATTCAATGCTTTGCTTCATCATAAACGTTTTTGGCAGTATCAACATATAATGAAATCACATCAAGCCAAATGTCAGTGACTCATTGTGTAACGTTAACATGTAAGCTTTATGACTTTGATGAGTTTGGAGTTCAAATCAATAGAAACTTTTAGTGCAACTCTTTATGTCTAACATTAACTCGCAATGGAACTTGGTGGGGATTTTATAGAAAAGAATTACTATTTAGATTGCTTATGTCAAAATATACTAGATATTGCTGATATCCCAATTTTCTTAATTCTGGAGTTAGTACAGTTTTAAGGAGCCTTCTATTAGTCTTGACAAAAATCAAAAATTTTGTGGATGATAAATTTAAGATTAATCTTCCCTCTAACTATCTCTATCTCTAAAAATCAGAAAAGTAATAGAAAGGAACCCGAAAAGAAAGAAGGATAGAATGGAAAGAACAGCGTAAAAAACTAGAGGAGAGAGAATGGGAATGAAACTATGTAAGAAAAAAAGTGGAAAAAAGTTAAAACAACTAAAAAAAATAGAGAAGATTTCCTGTTCTACGACTGTTTCTTTTGTCTAACATTTTTGTACGTTTCAGGAAAAAGTTCATTTAGATATAACTAGTCAACCCGCGTTAAACCCATTTTTATTTCATTTTACCAGTCAATTTTCCATCATGAATGTATTATTCTACAACAAAAGTATCGGAGATCCCCTCGTATGCGAGAATCTCGCCCGTCAGTTGTTTGTTGTTGCCATTGTACCTTATTCTATACGTTCCCGGTTGCACGTCCTGTCCAATATCCCATTCAATAGTAACTTCGCTTTCCCCGAGTTCCACATTAGTGCGCTTCCAAATAAACCTGATAGAACCAAACATAAGTATGATGACGTTTTTAGTAGATTGTAACTCGCCTAGTATCCCAAGTTGCGTCATTGGAAACTGTAATCCATTCCTCACCAACTTGAAGCTCTATACTAAGAAAAGTGCCACCTTGCTTAACATCGTTTCGCGGATTTCCAGACACCTAAAAAAATTCCGATTATTAATAAAGCCAAATTAAGCTATCGTTCCACTAACAAATGTGGCAGACACAGTCGTGCCAGGAGTAGCAACAGGTGATGGTTGCGTTAAACACTGTCCAAATTCCTTGGTCGCGCCAGGAGCATCGAACAGCACTGGAGTAACTAGGCTGATGAGATCAGAAGTGAAATCGGGAGGTGTTGGACCACCATCCATATCTTCTCCCTGCAAAATTTATCCGTCTCACAAAGGAATTAATTAATCAGGACAACACGTACCTGCATCAACGCCGTTGCCAAAGCGCTGTATTTCTGGAGGTAAATATCTAGGGTGTAAGGACCGAAAATTGTTGACGCTCCTTCGTAACGTTGCAACTAAAAGCAAATTATTAATAAAGAGAAAACCGCTATGTTTGTTTTAACAAAAGTGTTTTACACAGGGTTCAGTTGTCTTAATGTAAGAAGGGTTTAATTTGCAAAACTTTGGAACGAGTAAAGAAAACAATTCATTACTTGATATTCTTCTGGGGTTGCTATGTAACTCGTGTAAACGTTGCTAAGCCCTGTAATAATGGTTCTTGTGTTCTCCGAGCCGCCATTGTTTATGATTGTTTCCTTTACAGTGTCTCTTAATCTTCTACCGGACATTGTGGTGAATTCCCCAGGTACTGCGAGCAGTGCTATTTCACCGAACATCAAGATTTGAGTTGACACAATTTGAGGCTGCCACGAATACGGGAAAGAGACCTAAAATTATTAATTTCAATTAGAACAGCTGCATGAAATTCAAGAAATTGACATTGCAGCAAAACAATTTGTTTCCAACAATTTATAACGTCAACCAAAGACTTAATTTAGAAATTAAAACTATAAGTTTGAAATAATCTTTTTAATAATTAATTTTTTTTTATTTAGAAAAAGAGAAAAGATTTAGAAGCTCTATTTGTATCATAATCGACCAGGCGTCGCAATTTGTACGGTTTTTGTGATAAAAAAAATAAAAAGTATGAAAAAGTAGTAATGCAACAAAATGAACAAAAGTTGTACACCCAATATAAATATTAGAATAAAGAAAAAAAGTTGTTAGTAATAGTAAAAAGATAAAGTGGTAACAAAAAGATTTTTTAGATAGTTAAAAAAATATATAAATATAGATTATTAAACCTCTAAAAAAATTAATAAAGCAGTAGAAGTATAAAAATAAAGTCTTAGAAAAACTTTTGAAATAAAAAAAAATTAAAAATACATGATTTTTTTGTTCCTTTGCTTTTGTGGTAGGTACCTAATTGTTTATTAAAATAATGTGTTTGGGTTGTAGCCCGACATTAGTCAAACCTTTTTGACAACTACAACAAAAATTTTAGAATATTCCTTGTTAGCACTTGCTTCTCCACTTTATAGCGCAGCATCAGTAGAATAATCTTAGTGAGACATGAAATGTGGAAGAGACTTACCCCTCCTGTAAAGATCAAAATTGGTTTAGGTGCATGACAAGCAATATCTTCCTCTGTTGGAGGGAATACTAAATCCCTGATAGCATCCCAAAACGGGTTGTCTGTTACTGTTCCTTGAGCAAAATCGAATTCTCCAGGTCCATCAGTGGTGCCTCCAGCAAAACTGTACCCCATTCCCGGAAGACAACCTGTAACCTGTGAAGACCATTGAGCATTTACCATAATTATTTTCAAGTTACTCACTTCTCCTACTGTACCATTAACCATTGTAACTGTAACTCTTTCTTTTGGCATGTCGACATATTGATGAATACTCTTAACAGGTCCCGTAACTTCAAAAGTATTTTCTTCCAAAAATAATTCCTGTAGAAGTTAATTTTCAAAGTAAACATAAAAATTGTGACGTGTGATTTCTATTTACCTTAGCTTTATTGTAAAGTTTTCCAGCTATAATTTGAGTGCTTTGCACCATGTTGTCACCTGGACCAAAAGCAATGCATACTTTAGCGTCTCCATCGCAAGTACTCGTTACAAAATCGCAATCATCACCAGTAGTAATGCACTTTGCTCCTTTAGTGTTCGGAGAGACGTCTCCTAAGTTTGTTGAAGCAAAAGCTCCGACAAACGACCCCTAAAATAAGAATCCTTTGCAAAATCACGTACAATTTTCGTTTATGGAAAACTTTTCTGATCCAGCAGCAAACGCGTGTGATTTTAAAACAATTTATTGATAAAAGCAGCTGGAGCGTGAAATAGCACGAATAAATACCTTTCCTGGCAGAGTTCCGTTATTAATGTCGGTCTCGAACAGAACAGAAGCATATCCAACATTGTCTGAAGTTACCAAGCAGTTCGTGTTGTTCATAGATGTAGCGTGGACAGCGAACCAATTAATTACTCCAATCGGAACGTTATCAGACGATCTAACGAATTTTAATTGTACCATTTCCTTGTCGACGTCATAATCGTACCTGGAAATTTTAAAATTTACCAAGCTTAAAGAATAGAATTCGCTAACGCTTTGATTTTGCGTTGTTTAAATTATTCTGTAAAAGCGCAGCAAGATAACAGAGTTTTGCTAAATTTTAGCAAATGTAGAAATTAAGAAAGTAAAGTAATTAAAAAGCCATAGAGGAATCAAAAAAGGAAGTCGATGAAAAATATTGTAATAAAGATGTAAATGAGAAAAATAATAACACTTTTTGATATAAAAATAACAAACTGCAATAGTAGCAAAAAGAAGTGAAATTTAAGTTGTAAATACAGAGTATGCCAGAAATATTTACATTGTATCACAATTATTCTTAAAAGGTCGGTATCAATAATAAGTCAAACTTTTGTTTCAAATTTACTTCAAACTAGATTTCAATGTAAAAATAATAGGATTTACTCTTACGCCTCTGTTGCTATGTACTGTTAATATACTTTTGAGAATTTTAGTTGGTAGGATAACTTGGTTTGGCTCTTATAACGCAGCTTTTGGCACAAAATTGTTTGTTACGCCTATTACTAAAAGGGTCGTATTTCACAGCCAAATTTACCCAATATTTTCATACAAAAAAATACTTTTATTTCCCAAAAATACTAAATGCTCACCAAAATTAAGGAAGTACATAATCTTAAAACGACAACCAAATATTGACATAATGCTGGTCTCTTATATATTTTGTTCGCCAAAATAACTTTTGTTGACCATAAATACTAAATGTTCACCAAATTTTATTCCGCATTTAATTCTAACATAATACCCAGATATTTAATTTTCGACAGTGTCTTATGTTATTTAGCAGTTAAAAATACTATTTGTTGATCAAAAATACACAAGCAATAAAATGTTGTGCAAATGGTAAATAATTTTATGCAAAATTACAGATATAGATGTGCTAGAGCAAGGAAAATAAGAGTAAAAATAGAAGTGGTTTGCACAAAAAAAGGTATTGATTTCCGTAATATATAAATGCTTTGCTGTAATTGGCTTGCATTATGTAAAACGTAAAACTTCTTTTAGTGGTAATTTCTAATCGTGCTTTAAAAAAAAAATTACAGGGTCCTGAACTGACCTTGTACGAAACTTTTTTCGCGTGCCTCTTGTCTGGAAGCGCAAGCGGCAAGGAGTGATGCGCGAGCATATTTCATTTTTGGAGTAATAGAATAATCATTTGACGCACAAATAGTTTTTTTGGGAAACACTAAATATAAATGGACAGCGCGAATATTTATTATGTACAGCACAGACGCGTAACTTGAGCGTTCTAAATTTGGTGAACATTTAGTAAAATTGATGGACATATAGAATTTAAAATGTAAGCAATGGTAAAACAATACGCAGCATAGTTATTTTAGTGGTGATGTTCTCATTTTCCGATGTGCAATAATTTGGGTTTTATTTAGATTTTTTGATGCTCATTAAATTTTCTGGTGAACAGTGCAAGGGATGTATAGTTTAATTTGGTCAACATTATATTTGTTCCTTTACTAAAATGCATTTAGCAGATATCTTTTTCTCAGCGGTTTTAAAGATAAACTAATATTTTAATAAAATATAAAAATGTTATATTCTCCAAATTGATGGAAGCTAGATTTCATGGTTTCACTAAAATATCCAAACTGTGCGTATTACCAATATCTAAAATCATTGAAATACGGCCAGGCAATATTGGTTTTATAACCTAACCTACCCCTATGTTATCAGAGCTTTGCTTGATCTAACACCACTCGTTGTTACTGGTACAGTTTCTACTAGCGGCTCATTTCTTTTTATCAACTTTTTTCGGGCCATTTATCAACTCTCAATAAATTCGATTCTACTCACTTTGCCCGTTCTTCTTCGGGATTATACAAATAGGAGGCTGGGCTGCGATTGATGTTAGCTTCCAGTAGTTCTCCCGATGTGACAAATATCTTTCCCTCCACAACGTTTTCATGCGCGTTGATAATGGACTGTAATCGGGATTTTTATACAAATTTTTAATTAGCTAATAACGCCAAATACTAACTTGGGTAATACCGTCGGCGAGAGCATTAAAAGTTTCCACAACAAAACCCAAATCCGGGATGTCGTACATTAAATCCATGAGAAATCCGCCCGGAGTCCCATGTGTGTGAGTGCCGCTCATCGCAACATTACTTTCAGTATAAACATCTCCATAAAGGTCACTCAGTCTTTTTAATACCTGCGATAAAAAATTGCGGATATAAAGAAGTCAAGATCATGATCCATTACCTCTCGGCGAAGTCCATGTGCCATCATTGCCGTATCAACTGTAACAAACGCAACTCGGGTGGTTCCGTCATCAATTATGTAAGCTCTGGAAAATTGACGTAAATGAATTCCGCAACCGTGCTGATCTAGTTTAGCATATCCCATCTGATCAAAGAAAAAGCTTGCGTAATTAAAAGTTTTAAAATTACGCGTTACAGTAACTCACAAGTGTAATTTCAGCTGATGGACCGGTACAATCGGCAATACCAATTCCAATTTGATAATCGGCTTTGACTAAATTGAAAGAAACATTCACCAAAACAAGGAGGAGGAAAAGTTTTGTGTTAGGAAGTGCCATGGTAATCGCTGTTCCTGCAACAAATTATCTCAAGTTTGTTCCCGATTTTAAATTTAAGAATTGCACAAACCTTCAACCCGTCCAGTTCACAAACTCGAAGGAACTGAACAAATATTTTCGTCGGATTCCTTTTAAGTAGTTATTTATAATACCATAATTCACGGATAAACTGCTAATCAATGATTTTCGAGTGATAGGTATTATAAAAGGTAATAATAATTATTATTTGACAAGCTCACGTTTTCTGACTTTTTCAATCTAAATGTGTATCTATAAACATTTAGGTGCAAATTATTTATATTTTGATTTAATTCTTGTTTGGTTAAATATTCAGCTTTATTTATTTATTTGTTACTTTTTTCTCAGATTGCTTTATGTTTAATGATTCAGTACATTATTAATTTAATTTTTTTTATCTTACTCGTTATAACATGACTTTCGAGGGATAGGTATTATGAAAGGTAAATATAATTATTATTTGACAAGCTCACGTTTTCTGACTTTTTCGATCTAAATGTGTATCTATAAACATTTAGGTCCAAATTATTTATATTTTCATTTAATTCTTGTTTGGTTAAATATTCAGCTTTACTTGTTTATTTGCTACTTTTTTCTCAGATTGCTTTATGTTTATTGATTCAGTACATTAGTAATTTTTTTTTTATCTTACTCATTATAACAACATATTTTCTATCTGTCTTTTTTTATTTTTCTACAGCACCTCTAACAAATAACGCTTTTATATGACACATATTTTTACTATTTTTTTCATATTATATTAGAAGACAGAAACAGTAAGAAAAAGGAAAGAAAGAGAGAGAAAAAAAAGGAGAGAAAAAGCGAGAAGAAAAAGAAAAAAAGACAGATAAAAAAAGAAAGAGAGAGAAGAGGAAAAAATAAGATAAAAAAATAGAGAGAGAAACAGTTTGAGGCAGACAATTAATATAAGCTAAAAATTTATTTTAAGGAAAATTTTTTTATTGTGATTTTGCAAAAAGAAAAACAATTGTCGTCTAAGAATCCATCTTCTACAATTCTGAATTTTTTTAGGGGTGCTAGGACGAAGCCCTAGTTAGAGCTATAAATTTTGGTTTTTAATACGCAGTTGCATGCCTTTTGATGCCATCATTATTTAAAAATATTTGATTTAGTTAATAACAATATCGGCTAAAAAGTAGAGACACATAACTTCTAGTCAGTGGCTTGTCCCTACAGCAAGCAGTTTGTGCATTCAACTTCAAATATGATTGTGCACATCTGAACGTTTTTCTACACAATGAATATTGTCTAATAGATTGGGTCAGAATAGTGCCGACATCAAGAAGAACCAAAACACATATGCAGAATTTCAATATTTTCAACAAGATTGTAGTGATGCAATAAATTACTTAAGTAATAATATCAGATCTCAATCTTTTAAACATCTGCTGTTAATGTCAAGAGTTTAATAACGGTTTAAGTTAATTTTATGATCAATATATCTTATTTAATCTTTTTAATATTTCGTAAACTAAAGATTGCGTTGTCATATCTCAGCATTTCGGTAAAAATTCTAAAATAATGTTTTTAGATATTTCTTAATCCTGCTTTTTTTATTATCTAATAACAATAACGTATTTCTCTATTAAAGCTCAATGGTTACTTATATACAAAAAATTGTTATTTATGTATCAAGGGAATAAACACCGATTTTAATCTCGAGAATGTAAGTAATGCACGAGGCGAAGCCGATGGCATTTTCATTCGAGGAATTAACGATGTTTATTCCAGAGATGCATACAAAGCTTTCTTCCCAACCGTTTAAGTTAATAATAATAAATTAGAGAAAAAAAAATTGTTATAATTGACAGAAACCTAAATAAAGTTGGCTGACGGTTATTATGGAAACAAGTTTCTTTATGTTAGGATCGGCATTTTTTTTACTTTATTCCCCGGTAATAAAGTGGCACTTTATTCCCTCATTATGAGGGAATAAAGTACCACTTTATTCCCGGTTGGGAAGAAATGTTATTTATTATTTGTGAGCAGAAACAGTTAAAAACCATTAGTAGGAACTATTATCGTAATGATAAAAAAAATTTAGTAATATTTTAGTAATAATGGAGATTAATTATATAATAAAAAAGATTATGACAGAAAGCAGACTCGAGAAAAGGGATGAACTTAAACATCTAAGCAACATCAGGAAAGACTTGCAATAATGTCGCCCGTGCTGAGTAGTTCCTCAGTGATTTGCTTCTGCTTCTTATTTTTTGTATATTTACGGTAACGAAAAAAGAAAGAAAGAAAGAAAGAAAAAACAAGTGGTAATTGTTTACAATGTCCACTTTTTGCTTTTTGTGCTGTTTTTTTGGAAACCATTGTAAAACATCATTATAATGCCATTTTGAGCAATGAAATGTTGTGCAAATGATAAATAGTTTTATGCAAAATTTATAGAAAAAAAAAAGATGTGCTAGGGCAAGAAAAATGAGTAAAAATAAAAGTAGTTTGCACAAGAAAAGATATTGATTTTCGTAATGTATACATGATGACGAATGCGTTGGTGTAATTAGTTTTTTGAAAATCGAAGAGTGGGTAAAGTAAACAATGACCAAACAAGTATCTATGCAGATAGGTAAGTGCTGAGAAAAGTTAGAGTGAGGAAGAGAAAAGAAATAAAGGTAATACCAGAAAATAACAGAAAACACTAACGAAACAAATTAATGGCTGGGTAGATACTTACATAAAAATTAATTTAAACCACTTCAACTCTAAGACGAGGCATTTTAGGATAATTTGACATGGTTCTATCGCTCCAGTCCTCTATTCCAATATTGGATCGAGGGTGGTTAGACAATTTTTGGAGAAGTGAGGTTTACCTTTAGAAATTCACTTGTCTGTTACCTTCTCTTTTTCCTCTTAACTCTCTTCGACCTATTGATGACTGTGTTCTTCGCATTTGGTGGAAATTCGATCGGGTTTATCCATTTGAGGTTATGCTGGTTTGTTTACGTTCCGCTTGAGCGAGAACCACGTGACGATGGGTACGCCAGTGACATATCTTCTAAAACGCCCTAAAGAACTTTAACGTGAGCCTCCCAATTTCCATCATTTCCACTTTGTGCCGTCACAGTTATCAAGAGGTTTGTTTATGTTTCTTCCTACTTCTATTCTTATAGCTAAAATTCTCGCGTTGCTTATATTATTAAACAATACACAAGGCAAATATTACCTACCCCAACGCTTATGGATTTTGGCTAAAGAACCATCTTTTTCTTAGGACCTTATAGGCGCTTGGCTCTTCGTTTTTCTGTGGGAAATTTCGGATTAGAGAACCGACCGTTTTCGCGAAAACATTCTTTCGATCTTTGAGCCAAGTTGAGTGAAACAGTAACAATTAGTTTTGTCATCTTCTGGATTAGAAAGATCAATTCACTTAACGGCGAGTGTTTAATTTAGATTTCCGGCTTTCAGAATCAAATTATCGTTTTTATAACAGATCTAACACGCAAAATTTCTGAAAGGTATGTAGAAGCTCTCTTCATCGGTCCCGTTTTCTATTTTGGTTTCTTCGACTCTTAAGGCTGCCGTAAGAAACGGGCGAGAAAACGGCAAAACACGCTTTTGTAGTTCATGGCGTTAGAGCAACCTAATGATACAATCAAGTTCTCCTTTGACCCACGTAATGACAAAACATCAAAGATTTGGCTTAAGTAATTTTTAATCGCATTTTTTTTTTGTTATAAAGTAACAACCCTTCAAAGTTTGGCAACTTTGAAGCCACGTATTACGTAGGAAATTTTTTTTTACTGCTTTCATATTTCTTTTAGCTGAAAGGTCAATTCTTTAGCTTTATAATCCTGAAAACAGAAATGAGTTAGGCCTTCCCGTTTTTGCTAACCCCATGAACTCGTGGAGGGCTACCAAATAGATCCTCTCGACGATTCCGCCCGATCGCGGCAGTCAACAATACGTAAAACCATTATGTATTTGAGGGGTTTTCCCATATGCGCGTTTTAGCGCTGTTCTACAAGAATTTTGCGATTCCAGCGTGCATCGTGTTGTTTATATTTGAGATTTTGAAATCGGTCTCGGGTTTTATTTCCGATCCGGTGATAAAGAGCTAAATATAACTAAGTAGTTCTGGCGTTGCCCTAGTCATCACGTATTTATTCCTTCTCGTTCCACGTCTTTGTACATGGAGAAAAGTGTGGAATGTGATAAGGCCGACCATATAATTAGTAAACAATATCCAAGGGATCTTGCTAATTATCGCGTGCAGCAATCTTTAATTGTCGGATGATGTAGCGGTATGAAGAAGACTGACAAATGTTAATAATAAAAGCCCTTTCAAATTAACATAAAAAAAATATAAAATACCTACAGGCCCGGCTGTAGGTAATCTAGAGGTATGTGCCGAGGTGTGTGCACTGTGCAAGATAGCAACTGCCGCCCAAAAATGTAGAATATGTAGTATGTATTTTTCAAACTATATCAGTAATATTCACATTTCATTACATATTTAATAAAATAAATAAAACAATAAATAAATTTATACTATATGAATTGATCTTTATTAACATATTATACAGGGTGTCCGTTTTTCGAGAGCTCGCTTAATCTCCGAGATACAAAGCCGGTTAAATTAGGGCAAAGTTGCGCATTTTTATACTGAATATTAATGTGAATGAAAATTTTTCTCACCATTGAAAATTTTAAAAATTAGGCATAAATGTAAAAAAGTATTGTGTTGCAATCAAAAAATAAAAGTCAATCAATAAATGCTAAAATCCAATTTGACGCCCATAAGAAAAACCAAAGTTGAATGAATGGCAGATTTAGATTTATTGTAAAAAGTGCCTTGACAATGCTTCGTTAAAAAGTCTAACTCCAATGGTTTTTGCTTAAAAAAATTAAAGCTTGAATGAAATTTTTGTCTGTAATTTAAAAACTAAAAATGTGAGAAAATGTGAGATGTATACATTATTTGAATATTAGGACAAAAATGTATAGCAAGAAAAACTCCTGTAATATATTGTATAAGTAGGTATATCTAATGAAATAATAATGGCTACTTCTGTTTAAAATTTATTTACATGAGCACTTTTCGCACTTTCAATAAAGAAAACTCACTAATTATTTTCTCTACGTCTAACCTGCCTGCGATATCAGTTTCAATGGGATTAATGGCAAACACCGACAATCTTTCCTCTTACATTTTTTTTTATTATTTTATTAAAACGTTGCTATTACGAGTGGGAAGGCGGTAGATAAAGACAAAGAAGGCAAGTTATTTTTTATTTACATCGTAATTTTTTTATTTTAGAACCATAAAATAGAAGACAACAATATAAATGTGATGAAATAAAATAATAGTAAAAATCGTGACAACCTCTTGATAAACACATTTTCAAATAGAGTAGGACAGAAAATTTCCAAAGTAAACCTGAATAATTATTCATCATATTCGAACCTATATTATGTAAAAAAAATGCGGATATCGTTCTATGTGTATTGTATTAATTATTATGATAGTGTTCCACGTAGGTACTTGACATAATATTTATTATAAGAACATTCTCGGACCACATTGGTTCCTTAGACGAGTTGCCACAACTATTTGTGTTTTTTGTGTAGTGGAGCATAATTTCATATTATTGTGTTCGACTTCGTTTATCTTACACGACGAGATACAAAACATAATAACATAATATGATAATTCTGTGCAAATATTGCACCCTCGCACTGCTTACGAATAGTTCCGTTCTGAAAACAGGCCACGCTCTGGGTTTTAATCCACTTCTGCTCAATAAACAAACCTATAATAGTTTTATCAATAATTGTTACATAACTCAAACTGGCCTTGCAGCACGTTGCAGCAGAACTGTATTGACGTAATTAGAAAAGTGTCACAACAGTAGCAACCAAAGTTACATGTATTTAAAGAACGGATTAGAAACATGCTTTAATAATTATGTAAGGATCATGCGAACTTATAACTTACTTGGATATTGCAGTAGTCTAATTTTGGTTCTCTTCACATTGTGGGTAGGTACACGTAAGGATTCAATGGTATGGACAATTATCAATCGACCATTATATTACAGTAGGTACTTATAGAAATCGTGCATAGAATTACTGATGGCCCTGGTCAAGTAGTTAAAGTTTGTAATAATTTTAATTTGGATAAATATCTAATAAAGTTGTATGAGAGCAAATGTAAAGCACGCCATACATTTTCTATAAAACTATAACAATTTGATTACTAAGTAAAAAAAAATTTAATTATAGAGTTTTATGATACATAAAGTATTGTAAAACTTCATATAAGATGTCGGTAAAAATGTCAAAAACGGGAGCGTATCTAAGCTGACAGCTATAGAAAAAAAAATTTTTGAGAAAATTGAAACTTCTAAATCGCCATCAATAAAATTTTTGTACCATCCCTGTCTTTGCCAAAATGCCATTAGTCTTATGTATAGTTTTGAAATTTTTATAAAAATTAAGAAAAAAATTTTCATAGAAATTGCTCGATTGACGCACTACTGAACACAGATTGGCAGCCATGTATGATATACTGAAACGGAAATGCATGTTAAGGGCTGTAGCGAGTAATTTTAAACGATTTGTAGGTATCTGTACGCGAGCATCTGCTACGTTTTCACTATAAATTCCATATTATTCTCCCAGGGTTCTAGCAAGTCTGTAAATTTTCTAGTCTTTCATTATACGAAGAAACTTAATGATTCAAAAAGAATTTAATGACGTTGATACAGGAGTTCAGTGTCTAAGAGACATATCTGACGATTCAAGAGCTATGTAGACGCAATAAATTTTTCCTTTTTCACTCTCAACACTGACAACAAATTTTAACGGTTGGACGCCCATTAAGGTCCAGACTGATAAGCTTAAATCATTAGTAACTGCATTGTTTGACTGATAGACGAAAAATTCTACTTCACATGTAATCTAACACGGACAACGTTCGATTTTTTATTTTTTAGTACAAAAAGATTTTGAGTTAGTTTTTATTAATATTTACGGATAAATAGAACCATGGACATTCAACTATTAAAAGTGTCATAACTCATCTAAAATTAATTTTTGTTAAACTTGAAACGTTTTTCAAACCATCCCTTATTATACTCTTATAAAATACGACTCGTTAAACCCTAACGCATATAACCAGCGATAGTCGGGAATAAAGAAAGATAATGGGGGCAAACATACAATTGAGCAGGGTAGTCGACAAATTTGTGCGTTCAAACATTAGAGCCGTAAAGCCGGTGATTTTTAAATAAATTTAGAGGCAGGCGTCGTTATCTCAAAAATCTATAAAAAAAATCGATCCAATTTTGTGTCTATAGCTGCTCAACAAAAACTCTAATAGATTGTCGATTGAATAAAGCATGAAGCAAAATCTCTATGCGCATTATTTTTAAGTCTCACGTAAACGTAACCTGTCATAAATAGAGTCTAGGAGTTTCTAGGCTTTAGCCGTTGTTGTCGAACGTTGAAATGTCTAAAAAAAAATGACGATCAACATTTTTTTAAAGAAAATTTTTTTATTGGAAATTTATCTAACAACAAATTTTGGTTTATCGATAGACTTTCTCAAAATTTCGGTAGATAAGGAAGGGCATAAATATATATAATGCAATTCTCTATTTATAACTCTATTGAACATTTTTTTAGAATATCACTTTTTACAGACTGATCCGCCATTAATTTGTTGAACTTCTGCAATTTGAAGATTTTATTCAAAATTTTTTAACAAAATTGCTTACTAAGTCAGAATATCTAATGTATGTACAGTCAGTTTGAAAAGTAATGTCCAGCTATTGAGAATTTTTATTTAAAATTGGTCCAAAGTAGAAAAAATAGTATAAAGAACTTGTTCGTAAAGAAATTATGGCATTCGTCCATTACAAAACTCGTCGTTACGCGGCTCGTTTTATAAACTGGAACTCGTGCCATAAAATTGTGTCTACGTCATCCGTTCTTTAATGTACTATTATGTTTCTAAATAATAGCTTTTTGTTTTAAAAAGGTTGCCTAAACAATTTTTGAAAAAGTAAGTAATTTTTCATTTATTTAAGCAAAAACGTCCCCTAAAAAATATGCATACGGTTTTGCTGACAACTCAGCTAAAAACTATATCTAAAGCGCCCCATATACCGGTTGTCCCAACGCTACTGAAACATAAGGAAACAACATTGGAAATTATATTTTCTTAAATTATATCTTCCCAGATAAAATTTGATAAAAACCAAAAATTTTACGAGAGTTCTTAAAAGGAGAGGCACGCTTTTAAATAAAATTAGTGGTAAGAAAGACTAGAAAAGATTTAAAAAATGCTGCTTTGATCGGGATTTGGACCTCGGACCTCATGTTTGGAAAAAACGTTCTGACCCGATCACTTTTCACTTCTTAGCTTTTGATTTTTGATTAAGGCCTTTCTAACTATTTATGAAAATAGGACCTACAATTTTCCATGCTATTTCCCTATGTTTCAGTTGCGCTGAAACATCCGGTATGTATAGAAAAAAATCTAACTATAAATGCAGTTATTTATATTCACAGACTTCAATGTAAACAATGATCTTTTTTTACTGCAAAATAATTATTATGAAGTAATTATTTATTTCTATTTGAAATTATTTTTCAAACTTTACCCCTTTCCAGTATATCGGGCACGCAACAGATTTAAATTAGGTAGGTAATATCAATAAAACTGCTAACGCATTTTCACGTAATATAATTATTTTCGAACGGAAATGAATAATGTGATGTCAACCATTAATTTATCATTATATTTCCTTTGAGGAGCGTTAATGAACTTAAAAATGCAACATCGACAAACAGAGACTAGCAATTTACACCAGTTAACAAAAATACGAAGAAAACAGAAGCATAGGTACTTCACTTACCTACCTCTTGCCAATGTTGTTTTATTTCATTAGTGTTCGATCTCGTTTCAACTACTGTAAAAACAGTTGTCAACTAATTAAGCCAGTCTAATAAAAAAATATATATCAATACAATCACAATTACTTACTAAAACAATTTTATTGCAAACAAGCATGTTTTTTTTAATAATGATGATGCGGAGAATTGAGCAAAACGTTCTTTTATTAACTTCATTTTGTATAATATGTAGTTATTAGCAAAAAACTGCAACGGAACAACAATTACAGCTGTATAATAGTAAAATAACAACTGTCTGAGTTAAAATTCAAAATTTTTACAGCAGTTTCTTTATAATAAATTTTATAAAAATAAAATATGTAAGATAAATATTTATAATATTAATATACTTAATTACTATTATTAAATTATTATTAAATAATTAATATTATTAATAAAACACTCTGTATATATGCGGAGGATTTAAAACTCATTCATAAAAGTGTAGTGCATAGTTTAGCGTATGTAGGTAATATTGATATTATTGTAATGTACAAATATAAATGTACGGTAATGAATAAACGTATCTTATTTATGTATCGCACAAAGTTTTGGGAATGACAGATCAGTGGCAGATTCAGTGACATGTCGTATAGCCTACTTGAAGATAGCAATGATAGCAATCTATTACCTACTACTATTACTATTGATTTCTAGTTTGAAATAAGTGGGTAGTTAAAAAACACAATATTTAAATATTCACAATGTTGATAAACCATTTCAACATTCCAATAATGAATTATTATTTGAATCTTTTTCCCACCGCCAATGTGGCGCTAGGTTTCTACTAAAAGTCTGCACGATCGGTGACTGTACATTGCATTCTACATTTAATACAGCTTCTCGGCGCTAGATGGCGCCATCCGTAAAAACGTTGAATATTAAGTTGATCAAAGAAACAATAGATGGACCAAACTGTGTTCAATAAAATAATAAACATCTTATTCTGGAACACATGTTCTTGCTAAACGAGTAATGTCATGTGTAATATAAATGGTATTTTGCCCACTCTGTCGGTTAGTTGTTGATGTTGCCGGTAAAGAGTTAGTGATAATTCGGTGGGACAGAAGCGCTCCTGATATGGTCATCTAGTCTATTGACCCGACGTAAGTATAAAACGAAAGGGGAATTACAATGTAATCTCGGGGTTGTAGAGGGTGTGCCATTAAGTATCACATCTGCGCTTCTTTAAACCTTTAAATTTACGCGCTATATAAAGAACACTTTCATTTGTTTGTCTCTTTGGTGGCGGCCTACTAACAATTTGTTAATTAATAAATAGTTCTATAACGAACTATTTTTAACCCGCACAACATTTTTATTGGCGCATTATCGTTGTTTGTTGTTATTTTATAAATAAATTAATAATAATATTACGCATTTTATATTCACGTCTTAATCTTAAATTACGACAGTTATGACACTGTTAAAGTAGGCTCAGTAGTCCATGGGCAGTCGAATAGGAAACATAATTATTATTGTATGTGATGAGGCAAATTAATTTTTTTTATAAGCTGTCTAGTCTATGACTGTCCTTATTATATTACATGTGTGTCATTAGTGTCATAGGTACTGATATTATTTCACTAAACGATTAAATGTTTTGCTTCTGGCTTTTGCTGTTGGTCGACTTACTTGCGTTACGAAGTTATTTTAATTGATGAAACAAATTGTAAGTAGTAAGACAGAAGGCGAATAAATTAATGGGTGGCGTACGTGATGTTAGCTTCCTCCGTTTGATATCAACATTACTTTATCGCTAATGTTGCCATCTAAGTTATATTTAGATCAAACATAAGAAGAGTTCCAGTAATTTTTGGCATTACTAATAATGTTAAAAAAATTTAACCACAACATTAGCAATAAACAGTAATTAATTGATAAATGTATTAAACGTGGTAATTTTTGGCGTGACAAAAATTTAATAGAACATTAAGAAAGAGATAACTGGAACGTTATACAAATATTAATCTAGGAAGCCAAACGACCGCTAGTCATAAGCAAGAAAAAAGTATGAAAATGTTTTTGAGTTTTTTTTTTTTTGTAAGTACATACCTATAATTAACAATAGTTAACCAAAATTTGAACAAATTTTAACTAAAACTAAAACCTGTTCTTTGCCAGCAAATCATAGATACACATGTGAGTCTATAAGGAGTGATTTATGTCTAATAGAGGACCATTGACAATTTTCAACTAAAAGTTACAAATCAAGCGAAAATTAATGGTAACTATCTTATTGGTGCAGAGATAAAACAAAACCTTCACCCTTCCGAGGTTCAGGTATTTCTTCAGAGTGCAGTGTCCTGTTAGGATGTCCACTGCACTTTTTATCTGTTTCCTGCTCAAGTTTAGCAAGTCGTCAGTTCTTGATTTTTGCTTCATTCTTAATGCCAGTATTTAATCCAGTTCATATTTTCCGATCCTTTTGTGGTATTATTATGTAGGTCGGTTTGGGTCCCATCTCCCCATCAAGACAGTTCTTAATCCAACGAATCTGCTTTTTTGTTATCTTGTCTTGTATGTACAATAACAAGCCTAAATTTGAGCAACAACTAAAATAATCCTGAAATGGCTGACCGGTTATTGAGAGTTAGTTGAAACTAAATAGTTTTAGGAACATTAACAGATATTAAAAAAGTGAAGGAATAAAGAAATTAAGAAATAGAGCAATAGAAGGAAATTAATAAAACAAAATAAATATGATGCTAGGACAATAATAATGTAAAGTGTGGCTTCAGCCAATGTCAAACTAGTAAAAGTAGAACAGGAACAAAAATTGATCTATAATGACAAGAAAATAATTTTTACTAGTTAGTTTCAAATTTGTTACAAATTTTCTGCTCTAAGAAGTTTGAGTATTGTGAATAATATTATTTGCTAGACACCCACCAAAAAATCATGGAATTCATGGAACAATTAATTCATTTCAAGTAATTGTGCTGTTGGATGAATCCGTTATTCGTATTAGATGATATAAGTTTGTTTAGAGTTTAGAGACTGAATGGAAGTTGGGTTCAACAGATATCATTGTCGGTCAAACTAATTTATATTGTTAATAATCAGCAAATCACTCCCAATTAGTACTCGGTTTTCCATTGTAAGGAGCGTTCATCCCAAAATGTCACCAGTGGCGGAACTACCTGTGTTCCACCGACCAAAACGAAAAATCTTGAATATACCACTAACTAAAATTTTCTGGTGGAATTTTCTTTAGTCCAGTTACAATGTTTTTTTCTGCGTGGGCGTTTCATATTTTGTGAATATACAGGATGTGGCAATAGTGCGTCCGACTTATTTTTGAACATACAGGGTGAGCCAAGACAATTATACAGGGGCAAGTGACATTTTTTTAAATGGACTGTGGTGTGTAAAAGAAGATTTTTCAGAGCCTTTTCTTAGACTCCTTTCAATCCAATATTATTGTTGACTATTTCCAAACCACTTGGATGTAGCGATTTTTTTTGTTCAAATAATGGCATCTGCAGATGCATGGTCAAGAAATCACTACAGTCACAATTATGAATTCTAAGAAACAATTATATAAAGCCTACTTAGGAAACATCTGTGGAATGTTTTTGAATCATTTTAACTTTTTAAATTTAATTTTCTCTATTTTTTTAAATGGAACACCCTGTATATTTTTAACGATATGATGTAGAAACTAAAAACGAACATTTTTTGTACGCACACTCTTATGGCTATTTGTAACCATTTTCGAAATATCGAAAAATAACTACAAAATTCAAGAATAATCCTAAAAAATTAGATCGTTTTCCAAATAACTCGACAAAAAACTTTAAATGTTTTAAAATTGACACAAAAATGACAACTGACGACAGGTAACTGCGATAAATGTGTATTTCATGTCGGATAATATAAAATGCAAAAAATAATCAAGATACAAACATAACAACAGCATGAAAAAACTTATGCTGTTTTTATAAACAAAACATCTGGAGCACTTATTACAATTTTATCTGTCGAGTTATTTGAAAAACCTAATTTTTTAAGATTATTCTTGAATTTTGTAATTATTGGGCGATAAATCGAAAATAGTTACAAATAGCCATAGGGATGTACAGACAAAAAATGTTTGTTTTTAGTTTCTACATAATATCGTTAAAAAATATACAGGGTATTCCATTTGAAAAAATGGAGAAAATTAAATTCAAAAAGTTCTAAATTAAAAAATTAAATTTAGCCACCCTGTACTGTATGATTTTGAAAAAGTTAAAACAATTTAAACAGATTCCACAGATGTTTCCTAACTAGGCTTTACATAATTTTTTCTTAGAACTCATAATTGTGACTGTAGTGATTTTTTTGACATGCATCTGCAGATGCCATTATTTGAATAAAAAAAATCGCTACATCCAAGTGGTTTAGAAATTGTCAGCAATAATATTGGATTGAAAAGAGTCTAAGAAAAGGCTCCGAAAAATCTTTTTTTTACACACCACATTTTATTTAAAAAATTGTCGCTTGCCCCTGTATAATTGTCTTGCCTCACCCTGTATGTTCGAAAATAATTTCCGGTTATAGACTTCTTTCTCTAGTTCATTTGTGTTTTTGAATCATATTTCTACCTATCATAGAACTCGAGCTATCGAAGTCGGACGCACTGCCCCACCCTGTATATAATTATATTATACCTACTGAATTTGTTTAAATGGTGTCTCCTTATTGAGGATGATCTTTGACGGTGATTGTGATTTAAATTTATTTATTTTTCTTATTTAATAATTTTTGTGACTTTTTTCAAAATCGCCATGAAAAGGGCGAAACGAATGTTGCATCTTGCTCGCACAAAACCAGAAAAGCCACAATAGCCCCTTTCCTGGTCTACCGATTTTGGGCGAGAGGATGTTTCTAGCTGTTTTATAATATACAGGGTGGGGCAATAGTGCGTCCGACTTTGATAGCTAGAAACTTGACTTAAGAACACAGATAAACTAGAAAAAAATTTATAACCGAAAATTATTTCTGAACATACAGGATGAGCCAAGACAATTATACAGGGGCAAGTGACATTTTTTTAAATGGAATGTTTGTGTAAAAGAAGATTTTTCGAAGCCTTTTCCTAGACTCTTTTCACTCCAATATTATTGCTGACTATTTCAAAACCACTTGGATGTAGCAATTTTTTTTTGTTCAAATAATGGCATCTGCAGATGCAGGTTAGATCATTTTCCAAATAACACAAAAACCGGCATTACTTAAAAATTTGTGGCTAATTAATAGGAAGCATACAAATAAAACAGCAACCAACTAACAACAACGTTACTGGTGTTGAGTTGCAAGTTGCAAAAGTTGTTAAACAAATATCTACTTACGCCGGCTGACAAAATCAAGTAGGTGATGGCGGCCACACGTCAAAACAAAAGACAATCGAAATCTTCAATTTCAAAACGTGATAGAAAAGCCCGGATTTCGCGAAACCGACACGGATTTCACTCACAAACACTTTGCTTATTCACTGCGAGCTTTAAATCGCGATTACCTCAACACTTCCACTCGATTTGCGGGAAATTTCGAATTTTAAACCGAGAGCGATCCGGGCCCTTGCGCGTTGAAATCTAGTTGTGATGAGCAGAATAGCCAACCACGCGACACGAAAAACCCCCAAATGTTGAAAGAAATTTTCTTAATGATTAATGCTATTAAGAGTTTTAGACAAAATTTCGGCTGTTAAGTGTATAACTAGTAATTTGATTTAGCTACAAATTTGTGATTGGCATAAATAATGGCTAGAACTGGTACTAAATCATTGGTGTTTTTTGCCGCGTTAGGTTGGTGCTACTTTCTAAATTTAATTATTAATAAAATTAGTTTTTTAAGTATTAATAACTTTGTCAGACAACGAAGAGGCAACTTTTCCTATAGCCCGTAATTAATTTTTTATTTTTTCTTTAATTTTGTGTCGAACTTTTCACACATAACCTTACTTTTAGATTATCTCTTTAAAACGTAATTTAGGACTAAAGGCTACCAAAAACTGTCATTAATCAACTTTGAGACCCCTATTACAATCAAATAAGTACAATCTTCTTTGGGGCGCTTAGTTTAGCCTCTTCGGAGCCTGCAAAAAAAAATTTTTTAGGGGAGAGGCTCTTTTTGAGCTTCCCAGGGCCTAAATTTTTTGGCTTCTTCAAGGCTTCTAGTTGAGCTTTTTTGGAACCCGCAAGTTTTTGTTTTTGCTATTTACATATACAATTGTTAATTATCTTCTTTTTAAGTATAATAATATTATTGTTTAGAGGAGGGGCTCAGAACACACCAAAATATCACGTTGTTACGCCACTGAATGTCGGTGTTTTATCTGTTGAATCCATCTATTTTATTTATATAGGTAGGTACATAAAGCACTGTCCTGCACAAGCTTCCGGTGTGAAATTAATCTTTTTACGGTCCACTACAATTAGTTTATGAATTTATTTTTGTCCGCTACTCACCACTAAACGAGCAATTATTACCTGAAATAAACAATTAATTTTAGCTTAAATAAAACTTTGAGGCATTATCGCACTTTCTAAAGCGATTGAAGTACCTACGTATCCAGTACTGCACTTGCAAAGGTTTCAAGACAATACGTTAAGTTGCTGAGGCTGTTGTCTTTTTTACCATGTGTTGATTACATAATTTGGACTTACTTAACTTTCACCATCTGAGAATTACTCTGGCTGCTAAAATCATTCATAGTTCTTATTGCTTGCGTTATTCGTTAAAGAAAAATAAATTTAAATACAGAAGTTAACGAAACTGACAAGAAGAAAGATTTCTGCTATTAGAATCCATCTTTTTCTATTTAGATTAGACATCAATTAGCTTTTACTCCACCTTCGCGTTTTGTATCGGAGGCTTCTAACACTGCTAAACTCATAGTGACACTAATTGGGCGTGCTCATCATTAGGTTAATTAAGTATTCTATTCTTAACATCCCTTAAGCAAAAATAGTTTGTTTTTACTCCCATCCTGTGCTAAGAAAATTCTAAATATCTTAATAACGTCTATTTGGATAAATAATAATGACTATTAATAATAGTTATACAGGATGTCCGAAAAAAGTGTGCAATACTTTGCTGGCGGCTTCTACAATTAAAAACATGAAGAAAGTTGTCTATAAACATAACACAAAAAATTTTTCCTAAGGAAACTAGAGCTCTCTAAAGGTAAACCTCTGTTAGTCGTTTGCAGTGAATATCTTCAAAACCAGTCAAGTTAAAATAATAAAATTTTGCACAACCATTACTATTTTTGTATGTAACCAGTAGAAATAAAAATAATTCAAAAAATGTATACAGGGGTGTCTCAAGCGCAGAGCCTGCTAAGTGAAAATAGTCCTAACTTTTCTGTATGTACCATTTTCAATTTTTAACCCTGAAATTTTAAATATTTTGAGATTTCTACCCTTGTTGAATACCGATAGGGTACACCATTTCTTAGCCAAATTGATATAAAGATTTTGTTACACGGCAGGCATTACGAATGAAATGACATTTATTATTGTTACATGCAAAAATAGTAATGCTTGGGCAAAATTTCATTATTCATCATTATTACCTATTATTATCATTATTTTACCTTGATTGGTTTTGAAGATATTTCTGTAAATCACTAACAGAGGTTTACCTTTAAGGGGTTCTAGTTCCCTTAGGAAGAATTTTTATCCCTAGGTTTATAGACAACTTTTTTTTATGTTTTTTTATTGTAGAAGTAAAATATTGCATTTTTTTCGGGACATCCTGTATTTACAAATGTATTGTAATGCCTTATGATAGATACAATTTCGTTGTAAATTTGATTAGCATTTTCTTTCTTTCATAACATCATAATCAAAACTATTTGAAAATTACTTAGTAATTACACGACTTGAACATTAGCTTAGCCTTTCATTACAAAATCAATTTTTAGGCCACGATGAAATTAGCAATAAGCGGTATTTACGGTTTGCTTTTATACGGTCAGGGTTTTAAGGTTTCTGGTGGTTATTCAACAATGAAGTCATAAGGTTAGCGTTCGTTGCATAGTTTTCATTCAACCGTCAAGCAAGATTGTTGCATGGTGTGCTGACATTTATCAGATTGCGGTATGTTAATTTCTACTTTGTTTTCAAATTTTGATTGCATTGTACTTTTACATGACCGTTAACGGTTTCACCTTTCTTTTTTAGGAAATTGTATCATTCGTCAACCATGTCACGTGAAAAAGCATAGCTTATGGACAATCTTCCATCAATACCCAATTCGTTCTTAATTTTTTTCCTGTAAATTTTGTAGAGCTGATACAAAAAAATTTCAAAGAATTATTATCTGAATTATTCTCATTGTTCAATTACATCAGCTAACAAAGGTTGCGAGTGCGAAAGGCTAAGAAATAATGTCAAACTCGTGAAAGCACTAAATCATGTTTTCTAATCTTCCTGGGCAATCCCACGTGAATTCTCTAAAGTTTTACTACACAGGAAATGCATCCGTAATAATAAGTATTGTCAGACGGAATTTTATATGAATTTATGGCTTTTAGTGTAAAAAATTGAGAACTCTATTCTGAAAACTATCCAACACCTTTGGTGGTAACTGGCAACTTTTTAAAGTACTGTGCATTTATTGGGATTGGCAGTCTCATTGAGAAAACGTGCAAATTAAAATAGTTTATTGGTTCTTTTGATGATTGTTATCCAAATATACGGAGTTAGTTGCTACCTCTAGCTCTGTAAGGTATCCGAAAATTAAATATAATAAAACCTAAGAACGGATAAGAAATCAAACTGAAAGTTACATAGGTAACACAAACTCTTTTTGTCTGTGTAGCAGTTGCATAGGTACAAGGTACAACAAAAATTTGGTAAATTTATTTAAGAGATGATTGTTAAAGCTAAAACTAAAAAACATTGTTTAAAAAAAATTTCTATCAAATATACAAGAAATTATTTCTATACAGGGTGGGGCAATAGTGCGTCCGACTTCGATAGCTCGAGTTCTATGATAGCTAGGTAGAAATTTGATTTAAAAACACTAATAAACTAGAGAAAAAAGTCTATAACCGGAAATTATTTTTGAACATACAGGGTGAACCAAGAAAATTATACAGAGGCAAGTGACATTTTCTTAAATGGAATGTGGTGTGTAAAAGAAGATTTTTTCTAGACTCTTTTCAATCCAATATTATTGCTGACTATTTCCAAACCACTTGAATGTAGCGATTTTTTTTGTTCAAATAACAGCATCTGCAGATGCATGTTAAAAAATCACTACAGTCACAATTATGAGTTCTAAGAAAAAATTATGTAAAGACTAGTTAGGAAAGATCTGTGAAATGTCTTTGATCCATTTTAATTTTTGAAAAATTATACAGGGTGGCTAAATTTAATTTTTCATTTTAGAGTTTTTTTAATTTAATTTTCTCCATTTTTTTTATATAAAACACCCTGTATTTTTTTAACGATATGATGTAGAAACTAAAAACGAACATTTTTTGTATGCACACTTCTATGGCTATTTGTAACCATTTTCAAAATATCGCCAAATAATTACAAAATTGAAGAATAATCCTAAAAAATTAGATCGTTTTCTAAATAACTCGACAAAAAACTTCAAGTATTTCAAAATTGACACAAAAATGACAACTGACGACAGGTAACTGCGATAAATGTGTATTTCTTGTCGGATAATATAAAATGCAAAAAATGATCAAGATACAAACATAAAGTGAACTTACTAAAAAAACTTATGCTGTTTTTATAAATAAAACATCTGAAGCACTTATTACAATTTTATCTGTCGAGTAATTTGAAAAAACAATCTAATTTTTTAGGATTATTCTTGAATTTTGTAATTATTGGGCGATAAATCGAAAATGGTTACAAATAGCTATAGGGATGTACAGACAAATAATGTTTGTTTTTAGTTTCTACATCATGTCGTTAAAAAATATACAGGGTGTTCTATTTGAAAAAATGGAGAAAATTAAATTCTAAAAGTTCTAAATTAAAAAATTAAATTTAGCCACCCTGTATAATTTTTCAAAAGTTAAAACGATTCAAGGACATTCCACACATGTTTCCTAACTAGTCTTAACATAATTTTTTCTTAGAACTCATAATTGTGACTGTAGTGATTTTTTTTAACATGCGTCTGCAGATGCCATTATTTGAACAAAAAAAATCGCTACTTTCAAGTGGTTTGGAAATAGTCAGCAATAATATTGGATTGAAAAGAGTCTAAGAAAAGGCTCCGAAAAATTTTCTTTTACACACCGCATTCTATTTAAAAAAATGTTACTTGCCCCTGTATAATTGTCTTGGCTCACCCTGTATGTTCAAAAATAATTTCCAGTTATAGACTTCTTTCTCTAGTTTATCTGTGTTTTTAAATCAAATTTCTACCTATCATAGAACTCGAGCTATCGAAGTCGGACGCACTATTGCCCCACCCTGTATATCAGTGGCGGAGCTACTCAGCCAAAAGGACCCAAATCGTAATTTATGATAGATTGTATAATGAAATTAAAGCAGTAGTTAGTGAAATGCATTAAATTTGACCGAAGGAAATGACTTTTGTCACCAACCCTAAGGATATCATAAACCAATTTGATTTAATTCCCACTTGAACCCTAAACTCGTATCGACGAAAAGATTTTGATCAAAGCGGAAGTGTGAACGATCCGGCTTTCACGCCGTGATCTTCTTAACTAAAGAGGGGTTACGTGTTGTGGCGGTTTCAAACGAAGAGCTTGATGGCGTAATCGTAAAAGCTTCAGGCAGTTACCAGTCGTCGATTTTCACTACTGTATCTAACACCCCCAAATAAACGTTTCAGGCATCCAAATTAGAGCCTTTATGCAGACTAACGAGATAAAAACTGGGATTGCTTCACAAAGAGCCCCATAATAATTTCAGATCCTCATGTTCATACCCGTCTATGAAAAAACTTGACATAGTGTTGTTACATTGAAAGAGTTTCATAAATTTTATTTTATTCCACCCTTTCAAGCTATTTTATTGGCATAGTTTGTCCATTTGAAAATTTAAAACTCCCCGAATTAAAGTAATCTACGCTATAATTTTCGTCGCTGAAAGATCGGAGAGGACCTGTAATCGGGCTTCAAGTTAATAGTAGATTACACACCGAGGTGGAAAATGTTTCATTTCTGCTGAGAGCTAATGCTCGAGCCAGAAGAAAATTTCCACCGAGGTTTGTATACTATTTTATTTGCAATCATTCAAATAAACCAAAATTAGTTTTGTAAAGTTTTCCTTTGCTGCCATCTACCGAGCTATCTTCGTACTCACAGCAGGTTAGGAATGGGCCCATTCCTAACCTGCTGTGACTACGAAGATAGAGAAGGAAAGTAAGGTCAGGAATGATTAACTTCCCCACTTCTTAAAAGGTTAGGAATGGATATATTACCTATATGATTGCGAATAAAATTTTTTCCAAAAATATATTTTCTAATTCCAACTCTGCTACAATTTTATTGGATACTTCCCGAGCAGCCCGGGAAGCAACTTTAACTCGTATTGAAACCCCAGAAATCACAGATATTAATGACTAATTCACTTCTTTGTTCCAGATCCTCAATATGGCTACCTCTTCAATTTCCTTTCTTCACGTTTCGTGCGTGGTTTTGTTTATTGTCCACCAAAGTAGTTGCGAAGTGTTTACTGCGCTAGCCGATTTAGAGGAACTCCTACAGACAGAATCGATATTAATAGACACATTGGAAAACTACATCCGATCTGAGGAGCAAAAAATTGATCTCCTGAAAAGGTATTGTTAGCATCGATTCTTTAAAAACTTAACTGAAACGTGTTTTAATCTACAGATACGCTGAAATATACCAAAAACAACACAACAGAGCCTTAGAAGACGTCCAGTTGTATATATCGAATCCTATTAATGCTTATACTTTAGTTAAGAGATTAACGACTGACTGGAAGCAAGTGGAGACGCTAATGAGCACCGATGTTGCTTCAGGTACGGATTTCTTCCAACTTTTAGTTGAAATAACGAAAATGCTTCTTCCAGATTATTTGGCGAACGTAACGTATGTTAAGGAAAACATGAAATTTCCCACTGATGAAGATCTAAATGGTGCCGCTGTGGCACTAACAAGGCTACAGGATACATATCGTTTAGATACGTCATCCTTAGCGAGAGGAGAACTTAATGGCGTGAAATATAGCTCGGAACTTAGTGCGGCCGATTGTTTTGAACTCGGTAGGCAATCCTATAATAACGGAGATTATTACCACACGCAGCTGTGGATGATGGAAGCGGATTCTAGATTGAAAAGAGAAGTTAATGAGACGGTCGAGAAAAGCGACATTTTGGAATATTTAGCATTTTCAACCTACAAAGAAGGTGAACAATTAAACGTTTATACTCATCTACATACGTCATAGATCATCGCATGAAGGCCAGCTAGCGACAGCTTATAGACCACATGTTTGTTACGGTAATAACTCGGTAATCTTTGCAGGAAATCTTCCGCTTGCGTTAGATTTGACCAATAAGTTACTCGAGATACTTCCAACCCACGCAAGAGCTTTAGGTAACAAAGTTTACTACGAAGATGAACTTCAAAAATCTACCGGTACTAAAATAAAGGGAGACGACGAATCCGACCTAATTGAAAATGACGAAGTACGTAGACTGTTTACAAAGAAACGCCGAGTAGGTATAATATTTTATTTTGTTTTAGATACGAGTAATTTCTCCTGACCCATATGGTCGGGAATTCTACGAACAACTCTGCAGAGGCGAAATCTCTCTTCCTCCTGAAAGAACAGCGAAACTGAAATGCCGTTACGTCAACAAGAAAAACCCTTATTTACTCATCGCTCCTTTCAAGGTAGAAGAAGCTCACCACAATCCGGATATTTATATTTACCACGACGTTTTGGCGGACAGCGAAATTGCCACCATAAAGAAATTAGCGCATCCTCGAGTAATTACGGGTGAACTTTTTGCATCATTACCATGAAGTTATTGTGATTGTTTTAGTTTAAAAGGGCTACCGTTCAAAATTCAGAAACTGGCGAACTCGAGATAGCTCAATATAGAATAAGTAAATCAGCTTGGCTCAAAGAAGAAGAACACAAACACATTGCTGACGTCTCCCAAAGAGTCGCCGACATGACCGGATTAACAGTCGAAACTGCAGAAGAACTTCAAGTTGTCAATTACGGAATTGGAGGCCATTACGAACCCCACTTCGATTTTGCTAGGGTAATTTAACTAATTTTTAACATTTAGAGTAAGTAATAATAATCACGTTGCAGAGGGACGAAAAGAACGCTTTCAAGAGTCTGGGAACCGGTAACAGAATCGCAACAGTTCTGTTCTATGTAAGTTAGAATTGTTTCGTGGATTGTTATTAATTATGTTGATTAGATGAGTGATGTGGCTCAAGGGGGTGCTACTGTTTTTCCTTCGATACATGCCGCGTTGTGGCCTAAGAAAGGTACGGCCGCTTTTTGGCACAACCTCTACCCCAGCGGTGATGGTGATCGTTTGACGAGACACGCCGCTTGTCCCGTTCTAGCTGGCTCTAAATGGGGTAAGTAAATGCAAATCTCAGTCAACATTAAAGAGCACGTCGGTTTTAGTTTCAAATAAATGGATCCATGAAAGAGGACAGGAGTTTTTGAGACCGTGTACGTTAGAAAGACCAAATGAAGATTTTGTAGCATAAATGCCGTGCAATAAAGACTGTTCCTATTGTAATGAACTAGTAGGTAGTAGTGTTCTGTATTATAACGTAATTTATATCGAATTTTAGTCAAAAGTTTATATTTTTTTAATTGAAATTTAGCAGTTGCCATAACTTTCTATACCTGTTTTAGATTGTAAATTTTAATTTATTAATTGTTTATTATTTGATTGTTCTCTTTTCAAATATGGTTTTTTTCGAATTTTTTAACCTGTTGACTGACCGCGACGGAAGTGGTTGTTTACTGATGCACTAATAGCAACTGTAATTTTTTTACATACATGTAGTGTTTATTTTATATAGCAGGTATATACATAACAGTGTTATCAATAAGAAAGTGTAACCTAATGGTTGTGTACTAATCAAATAAACAAAATTCGTGCATTGCTATATTATTAGTATAATAACTATAAATGTAAAAGTTTTGCTCTTGCGTCATAGATACAGAGTGTAAGCAAAATAAGTGCATTAATTTTAACTAGTAATAGAACTCTTTAAAACAAATTTTTTTTCTATGTACTTACCATTTTTTTCAGCATTTTTTTGAGATCAAATTTTAAAAATTTATTTTTTCCTTTACAAATTGACGAGCCTTTTATGAAATGCTCCAACAAGGAACAATAATAATAAAATTAATTCATAAGATAATCTTGTTGACTAGGTAACGTGTAAGAAAATTGTGTAAGATTTTAAAATAATTTTAACACAAAAACTAAAACGTTTTAAAAAAATATATTAGGAAAAGTTTTTGGTCTTAAAGAATTCTATTACCAGTTAAAATTAATGCACTTATTTCGCTTACACCCTGTATAACGCAAATTGGAATTTGTGTTGAAACCAGAAAAGCCTCCATTTACTTGAGGTAACCAGAAGTATTATTAATTATTCATGTAACGGTGAGAGAACAATAGTTATATCGTTTTTAAGATTGAACTACCAATAATTATGTGGTGCAGGACTCAAAGGAAATTATCAACGTCTACTAAAAGGACAACTACAGTAGAATTAGCTGGTGGGCAGATTATATTTCTTTGTGTTTGGGTTTGCACTCCAAAATACTGGGTGTCTTCCTGCCGGATGGTCCAGATCCGTGACTTTTCATGTACAAGTTCGAACCACCTTCGGAAGCTCTTCTATGAGCTGCCGATGTAACACCGGCGCTCAAACTAGAGGGTCCTGATGATACCCCCGAGGTAATTACCTTTTCTTTAGGTTTAGGGGGCAGTGGGGCGGGTCCACGTATTGCCTGTAAAATGCAACCAATTATAACAAATAAAATATATAAAATTACGTACTGTTAGTAATTATTCGTATTTATCGTGTATTTACAGATGTTAAACGATTTTAGTGTATAAAGTCATGCTTAAAGTACTACAAGGTATCAATATGTTGGAGTAGAATTTTTACACTAAAGATTAAAATATTTTCTTGAATACTTATCACTCGATTTTAAAATCAGTGATTAAAATTAATGGTGTAAAGAGAAAGAACTACTTCTGTTGTGTTTATTTTTCATACTGTGACGAAAATTTTTAAATAATTTATTTTATTTCAAATACCCTGAAGCGTTCTGCAAGGAGTATCTAAAATGCGTGTTCAAAATTGAAGAGCATAACGAAAACCCTTAGGTATAAAGTTTTTAAATCAAGTACAACCTACACCCCCCTGAATGTAGCTTTCTGAAAATGAATTTTATTTTATATCTTTAGAACCGTTTCAAATATTAAAACTAAAATTTTTAATAATTAATTAGAAAAGGGTTTAATTAAGGGAAGTCCAATAACTGTTTTGCGTAATTCTTTTTGGCTTTTGACACCAAATTTCAGACTTTCAGATTTAACTCGACCACAGTTTATTTATGTTTAACAAGTGTAAGACAATTTGAAATTTTATAATTTTATGCCAAAAATAAAAGACAGTTAAAAACAAAAAAGTTAAACATTTTTACCCACCTCTGATCAAAATTCTGAAATATTATTAACTTTTTGGTTTTTACTTAAAAACGTTAAAGGATTTTAATCATTGATTTACTTGCTTTAGTTTCCCTCAAATTTTGAGCAAGCACACATTTTAGATAAGCCTTGTATAACGTTAGTTAAGTTGAGAAAATTGTTAAAGACCTTTTCTGCAGTGATGAAAACAAATGAAATTTACATTGAGCATCGCAGCGTCGGGTATTGAGATGAATCTTGAGGTTGAAGCCACAATAAACCACGGCCGGATTCAAGTAAGCCACGGATTTTTACTTTATTTTATGCTCCTTTGTCATTACTCATGGGAGCAACCTACGATTCAATCGTTAATTATTTTATTTATTAAAAGTTATCAATTACCTAACATTATATTGCATTTATTTTTAGTTAAAATTTACAGGATTTTGGAACGCTGGTGTCCACATTTTCTTGAATCCGACTACGTTGAAATTAGCTGAAGTCTCGTGATCTACCTCAATACCTTCGTTAACTTGTGATTAACTTGTGTGGATATAGGTACTTACATGCCTTGTCTTGGTGTCGGCCTTCACAAAATGCCTTATAACGAAGCAACCTATTTAAGCACGTTAACTGTTAAATTTAACAAAAATGCGATTAAAGATAGCCAATTAACTTGTATACTAATGAGTTTATTTCCATAAAACATTTATAAATGGGTATATATTTGATTTGATAACATTCATTAAAATATGTTTAATATCCATAAACATTTATCAAAATACAGTGTATAGGGACACGGATTGGATTTTTGTGCATTACCCTGATAGGAATAAGGATTATACGTGGATTTCGCATCTAAGCCGAACAGAAATCATGCAACAAAATCAACAAACAACACAACAAGACCATAATATAAAATTCGAAACGTCAACAAAATTTCGTAAATAAGTTTCAACTTTTTATTAGTTGCAAATTCTTCTTAGAATAAACTAATATCACAATCAATGAGTAGATACACGGTGATCAGTTGGTCCAGTAAAATCTATATTAAAAATAATTTACGTATTCAATGACTTTGGCCGATTGTCTCATTTTTGAACGCAATTTCAGCTCAAATTAATTACTTTAGGTAGCGATTATTGTTCGATATGTCATTGCAATCTCTACAAATACAGTGACGGGATCGATCATTCATTTTTAATAAATTTGTATGCAAATTACAAGCAAACGAAATAGATATAACATCAATAGATTTCTGTCAACATCCAAAAACTCGTTGCAATAAAACCTTAATGCGCCATTGCAGTTATTTATTAATTAATCTTCTTCTATTAACTAAACTTGGATTTTTTAACTGGACAATTAAGATATTTTATTTCAACTGTCACTTTCCGGATGCTGCAAGAATCGTAACATTTATGGTGATGGCGGTACTATAACTAAACGGGATAGGTACATAAATTACATAAATATACTGTAAACATTCAAATACGTAAAAGCTAATTGGTGGTTTTAAATTTCATAATTTCTGAATTTATTGACAACCTCACTGGGTGCTTCACTGCCCCAAGCAGAGCCTGTTCCACGGGCTCCCCAATGCAGATTGGCACCTCCTTCGGATGCTCTCCTTTGAGCTGCTGTCACTCCGCCAGCACCCAGACTAGAAGGACCTGAGGACCCTCCGGTTTCCAACATGCGATCTTTCGTTTTGGGGGTGCTCCAGTGCATCGACTGCAAAAAGTTAATCTATCAATTCTCCCGACGATAAAGAATATTCCAAAGGACATCAATGTGGAAGGAAAATACATTTATAAAACAGGAACATGATTAAATTAGAAGGTCGTAGGTAAAGTAGAAGCCACTAGGCAAGAGAGTGTATAGAGCTACAACACTAAAATTTAAGAACTGTGAGAACACCAAGAGGAAAGATAATATAGCGTTTCTTTATAAAGAGTGTTGAGATAATTTATAATAGGTGGTTTGTTAGGTCCTGGAAATGGAGCTGAAGAACTTTCTTGGGGATGCTTCAATGCATTGACCATGAAAAAGTAAAATCAGAAAAGGTTTCATTTGGTGGAGTCTAGGGGTACCTACTGTAACATAGTACACCTTTAGAAAGGATATAGAGAACATAAAGTACAACTCTAAAGAGAAGTAACGTTTAAAGGAATTGGTCACATTTTTACATGGTATTATTATTTTAAGAAGAAATAGGAAACAAAAATGTAACGAGAATAATAGAATATCTAATAAATATTAATATATTAGAAGTTCGGTTTCTTTTATGGTAAATTTAATTTTAAAACCCTAATTTTGAGTTTCTAGGTTTTAAACGCGCTAATTTTTAGTCCCGTCAAACTAATTAAAATTATCTCGTTTAGTTCCTTGCACAAAGGAATGAAGAAAGTTTGATAATTAACTTTTTAAATGTATTTTCCCTCTAAAGTTGTTCAGACAGTAAATCTAATTTACAATTCATTTACTGCAGCCGTTACAGTTCCGACTTTTTATTTCCACGGTTCTCCATCGCCATCTCTTTTAATCTCCTTTCCTAATCTTACCAATTGAACCATTTAATTCCAAAATTTGATGGGATTCAATTATAGCACCAAAGTATGCAGATCATGAATTATATAATTTAGAAATAAAAATTAAATAATTCGATGCGGCGGAAAAATTGTCTGCGGCAATTTATTATCATTAATCTACCCCGCTATTTCCGGGAAAACCTGGAACACCTGACCTAGCGAGTGAGCTTTGGCCTACATTCGTTTTGTACCTGGACGCTTGGATGCATAATCGACCATGGTGCAACGAAGCATTTACTTTTGTAAACAATTTCAGAGGGACTTCGCACAATGAAACTAATTATAGTACCTAACTACCTACCTGATGAACGTGTTCCTTCATGCCAAGCCACTGTTTGTAACTTATTGAAATGCCACTGTTCTTCCATTTGTCGTAATTACATCTTTTTTCTGGATCGCAGAGAATTTCCTTGGCCTCCTGAAAATTAGATATATTTAATTAGATTTCCTGGGTGATCTTGTTGACATGAAAATGCGCAGTTCGTATTATGTTACAAAGTCATCTAATTCGTTGAGCGATTTAAAAAAAAATAAAAGTTTTGCTGCCATTTCGGTATTTTTACAAAATAATATTTAAGCCAGTGGTTACAGTACAATAATGGCAACAATTTCGTATTATGTCCCACAAGAGAAATTGTTCGAGTGATAGCAAGAAAACATTTTATATTGTTTAGTATAGGGATTGTTTTACTTGCTTAAGAAAGTATTCAAAATTTTGCTGGAGGACTTGGCCGGGATTCAGTGAAATTATTCTTTGAATTCTGATCCGTACAAATACCTTAAATTCAAGGTATTTAAATAAGAAACAATTTGCTAAGTTGGGCACAACCTTTATTTATATTTACCCACCATCATTGTAATTTTGGAGCTTTCGTAGTCAGAGTTGCTTGAGATATCGAGCGACAAGTAAACAATAAGTTCCCAAAGAAACTCAAAGTGTTTTATTATAAAAAGAATGTTTTTGTGTACTTATCTAAATTAATATTTCTTCTTCATTTACTCCTACGTACAGCGTGGTTTAGTTTGACATCTTAAGCAAACTAAACACAAAGTCCAGCAACAACATAATTATATTTGAAACTAACATTAGGTGTTCGGGTAAATTTGAATAGTTTCTAAAGAACAAGAGTGAAGTTTTTAAAAATATGTAGCTACTTATTTAAGAGAACAAATATAATGTACACCAAATTAAACCATACATTTTTTGCACTGTCCACCAGAAAATTTAATGAGCATCAAAAAATCTAAATGAAACCCAAATTATTATACATCAGAAAATAAGAACATCACCACTAAAATAACTATGCTGCGTATTGTTTTACCATTGCTTACATTTTAAATTCTATATGTCTATCAATTTTACTAAATGTTTACCAAATTTAGAACGCTCAAGTTACGCGTCCGTGCTGTACATAATAAATATTCGCGCTATCCATTTATATTTAGTGTTTCTCAAAAAAACTATTTGTGCGTCAAATAATTATTCTATTACTCCAAAAATGAAATATGCTCGCGCATCTCTCCTTGCCGCTTGCGCTTCCAGACAAGAGGCACGTGAAAAAAGTTTTGTACAAGGTCAGTTCAGGGCCCTGTATTTTTTTTTTAAAAGCACGATTAGAAATTACCACTAAAATAAGTTTCACCTTTTACATAATGCAAGCCAATTACAGCAAAGCATTTATATATTACGGAAATCAATATCTTTTTTTGTGCAAACCACTTCTATTTTTACTCTTATTTTCCTTGCCCTAGCACATCTACATCTATAATTTTGCATAAAATTATTTACCATTTGCACATTTTATTGCTTGTGTATTTTTGATCAACAAATAGTATTTTTAACTGCTAAATAATATAAGACACTGCCGAAAATTAAATATCTGGGTATTATGCTAGAATTAAATGCGGAATAAAATTTGGTGAACATTTAGTATTTATGGTCAACAAAAGTTATTTTGGGTAACAAAATATATTAGAAGCCAGCATTATGTCAATATTTGGTTGTCGCTTTAAAATTATGTATTTTCTTAATATTGGTGAGCATTTAGTATTTTTGGGTAATGAAAGTATTTTTTTGTATGAAAATATTGGGTAAATTTGGTAGACTGTTTAAATACGACCCCTTATTTAATGGACAGTGAAACCATAATAATAAAACTCTAAGAAAGTGATGCATGGAATTAGATGAATGACAGAATGTGTGATGTAAAAGAATTAATCGAAAAAGGAAAATACGGTTTTTCCATTCAATCGCGGAGCTGTTAAACTTCCTTTATCTCGTAAATGGAACTATGATGGTTTTGCTTGAATAAAAGAGACGAATAAAATATTAAGCACCTTTTGGGCATAAATGAAACAAAAGTAAAAAACTGAACAGGAAATAAAATAAAATTTGATTCTTTTGTAAAAATCCACAGTATACCTATAAGTAGGTCCTTTCAAATTATTTATAAAAATTTATCATAACCTACAGTGGGACTTGAGGTAAATTTGTATTAAGAATGGTAAGACGTAGGAGTTATCAATATGGCAAAAAGTCGTATAATCGCAATTGATTAATATTGACACGAAACAGGAAGAAATAACGAAAACTATTAAATGTGGAACATGTAAGAAGATGGAAAGTATAGTAGAATGTAGAATAAACGTTAGAGAAGAAAAGAAAGGCAATATATGGATGAATAAGTAAGGTAAGAAGAGGGGTTCGTGCCCACTCCTCCTCTTCCCATTGTATATTGCGTTGCCTACCTACTCAGTTTCCTCAACTTACTATTTTTCATATTCCAAACTTTAAACATGTTCTAAACCGCTTCGTTTAAAGTTTTTTAGAACATGAAAAATAGTAAGTTGAGAAAACTGAGTAGGTAGACTACGCAATATACAATGGGAGGAGGAGGAGTGGGTACGAACCCCTATTCTTACCCTACTGATGAAAATAGAAGAAAAAAGATATTGACGTAAAAGTGAAGAGAATATATAAGATAACTTCTGAAAAAAATTGATGATAAAGTAATGAAAACTTAGAACTATAACTGGCATCAAAAGCAATATAACAACTAAAATCTTGGTTAATAAGATTTTGACGGATTTAAGTAGAACAATGATTAAGTAGCTAGTTTGAGAATAATAAATTAATAGATTCTTTAGCCTGCAGATGTTACAAGATTTATAAAAACTATGAGTAGAACTATAAGACGGAAGAATATAAAGTAGAAATGAAAACAATAGGAAAAGATAATTAAGTATACACCGTAAATTCCGTCATAATCGCTCCAGTGTATAACCTGAATAGATATTAATAATTTAAAAAAATTGTCATATTATCATGCATATCATAGTAAGTTTTTTTCATCACACGACTGAGATCAAGTTCTAATTGCGCTCATAATGTTTTTTTTCTGGATGCGAAAGTACTTTATGTCTAAAATTATGTGTTCCTTATTAATTGCTGAAAATTAACACAGGCCTTGGGGCACTACGCTTTAAAACTCAGGAGATGAGGGAAACCATGAAAATGTTTTAGTCAGTTCATAATTCCAAGTTATCTAAAATTAAAAAAAAAAAATCGGCAAATTTGTTCTTCAACGACAGATTTCTCCTAAACGCGTTCTGCAGAATTGTCATTTCGGCAAAATAACCAAATTTGTCGATACTATAAACGCCCCAGTATAATAAATAAAAACTAATATTTTTATAAAATGGGCATGAAGGGTGCCTGGACTGGAAAATTATGTACATCAATTATATTATATACATTATGTTATCAAAGAAAACTTTTACATAAACACTAGTTATATCATGTCTAACATGACATTTTGTAAAATACCTACATACATATAAACTGTCATTAGCACACTTTCTTATCATCTTCAAGAATCTTCAAGAAAAATTATTGTAATTACATCGGTAGTCAAGTTGCTATCAAAGCAACTTCCAATTTGACAAGCAGCAGGTAATTTTGAGTTATAAATTGGTTCCTATTAACTAACTTTATACTTAACTCTCTACAGTTTGCAGAAATAGGACACTGTAAAACCATTGTTTCATTTAACAAGATTATTTAATTCGATCGTTTAGTTGCTGTTAGGATTAGTTTAATCCTTGGATTTGCTGCTGGCTTACTCCCCGACTTAGTCGTTAATTAAAATGGAACAATTAATTTTTCAATCGCATTTTGCTAGTTTAAACAAACCGATTAGTCCAATTGCACTAGGGTACTCAACCAATAATGAGAATCTGACCAAAGAGCGGAGATAATCCTCACCAATTGCCTAATTAAAAATTTGAAAACAAGTTAGAAAATCTGTGGTAACTAACCATAAACTTAAAAGTGACAATTAGCAAAAACTTGTCTGTAGAATAAAATGTACTTGATCAATTGCTTTATTGTTTATTGAAAAGGGCTCCAACCTCTAGATAGAACAGTCAGGTCTAATTTATTTGTAACGGACATCCCACAAAAGGAAAACGATATTACCTTTATCGGCGTTTGAGTACCATCCCGTTATGCAAAATATTTTTTTCACATCTACCCTTCTATAAAGAAAATGGTTATAGGCGCTTGGTCGGTTGTAATTAAAAGGATAAGCCTTTTATTAACGCTTTTAAGTTAGTCATTAAAATACAATTATTTTATTCCCTGCAGGCTAACTGGCTAACAGATTAGGCAAGAGAGTGTGGGTTTCACGCTATTTGACTAGCCCTGTATATAAATAGAGAGTTAACCTACCTACATGAAAGTTAATTTTCCACTTCAAAAAGAAAAGGTGAATAAAGTGCCCTTCTCATCGACCGCCTCCTCTGTATAAGTAAATAGCATTTGATGGGCGTGTAAACCCGGGGGATGATATTTCATCCAACAAGGAATTTTGAAACTGTTGGAATTTGAACCAAGTTAATCTGACAACGTTAATTATGATTACATATATTTTAACAATAAATACTTGTTGAAATCCGTAAATGGGCTGCAGATCTCGGGGAAATTGTTCATTGCTTTTCAATCTGCGAACTAAATAACTAATTCATCCCTGAATGCCGGGTAAGTCGATAATCGTTCATGCAAAACCGAAAATCTCTCGAACTCATCCACCCAATCATTCCACAATTGGCAACTGAAGCGTTGTTTTATAATGACTTGAAATATGGGGAGGGTTGGTGAAACGTCGCTGAATTCTCAATGCCGATGATTTGTCGAGTCAAACAACTCAAGAATTTTAATTGGATATGGTGTTCCGTATTTTCGGGACGATAAATTTTTCTTCGAAATGATTTATCTTGCCAGAAACTCTTTTGCTTTGTTTGAAAGCAAATTGGGAATGTGTCTCAAGTTTTTGGTGACACCGTCTACATGAAAAATTCGAATGTAAATGGATAAAAGTGGCATTTAGAGGAGTGAAATCCTCACATAGCGGATCTGAAGCTTTTTTCAGCTTTATTAATCAAGCTTCCTAACGCTTTTTTGCTTTGAAGCAACGTAAATTCGATACGTCTCTAAAAGGAGAAGCTTCCTCGTAAGTATGAGACAATATTATATACAGGGTGGGATAATAATACATCCAACTTCGATAGCTTGAATTCTATGATAGCTAGAAACTTGATTTAAGAACACAAATAAACTAGAAAAAAAATTTATCGGAAATTAATTCTGAACATACAGGGTGAGCCAAGACGATTATACAGGAGCAAATGACATTTTTTTTAAATTGAATGTTGTGTGTAAAAGAAGATTATTTGGAGCCTGTTTCTAGACTCTTTTCACTCCAATATTATTGCTGACTATTTCCAAACCACTTGGATGTAGCGATTTTTTTTGTTCAAATAATGGCATCTGCAGATGTATGTTAAAAAAAATCACTACATCACAATTACAAGTTGTAAGAAAAATTTATGTAAAAATTATTTAGGAAACATTTGTGGAATGTATTTGAATCATTTTTACTTTTGAAAAATTATACAGGATGGCTAAGCTTAATTTTTTAGTTTAGAACTTTTTGAATTTAATATCCTCTATTTTTTTAAATAAAACACTCTGTATATTTTTAAACGATATGACGTAGAAACTAAAAGCGACCATTTTTTGTATGTACTTACACCTCTATGGCTATTTGTGACAATTTTTGACTTATCGACCAATAATTACAAAATTCAAGAATGATCCTGAAAAATTAGATCGTTTTCCAAATAACTCGACAAAAAACTTCAAATGTTTCAAAATTGACACAAATGACAACTGACGACAGGTAACTACGATAAATGTGTATTGCATGTCGAATAATATAAAAAGCAAAAAATGATCAAGGTACACTGTACATACAAACATAAAGTAAAGTTAGTAAAAGAACTTATGCTGTTTTTATTGACAAAACATCTGGAACACTTATTACAATTTTATCTGTCGAGTTATTTGAAAAAAAAATCTAATTTTTTAGGATTATTCTTGAATTTTGTAATTATTGGACGATAAATCGAAAATAGTTACAAATAGCCATAGGGGTGTACATACAAAAAATGTCCGTTTTTAGTCTCTACATCATATCATTAAAAAATACACAGGGTGTTCTATTTGAAAAAATAGAGAAAATTTAATTCAAAAAGTTCTAAATTAAAAAATTAAATCTAGCCACCCTGTATAATTTTTCAAAATTAAAAACGATTCAAAGACATTTCACAGATGTTTCCTAACTAGTACTTACATAATTTTTTCTTAAAACTCGTAATTGTGACTGTAGTGATTTTTTTAACACGCATCTGCAAATGCCATTATTTGAACAAAAAAAATCGCCACATCCAAGTAGTTTGGAAATATGTAGTCAGTAATAATATTGGAGTAAAAAGAGTCTAGAAAAAGGATCTAAAAAGATTTCGTTTACACACAACATTCTATTTAAAAAAATGTCACTTGCCCCTGTATAATCCTCTTGGCTCACCCTGTATGTTGAAAAATAATTTCCGATTATAGACTCCTTTCTCTAGTTTATTTGTGTTTTTAAATTAATTAATTTAAAAAAAAAATTAAATTTAAATTTCTACCTATCATAGAACTCGAGCTATCGAAGTCCGGCGCGCTATTGCCCCACCGTGTATATATTTATTTGAAATTTATGCCAAACGTTTGACATTTTCAAAAATAGATTACAAATTCTTTTTCAATATAGTTTAGTAATTTAATTAAAAATTTAATTCCTCCAATTAAATTTTACCAGATTGACATTGTTATTATCATAAACCTTTTTTTTCTCCACTACATTAAAATCTGTCCTATTTGGCCATTCACTAAATTTATAACAAATTGGTTGGCATGTTGTTGTTGACCTGCTCCTTTTACAAATTACTTAATAAAATATTAAAAAATTCTGACTCGTAAGTTTAAAATTAAAATCAAAATTAAAATCTATTCAGTAAGTCTTCTAAGGCGTCTAACAGTAAGTCCTCTACGGAGTTGCGTCCCAAGATTGTTGTTATGGGCACTCACCTTTTTAAAGTATGATTTTTTATTTCTGCTTCATGAACACAATAGACCTATTTGTTAAATCACATAATTATGGCACAATGTTGAATTAGGCGAGTGATTACAAGTTTAGCTTAATTACAATTAATAATTATTATCTTAACCAAGGGAAAACTTATTAACATAATTGAAGGCCAGATTTTGATTTAACCAACTCTTTGTTCATCATCATCAATAATCCTATATCTATATATATAACCCTTTGAAATGCTTATGACGTAGTTTGTGAAAAGCAGTGTTGTATTTCAGAATACCTACTAATATTTGCAATCTCTAATTCTAAATATAAATTTCTTTCGCGATCCTGTAAGTTATTTACCAACCAGAGGTTTTAAAAATAAAGCCTCAGATTATCTCTAATTCACTTGTTACATACAGTTTCCGTTTCACAGAAATAACATCATCTATATGTCATCAGGTTTTATATTTTATAATTTGATATAGTGACCATTAGTAATGTTTCCCCACACAACAGCTCAGACTCAGAGCTTAAAATGTCCTTAGTGAATTCGTAAGTTAAGGTCGGTTAAACAGAAATGTTTAGTTTCGTAGTTTTCCTCCCTATTACCTGTAAGATACAGTATACAAAGATTCGTTAAAATTAGAAATGTTTGGCAAAAATTGTATCCTAATTTTGTGCAAAGAATTGATAGTGACACTAATGACGCCATCTGGTCGATTGCTTGCTTAATTTCGTAAATCCTGCCACTCTACGTAGACAGTAAGTACTGCTCGTCTATAACTAAAGTACCTAGTTCAAAATTACCTCTAAGCGCTTTAAATTATTTAATTGAGAGGTGAAAAAGCCAATATTTGCTGTTGAATTTTTCTTTTCGATAGAACTAAAATTGTTTAATTGGATCTATGGATGTTAAAGAATAATGTACACAATTTTTTAAAACAATACAACAAAAATAATGAGACAAAATACAGTTAAATGCATCCAAAAAAAATGTTATTTTTTGAGACATTACTCACTACAATTGTTACTAAATCGACTCAATTAGAAAAGTAAAAGCTTGCAAAATATATATTTTTCAAAATTTCTACTACCTTTCAAAAGGCACTTCCTCTGGTAGCAGACTCTATTTTCCTTACGTAATGCTTAAATAATATTTTTTGGGTACAGAAAAGTGATCTATTTAAGTTTGTTCTTTGCTTTAACAGTTGGTTAAACTAGCAGATACAAATATTATTACATATATTAAAAATCACGCACTAAAAATTGGTGGAGGCGCCGGTTGCTCATCGTGGTAATATGCATATTTCTAAACATAGATTTTTCTTACATAATAAATAAAGTGTTACTGTAGGTAAATGCACATCATCAGTTAGTAGGTATCGTAGTAACTAAAGAAATAAAAGTAGGTCTAAAGAATTTTTGCTAATATTTAAAAAAGTATAGACCGAATGTATATTATCTAAATGCTGGTCAAAAAACTAAAAAAATTAATTGCTGTTACATGTAGTTATTTTGGACAGTTTCGTAGCTCACATAATATGCATTAATAATTCTTTTTATTTTTACAGAACTGTGACTAAGATAAAATATTACGATCAAGCATTTATTGGTCTGTTCGACCTATTATGGTTACTAAAAGTCATCCGACATTCTGCTGGTATCGACGTATATGTCTTGCCAAGAACACCCTCATCTTTTAGGTACAACGCAAATTTTTCTTATTTATTAAAAATAAATGGCTTAATGAAATTTCCACGCTTGTGTATTAGACTTGTTCTCCAGGTCTAATAGTTTAGGCAAGAGAAGCTTGCTTCCATACTTTTGACTAACCCTGTATATAATAATGTATACCGGGTGTCCCAGCGCTACCGGATCATAGGAAAATAACACGGAAAATTATATTTTTTTAAATTCTGTTTTCCCAGATAAAATTTGATAAAAACGAAAACTCCACACGGAATTTTAAAACGAGGGGCACGCTTTTATGTAAAATTGATGGTTAGGAAGGTCTTAATATTAAAAAAAAAAAAATGATGAAAAAAGGTTGCTTTGATCGGGACGCTTCTTTCGAACATGAGTTTGCAGCTTTAAGCTTTAAATCCCGATCAAAGCCACACTTTTTTTTATCTTTTTGTAGTATTAAGGCATTTTTAACCATGAATTTTACATAAAAGCGTGCCCCTCTTTTTAAGAAAACATATTTTGTCGAGCTATTCCTTTATGACCAGGTAGCGCTAGGACATCCGGTTATGTTGTGGTCACTTGGTGAAATAGTTCATTTTATGAAAATGATGACTCAGCAAAAATGCTTTTTTTAACAAATGCCTTAGAACAAAAAAAAGATTGGGAAAAGTTGAGGAGGATAGGCAATTCATGAATTTTATGTTCCCTGTGCTTTTCCTTGCCCTGAGATTTTTTTAAGAACCGTATATTTGCTAAGTGGACATGCTTTTCATGAAATGAACAATTTTATCAACTGTGCACGACACATACATGATGGAAGTGTTTGTAATAATTAATAACCACTTTTTAATTTTTTTCAATTTTTTATTTCCATTGTATAAGATGTTAGGTTTCTAAGTAGTTGTTTGGTATGAGATGATTAAAGTTAATGAATTCATTTGCAGCCTTTTAGCACTAAGTTTGTAAATACACTCATTTTTAAAAGTATCCGGAAATTTCATCGTTTGCGCATATGCTCTTTCTCGCTTGGGACGATGCTCAGAGCATCAGAGCAAGCCAGCAAAAACATCTGCGCCAACAACAAAACATTCCGGATTCTTTTAAAGATGACTGTACTCCGCTGAAAGACCTATTACCAACCATCCCCTATTTTACATTGGGTCGTATTTAACAGTCTACCAAATTTACCCAATATTTTTATACAAAAAAATACTTTCATTTCCCAAAAATACTAAATGCTCACCAAAATTAAGAAAATACCAAATTTTAAAGCGACAACCAAATTCTGACATAATGCTGGCCTCTTATATATTTTGTTCGCCAAAATAACTTTTGTTGACCATAAATACTAAATGTTCACCAAATTTTATTCCGCATTTAATTCTAACATATAACCCAGATATTTAATTTTCGACAGTGTCTTATATTATTTAGCACTTTAAAATACTATTTGTTGATCAAAAATACACAAGCAATAAAATTTTGTGCAAATGGTAAATAATTTTATGCAAAATTATAGATGTAGATGTGCTAGGGCAAGGAAAATAAGAGTAAAAATACAAGTGGTTTGCACAAAAAAAGATATTGATTTACGTAATATATAAATGCTTTGCTGTAATTGGCTTATATTATGTAAAACGTAAAACTTCTTTTAGTGGTAATTTCTAATCGTGCTTTAAAAAAAATTACAGGGCCCTGAACTGACCTAGTACAAAACTTTTTTCGCGTGCCTCTTGTCTGGAAGCGCAAGCGGCAAGGAAAGATGCGCGAGCATATTTCATTTTTGGAGTAATAGAATAATTATTTGACGCACAAATAGTTTTTTTGAGAAACACTAAATATAAATGGATAGCGCGAATATTTATTATGTACAGCATGGACGCGTAACTTGAGCGTTCTAAATTTGGTGAACATTTAGTAAAATTGATAGACATATAGAATTTAAAATGTAAACAATGGTAAAACAATACGCAGCATAGTTATTTTAGTGATGATGTTCTCATTTTCTGATGTATAATAATTTGGGTTTTATTTAGATTTTTTGATGCTCTTTAAATTTTCTGGTGGACAGTGCAAGAGATGTATGGTTTAATTTGGTGTACATTATATTTGTTCCCTTTTACATTGTCGAGTTCTTAATATTTCATTCAGATTTAAGACAAACAGTATAAAAAAATTTATTGTTTAATTTTTTACTTTAAGCTATAAATCGTTACAAACTTCAAGTTGTTACATTTAATTTAATTATTATTTGTCATAGTTAGCAGTACTACATTTCAGTTTATATTCGTTAGTCTCAATGCAAATTCTGACAATTAATTATTCTTTTTTCTTTCAACTTATAAAACTTTCTGAAATATTTTATTTGAACACATCACTCTTTCGCTTTAGATGTTGTATGTTTACGAAACTTTAAGTTAAAGCATTAAGCAAAATAACGATTCTGAAATGTATAGTCTATTTATACCTGTAATGTTAATGAGCAAAACATCTACTTGCACTTACACACAAAGGGAGCTGGTTTATGTAACACCCACCTGTTGTTGATCTTTGTATTAATAAATTTCAATAAATCACGGTATGTCTTTCTACTTCATTCTGTTTCATTATTGTATCATAATTTGTATTTTTAATTAAGCTGATGGAACATCGTGTCATGTAGTTATCGTAATTAAGTAATTAAGTAAGTATTTTTAATGTTGAAATTATCAACAATAACAAACTGGCATCTGTTTAAAATTAATAGCTGTTTGTGAATTGTCAAAAGTGTTCCGCAATATTATGCGTTTAGTAACAGAATAAAATAAAAAAATATTGGTCATTGTTTACTTTACCCACTCTTCGATTTTCAAAAAACTAATTACACCAACGCATTTGTCACCATGTAGACATTACGAAAATCAATATCTTTTCTTGTGCAAACTACTTTTATTTTTACTCATTTTCCTTGCCCTAGCACATCTTTTTTTTTTTTTTCTATAAATTTTGCATAAAATTATTTATCATTTGCACAACATTTCATTGCTCAAAATGGCATTCTAATGAGGTTTTACGATGGTTTCCAAAAAAAACAGCACAAAAAGCGAAAAGTGGAAATTGTAAACAATTACCAAAATATTAATTTAAGCCGTGCGAGTTAATTACAGCCGAACAACGATAAGAATATAAATTACAAAAATCTCATACTTTAAGTGCTTGGAACTTCTTTTCCGCTTCTTTATCGCCAGCGTTCTTATCCGGATGGTATTGGAGAGCTCGGACCTTATATTCGGTTATGATTTGCTCGATCTGCAACAATGCGAATAATTGTCGAAATAAATTTCCGTGAAAACCCCGAAAACTTTCAAATAACTCACCGACGCATTTTCGTCACATCCCAAAATCGCGTAAAAATCCTCCTCTTCCTTCCGCTTATAATTCAATATCTCGTCCACATTAGTCATTTTACCGCAATCACAGTTCACCCTCACCAGACAACAGTTCGACTCCAACTAAATAGCTGCGTCAAACTGAAAATTCTGGGAGTTTGTGGAAAGCTGACGGGGAAAACCAGAGCACCCGACGTCCGACGCGCGTGTTTTTCCCGGGAATTATGGCGAAGAACTGGTTGGATACAGTCGATGGTTGGTCCGATTCACGATTAATTACAAAGTGAAAGTTGTTTTCCGTTCTAGACACCAGCAATGGCACATTTTTGCCGTAAATTACAAAGATAATGCGGTATCACTGGTTTTAAGTTTGTACTTGCGCACTCCGCAGAAACCGTCTATTTTGTATTCGCCGAGAATCAATGATCGCTCACTCGCAAGTTTTTCGACAGATTTACCCCTAAAATCGACCCTTAGCTAAGCGAAACTGTAACTCAATCAGAAAGGTGCCTTCGTTAGATGAGATTCTGCTCGCGTTGACTGATTGCTATTTGGGAAAACTCGGAAAATTTGGGCAAAAAATGTTTTTGGTAACCCTATAACGATTCATCTAAAATAGAACAAGTATGTTTGCCTTGATCATTATCGTCAACTGTTATTAGTTATTAAAATTTAAAACATTGCAGTGCGTTCTTATTTCGTTCTTAACTCACTTTTTTATAGTCCGGTAAAATTTGAGATTAGATTACACCAATTTTAGGAAAAAAAAGTTGAGTAATATACGGTAGAGAGCGATACAATCCGCGATAACCTTTTAAAGCTTTACAACAGATTAACCCAGAAACCAAAGACATTCTGAAGAAATGTTGACAATAACATCATCGAGAAAGATCACTTGAAAAAAAAAAATTATATGTCGACGTTTGACCCCTTACAGGGGTTGTTTTTCCGGACTCTTGAAATCATAAGAAAGGAGCAGCAAAAAAAATTTTTTTTTAATATAAACTTGTCGCAAAAATTTAAGGAACAAAAAAATTTTCCACATTTTTTGGCAATTTTCAACAGGCTGTATTTCAGTAAAAAATTGTCGTGCAGGATATGGAGAAACATGGCTGTTGAAGCTTAAAGATTCTAGTTTGCGAATTTTTTGATTAAAAATTTTTTGGAGCACAGGTAGCCATGAAATTCTTGGATAAAGCACGAATAAGAAATTTTCCAAATTTTTTACATTTTTTATTTTGCTCTATGGGCATGGAAAAATTTTTTCAAGCTAGACCAATGCATAGGTCCCATAGCCTGTTTATTCAGCTTTAATTTGCTTTTCGCGGGAGTCAGATACGACCATTTGTCTTCGAGATATCGAATTTTGAATGCAAAAGGATCCTTTTTCACTCAACTGCCAATATCTCTGAAACTACTGGTCACCCAGCGAGCGGACAGGAGGTTTCGTTTTCTGTAGAAAATTTACTACAAAAATTTGTCATGGTTGATTGGAAAAAAAAAATTCCCACCTGTAACGTTAACGTGAAAAAAGAGCAAAAAAATGCCGTTTTTCCTTTTTTTGGTTAATCGACTGTATCTTCGGCAATATTGGGGGAAAAGCTTAGGTTAGAAGAAATTTTTGCAGTCTAATGTACCCCAAAGGCCCCCCTAAATTTTTAGATTGATCGGTTCAGCGGTTTTCCTGGACCGATTGATTGAAATTTTGAAAAAATTAAGGAAACAACATTTTTGTTTCTTAAACTTGAGTTGTGTAAAAAAAACTGTTGGTTGTTTTTTTTTTACCAGAAGTCGGAAAGTTTTGAAAAAAACTGTTTTGTAACACGTAATGGCTCTGTAGAAAACTTAAAAAATTTATCGCTCAGAATTTCGCACAACGAGTACGGTGGGCACCTTGGGGGTATCAACTTTAATTTTATTTAATAAAATTTATTTTAAGGAAAATAAAGGTTTGAATGTGTCTATAGCTTTAGCGAGGTGAGTCAGAAATGACCTCTTGGTCTTTTTTTATTTTTTTAAATTTTTTGAATTTTTTAAAATTAAAAAAAAAATTTTTTTTTAATCAACCATGACAAAATTCCGTAGGAAATTTTCTGCAGAAAACGAAACCTCCCGTCCGCTCGATGGGTGACCAGTAGTTTCAGAGATATCAGTAGTTGAGTGAAGAAAAATCCTTTTGCATTCAAAATTCGATATCTCGAAGACAAATGGTCGTATCTGACACCCGCAAAAAGCAAATTAAAGCTGAATAAGCAGGCTACGGGACCTATGCATTGGTCTAGTTCGAAAAAAAATTTCCATGCCCATAGAGCGAAATAAAAATTGTAAAAAATTTGGAAAATCTTTTATTCGTGCTTTATCCAAGAATTTCATAGCTACCGGTCCTCCAAAAAATTATTAATTAAAAAATTCGAAAACTGGAGTTTTTAAGCTTCAAAACCTTTGTTTTTTCATTTCTTGTACGACCATTTTTCACTGAAATATAGCCTGTTGAAAATTGCCAAAAATTTTAAAAAAAATTTTTGTTTCTTTATTTTTTGCAAGAAGTGTAGTTTCTTTACTTTTGATCGGTTCAATAACGACTTCAATTTTATACAAAAATATTTATCATCTTTTTTTCTAAAATGGTTCTCGATATATAACGTGTCATCGTTCCTGAGTTATTGTCAGCTCATATTTTTTAGCTGGATGCTGGATGCTAAATCTGGACTGTTAGATGGATGTAAAATTTGTAACAGAACTTGTACTCTCGTATTACTAATAAATACTACTAACTGCTAACATTTTTTGACAGTCTAAATCTAAAAGATTCTAGAGACACCCAGATGAAGCTGATAATTGTGGCTTCTTCAATTTTTGGCATTCTTCAATAATAACAAGCACTCATATAATTCAATTGAGCGACCTTTACGAAGATTATCATGATTGTTTTGTCTAGTTACAAATTGTGGTCATAGAAGGGCAATTATTATACATTTGACCCCTTACAGGGGTTGTTTTTCCGGACTCTTGAAATCATAAGAAAGGAGCAGCAAAAAAATTTTGTTTTTTTAATATAGTTTCTTTACTTTTGATCGTTTCAATAACGACTTCAATTTTATACAAAAATATTTATCATCTTTTTTTCTAAAATGGTTCTCGATATTTCTTATAACGTGTCATCTTTCTTGAGTTATTGTCAGATCATATTTTTTAGCTGGATGCTGGATGCTAAATCTGGACTGTTAGATCGATGTCAAATTTGTAACAGAACTTGTATTCTCGTGTTACTAATAAATAATACTAACTGCTAACATTTTTTGACAGTCTAAATCTAAAAGATTCTAGAGACACCCAGATGAAGCTGATAATTGTGGCTTCTTCAATTTTTGGCATTCTTCAATAATAACAAGCACTCATATAATTCAATTGAGCGACCTTTACGAAGATTATCATGATTGTTTTGTCTAGTTACAAATTGTGGTCATAGAAGGGCAATTATTATACATTTGACCCCTTACAGGGGTTGTTTTTCCGGACTCTTGGAATCATAAGAAAGGAGCAGCAAAAAAATTTTGTTTTTTAATATAGTTTCTTTACTTTTGATCGTTTCAATAACGACTTCAATTTTATACAAAAATATTTATCATTTTTTTTTCTAAAATGGTTCTCGATATCTCTTATAACGTGTCATCTTTCTTGAGTTATTGTCAGATCATATTTTTTAGCTGGATGCTGGATGCTAAATCTGGACTGTTAGATCGATGTCAAATTTGTAACAGAACTTGTATTCTCGTGTTACTAATAAATAATACTAACTGCTAACATTTTTTGACAGTCTAAATCTAAAAGATTCTAGAGACACCCAGATGAAGCTGATAATTGTGGCTTCTTCAATTTTTGGAATTCTTCAATAATAACAAGCACTCAAATAATTCAATTGAGCGACCTTTACGGAGATTATCATGATTGTTTTGTCTACTTACAAATTGTGGTCATAGAAGGGCAATTATTATACATTTGACCCCTTACAGGGGTTGTTTTTCCGGACTCTTGAAATCATAAGAAAGGAGCAGCAAAAAAATTTTGTTTTTTAATATAGTTTCTTTACTTTTGATCGTTTCAATAACGACTTCAATTTTATACAAAAATATTTATCATCTTTTTTTCTAAAATGGTTCTCGATATTTCTTATAACGTGTCATCTTTCTTGAGTTATTGTCAGATCATATTTTTTAGCTGGATGCTGGATGCTAAATCTGGACTGTTAGATCGATGTCAAATTTGTAACAGAACTTGTATTCTCGTGTTACTAATAAATAATACTAACTGCTAACATTTTTTGACAGTCTAAATCTAAAAGATTCTAGAGACACCCAGATGAAGCTGATAATTGTGGCTTCTTCAATTTTTGGAATTCTTCAATAATAACAAGCACTCAAATAATTCAATTGAGCGACCTTTACGGAGATTATCATGATTGTTTTGTCTACTTGAAAATTGTGGTCATAGAAGGGCAATTATTATACATTAAATTTATTTTAAAAATTTTATTTTATAGAATCGATTTTTGTTTTATTTTGAAAATCAACAATTTTATTTTTGCAAAAAAATAGATACCTACACTTATAGAACTAGATATCTTCTAATTATTATTATTAGTAAGTATGTAGTATCTAGTAACATACGTGTGGTTAGTTTGTTTTACTTGCATTTTGTAAATAACACTTCCATCAGATAAGGTAAATTCTAATTTTAGCGAACATTGCGTTTAGATCTCTGCCAAAATTCAGGATTACCTACAATCAATGACACAAATCTTTAAATTTCATCCCTGTAAAATCTTAGAAGCTAACTTCTCATCTTGTACCTTATAGGTATACACATCTGACCTTTCTCTATCAAACTCCATAACAACAGACACATTTGCAGATGATACTATTCTTAGCTATCTATGAATATTTGGTAATTGCTTTCGCAAAAATCTGCAAGACCATCTCTTCCACATAGAAAAAGGGACCAAAAATGGAAAATAAAGATTAACAACGAAAGCAAGTAACAACATAGAGCATTTACACTAAAAGGAGGAAAATGTCCTCCAGAATACATTAAGAAGACAGAAATTTCCTTAACTTCCTGCGTTAAGCCTATACATACTTGGAAATTCATTTCAATACTACACAGAAACTCAATTAGAAAGATAAAAATTTAAAATAAATGTATAATGTATAATAATGCATATAATGTAATGTATAATGATGTAATCCAATATTGGAATAGAGGAATGGAGCGATTGAACAATGACAAACATAATCATTTTGGATGCTAATTTTAAAAAATTACAATTTTGCCAACACTATTGCATTTTTTTTTTCTTTATTGTTTGATTTTTTTTGCTCACGACGTCTTGAAATGAGTTTGTCTGATTTCTAACATGCTTTTTTACAAGCAATAAATGTTTGCTTTTCATTCTTTTAGTTTCTAGGTGTGACTAGATATGATTTTAAAATAATTAACCAGCTATTTACATTTTCAATTATATTTTTTTATTCTGTCTACAAAAAAGTATGATTATACTCTAATACCTCCCTAGAGGACATGGGTCATTTAAACTATTTTTTATAAAATTGTCAAAATCTAAACACTTTAAAATATTATTTGTTCACAGGCATTGACACTAAACAAAAATCTCCTATTTCTTAGCGATAATCCATTCATGAGCCATTACGTCGGGCAAACTTAGTCTTGTCGTACTAGAAATAGTCAAAAGCTGAAAACAATCAATGAGAACTGCTCGGAAAATTTCCATGAACTCACCTCTGAAATAAGATTTTTTGCACCTGTTGGCACATGATCAGGAAATTTTAACATAAGTTTACGAATTTTGCGATATGTTTCATTGCGATTATCACTTTCAAATGGAGGTTTTCCAACTAAAAATTCGTAACACAATACACCTGAAACCAAAAAATTAAAACATTGAACACACAAAAAAAGAAGACCAACCAATACACCAATGATCAACATATTTGCCATATTTTTTTCTTTCAATCATTTCCGGGGCTAAATAGTCCAAAGTTCCACATAACGTTTCACGTTGCAGCGAGGGACTGTGCACTGCCCAACCAAAATCAGCAAGTTTTATATCACCGCTGATGGTAAGAAGAAGATTTTCAGGTTTAATATCGCGATGAATTACTTGGTTCAAATGACAATAGTGGATAGCATCAGTTACTTGGTAAGTGTACTTGGCAGCTCTGCAATTGACGAACATTGTTTATAACATAAGAATTGGAGTCTTTAAAAAAAATGACTTACAAATTCTCACTAAATCGGCGTTGAGGGCTGTTTTTTAGATGTAGGTACAGTTCACCCTCACCAGCATATTCCAGAGCTAAATAGATGCGGTGGTCATCATGAAACCAGCACAATAACTCTAAAATGTTAGGGTGTCTTGAATTAGAAGTAGTAAACACTCTCGTTGAGTCTAGACTCACTTTAAATGGCTTTGAATTTCGATTTCACGTAGTACCTGCTTCTGAGCTCCACTTTTAGCCACTTCAGCTTTTAATAGTGTCTTCAATGCCACAATAAAACCGGTCTTTCTCTCCCTGGCTAAGTAAACGCGGCCAAATTGGCCACGGCCAAGTTTCTTGCCGATCTCAAAATCATCCAGAGACCATTTATATCTACTGATTACACTGAAGTAAAGTTTTCAACAACATCAAAGTCACTTACGCTGAGTTGTTGTAGCATTCTTGGGACATCATGGATTTAACCAACTCCGAAGTTTGGTTTTCTAGTTCAGCCGGCACAGGCACAGCCAATCCTTTCATGTACTCGGCTGCTTCCTTTTCTATTGCTTTCAACTTAGTTGCTTCCATTTCGAAGTGAAATTGTTAAATAGTTGATCAACACTTAAAATAGGTACTTCACTACGCGCACCTGTCAATGAACAAAACTGTGTGCTAGCGGCCCAGTGCTTCAAATCTTTGTGATAAGAAATCTCCACCAAACAAACTTTTTATGGTAAAAATCTCTTTTTCAAGAACATAAAGTAAATACATAAACGTAAAATGAAAAACGTTTAAAGTTAAATCTGGCTCTAAGCCGTTCATTTCAGGAACAAGAATTTGCAACCAAAAGCAAGAAGAGTTACTATTTCAAGGAAATAAACAGCATTAAAAAAATTGGCAATTTTATTTATTACCTGGTAAAAATGTATTTATTAATAGATTATAATTTATTAATTTCGTTGGGTCAGGTCTCAGGTATCAGTTTTGGCGGAGGCGCAGCGAGAATCAATGGATTGACATATTTACTCTTTATGCCTCTGACAGTTTAGGTCTAAATAGATTTAAATTTTAATATAAGTCACATTTAGAAAACACTTTGGAAATTTCATTTTGCATCAGTGATGTCAGTAGTAATTAGTATCAGGAGTCGGCGATTTTTAGCGTCAATAATTTTTGACTGAAATTTTGTTAAAATGGTGTATCTACCAAATTTATTGAGTTATACATATTGAAACAATAAAGCACATTGACCCGATTTCTTTGCTTGATGTAAACTTCTCGCAAAAATTAAAGGAACAAAAAAATTTTCTAAATGGTCGTACAGGAAATGAAAAAACATAGCTTTTAAAGCTTAAAGATTCTAGTTTTCGAATTTTTTGATTAAAAATTTTTTGGAGCTCCGGTAGCCATGAAATTCTTGGATAAAGCACGAATAAAAAATTTTCCAAATTTTGTACATTTTTTATTTCGCTCTATGGGCATGGAAAAATTTTTTCGAGCTAGAATAATGCATAGGCCCCATAACCTGTTTATTCAGCTTTAATTTGCTTTTTGCGGGAGTCAGATACAACCATTTGTCTTCGAGATATCGAATTTTGAATGCTAAAGGATCTTTTTTCACTCAACTGCCAATATCTCTGAAACTACTGGTCACCCAGCGAGCGGACAGAAGGTTTCGTTTTCTGCAGAAAATTTCCTACAAAAATTTGTCATGGATGATTGGAAAAAAATTTTTTTTCCACCTGTAACGTTAACGTGAAAAAAGAGCAAAAAAATGCCATTTTCCCTTTTTTTGGTTAATCGACTGTATCTTCGGCAATATTGGGGGAAAAGCTTAGGTTAGAAGAAAATTTTGCAGTCTAATGTACCCCAAAGGCCCCCCTAAATTTTTAGGTCGATCGGTTCAGCGGTTTTTCTGGACCGATTGATTGAAATTTTGAAAAAATTAAGGGAACAACATTTTTGTTTCTTAAACTTGAGTTGTGAAAAAAAAACTGTTGGTTGTTTTTTTTTTACCAGAAGTTGGAAAGTTTTGAAAAAAACTGTTTTGTAACACGTAATGGCTCTGTAGAAAAATTAAAAAATTTATCGCTCAGAATTTCGCACGAGTACGGTGGGCACCTTAGGGGTATCAACTTTAATTTTATTCAATAAAATTTGTTTTAAGGAAAATAAAGGTTTGAATGTGTCTATAGCTTTAGCGAGGTGAGTCAGAAATGACCTCTTGGCCATTTTTAATTTTTTTAAATTTTCCAAAAAAAAAAATTTTTGAATTTTTTAAAATTTAAAAAAAAAAATTTTTTTTCAATTAACCATGACAAATTTCCGTAGGAAATTTTCTGCAGAAAACGAAACCTCCGGTCCGCTCGATGGGTGACCAGTAGTTTCAGAGATATCAGTAGTTGAGTGAAAAAAGATCCTTTTGCATTCAAAATTCGATATCTCGAAGACAAATGGTCGTATCTGACTCCCGCAAAAAGCAAATTAAAGCTGAATAAACAGGCTATGGGACCTATGCGTTGGTCTAACTCGAAAAAATTTTTCCATGCCCATAGAGCAAAATAAAAAATGTAAAAAATTTGGAAAATTTTATCAAAAAATTATTAATCAAAAAATTCTAAAAGTAAAGTCTTTAAGCTTCAAAAGCTAGCTATGTTTTTTTATTTCCTGTACGACCATTTTTCACTGAAATACAGCCTGTTGAAAATAGCCAAAAAATTTAAAAAAAATTTTTGTTTCTTTAATTTTTGCGAGAAGTGTATTATTGCACAATTACAAGATCAAGCAAACTTACCCAAGTGAAGTTTGATTTTGATTATGCTGCCATTTTGCACAAAGACATTCCCAATATGTCATAGGTAACCATAGTTTTCTCCAATCACATTTAAATGATTCTATCTCATATTGTGCTATAACTTTGAGCCAATTTCGTCTGAACAGATCGATTTTCAATTTTCCTGTAACTTGATTGCATAAATTATTGACCTCCTTCTTGCTTGTTGTGTTACCTATATTGAAGCTCATTTTCACTTCTTCCATTAACTCACTTTTGCGACAGTCTTTCAACATATTCATTCCATTTTTTTCTACATCTATTAGGTATAATTAAATTGCATTTAATATTTTGGCGTGTCACCTACTTAATTGTTTAAGCGCATTAAAAAAATTATGTCTTTGTAGTAAGTGACTTTATTTTGCTTTGTTTTTTTGACAAGCTCATTCGTTTTTTTTTTATACTTTCTACGTGGGTGTACGATATATTATTAAACAAAGGAGATGCGCTACGGTTTGATTTTTGCTTCTGTTGAAGTTATAATCTCATTAAAATTCTCGTAATAAAAAAAGGCACGTGTAGGTTGTAAGTACAGGATCTGAATAGCGATTCAGATCCTGCATCAATCATCATTGGCTTGATAAAATAAATAACTGATAAATAGATGATTCAACAAAACCAAAACACGGAAAAAAAAATTCACATTAAGTCTGTGAATTCTAATAAATAAGTGACATATTAAAAGAGAAATTTTATTTTTTCTAGACTTAGAATATAGTGGCCGAAACTATTCTTTTCGCCTTAAATGTTTGCCAATAAGAGATCGTAATTAAGATACGTTAACTAACAAGTTAATTATTATTGCACAGTTGTATTGTAAATGTCGATGTCCTAATAAGTACATATTACGTTTGTTTGTTGTCTCTTAGAACGGATATGACATCCATACCATCTCTTTATATGAAGTTGTTTCGACCTGTATAACATCAAGAATTTGCGCATTGTGTTTGAGTAAAACAGTGGATGAATAACAGTTTTTACGTAGGTACCTACATATTTTTAAAAGGTTGGTTTCCACACAATTGCAATCCATTAACGGTTACATTGTTTACTTTTACAGTTTTGAATTTTTGGACACCACGGCGCCAATGATTGATGTCACAAAGGTGACAAATATATTGTGATCAAAATTTTTACTTTTGATTATTTGTATGTACCACGCTTTCAGTGATTCTCTAGTTGGTCGACTGGTCGACTGTCTTAATTTCAGAGCTTTGACAACTTTTTCTTTCTAATTCCTTCCTATCCTCTATCCTCTTTCATCTCGTACAGCAGCATGACCATCATATGCAGCATTTTATAGATCCTATTTTAAGATTAAAGTCAAAGTTTGTGCTAATCTGTGAGAACTTACCTACGTTGCGTTACGGAGTTACATAAATGCCTTTTGGGAGATCTATATTTGGTATTTTATCTCTATGATTCCACGCGTTACTGATCCATCTAGTTGTATGACAAACTAATGTTAGCAATTATTTTAACAAAAAAAAATTTTTATTGTTATGATAAACCACTGTGTATCACACCGAGAGACTTTAAACTTAGTATATCTTTAAATTTAATTTGACAGACATAAAATATAAAGTTGTATCTAAAATTAAGATTCGTTAGTTTTTCTTCACCCTGTAAATGAAGCTGCACAGATAAGTCTCGTAGGATTCCAGGACTCCCGACGACTCCTCCTGAAACTGATACCTATACCTACTTGTCCAGTAAAGTCTCCTTTTTCTTTCTTCTTACGTAAATATTAATTATTATCTTGCTTGACTGATTGTGTACTTGATTGATTGTTTACAATACCTCGACTAGACGTGAATCATTACGTGCCAAATAAAGAATCCACTTGAGAACACTTGCTTCCTCCACCCCCAATTATGGATTACGTGCGTAAATTTATAAATTTACCGTTCAGTTTTTTTATTATTATAAGTAGTAGCAAGTACACACATCAAAGGAATTTAAAATAGGTACATAAGTGCATTCTTATATTGAAAAAATTTATAACAATTTTCAATTAATTGCCTTTTCATATAATGAGTACGTATATCTAGAATGTTCCCTTTGATAAAATTGTTGAAACAGGTAAAGAAGTTTAAACCACAATGATTAACAAAGAGTTTGATGCATTTGGTAAATGAACCGCACCTTTATGAAGAATCATACAACTAGAAGAATACAAACCTACAAACAAGCTTATTATATACAGGGTGGAGCAAAAGTGCGTCCGATTTCGATAGCTCGAGTTCTATGATAGGTAGAAATTTAATTTAAAAACACAAATAAACTAGAGAAAAAATTCTATAACCGATTATACAGGGCCAAGTGGCATTTTTTTAAATGGAATATTGTGTGCAAAAAAAGATTTTTCGGAGCCTTTTTCTATACTCTTTTTAATCCAATATTATTGCTGACTATTTCCAAACCACTTGGATGTAGCGATTTTTTTTGTTCAAATAATGGCATCTGCAGATGCATGTTAAAAAAATCACTACAGTCACAATTATGAGTTCTAAGAAAAAAATATGTAAAGACTAGTTATGAAACATCTGTGGAATGTCTTTGAATTGTTTTAACTTTAAAAAAAAATATACAGGGTGGCTAAATTTAATTTTTCAATTTAGAACTTTTTGAATTTAATTTTCTCCATTTTTTCAAATGGAACACTCTGTATATTTTATAACGATATGATGTAGAAACTAAATACAAACATTTTTTGTATGTACACTCATATAGCTATTTGTAACCATTTTCGATTTATCGCCCAATAATTACAAAAATCAAGAATAATCCTAAATAATTAGATTGTTTTTCAAACTACTCGACAGATAAAATTGTAATAAGTGCTCCAGATGTTCTGTTTATAAAAACAGCATAAGTTTTTTTAGTAAGTTCACTTTATGTTTGTATCTTGATCATTTTTTGCATTTTATATTATCCGACAAGAAATACAAATTGTTTCGCAGTTACCTGTTGTCAGTTGTGTCAATTTTGAAACATTTGAAGTTTTTTGTCGAATTATTTGGAAAACGATCTAATTTTTTAGGATTATTCTTGAATTTTGTAATTATTTGGCGATATTTTAAAAATGGTTACAAATAGCCATAGAAGTGTGCATACAAAAAATGTTTGTTTTTAGTTTCTACATCATATCGTTAAAAAATATACAAGGTGTTCTATTTAAAAAAACGGAGAAAATTAAATTCAAAAAGTTCTAAATTGAAAAATTAAATTTAGCCACCCTGTATAATTTTTCAAAAGTTAAAATAGATCAAAGACATTCCACAGATATTTTTAAACTAGTCTTTACATAATTTTTTCTTAGAACCCATAATTATGACTGTAGTGATTTTTGTAACATGCATCTGCAGATGCCATTATTTGAACAAAAAAATCGCTACATCCAAGTGGTTTGGATTAAAAAGAATCTAGGAAAAGGCTCCGAAAAATCTTCTTTTACAAACCACATTCCATTTAAAAAAATGTCACTTGCCCCTGTACAATAGTCATGGCTCACCCTGTATGTTCAAAAATAATTTCCGGTTATAGACTTCTTTCTCTAGTTTATTTTTGTTCTTCAATCAAATTTTAACCAATCATAGTACTCAGGCTATCGAACGCACTATTGCCCCACCCTGTATATACTTAAATCTGTTTTAGAAGAATCCCACTATCAATTAGTAGTAAATACTTCTTCTTACTAGACCTGCATATCATAAGCCATATTAATTGCTTTATCAAATTAATTCTGGTTTCGCTTCCTTCCTTGCTGCAGTGGCTGTACTTGAAAATTTGAGCCCTCCATCCAAATTCCAATTGGATCCCTTCAATCATTTTTATTTAAAATGAAGAACCTTATATGGTATTTAGTTATTGTTTTATTTTACTATTGTGCAGCCATCATGTAGGTATATTATGTTACCTACCTACTTATTTTTTCATAAAGGCGTAAATAAATAAGATGCAAGCAGCACAACTAGTAGGTTTGCAGCTGCTTCCTTATAGCTTTTTAAGTTTTCATCTCTCCCTAATATTTATGCATGTTGATCGTATATAAAAATTGAATAATTTCAGACAGTACACTGTTTAAAAATTTTACTAGATTTCTCTACTCCCTGCAACCCCTTCTGACAAAGAGTAGCTAATAATAAATGGCGCCATTGTATTTGGTGGCTAATATTTTATTAATTTTTTACTTGTCTCGATAACTGTTTTATTATTTTCATCATGGTTAACAATCGACGACTTCTACCTTGTACGTAACTCAATCAATTTAATATTCTTAATAGCATCGCGGTACTTATGTACACAGTCATGGATACTCGCAGTTTTATTTAGCATATTAATTCTATTCCGCTTCAGCTAAAGTACAACTCAATTTGAATTGGAGCGGATAATTAATGAAGGCCAATCTTTTAATATTCAAACGAATCATTGTCAATACAACTAGATAAAGTCTCTCGAAACTACTCTATCTCTAAATGTATTTCGTTTTCATCATTAATAATAGATTTGCCAAAAAAGCAAACCGCAAGACACTGTTTTAAGATTTTACAATAATTACATATGCAGTAGTGAGAGGTAAAAATAAAAAAAAGCAGGAATATGTAAAATGAGAAAGAAACAAAGAAATATGTGGGTAAAAAGAGAACTAACAATTATTGTGGAATCGGTGTAAGGCAACGAGTGATAATAAGAAATTTCACGGAGTTCGTTAAAAAATTAGCAAAAAAAAATAAAGATAAAAAGTTCGAACAAAGAACAGCTGAGTAGAAGGATAATAACTCTTTATCAACGATGAAATTCAGATTATAAAATATGTAAAAGAAGTAAACACATAATTATTGGATAAGAAATATAGACACATAAAGAAAAATGGAAAAAAGAAAGAGAGGCGATCAAAGAAAATTAAATTTACAAATGATGAATCGAGCTTACAATGACGAGTTAGAAAAAAAAATAGAATGTTATTAATAAAAAGGAACAAATATAATGTACACCAAATTAAACTATACATCCCTTGCACTGTCCACCAGAAAATTTAAAGAGCTTTAAAAAATCTAAATAAAACCCAAATTATTATACATCAGAAAATGAGAACATCACCACTAAAATAACTATGCTGCGTATTGTTTTACCATTGCTTACATTTTAAATTCTATATGTCTATCAATTTTACTAAATGTTCACCAAATTTAGAACGCTCAAGTTACACGTCCGTGCTGTACATGATAAATATTGGCGCTATCCATTTATATTTAGTGTTTCTCAAAAAACTATTTGTGCGTCAAATAATTATTCTATTACTCCAAAAATGAAATATGCTCTCGCATCTTTCCTTGCCGCTTGCGCTTCCAGACAAGAGGCACGCGAAAAAAGTTTTGTACAAGGTCAGTTCAGGACCCTGTAATTTTTTTTTTAAAGCACCATTAGAAATTACCACTAAAAGAAGTTTTACGTTTTACATAATGCAAGCCAAATACAGCAAAGCATTTATATATTACGGAAATCAATATCTTTTTTTGTGCAAACTACTATTTTTACTCTTATTTTTCTTGCCCTAGCACATCTACATCTATAATTTTGCATAAAATTATTTACCATTTGCACATTTTATTGCTTGTGTATTTTTGATCAACAAATAGTATTTTTAACTGCTGAATAATATAAGACACTGTCGAAAATTAAATACTTGGATATTATGTTAGAATTAAATGCGGAATAAAATTTGGTGAGCATTTAGTATTATTGTCAACATAAGTTATTTTGGCGAACAAAATATATAAGAGGCCAGCAAGCATTATGTCAATATTTGGTTGTCGCTTTAAGATTATGTATTTTCTTAATTTTGGTGAACATTTAGTATTTTTGGGAAATGAAAGTATTTTTTTGTATGAAAATATTGAATAAATTTGGTAGACTGTTAAATACGACCCTTAATTAAATGGAAAAAGACGTAACTAAGCGTAAACTAAGGAACTAAGGAAGCAGAAGATTTAAAGAGTAGAAAGTTGTTGACTGAGCGTTTGATAAACCTATATCGCGTCAATTTTTTTATCCCTGACATCTGCCCTATTTTATGAGAACGCTAAATCACCGGTAAAATCATAATAAAACCAATTAAGCTCCTCGACTCGGTTGCTTCCGTAAATCAGAATCGTAAAAATAATGACATAAAAATTGAATTAGCTTCACTTGAGCGACGTAAGGGCGCGCGCTGTTAATAAACGGAAAATCAGTGCCGAACGCACTCAAGCTATTTTAATTTTTTCAGCTGCTCTCGTAAGTTAAGCAGAGTTCCCCTTCTCCAGGATTTCATCTGACTGAAACTTCAGTAGTCAGTCTTCAGTATAGTCTTTGAGCTTTGCCTGCATTTAGTTGACAGTGCTGCCGTTAGTTCCGTCCCAACTTAAGAATGATGCACTGGTTTGGTACTACGAACGCGTGTGTTGTTTGTGTTTAATGTCAACAATCGTCGGATGAGTGTCTAAATTTACCAGTGTCAGCATAGGTAGGTGCTAATCTAGTTCATCTCGGACCGCAGCCCATTATTATGATGGAGTGCGCTCATTTGTCGAATTATTCGCAGAATCTCCGCTGATTTATCTCAAGTTTTTTCCTGAGTCATAAATAAGTGCAAATAAAAATAAATAGGAATACTTATAACTCGTCGGTTCTAAAAATATTATGCATTTGCTCGACTAGTCTGCAACACTTTTTTTTTCCATTGACGCCAGTTTAGCACGTGCGTTTAACTAAAACGGTATGTTCCAGTCCTCTGTTTATGTCACTAAAATGGTCACATAAACATACACCGAGTCGAGGCTTTCCCTCGAAAACCTCAACAAAACAACTCTCCTTACAGCATTATTATTAGCACTCAACCCCGTTGTTTCTTGTTTGGTTGTTATAAATTCGTGTTTTGAGGCAATAACACAATAATAGTTTCACACACACATCATAAAATATTCGAACGGTAAGTGTGGGAGTGCGTTGGAATTTCTTCCAAGTAAACCGTATTTTCGATCATAGTAAATAGATTGGGGATTACAATTGAGGAATTTTTATTTCGGGCACTGTTTCCAACAAACATGAAACATGCTCGTAAAGTATACCGAGAAATCTGAACAATTCGATATTGCATTGTGTCTGAAACGTTTCAAAATTACGGTTTCCAAGAGGAAAATCAACGGTTTTCAACAAAGAGCTGAATTTTTTTTTCATTCTAAAGCTCAAGTATAAGTGTCAAATTATCAAGTATTATTTTCACTAGGTACCTAATCAAGAAGTTGAAAAGATGTTAATCTTAGATGTTTGGTTCACGTTAATTAATAAATTTTTGGCAATTGTTTACAATGCCCACTTTTTGCTTTTTGCGGTATTTTTTTTGAAAACCATTGTAAAATATCACTAGAATGCTATTTTAAGCATGAAATGTGCAAATGATAAATAATCTTAGGCAAAAATCTATAGATGTAGATGTGCTAGGGAAGGAAAATAAGAGTAAAAATACAAGTGGTTTGGACAAAAAAAAGATTGATTTTTATCTAAAAAATTACGTACCTAGTAAAATGTTTGTAATTATATCGATAATCAAAGAAAAAGAATTTATTCTAAAATTTTGAGTAAATTCTAATTTGACTTAATTAGCGAATTTTATAGACAGTTGATGCGTCAAATTGTTAACTGTTAGTGTTGATCTTTTTGTCGGTAATTTTTTTCAGTGATTAGCCACAACATAAAAATTTAACATCCAATCGGTGTACGCAATTCTAGAAGTAATTATTTTAATTGCCAATTGAGAACCTACGATCTATTGCTTATTCGTCTCACAGAGAATTTTTGAAGGACGAACAAATAAATGATTTTGCACCTATTACAGTAGCTTGTATAAGCAAATTAATTTCTATTTTATTATAAATATGGCAGTTTCCATTACACTTTACTAGCCATACGGCTAGTGTAAAATAGCTGATAATTTTTGTCTTTGCCAATTTTTTATAAACAGCTAGTAGCTTTAACTACTAGTAACCATCAACAGTTTTATAACATAAACAGACATTTTTAACAATATTAATTTTTCAGGTATGTGTAGGTATTGTGAAACAATTTTTTAGCAGACATTTTTTTTAGTGTATTTAAACATATGAAGATAAGAGAAATAAATGAAGTTAATAAGTGAAATTAGACAATACTAAACTTACATAATAATTATTGAAAGAAGAACACTAGGGAAAGATGACTAAAATAAAAAAAAACTACACAAGTAAAACAATGAAAAATGGAAAAATAAATATTAATTCATCACATAAGATATGAAGTGCTATATGAATTAAGCTAAAATTATTATCATCAGTTAATTGACTTAACAATACAATGCATATCGAGTCCAAGAAAGTTATTTTTATGATTTAAAAGATAAGAAGTAAGAAATATTGACTTCTATGTGGTTCCTCCAGTGAAATGGAGTTCTCCACACTGTATGATGACGTACGTATGTGTAGTTTGGAAAGTGTTATTACTCTACTTATTTATTTAGCATAGTATTTTCAAGGGCAGTTATCAATTTTGGGGATAAAGAATATATGCATTGATAACAAAAATTAACTTGTGTTAACTTTTTGATATTGTTGATAAAATCTTTGAAAGCAGCTGCTGCTTTTACGAAACTTTACCAGCATGGCATCTTCATCGAAGACAAGTGATAAAACCATTGAAAAAAAAGGAAAGGTGCTACATAGTCAAACACGGGAAGTTATCAGCAACGTGTTGAAATTTATGAAGGCGGAAGCACGTCGTCTTTAAGTTAATTAATTAATCGCGTATTTAATTTTTAATTTTTAAAATAATTATTTATTAGTACAGATCCCGCTGACAATATTGTATGTGACGCCACTGCCTAAAATCATTCGCGCAGTTTCTTGATGACGTATGTGTAGTTCAGAAAGTGTTATTACATATATTTTGAAAATTTAGAAACTTTGAAGAATTATTAGATACAGTGATTGTGGAAACAAGAAGAGAATTGTTGTTTAATACACCTTTTTTTTTAAATTTGAATCTTTAAAGTTCTTTTCTTTGCACACTACTGCAGGATGCTTACAATTTTTTTAAAGTGGTTTTCCGCTACTTGAAATTGTTTAATTAATTAAGTTGACACTATAAGTTACAAATATATTTGTTTCACTGCTTTATTTGCTCCAATCTTATGCTATCGTATTCATTACCTTCTAGTCGTTTGGTGCACCACGCTTATACAGTCGAATTCGACTAGGATCTATCCTGATTTTTTTTTATTAGCTTTTTACCTATAATTTTCTTTTTACTAAATTCAATTTAACATGTAAATAACTTTCATTTGTAACCATTCTGCTTTGTTTTTTTGAAGAATTAATTTTCTCTAAATTTTACTATTTTTGTTTGTACTTTTTTCCATTTTTTTTCCCAAATTACATTAGATAGTATTTACTTGTTTCCTAAAATGTCTTCTTTCTGCATTATTCAGTTTTTTGGAAAAGGTTCTGAAGCTCCTTTTTTTCAAAAATTTGTTTTCTTTTCTACTCACTTCAGTCTAATCGTTGATTGAGATATTTACCAGTAAATATCTCAATCAACGGTCTAATGTCTAATACCTTCAAGGTTGCAACATATTTATATTTTTCTTCCCACCCAGAAACAAAGTGGTACTTTATTCCCTCATAATGAGGGAATAAAGTGCCACTTTATTCCCTAGGGAATAAAGTAAAAAAAATGCCGATCCTAACATAAAGAAACTCGTTTCCATAATAACCGTCAGCCAACTTCATTTAGGTATCTGTCAATAATTATAACAAATTTTTTTCTAATTTATTATTATTTTTAACTTAAACGGTTGGGAAGAAAGTTTTGTATGCATCTCTGGAATACACATCGTTAATCCCTCGAATGAAAATGCCCTCGGCTTCGCCTCGTGCATTACTTACATTCTCGGGATTAAAATCGGTGTTTATTCTCTTGATACATAAATAACTATTATGACATAAATTTCAGTATTCTTTACTCATTTTCTTTTTAAACTTTTTTTTCTATCCATTGTCACTACTAATATTAATGTTAAGGTTTCACTAACTCTACGCCAAGATGATTTTTTTCTACTTCAAGCTTTCTCCAAGTTTCCTCCAACTACCTAATTAAAAATTATTAACTTTTGGTTGTAATGCCAGTATAATATTTTTGTTTTTATTTCTTTCTTTTTATATTTGGTTTTTAGGAAAAATTCCAATACATATTCACTAGCCTGGCCACTATTTTTGTTTAAGCTTTTACTCCTGAAATTATAACACCTACTTACTTTATTTATTTTTTTAGTGTTAATTCACTTACCTATACATCAGTAGAAATGTGAAAATAATGTTTTTTAAAAGCATTTTTGGTAAAATAATGAATATTTTATTTAAAGTAAAGAAAATTATAAATATTCAATTATAGGTTGCTAGCTGTGCAGATCCTGAAAATTTTGGTTCTCTTTGATTCGGATAGGATTTAATCTTTTAGCCAAAGTCCCACCCACAAAAAAGAGTTTAAATATATTTATTAACATAAAATCGGTTTAATATGCACCAGTCGGGGGGGTAGAAAGAAATTCAAAATTAACAAGTTATTTGGGCGAAACGCAACAAACATTTTTTCTTTAAAGGATTAAAAATATTTAGAGCTGGGTAGCGGTTTGCATTTGTAATAATTAAGCGGAAAATTGCTTCAGCTTTCTGTTTAGTGTCCTTCCGTAATTTCACTTTCTGTTCCATTATTCCAGAGATTAGGCAGGAAGCACGAGAAATAAATAACGCAATGTGCCACAGAGTTTTTTTACCAACCTCGGTTCAGTGTTACGGAAATTTTCGAAACCTCGTAATCTAAAACAAGAGTTAACATTTTTATCTCGGTATCGCTAATGGTTTAGTATTACGACTTATCTGTATCCACCAAAATTTATAGGGCTCCACGTTTCCATTTATTCTTTAAAATGATTACACCGCGCTATTTGTGGTATTTTATTTGGTTGTCCCAAAATCCGGGATCGCAGGCAGAAGAAACGTTTCGAATACAATGGCATCCTCTGCAGTAATTGACTCTTTGATAGAAATCACATTATACCTACTCCAGACCGGGGTTCTACAGCGTCCCTTTCGTGAATGGACCGTTGACCACGTCCAGATTTCGGCCACATGACGATCTGGCCGATGCTGCCAATGGCAAAATTGTTCAGTAACTGTCTGAATGGCGTATGGTGTAGAACGTCGATTTTCAGAAATTGGGAAAAACTAAAGAATTTTTTGTGTGAGTAGTGAAAATTTTACTAGCGCGATTCATGAAATAGTTTTTGAATGAAATAACTAAAATTGTCACTGTGGTTTTATTGCAGGTATAATTAGGTTTTGGCAGAGTAACTGGTCAGCTGAATTCGTTTAGATCAAGCTGACAGTTGGGTATGCTGTCATTAAGGCAGTTGAAGATATCAGTAAAATTAGAAATGAAATTTAATTAGATAATGAGGTTATTTAGATCTATTTACAAGCGCGATCTCCATACGTTTTCCTTGATACTCGACCACTTATTACGTATTTAATCCTTTAACCGTGTAATTCCCCTTGCAGCACTGCCTCCCATTGTCTTGTTTAAAATCACACGGAACGCGAGGCGTAATTTACATCTGCCTTTGTCAAATTACTGCTAACCGAGTGTTTGTACTTAACGAAGATCCCGCCTAATCCTAACTTAGCGATTTTATCGCGTTGAGCTTCGTTATAACGTGTTGTTTTATCTTCTTGTTTCAGATACAAACTGCTTTAAATAAATGCGCTTAAAGGAGCCCCACCAATGAAATTTCCATTCACGTCTCCCATAACACCCGAAGCTGAAGTGCTTGGACATTAGAGACCTTCATCTGAGGATCAGAAAACAATGGACCTCGGTGCGTGTGAATTATGTTTATTATTTAAATTATTATCCTCGTTCCTCCCTGTCTTGGTTCTAAATTTTAAATTTTTTTTCTTTTTTAAAACGTTCAAATTTATCTTGGATATTCACGCCGCGTGCATCGATACTCTCGGAGCCACGAGATTTATTACGAGTAATTCCCAGAATATTCAATTTGTTTGAAAAAGGTTGCCGGAAAATTTCGGGAATTATTTATAGGCCAAATAACAGCCATCCCTTATTGAGTCATATTCTGTAACATCTATTCTTGACTAAACATAGTTAGACAGAAATACTTAGAAATTTGCCCTCTCCCAGTTTTCAAAATTTAATTTTTGAGGTTATCCCTAAAGTTTCGGTCGGTATTTGTACGGTCAATTTATTTTTACATTGAAAAATCTTAAGTTATCATTGGAGCTATAAATAAATGGGCCGAGGATAAACTAAGCACCATGAACTTTGCACAGTTGGTTCCTGCTATATTTTCGTCGATATTTTATTTATATCTATAAATACAGTAATGGTTTAATATTCTGTTGTTGGATCTTATATTATGCCTAGATAAGTAACGTACGTACTTCCGGCAGAATAGGCAACTGACCGATGGGTCCCAGGGCTCGTTTGCTTTTTGACCGGAAACATATAAGGAAGTAGTAATTGCCACAAGCACGTACGTGTATGTACAATGGTGACTGCTAACCACAAACATCGTGTAAGAGCAATTGTTATATTAAGACGAATCTACACTTGGCTTCTAATTTTAGTGTTACCTAAAGGACACATTTTCCTTATTTTTTACCTCGTTCATTACATATGCAGTTGCAATATGAATTAAGGAGCTAGAACAGAATTGTTCACCTAGAAAATCCGCTAGATGTCGCAGTTTTAAAATTTGTAGTTAATTTCAAATTGTGTGACCTGTGATCATTCTTGATTAACTAATGTAGTCTTATAATTAGTTTTAACTAATGTTTAGATAAGCTTTTAATTCACTGAAATACAGCAAAATTGTAGCAGTCCAGTAAATGTCATTACTTTTACCAACACTTTTCTGGTAGGATTTTTGAAGATTTTGATAAACGTAATGACTTGATAACAAATCAATTAATAATTTTTAAATAATCTGCATATTAATTTTGTTGAACATTCATTTACTTAGTTAATTTTTTTAACATGGTACATACATATTTAAAAAATAATAATAAATTATTTTGATTTTTAGCTCTTCACTTGGTGCTATTGTAAAATTTTATTCTCGTAACTTTAATCATTTTTCAGAAAATAATTTATATGATGAGTTGGTCAACAAAATATCGATATAAAATATCACGCAATTATCAATTCAATCAAGAGACAATTTTATATTTAACAGATTCGTCTTGTTGTTTTACCTTAATATTTCGACTCTTTATTTTTCTTGAAAGAAAATGATTACATTAACAATCAAGTAAACAAACCTTTTGGGTCTTTCATATTTCAAATGGTATAAATTTAAAGTAGATCGGGTGATGTGAACGTTTTGAAAGAATTTTCGTTCTCGTCGAGACATCCTGTTTAAGTTTGCAACAGCCCACAACCGCACTGTTTTAGTTAATAAAAATAGTATTACAAGTCATCTTAAGAAACTGTTTGAGTTTCCACCGGCTACAGACATTAACCAAACCAAACTGTTTGCTACCGAAATTATCTCTCTGTCGTAGTTTTAGCAAAATTTGATTAAAATTTTTAATATCTTTCAAAAATTTTTCTGAAACGATGATGTTTGTCAGAATCTAAAAAAAAATGACAAGTTTACGTAACTTTTATAAGAATTCTCTTTTTTTAAATGTCTTTTAAAATTCTTTGTCTTATCGTAATCATTGTCTTTTACTCTGATATTAGTATGCACGACAAGTGCACTATTTCAAATTTCAATTCTTTTTGGGGAAACCATCACAGAGATATCAAACTTTTACTTGACACGGTAAATGATAGAAGTGGACGTCTTCTTCATATGTATAAAAACCAAGCATATCGGTTTACAGGTAAAAAAAAAATTTGTATAGTTACGCAACTGAATTCTGCAGTCTTCTAATTTGACTGCTATCTTATCTTCTTATCCTTTATTTATTGATCTGTAACCTTCCTCCATCTACTCTAACTCAGCTTCAATCTACACATCAGAAATTAGTTTTTGTAACCAATAACTTTTGTTATTCTTTTTTTTTTATTCTAGAATAGTTTTTACTTTCCATAGTGTACTTATTCTTTTTCGGATTCTTCTTCTACTGTCGAGTAAGGTTCGGTGGGTGGTAGTTATTGGAAAGTAAATAGAAATAATAAAAATTTCGATTAGTTTTAACAGTATTTGGGTTTAATGTAGAATTCTTTAGCCTATCCTTACATGAATAAACGCAAAAATATTTTGCCTTTTATTTTTATCACTTCTTTTAATTGTTGTCCGTCAACGCTTTGAAAAATTGTGTTTTATAAATAACTTTTTTCTGACCTCATTGTGATTAAGAATACTTTACACGTTTTGAGCTGAGCACACTTATACCCTCGACACACTGCAAGATGAATGATCATTCATTTAGATAAATGAATTTCGGTAAATTATCATTTTGAGGTGACACACCAAAAATTATAAATCCTATAACTTTTGTGACGCAACGCTTAATCATCTTAGATGCAGGATTACATATACACTACCACTAAAATACAAAAAAAAAATTTTTTAAACATCTAAACAACACAAGACTGCATTATGAATGATAATATGAATCAGCTGTCAAAAACGGATGCGATCATTTTTCCCAAAATTCAAAAATTGCTGCGATGTTTACCAAAGACCTCTCTCTACGTTTCTTATCTCTTAAACAAATTAGCAATTTATAGTTAAGAGGACTTGATCGCAACTATTTTACCGGCGTAAAACACGTCTTGGGAGTATGACTGTAACTTTTTTGTTATTCATACGATTTTACTGAAATTAAACAAGTAGATAGTAAAACTACAATCTTCAATTTGTTGGAAATCGATTTTAAGTTAAAAAAAATGTTAGCTACAAAAATGACGTTGAATTCAAGGTAATGTTCAGAGAAAATTATTAATTATTTAAACATTGAATTTTAGGAATCTATTTTCAACAAAATGAGCGCTCAACTTTTAACTCGGGGGTATTAGAAGAATTTTTCTTTTACTTTACACTTCCACTTTCATCCTGTATTTACTTTTTACCCACACATCAAAATTTATTATTAATATTTCGTAATCATGATAATATGTTCTCTTCTTATTTTTTTCTCATTACTATTTTGCTAGTATTTCTTTTTCAACTACTACTTCTCATCAAAACTCATAAAAAGTTATTTTTTATTTGTTGTAATCATTGTAATATGTACCTTCATTATTGTGTCAACTATTCTTACTTGTTAAATTGCAATATCTCTTCATTATTATCAAATCTTCCTTTTTTCTTTATCATGCTTCAGTATCGTCAATTTCTATTTTCACTCCTAAAACGCTATTTCTCTTTTATTGACTCCAATCTAAGGTGTTTACTTATCTTCGGATTTCTACACATTTCATCAAATCATTAAAAAAAATTTTGCGTAGAATCTCCTCCATTAGTTTTAGTATTTAATTTCAGGATATTCTCAATATTCTATAATAATTGCTCTTCTTTCATTTTTATATCTCAAACTACATTAATTTTGTATTTTTTGTCTCTTTTACCTTCAAATACTGTAAAATTCAACCACCAAATCTCCCGTTATGTCTCCTCTTCTACTCACCCTTACGCTGATTGCAATATAGACATTATGATTAAAAAACAAAAAAGGTTAAATAAGTACCAATAATTTTTGTTAGAGAAGCTCGTTAGCATGACTTAATAGTATTGTTTCATTATATGTAATTAAAGCGATTTGGCTTAATGAAAGTGTAGTAATAAAAAATCTTGAAGCCAATTATGGTGACACATCTAATTGATCATTTTATCCATAGATTGCCACTTTTATTATATGAAGTCAACTCGGTAATAAATTTAATAATTTCGCAGTTGCACTTGTAACCTCTCCAAAAAGTTACCTGTTGGGTTTCTTAGCCACCCCACCTCGATCAACAGGTGCCAGTTAATTGTTGTTATTATAATTCAAAACCTAATATGTCAAGTACAAAAAAGAATATCGATAACAACACTCATACGACCATAAACTATACAATGTAATGATAGTCGGAAGTGTCCAGTAGCCATCAAGATTGAGAACTTCTCCGAACATTAAGTTTATTACTGCCATCGATGTGTGAATGTCAGATAGCCCTAGAAGGTAGTTATTTCTTCATTTAATACTTGACAAGTCACAGCTCACTGTCTTTATATTGAGAACAAATATAATGTACACCAAATTAAACCATACATCCCTTGCACTGTCCACCAGAAAATTTAATGAGCATCAAAAAATCTAAATGAAGCCCAAATTATTATACATACATCAGAAAATGAGAACATCACCACTAAAATAATTATGCTGCGTATTGTTTTACCATTGCTTACATTTTAAATTCTATATGTCCATTAATTTTACTAAATGTTCACCAAATTTAGAACGCTCAAGTTACGCGTCCGTGCTGTACATAATAAATATTCGCGCTATTCTTTTATATTTAGTGTTTCTCAAAAAAACTATTTGTGCGTTAAATAATTATTCTATTACTCCAAAAATAAAATATGCTCGCGCATCTCTCCTTGCCGCTTGCGCTTCCAGACAAGAGACACGCGAAAAAAGTTTTGTGCAAGGTCAGTTCAGGGCCCTGTAATTTTTTTTTAAGCACGATTAGAAATTACCACTAAAAAAAGTTTTACGTTTTACATAATGCAAGCCAATTACAGCAAAGCATTTATATATTACGGAAATCAATATCTTTTTTGTGCAAACCACTTCTATTTTTACTCTTATTTTCCTTGCCCTAGTACATCTACATCTATAATTTTGCATAAAATTATTTACCATTTGCACAACATTTTATTGCTTGTGTATTTTTGATCAACAAATAGTATTTTTAACTGCTAAATAATATAAGACACTGTCAAAAATTAAATATCTGGGTATTATGTTAGAATTAAATGCGGAATAAAATTTGGTGAACATATAGTATTTATGGTCAACAAAAGTTATTTTGGCGAACAAAATATATCAGAGGCCAGCATTATGTCAATATTTGGTTGTCGCTTTAAGATTATGTATTTTCTTAATTTTGGTGAGCATTTAGTATTTTTGGGAAATGAAAATATTTTTTGTATGAAATTATTGGGTAAATTTGATAGACTGTTAAATACGACCCCTTTATATTTAGTTGTGTGGTTGTGGAGTTCCAGGTTAATTCATTAACCTTTTTACAATTTATTGACCTTTAACAATGAAAAGTAGATTGAATTTCATATAAATTTAGGTCGTATCTTTTTGTTAGAACTTACTTTGTTTGTACACTAATAAGTAACCAGAATTTAACAAAATCGAAAACATTTATTATTAAAAAAAGAAAGCAAAATTTATTTATTTCCACGACATGAACAAGTGACTTGCGGTGTTCTCAGAAATAAGAATCTCAAGGATGTAAGTCGGGTGATCTAGGTGGTATAGGACCTCCGTTACCAATCCGATCATTTGGGAAATAAATTTGTAGCTATGGCTTCCTTGATGAGGTCATGCTGATATTACATATTTTATATCACGTTTAAATGAACATTTCTTCATGAAATTATATTTACTTTTCATTGCCAAAGTTTGTAAAGAGGCTGTATACCTACACCTAGATATAGACAGTAATGAAATATCCCGATTTGTCATTAAGTCAGTAATCCAATAACATTAACGAAGTGGTAACGGTTCCAAATTTAATGTGATTACTGAGTTAATTAAGTATGTGGTTAAAGGTATCACACAACACTTCCCTTATTGATTTGTGCCGTTGGTGTTGTTTGTGGACGGGACGACTGCAAGCAGTTCCACCCTCCCCATGAATGTAATTAGCATTACTTAATTCGGAATTTCTGTGTTCCTCCATAAATATTTAACGGATGGTGCAATGCCCGTCATATCTGAAATACGTCTTGCATCGTGTCAGGCTTGTAAATGCTGCCACCATCGGAATAGCATATATAATTACCTAGAATCTCATCTCAAAGTAAACAGTAGCTTAAAATGCGCCACCGTCCTTTTGAACATCCTGTGTCGGATCTTTGACTTCCTCTACCGTCTCCCTACCATCGCCACCAAACCGAGGGCGAAGGACTATTAACCTGCCCCTCTCCTTAAGTTTCCATTAGAATTCTACAGAGTGACCCATCTAAGGCAAAACGTCGAAATTAGTATGCCGCGTGCCACCTCACTTGCTTGAGCTTTATGGTGCTTTGCTTACTTCAGTTCTCATGTTTACAGATAATCCGTCATACTTCTCCGTTGCCGGAGAGGCTCAATCGTTTTACGGTGTTGTGAAACGCGGCGCGAAAATGGGCAACACGGACAGCATCAGCAGCGGTGCTTCAGATTGTTCTCTCAGCAGACAATCCACCCCGCCGAAAAACCAAAAACGGGGTCTAAGACCTTTCTTTCTGCGTTCGGTCAGCTCCAATTCAGCGGACTCCAATCAAGACTTGTGGATGTTGGGTGAACCGAGATTATCAGACATCGCCCCTGAACTCAAACACCCCGCCAGCCGATCGAATTCTCTCAAAAACAAAACAGAAACCACTACCCACAACGACATGATCTATTCCGCCCTCCCAACTTCCGACGAAGCCGCTTCCGAAGTGTCAGGCGACGAAGTGTTCATTATGGAGGATTCCGCAAAATACTACAATCACCCGGTACCGAGACGGCATTCCATCGAATTTACAAGTAGAACGCGGTCCAATAGCGTGGCATCGTCTTCGAGGAGTTTCAAGGAAGATTTCCCCCAGGCCATTGTTCACGCTACCTCCGACGGAGAATCGGTCGGACCTGGATCACTTACCATCGACGATCACTCTTTGAGACACGCGTCTTATCCAAGGAAACGGTGTCCTCGATGCACGAGAGGTAAGTCTATTTACACTCTCCCTCGTCGCTTGTCGCAATTTTTCAATGTACCGTGATTCGGTAATGAGACAATAAAGTTGTCGCGGTATGTACAACGTGCAATTTGAGACGACGTACTCGGCTCTTCTTGACAATAAGTTTAATTGAAAAGATATTGTCGGCTAATTAAAGGATCTCGTGGTTTCAGTTTTGCAGGGTCGAATTGTTTTGTTTGCGTCTCTTGCTGTCGACGGAACTGGACTTTAATATTTTGATCGAGTAAACTTGATTAAAGAGGTTTGTTTTCAACAGGCTCGTTAACTAGCGCTTCCTCTTCAAGGAAAATTACTAAATCACTGCATGGACTCCTCGAGGAAGTTACAATGGAAACTGGGTTTCAGTTAAAATATAAGAGGTTCTTGAAGCGTGTAAACTGAAGTAGCAAGTTAATTGGTTCAAGTCTTCCGGGATTCAGGAGATGAAATAATTTAATTTATTTTAGCAGCGCAACTTTTGCGAAAAGTATCCTGACAATAATTTTAAGACATATTTTTCACTTTTACTTAAAAAATCTTTGTAATACTTATATACAACTTGTATTTACCAAATATTTTCTTAAATTGTTATTAATTGTTTAACAACAAAAAGCGTTAAATTTATGCTATCTCCGTATCAGAAGGCACTGTTTCGCATTTCTCTAATTTTTGGAAACGTCTTTTGAAGCGTTGTCATCGTGTGATGTGCACTCTATGCAACAATTGCGTTTATGAATCTTTTTATTTATTTTGTGAAGCTAATAGTCCTAGAGATTGTAGATTACAGGGGGGTCGTTTGGCTTTCTAGCTTTTCCGAACTGCGACCAATGAGGTCTTTTGTTCAAACCCTGCCTCTAATTTTTGTCCCAAAGGCATAAACTCTTTGCAAAGCTTGCAATGACCACAGTGACATAGTATGTGTTTGGAAGTTTCTTTTTCCGATCCACATAATCTGCATATCTCACTGTCCGCCTTTCCCATTTTCTACCTCAGTGGACAGTGTCCAGTGAAGAGACCGGTAACGAAACGAGTCTCATTTCGTTCTTTGTTAGGTCGAGAAGCTTTGTGGTCTTCTTTGACGAATAGTCCATGAACTTTTTTGCCTGCCTTTGCCCTGGAACTTGTTTTCAATATGCTATTTTAGCATTTCTTTTTCACCTATGGATTTCAGCCTTTCTATGGCTTTTGCTCAGCCCACAGAATGGCTCCGGTCCTATGGACCGTTCATGCCTCGTTTGGCTAACTCGTCGGCTGTTTCGTTTCCTTCAATACCCTGATGCCCTGGCACCCACAAGAGAGTGAGCTTGTTGCCTCTTGCCAGTTGCTTCAAAGATTGTTTGCATTCCCAGGCAGTTTTAGACTCAAAGCTGCAGGCTTTTAGAGCTTTAATTGGTGCCTGGCTATCTGTTAGAATATAGATTTCCGCTCGTTTGAGGTTCTTTTACCGGCACTCTCTTGCGCAGAAATCTATGGCAAGCATCTCAGCTTGCATAACTGTAGGGACACTGCGTAGAGCTACAAATTCTTATGTCTAATGCCTAATAGTCCTAATTAACAGATTTTGTCGAATTGGTATTCTTTTTTTCTATTTTTTCTATTCTTATGAAGGTTTTTATCTTAGTTATTTTTATGACATCTCTTCAATGTAGTTATTTTTATGGAGTCAATGTCAGTTATTTAGGCTTTTGAAGAAGATTGACGTTATTGCTTTGAGTCCGCTTGCGTTTCATTCTTGCACTTCAGCACTACTTACACCTACACTATGGCACTACCTAACTTCTATAGTAATATCAAATAGTAATATTTTGTACAGTATTTTTAATTATTTATTTATTATTTTCTTCACAAAAGATACATTTTTCACAATATTTTTTCTGTTTGTAACCTCTCTTTTTGGGACTGCTCTTCTGACTTTTGTTTTATGTATCATTCCATGTTTTGGTTGATTCTTTGAATTTACGTTTTGGTTGTGTTGTCCTATTTCTTTAGAAAACAAGGTCTCTCACATTGTTTCAGATAACTTATTCTTTGTGGAAGAGACCTGTCAATCAAACTCAAATTGTCATCTGAGACATCATAATGGGTCGTATTTAACAGTCTACCAAATTTATCCAATATTTTCATACAAAAAAAAACTTTTATTTCCCAAAAATACTAAATGCTCACCAAAATTAAGAAAATACATAATCTTAAAGCGACAACCAAATATTGACATAATGCTGGCCTCTTATATATTTTGTTCTCCAAAATAACTTTTGTTGACCATGAATACTAAATGTTCACCAAATTTTATTCCACATTTAATTCTAACATAATACCCAGATATTTAATTTTCGACAGTCTTATTTTATTTAGCGTTAAAAATACTATTTGTTGATCAAAAATACACAAGCAATAAAATGTTGTGCAAATGGTAAATAATTTTAAGTAAAATTATAGATGTAGATGTGCTAGAGCAAGGAAAATAAGAGTAAAAATAGAAATGGTTTGCACAAAAAAAGATATTGATTTCCGTAATATATAAATGCTTTGCTGTAATTGGCTTGCATGATGTAAAACGTAAAACTTCGTGTAGTAGTAATTTCTAATCGTGCTTTTAAAAAAAAAATTGCAGGGCCCTGAACTGACCTTGTCCAAAACTTTTTTCACGTGCCTCTTGTCTGGAAGCGCAAGCGGCAAGGAGAGATGCGCGAGCATATTTCATTTTTGGAGTAATAGAATAATTATTTGACGAACAAATAGTTTTTTTGAGAAAGACTAAATATAAATTGATAGCGCGAATATTTATTATGTACAGCACGGACGCGTAGTTTGAGCGTTCTAAATTTGGTGAACATTTAGTAAAATTGATAGACATATAGAATTTAAAATGTAAGCAATGGCAAAACAATACACAGCATAGTTATTTTAGTGGTAATGTTCTCATTTTCTGATGTATAATAATTTGGGTTTTATTTAGATTTTTTGATGCTTATTAAATTTTCTGGTGGCAGTGCAGGGGATGTATGATTTAATTTGGTGTACATTATATTTGTTTCTCATCATAATGTCAACCTCAACTCTTGGAGTAGGTAAAAAACTTTTTTCTTATGGGTTCAGCAGTACAGTACCTTCTATAAAACGTGGTCACATTTGACGCTTGTTCTTCCAATACCTTTTGCATAAAATACATTTATCAAACTTTGGTCTTTGAAAGTAGTAAGAGGAGAGAAGAGGCAGAATTTTTTTTTTAAAAAAAAGGCAAAAGTGTTTTTGGTTAAAAAACAAACGCAATGTACATTCCAAACAAAAACGACACATAAGCTCCAAATGATTCTCTATTTGGTATTATGACAACGGCTGGTGATGACGCTTTTAGAATTAACAATTACAATAGGTAATTGTCGTTAGTTTTAAATAAATGGCACGTGGAGAGTTTTTCGGTACAGTAACACTGACCTCGAATTTCTGCATAATTTAGCAGATTTAACGAAATTATGACCGTTTCAGTCAGTGTTTGATATATTATCGATTCCAGACACATGTTAATAATAATAGAAACGCAATTATCTCCTCCTAGAATATAAAGTTGATTGAAGAAGTTTGGTTAGATCTTGAATTCCTGAATACTATCATCACCTTGATTCAAAATAAAATCCGTCACAAAATTAAAGTATGTATCTACATTTTATAATTAGAAAAAAATAAAATTTAAATTAATTTGGAGGGTAATTGATCTTCTGGCCGCTGACTAATTGCTTCTTCTTACTAATTAATTTTCGGTGAAATAATACTACGGAAATAGTAAATATTTTTGGAAACAAATATAATGTTCACCAAATTAAACCATACATCCCTTGCACTCTCCACCAGATAATTTTATGAGCATCAAAAAATCTGAATGAAAGCCAAATTATTATACATCAGAAAATGAGAACATCACCACTAAAATAACTATGCTGCGTATTGTTTTATCATTGCTTACATTTATATTTATATGTCTATCAATTTTACTAAATGTTCACCAAATTTAGAACGCTCAAGTTACGCGTCCGTGCTGTACATAATAAATATTCGCGCTATCCATTTATATTTAGTGTTTCTCAAAAAAACTATTTGTGCGTCAAATAATTATTCTATTACTCCAAAAATGAAATATGTTTGCGCATCTCTCCTTGCCGCTTGCGCTTCCAGACAAGAGGCACGCGAAAAAAGTTTTGTACATGGTCAGTTCAGGGCCCTGTAATTTTTTTTTTAAAGCACGATTAGAAATTACCACTAAAAGAAGTTTTACGTTTTACATAATGCAAGCCAATTACAGCAAAGCATTTATATATTACGGAAATCAATATCTTTTTTTGTGCAAACCACTTTTATTTTTACTTTTATTTTCCTTACCCTAGCACATCTACATCTATAATTTTGCATAAAATTATTTACCATTTGCACAACATTTTATTGCTTGTGTATTTTTGATCAACAAATAGTATTTTTAAGTGCTAAATAATATAAGACACTGTCGAAAATTAAATATCTGGGTATTATGTTAGAATTAAATGCGGAATAAAATTTGGTGAACATTTAGTATTTATGGTCAACAAAAGTTATTTTGGCGAACAAAATATATAAGAGGCCAGTATTATGTCAATATTTGGTTGTCGCTTTAAGATTATGTATTTTCTTAATTTTGGTGAGCATTTAGTATTTTTGGGAAATGAGTGGGAAAGTATTTTTTCGTATAAAAATATTGGGTAAATTTAGTAGACCGTTAAATACGACCCAATATTTTTCAAGACACTGATTTTTCTATTTACCAATAAAGTAAATACAAAGTTAAACCAATTGAGTGTTGAATCCTTCCAAATGGTCCTATTCGTTAATTGCAGTGACTTACTAAAATCTCTACAGAACTGTTAATATCTCCATATTCCTCCTCTTGTCGTTTCCTCCATCAGGAAACGAAGGATAATTATACGTAAAAGTAACGTACTCGTCGTTTCCGGCTTGGCAGCTTTTATTAGTCCAATAAGTTCAATTGTCTACTCAATTACATAACCGCATATGCGCTACGACTTCTTATAAGGATGACCGGGCGCTAATAGAAGACGTCGAGGATATCCGCGTACAATAAGCTTGCCCGTCACGTCCCTTTCTGTCGCCATTCTTCTGTCTGCTCTCTCCCACCACCTCCACACCACCTGTAATTTTATTGTTTTGTTCGCCATAAGAAATTTCAGTGATTTTGCATGACATTTAGAACTAAGTTGGGTGGCGTTCTTCTGCGACGAGAAGAATCTGGTTACTGACAACGTGATCGTGCCCTCACGTAAGTCCAACACATGTCTGTTTCGTATTTCTTGCTAATTTCATTCATGTGCGTTGGGTTATGGATGCTTGGATTACTCCGTGGATGAGTAACGAGAAACTGTGTATACCCGAGATGATTCAGACAACAACGACGGATCGTTTATTATTTAACTTTTTGCTAGACCAACACTGAACTGAACCATTTGCTAAAATTAGAGAAACGGAAGAGTTTTTCTAGCTGGCGAATTCTTTTCAGGCGCACCGGAGCTTTGTGAGCTTAATCCGTTTTCAGTGTCGACATATTTTTTTGGAATTAATAATTTATTGGATCTGCGTTGTTCCTAATTTAATCGGTTATTTGATCGAGATCATCTCGATATATTCGGGGACTTAAGTGTATCGCAAGGGATGTGAAGATGGCTTTCAGTGGTTGCCACAGGAAACGTGCCTGTAGATAATTCAGCTTAATTAGGACTAAGTGTAATTGGGGGTGAAAAGGGGTGGAATAAAAAATTGTAGACATGCCGCGGCTGTTGTCATACTGTAGAAGGTAACTGAAAATCAGCCATCTTGAGGCCCGCGCGTGACATCCTGAGCACGTGCATCTTGCTTCCAGGAAAGGATGCGACGGAAGTTCTCCAGTTGTCTTAATTGCATACTGATAGATGCATCTGCATATAAAAATTGATATTGGAAATAATACAAACAATAAACATGAACTTTGAGTTCCGATATTTTTTAATTGCCAACGAGGTTTTGGTCGCCTAATTTTTTTCCAACGCCGATTCCAATGTTCCATGTAAGACCAAAACTGTTATCACATAATCACCAAAAACCCAAAAGACTGCGTCCAATTTAGATCGAATACGGTCATTAACCTTGCAATGTTTCTCTAACAACCGCCGCAATGTTTGTAATCTTGATACAGTCATCTGTGACCTTGACTTTTACCTTTATTTTTGAAATTGCACACATAATGTTTGTGGTTAATAATAAACATTTTTATTATGTACGACTGTGTGACACATTTTTAACAGCTGATTTTTAATCGATAGTGACGTCAACTACTACTTCTCACCCTTCATAGCAACTCTGAAGTTCTCTTAGATTTAGGCGACAACCGTTTCCAAGTGAATGACGCCACCACTTTCTCCAACCCGCATTAAGCTTATTTTATTAACTTTTACCCCAATTCGATATTAAACCATAATGCTGCTGTGTGGGACAAATCTAACTTTATGAAGTTTAATTTTTGACGACAATATGGCTAACAATTTTATATAAAAGAACGATGTTAGCTTTGCTTTCAAGACCCAATTACTTCATTAGCTGGTCTTCAGTTTCCGTTCTGTGCCCTCAGGATCCCCATTGTCATTCATAAGGGTCCTATTCAAGGCGTTTAGTCACGTTGGGAACGTAACAATACCACGATACGTACTTAGATATTGTTGACAAAGAAGTGGCGTCATCAAAGGAAGGCATCCTTGAAATTTATTTTTATATAAAGGCAGCTGACCCTTTCGATATACGAAGCGGTATATTGGGAACCGACCGTTCCATCGAGTTATTTCCCTTGCACCACTGGAATACTAAGATTTATCGGCATTTGAAATTGTTGTCACGTCAGCTGTTAAAAGTATACAATTTTTGTCAGTTACTTGGAAAGGTTGCAATTTGCAACCTCATTACGTTGTCAATTCTTCAAGATTATGTTCGGCGCTCTCGAGATGCCAATGGTTGGCGCCGATTATCAATATTAAACCAATAAAATCGTCCTTTACTCACTTTGTTTTTTGTTTGCTGTCGAATTTATGGCCTACGGAGAAGTAATTGCCTCCAAAATAAAATCGGGCGAGAAGATTGAAACATAAAAAATGAGAGCGCCGACAACGGCGAATATCCACAACAAAGCGAATCTTTTTCTGGAAGCAACTCCAGCCAAACAATATTTCATGGCTTTTGCAAACTTAACGTTTTGATTCCATAACAAATAAATCACCAGGTCCGTTAAACCAAATAAAAAAACTTAGAAACGGTGACAATCTTTTTCGTTTGAGGATTTCGTCCCAAATGTTCTTTGAAGCTGCCTCGACTCGGTTTCGATTCGCCTCCGGGTGTCCTCCATGGAAAGGAGAGGCAAAAAGGGATTTTCGTGCGTCTGTTGTTAACTTTTGTTATGAAACGAAGTTTCGTAATCAACGCGAGATTGTTTTTGAAAAATTAACTGATGACGAAAAACCGCAGTTGTTTGTTCTTTTGTTGATATCTCTTTAAAGCGGGGTGTAATAACTACCGTTTTCAAGGAAGGAGCTTTTAAATTTGAATGCTTTTCGGCAACTAATTGGAGTTTGTTTACAGTCAAAGCTGGGACTGAACTTGTTCGGTGGCGGGTTAAGCTGACAAATTGCGAAGCGGCTTTGTGCTTTTGCACGCAAATCCGACGAGGAAACCTTACTCTATAATTAGAAGGGTTACAACTCGATGTTTTTAGTTCAATTTCAATATCGTGACCCCCTGATTAGTTTGCGGTAACAAATAGTTCATTTATAGAGGCTTTCTCAAAGTAATTAATGTCTGTTACTTAATGGGAATAAATATAATATACACCAAATTAAACCATACATCCCATGCACTGTTCACCAGAAAATTTAATGAGCATCAAAAAATCTAAATGAAGCCGAAATTATGATACATCAGAAAATGAGAACATTACCACTAAAATAACTATGCTGCGTATTGTTTTATTATTGCTTACATTTTAAATTCTATATGTCCATCAATTTTACTAAATGTTCACCAAATTTAGAACGCTCAAGTTACGCGTCCGTGCTGTACATAATAAATATTCACGCTATCCATTTATATTTAGTGTTTCTCAAAAAAACTATTTGTGCGTCAAATAATTATTCTATTACTCCAAAAATGAAATATGCTCGCGCATCTTTCCTTGCCGCTTGCGCTTCCAGACAAGAGGCACACGAAAAGTTTTGTACGAGGTCAGTTCAGGGCCCTGTAATTTTTTTTTTAAGCACGATTAGAAATTACCACTACAAGAAGTTTTACGTTTTACATAATGCAAGCCAATTACAGCAAAGTATTTATATATTACGGAAATCAATATCTTTTTTTGTGCAAACCACTTCTATTTTTACTCTTATTTTCCTTGCCCTAGGACACCTACATCTATAATTTTGCATAAAATTATTTACCATTTGCACAACATTTTATTGCTTGTGTATTTTTGATCAACAAATAGTATTTTTTACTGCTAAATAATATAAGACACTGTTGAAAGTTAAATATCTGGGTATTATGTTAGAATTAAATGCGGAATAAAATTTGGTGAATATTTAGTATTTATGGTCAACAAAAGTTTATTTTGGCGAACAAAATATATAAGAGGCCAGCATTATGTCAATATTTGGTAGACTGTTAAATTCACTATTAGATAAAAATTAAACTGCCGCAGAAGAAAATTGTCTTCAGTTACCCAGACAAATGTTTATTATTGACTTGTTCTTCAACCAAAACCTCAATTACCTACCTAGTTTCTTTAGTTCAACGCGACAATTTCAAAAATCTCTTTCGTAGGTCTGGAAATAAATCCAAAGACGAAAGTGACTATTCTAGGTATTCCAAGAAATTCGTAGGAAATAGACCATTACTACTACTTTAATTTCTTTTAATTTTTAATAAATTTCAACTGCAGTCATGCTTCTTATTGACATCTTCAGCAGAGTGTTCAAACGTTCAGATACCATTAATTTAGTAGTGAGCCACAAAGTATGCATAATGTATGATGCACATGCAATTGAGAGGTCTTTTGTTGTACCTACCGTGCGTAGTTAGTGGTCAACATTACCTTAATTGTGGTATTTATTTTATTATCGTGCTGAATAGAAGAGAGAAATTTAGCGCCTGAATATCTGATGACAGATCCTTGTGTTATAATCGTTGGGTAGACGATTGGAAACTCGACAGAGTTTAGAGCAAGGTTGAACAGAGAGAAAGTACGTGAGTCCCGTGGCGCAGTGGCTAGTACACCCTAATTTGGAGCGGAGAGTTGACGGGCTGTAGGTTTGCACCCCGCCCGGTAATTCACATTTTTCTCTGGTTCAAAGGTTGTTATCACTTGTAAATTAATTTGAGAATAATTAATAATAATTCATTACCCACCTTTTGATTTTCGAAAAACTAATTACACCAACGCATTTGTCACCATGTATACATTACGAAAATCAATATATTTTTTTGTGCAAACTACTTCTATTTTACTCTTATTTTCCTTGCCCTAGTACATACATCTTTATAAATTTTGCATACAATTATTTATCACTGGCACAACATTGCATTGCTTAAAATGGCATCATAATGATGTTTCACGATGGTTTCCCAAAAAAACACCGCAAAAAGCGAGAAGTGGGCATTGTAAACAATTACTAATAAAACAAACAAAACCCAACGATATTACACAATTGTTTTGTCTTATATTTATAGTCAACTTTCTTTATATGTTTTTAATTGTAGAAGCCGCTAGCAAAGTATTGCACATTTTTTTGAGACACCCTGTGTATAGACATACAAGTTGTACAGTTTTTTTTTATTTTACAAAAGTTCTATTGCAATTTCTTTACTTTAGCACATTCATCACCTTTTTGAAACATAGAAACTTTATAAAACGACTGATGTAGCTGGAGTATTGTCCTGGATAGAAGAACAAATATTTTTTTTTTGTTAACGTGTTGGGTCATAGTATGAGTGTTAAAGTTGCTAATCCACCTTGAATATTCCCTTCGTTTCGAGTCTTGAAAACCAAAAGCCATTAGTTTGAGAAAGGAAGAGCACTTCTTCAGCAACTAGTACGTTTCTGATCAATAAGAAGAAATCAAACTAATTTTGTGCTCTAAAAATGTACTCACTTTTATTTCTCATAAGTTTGTTAACTTTTATCAATGATTATCAATCTACAGTCTTTAATGACAATATTTCCAAATCTTTTCGCTCAACAGTCTTTTTCTTTGCAAACTCTTTAAGCTTCAGGAGTGATATCCTAATTGCTGATGTGACTACTGGAGGATTGTCTTGGTGGAAGGAGATATATTTTGTTAAAATTCGTGATAGATTTCTAGTTATGGTTTAACCGTCTGAAATATAATCCTTGTAATTCTCAATCAATATTGAGACAATTGAATGTAACACCCTCTGTATATGTACTTCTTCTTCTTTGACTACTGCTTGGATTCAGGTTAATATAGTGTTGAACTAAATTCTTTTTGAGGTTTTTTGTTTTTTTATAAAAAGATCAAACTCATAGCCACACGTCTCATTAATTTTAAGAACCAAGAAATTAATTTGTTGCTGTGAAAGTGTTGGACCCATGCATAGGAGGTTCCTAAAAACTCTCAATAAAACATGAAATTTTTAATGAATTAACTTTTGTAAATCTTGCCAAAAATTCGTATATTTAAAATCAAAATTTTAGCAATGGACTGTATACAATTGTTTAAGAATATTGATTCATACTTGGTGAACTTTAAGATTCATCTGCTGGCGACGTTCAATACTGTGAACCCCAAGTGAGACTCAAACTCATGTGTAATCATTACTGTATTCTGTTAAAGTAACAGATCAATATTTTAACAGTTTTCTTTTATTACAGTGACTTTAGTAAAAAAAATTTGTTACATATTCTACAAAATTTTTGGTTATTTAAAAATAACTTTGGTTTCCTCCTGGTCCAATTAAAATCTAAGATTGGTAGAAAATTGTGAAAGTAATATTTTATGATTGCCAAGAACTGACAAAGAGGCGTTATCAACCACACCCCTCCACCTGTTGTCAGATAGTTTCAGGGGTCTCATGTCCCATGCATGCAATCGTCTTCCGCTCAGCATCTTTGATCTTTGTTGTTCTTGACAGTACAAGCTATTCATGAGCCAGCTCCCAGCTTCCGAAATTGTAAAACAAGACTCATCCTTGTACTATTGGTTGGAGATGCAGAGTTTGAGTAGAAGCTTTTGTTTCGTTGGCCAGTCTCTCCGAAATCTGAAAAATAAAATTAAAAAAGAAACGGCATCACTGAATAGAGCAATCTATCATTTTTTCCTAATTGTTCATCTTGAAGCTCAAAGGTGGATTTGTGGGATAACATAAGAAATGACACCAGATTTTTACCAGTTTTAAAGCATTTAATAAAATTAATTAAATTCTCTTATAAGAAATGACACCAGATTTCCACCCGTTTCTAAGCATTTAACAAAATTAATTAAATTCTCTTACTAAAGACGAGAAGAAGGAGCAAAAATATTTTCTCGGTCTCAACTCGTGGCTGTGCCATATAATCCCCCTTGTCTATAGGGATTAGTACAACGAATAACCGCTGCAAATATAACTTGTCAAACAATTTTTTTATCCCAAAAGCCGGCCCTGGAACACGTTTCCAATAATCCCGTCAACCTATAAATATGACGCGGTTCGCCCCGTCTTCTAGTCCGGAGTATTTAATTTCAACATTTTTATTCGCCATCAGACGCAGCCCGAAGGTGTCAAATTACCCGATTTCACGAAACGCCTTTTTTGTCGCTTCTCGAAACCATTGCCACGACTAAAAAATAAAACCAAAAAATACTGTCGCTAATTGCGACCTTAGACAAGCGGCACACAAAGCTCGGAAGGTTAAGAGCGCTCCACAGTGTAGACCTTAGCAAACGATCGAATTACTTCGTTAATTGAAAAGGTATTTACATGAAATTTTGGACATGCATAGAAAAAAGATCAATCTTTACCGGTATTTGGTCAAAATATTAAAAATTTTATTAGCAAAAAAAGTAGGAAATAAAATTTTAATAAAACCAGCAAAACGCAATGTCCCGTCAAAGTAAGACGTTTTATATGTGCTTCAGTGCAATCAGAATGCAATTTCAGTTCTCAGATATTATTTAAAAAATTTGTTTGTAACTGAAATTTTTTCGGCTGATAAGCGCGACCTCTACCGAGGCTTAAAAGAAACAACTCATGGGGAGTGGTAAATGGGCGGAGCTATTTTGTAGATCGATGCGGAGACAATTTTGGGTCGAACACTTGCTTGCCGTGCGATGCACGGGGCACGTTCCGATTTCAAAGAAAATGCGGGAACTATTTTTCATTGTTTATACCGGGTGTTTCAACGAGAACCGCCGGTGCCAAATTGCGTATTTCTAATGGAGTTAAAAGAGAAGAAATTCTTAATTCTTCTTGAATTGAGGAAGAATCTCTATAACTAATTATGGCACTTCCTGTTTATACCGGAAGTAAACCAATTTTTGATTTTTAAATGCAAACGTAGGTACCTGTTTTATTCCCTCATCTGATAGAAGGAGTTCTCCTGATTACAAAAATGTATTAACCTTATCGACTTTTTGGTCAAAATTAATTAAGATCTTCATTTTTAATGCAAATATTTCACCAAAACGGACGGATATCTAGTAGAGTTATTTGAGGACGTAGAGAAGATATTTTGATTCCTTCTTGAATTGAAAACAAATCTCTATGATCGACGTGTAAGAAACTGATTCTGGCATGGACATTTTTCCTCAAGATGTATTTAGAGTTTCCAAATAACTCGGCTAGAAATCCGTCCGTTTTGGTAAAACAGTTGTATTAGAAATAAAGGCCTGAACTAATATTGAGGAGAAAAGCGATAAAAAAGATATGTTTGCATTTAAAAATCAAGAGTTGGTCTACTTCCGGTCCAAACCGAAAGCGCCAGAATTAGTTTCCTACACGCTTAAAATTTAAAAATCCATGTAATTCAATAACGGTTTGATATAAAAATATTTCAATTACTCGTTATCAATCTTGGAGGACGTGATCATGAGCTTGAAGCAGTGGCGGTTTGTATGTAAGAGCTGCGGAGCTGCAGAACACATACCGAAATGATCAAAAAAATAAAAATTGATATTTGAACCATAAAGGGTTTAGCATCTTTGTGCATAATTAGAACGGTAGAGGAAAACGGAATTGTAAATTAATACACTGCAACTTATATTAGCCCCGTTACTATACTACCGTCAATAGCTCTCGATTACTGCAAACTTTAGTTGCCTCAAATGTGTTCACAGCGAGCAATTTCGGCTAAGAAGTGATTTCATTGGTTGGCCGCTCACGTGGTGCTTATGGCACTATAACACAAATTTGTGGCTGCAACAGAAGCAGCGCAATCATTACAAAGCTTGGGTACTTTATTACCAAAACAAATCGGACCTAAACAACCATGACTCTTGAAGAACTAATGCGTTCCATCCAACTTCCAATTTCATCTCACGTGTCGTGTGGCTATAACAATATATAGTTTTTGCTAGAAAATAAATTTTTGCGTTTGTACGCGAAGACAAAATAAATGTTAAAGCATTTGGAAAACCCACTCCTGATTTACAAATAAAAGTGGCAGCTTCTAGTCGACGGAAGGGTTATAATCGACAATTTAATAACTTCCACCGTGAGTCAAATTATACCAGAAATATATAGTAAGTTTTAATTATAAATTCTCAAGTCCTTCCATGAACTAAAATACAGAACACACTAAACTGCACCTTACGCGCCGCCACTGGCTTGAAGAAAATCAAAGAGATGAAGTGAATATTTCGATACGAAATCACGGTCGAAAATGAAAACTCACACCGTTTAAAAAAAAAAAAAAAACAATAATGTCATCTTGTAGTGCATTAATTATACTTCGATTATTTCTGCCAAATTTCAAACTTTATTGGAAATGCGCAATTTGGCACCGGCGGTTCTCGTTGAAACACCCGGTAGATAATATTGGCCGGAGTGAAGTTTCTTTTTAATTCTTTAAAGCCTATACACGCAAAAGTTGCATTTAATGGCAACTATTATGCTCTCAAATTTTGGATCAGTTTTGAGATCATCTTGAGGTTCCTAGGCGACCTCAAAATTTGAAATAAAAAATATTATTTTTTTTGAAATCGGTCATTGTTTACTTTACCCACTTCTGAATTTTCAAAAAGCCAATTACAGCAAATGAAGCGTATAAATGCAAAAGCATACGTTTGACGCATAACCAGTTTTGAATAAAGGCGCAAGAAACCTGTCAACATCTTATAAGCTTATCAATTTTTAGTATTTCGACAAAATGTCGGCAAAGATTGATCTTTTTTCTATGCATGTCTAAAACTTCATGTAAATATCTTTTCAAATAACGAAGTAATTCGATCTTTTGCAAAGTTCTACACTGTGCAGCGCTCCAAATAGCACGGCGCATCGATTCATTCTTGGCAATAACTCGAAAACTACTGATCCGAGTGAAATGAACTGCACACCAAAAACTTTTTTAAACATTTTTCTACATTTCATACGCTTTATGTGTGGATAAATTTCCACAAACAAAAAAGTTTGTCACTTAGTGAAAATTTCATGTCGGGTGAACCCCTTTCTTAATATTTATAATTTTTTTGCCTAATAGCCAATCAGATGAGGACGCAGGGGAGATACCGTTGGAAGCGCTCTAGCATGTACTTTAATTTGGTGAAAGAATCAAATCAATAGCTCGCACAGAATCCAAGATACGACGGGTTAAAGGTTAAAAAACCCTGTTTATGGACATAGCTCATTTTTGACATTTTTCGACATAAAAAAGTTTACGATCATTCCATACGCAAAATTTAATTCTATATAAGACGAATATGATCTTAGCTAATTCTACGCCAACTTTTATTATTTCGAAAAATAAGTAACTTTGGGACCGACCGGACCGACTGATCCGCTATACGGCTTTCGAATCTGAAAAGGTTGACAAATTCTAGGAAAGGCCACAGCCACGCCAGACCAGATGGCAAAGAAATGAATGAACCACAGTCAGACATCCCCTACTTGTTTGTTCTTTTAAAGCACCCGTGTGTTGTACCACCACAGAGGCGTATTCTCGATTCAGCTGAAGATGGTTTCTAACGTAAACTACGTTTGACATACTGAGCGTTCTCTTCACCCTCTAGCGACCACGATCATCTCGGCAACGACGTCGTACCTAGTTTCGGACAAGGGTACCGCCTACAAATTAAGTTAACACCTACCCGACTGAAGTTTGTGGGTACTGAGGGGAGGAAAAATATGTCAATTGTGGAACTCGCTCACTGTGGAACGCTCTTAAGTTGAAAGACACAAGACTACGCCATTAAAAATTTTATTTTCGTCCCAGAGAAAACAAATTTGATCGACCCACTTTCTGGGTTAAACTAATGAAAATTTGCGTAAATAAACATTAGAAAAAAATGGCGTAAATAAATAATGTACGACCCAAAAGTTGCGATACGAGTATTGATTGGTCGCCATTGGAAATCGTGTTGTTAATGACGAATTCGTAGAGTAATTTCGGAAAGATGTGCTGCACATGTTGAGTTCTCGAAACTATGCGGTGACCTGTTAGTTGGTTCTTTTCGGTCGCCTGCCTCCTGTAATTTGATTTGAATACTCAAGAAAGGGACAGGAACAAAAACAGGCCTCGACCAACTGAACTGATGCTACTGGTTGATGTTCGACAGCTACACTTGACAGTAATTGAACGTTATGCAGCCTCCTGGTGGACACTTGAAACTTAGTAAATATAAAACGTAAATTACCTACTTGAACCAGTTCAGATAGGATTGCGGTGAAGTAGACACTTTAAGAAATTCTTCAAGGGAGAGGAGTGGAGCTTTCGAGGAAAATTAACCACCATTTACTTGGCATTCCCACAGCCCGTTGATGTTAAAAACTTCCACCGCACCATTTAAGTTGCAACAACAATCCAAGAGCGAAGAGCGAAATGAACTGCAAACTTTGCGAAAAGCTCGAGAATACTTAACTTCAATTATTGCGTAAGATAAAACTAAGTTTTCCCAATAATAATCATTATTCTGAAAATCCTGAAAATTTGCTTGACTTTTTGAGCCTGACTCGACGCAATCATGGATTAACCTCGGGAGCGACAAGGATGCGCTATCTTCATCCTTGTCTCTTAAATTCAAGCCTTAAATTGTTTAAATTGCAATTTTGTGAGTCAACTAACTCGCTGATTGGTTGAGCTGCTCTCGTAAACAACTGCCATATAGGAAAAAGGCGGTCCCAATATGGCTTTTGCCGCAAAATTGCAAGTTTCAACTAAAATCGACCCCTCAATATTTACCAACATTTTGCGAGAACGATTGGGCCCGCTTACGAATAAAAATTGGTCTAAACAACGTCCAAATACGGACATGGTGTAGCAGTTTTATTAAAAGGTCGTATTTAACAGCCTACCAAATTTACCTAATATTTTCATACAAAAAAATACTTTTATTTCCCAAAAATACTAAATGCTCACCAAAATTAAGAAAATACATAATCTTAAAGCGGCAACCTAATATTGACATAATGCTGGCCTCTTATATATTTGGTTCGCCAAAATAACTTTTGTTGACCATAAATACTAAATGATCACCAAATTTTATTCCGCATTTAATTCTAACATAATACCCAGATATTTAATTTTCGACAGTGTCTTATATTATTTAGCAGTTAAAAATACTATTTGTTTATCAAAAATACACAAGCAATAAAATGTTGTGCAAATTGTAAATAATTTTATGCAAAATTATAGATGTAGATGTGCTAGGGCAAAGAACATAAGAGTAAAAATAGAAGTGTTTTGTACAAAAAAAGATATTGATTTTTGTAATATATAAATGCTTTGCTGTAATTGGCTTGCATTATGTAAAACGTAAAACTTTTTTTAGTGGTAATTTCTAATTGTGCTTAAAAAAAAATTACAGGGCCCTGAACTGACCTTGTACAAAACTTTTTTCGCGTGCCTCTTGTCTGGAAGCGCAAGCGGCAAGGAGAGATGCGCGAGCATATTTAATTTTTGGAGTAATAGAACAATTATTTGACGCACAAATAGTTTTTTTGAAAAACACTAAATATAAATGGATAGCTCGAATATTTATTATGTACAGCACGGACGCGTAACTTGAGCGTTCTAAATTTGGTGAACATTTAGTAAAATTGATAGACATATAGAATTTAAAATGTAAACAATGGTAAAACAATACGCAGAATAGTTATTTTAGTTGAATTTGGTGTACCTACATTATATTTGTTTCCTTTATTAAATACGGGGTGGCAAATAATTTTATGACGAACTACTTTATTTCTTCTATCAAAACGGCCCCAAAGCAATAAAGATCCCTATCCACCCGTCTTGACTTTAGCCCCAGCTGCTCCCTTTGGAAAGGAGCTTTTTCAAGCAGGTACCCGGGGCGTGTGCGACGTTGGCGTTGTGGTCAAACGCTGCGTAAAGTCATCTCCACCACCGAATTTGACCTGCTGCTTCGAGCGGAAGTACCCCACGTGTTGAACAGGCGCATCACCAAACCAAATCTTGTTATTGTCCCAATCCCGGCGAGCTTTCTCCAAGTTTATCTATCGCTAGCTAACTCAATTTGTTTCCTATAACGACAGAGATCATTTAACCCGCTTCACAAGCCATCATCACCAATCTTATCTGTTATTTTTTTTTTATTTTTAACAGAACGAACAAACATAATTTAGTTAAAACCGATCCTAATTTATCCAAAAGATGCATCCCTTTCATCTCAAAGGAGCCGCTCGTAGCCACCTCCGACCTTAAATTTGTTATTCAGTCAAAATAAATACGAGAGGAGGTAATTTGTGTGAAGGGGCCAGAATAGGACGTTTTTTTCTTTCAATATGTTATTTTTTTAGCGCTTCCGATGTGGGTGTTGTAATACTGATGATATTCGACGGGAAGACGCACGTCGCGACGCGAAGTTTCCGGCGTCTCACGTTAACAAATGACTTACACGAGGCTATTATAATGGTTACTTCGTTTCCTCTGCGTCAAGCTTGCTTTATATTTAATTAGGTGTTGTAAACTTATTTATGGCGGGGAACTTTAGGGGTTTTCTTGAGTTTTCGGGTTTTGGGGTAAGACGCGTTTATCGCTTCGAGATGAACGTGTACGCCAAATTGGCCAAATTGCATTTGGCCAATCGGAGTTGACGGGCTAACTCAATTTGGAAATTACAGCCAACGATGCCGCGACAAGACGGCGCATCACAAATGAAAAACTGGTTAGTAGGTAGATGAGAAATTTTCCACCAAAAGTTTCAGTAATCAAGAATGACATCTACGTATTAAAAAGACTATTGATGGGTGACAAGTATGCCAGATGCCAAGCTCATGTCGAAAAATTGGGTAAATATGTTAGAGGTCAAAAGTTTATGGGCGGTCCTTTTTACGCTGTAGTAACAAATATGTAACAGAAAAGAGGATGGAGTTAGATTTGACAAGAGAAATGTACTGAAAGATTCAAAAATTGCTAATAGAATAAGTAGAGAAAGAAGAGGGGTTCTAGATCACTCCTCCTCCCAACACGATTGTATATTGCGTTGCCTGTCTATTCAGTTTGCTGTCAACTTATTATTTTTCTCCTTGTTTTAAACAACTTCTAACTTCTAATCAACTTTAAACAGCTTCTACTAGTTGTTTAGAAGCTATTGGAAACAACTTCTAACAGCTTCTAAACAGCTTTTAATAACAACTTGTAATAGAAGTTGTTTAAAGCTGATTAGAAGCTAAACAACTTCTAATAGCTTCTACTTCTAAACAGCTACTAGTAGAAGCTGTTAGAAGTAGTTTAGAAGCTGTTGAAAGTTGTTTAAAACAAGGAGAAAAGTATTAAGTTGACAGCAAACTGAGTAGGCAGGCAACAGAAGTTACAATAGTGTTAGGAGGAGGAGAAGTAATCTAGAAGTCTTCTTCTTTTCCTACTAGAATAATTAGATTAATTGTAAAGGATATTATGATAACAAGAGGATAAATTAATGGTAAAGAGTAGGGAGATTGAAACTGTAACAGGACGACATGTACGAGGCGAGAACGACCAGAAGTTGAAGAAATAAGAATTATGTAATTCTAATAAATAAGGAGATAACGAAGACATTATGGAACAAGCCACAAGTTTGAGCAAACGTCTCTTCAAGAGGAACATTAAACGAAAATAATGCATTAAAATTAATAAAGGTAATCGGAAATAAATGTATTTATGTACAGCAAAAGGGTTAAAGAGCGAAAAATGAGGTTTCTATTAATTTACCTGGTCAAGTGACAATAATTTTATTTTTGATTACCCACAAAAATTTTTTTGAGCTTGATACGAAATAAATGCATTATTTGAGCACCAGAAATACATCCAATGAGAATAGAGTAATTACTACGTTGAGGTGTGTACCGATGTTGAATTACAATAGTTGAGATTGAGATGATAGTTGAGTTGTACAATAAAACAAATAAATTAATGAAGTTACTTACCAAGTTGAAAATTAGCAGAAGAAGTAGTTGTAAATATGTAATAAATTAAGTAAGTTATGCACTGAGTAGGCCTGCAATTTTTTTCGATATATCGAAGTTGAGATATCGATATATCGAATAACGATATAAACGATATAACGATGGAAAGTTACTGCTATCGCCATTTTGACATATCAATATTTCGACAGATCAATATTCTGATCTTTATTTTACTAAATGTGTCAAAACATTTTTTAAGGGAACAAATATAATGTACACCAAATTAAACCATACATTCCTTGCACTGTCCACCAGAAAATTTAATGAGCATCAAAAAATCTAAATGAAACCCAAATTATTATACATCAGAAAATGAGAACATCACCACTAAAATAACTATGTTGCGTATTGTTTTACATTACTTACATTTTAAATTCTATATGTCTATCAATTTTACTAAATGTTCACCAAATTTAGAACGCTCTAATTACGCGTCCGTGTTGTACATAATAAATATTCGCGCTATCTATTTATATTTTGTGTTTCTTAAAAAAAAAAAGATTTGTGCGTGTCAAATAATTATTCTATTACTCCAAAAATGAAATATGCTCGCGCATCTCTCCTTGCCGCTTGCGCTTCCAGACAAGAGGCACGCGAAAAAAGTTTTGTACAAGGTCAGTTCAGGGCTCTGTAATTTTTTTTTAAAAGCACGATTAGAAATTACCACTAAAAGAAGTTTTACGTTTTACATAATGCAAGCCAATTACAGCAAAGTATTTATATATTACGGAAATCAACATCTTTTTTTGTGCAAACCACTTCTATTTTTACTCTTATTTTCCTTGCCCTAGCACATCTACATCTATAATTTTGCATAAAATTATTTACCATTTGCACAATATTTTATTGCTTCTGTATTTTTGATCAACAAATAGTATTTTTAACTGCTAAATAATATAAGACACTGTCGAAAATTAAATAATTGGGTATTATGTTAGAATTAAATGCGGAATAAAATTTGGTGAACATTTAGTATTTATGGTCAACAAAAGTTATTTTGGCGAACAAAATATATAAGAGGCTAGCATTATGTCAATATGTGGTTGTCGCTTTAAGATTATGTATTTTCTTAATTTTGGTAAGCATTTAATATTTTTGGGAAATAAAAGTATTTTTTGTATGAAAATATTGGGTAAGTTTGGTAGACTGTTAAATACGACCCATTTTTTAATAACCGGATTTTAAACTATTTAACATTTCCTACCAAGTAGGAAGTAGTGCCCATACAGCAAAATTATTTTTTTCAATGTTTATGTTTAAAGATATATTGGCATATCAATATATCGATATTTTGATGTATCGATAAATTTTGACACATCAATATTTATCGATATGTCGATATATCGTTACAGGTCGATATTCGATATCAAATTTTCGATATCACGCAGCCCTAGTAAAAAGAACAAAGTACCTACTGATTACAAGAGTTAGATGCTACAGTAGAACCAATAACTTCTGAATAAAAAAAGTTTGTCAAATATAACAAGAAAACTGAAATCCTGGATCAAATAGCGACTGAGCTAAAGCAGGCTAGGAGTAAACTATTGAAAAACAGTGGAAGCAGGTTGAGGGTAGAAAAAAGCCAGTAACTATGGGGTGAGTAAGAAAATGACTCGGAAATGAAAGCGGCAAAAGTCATAAAAAGAGGGCTGAATTTTTAATTTTAATGAACCAGTTCCAAGAAAAATACAGTAGTCACTCTTCAAACATCATAAATATTAATGAAGCTTAGGCTAAAACGTTCACCTAACACTGGATCTAAATAATTATGTAAGAAAATAAATATTGTATTAATGTGACAAAAGTAAGTTGAAGGACGTAAAATCATTGGTTATTCTCCAAGAACTAGAGCAAGTATTCAGACAAATCCCTTTCGGGTTGCAGACCTCAAATGATCAACATTCAGCTTAATTGCGTTACTAAGTGCCAAATTGTTTGGGTTGGAAAATGCACATTATTTCCTAATTTGAGTTGTATGTTGCATTTTTTAAAACTCATTGAATCCATTGATCTAAAAAACGTTAAAAATGCTGAAAAACTGTTAACACATATTATGTTTACATCGAACTCATCATCACGGAGTTTTGTTGGGCAAGCGACCTGCTATCGATCAGCTTATCCGGCGACCCAGTTCTAGATTCAGCTACTAAACTTGCAAATTTACGATAAGTAGGAAAAGCGCTTCTTCTAAAGTGGAAATTTTTTGGGAATTTTCATCAAAGAAGTTCCTGGAATTGGTAGTATGTTTTAAAATTGCATTTTTCTCTTAGATTTTCCGCCGCGATATTAATACTTTTACTACCAATAAACAATAACTGTTAACCAGTAGACGTGAAGATTACATTGCCATATGCGTGATTACGTTAAAAATTCAAAGTAAACTAAGCATCCGGTATGTAGTCAGAAGCTTCCTTCATCCGTTTATTTGAACTTTCATCCGGAATATTGAACCGAGCCACCATGTGCCTTGTCATAATGTTTAATTTGTGACATTATGGTCACGTGCCGCTGTTAAACGTAACATTCATTTTAAATATGAAAACGCGTTCTCCAGGTTAAAAATAAACTCAGGAGGAGGAACACGAGGATATTGTCTGCTGAACGTTGCCCTTTCGTTGCCGGAAGAAAAAAATTGCCAGGTGCTGCACCAGTTTCTGTTTATAAGAAATCTCAAAAATTGGACCAACATGCGTAAACATTACGTTGTTAATTTCAACACCTGCCCCATTTCAACAATGAAACGACTATCATCTTTGGGGAAAGCGCAGATGGTTTTTTCGACGAAAAAACTACCCCTGTTTTGGCGAAAGCGACGTGATTGGGGATGATTTGTCGGAGTTTTTAACGCGACACTTGAAACGTGGTATAATGATGGGACGTCACCCCTAAGTCAACAGATTGCACGCAACTTCTAGGGGTTTTACGCGTTTTTTAGGTTTCGAAAATAAATATCTATTTTAAGACATCGCGACTAATTTGACAAACTGAAAGACCGATGACTTATTTATAATTCCACTTTCCCTTATTATCATTCCCGTATGGGAGGGTTTACCGCACGATTTTTCTATGACGCAGCCAGTTGAATGGTGTATTGTTGTGGGTACTTATTTTTTTTTTACGAGTCGAGCCGATGACATCGCAATCATTATACAATTAAGTGTTCAGTCCCTAAACCCAACTGCAACTATCTATCTTTCAACATCATTCAATGTCATAAAGTGCCGTGCAGCACTGTGTTGGTTGTGTGGTTATCAGTCAGTTATCTTCTGAGGTCGGTATTTCCTTAGTAGCGACTATTTCCAGTGTGAACGGTGATCATTGTGCTAAACATTTCAACATGTCTAATAAACTTTAAAACGCTTCTGACCGAAATAAGGGCATTTTGGTTACATTTGGTGCCAGTGGAATTATTAAATAAATATGTCCAATTATTGGATGTTCAACGAACCGGATTATCAACATGATTCCGATTACGACTGGATCCATAACAGTAAGTGAACAATAGCGGTTTTTTAAAACATTGTTTTTCAGATAAATAAATTTAATGTCGTCAATGAACCGTATAATTTTAATTACAAATGAATGAGTCTATTTTAAAATAACTGAAATTTATCATTGATTACACATGGAATGGGTCACAATCTTTCCACAAATTGACTTAAGCCCTCCAAATAGCAACGAAATTTAGTGATAAATTCAATATTTAATATATTAGGTTACTATTACTTTGTACACATCGATACCCTTTAAAACTGGGTTGAAGTCCTAAGTTTGCGAGCAGAAACACAAACAAGTTGTTTGTTTAATGTCAACTCCCCTGCGTCGGTAAAGAACAAATTTTTAATGTTTGACTTTTGTTTCTCTTGCAGAGACACTAAACTTGGCAAAGGGTATTAAATTTAGCGGATCTTAAAATATTCATAAGGGTAGCGTTTGCGAATGGGAAAACATGTTACGCTTACATCATACAAAGTTGACTAGCAAATGATAATTTGAAAGCTTTTAAGTAAAACCGTCGTCAAGGATAGTTATTCCAGTAGATAATTTACAACTTAAAACGTGCTATCTCTAAAGTTTTTGGAATGCAATATCAACTCAGGAAGTAATATGTAAATATTGTCATTGTTATGACTAACGATTGATAATTAACGTAAAATTGGCAGAAAAAAGCAACTATTGACGACATTTATTTTTGAACATTGATTCCTAACTCTCTCAAGAAAGGTTAAGTTCTTTATAACGTTTTTATACAACAATTTGTCAAATTTTCAACTTTATCACAGCTTCAAACAGTTCACTGGAACTGTCTCCATCTGAATCATTTCTTTAATTTTAGTAATTATTTAAAGTCGCAGGGGACTAAATCTGATTAATCGAAAGTTTACTATTTAAAGGGTCGTATTTAACAGTCTACGAAATTTACCCAATATTTTCATACAAAAAAAGGTAATTGTTTACAATGTCCACTCTTCGCTTTTTGTGCTGTTTTTTTGGAAACCATCGTAAAACATCATTATAATGCCATTTTGAACAATGAAATGTTGTGCAAATGATAAATAATTTTATGCAAAATTTATAGAGGAAAAAAAAAGATGTGCTAGGGCAAGGAAAATGAGTAAAAATAAAAGTAGTTTGCACTAAGAAAGATATTGATTTTCGTAATGTATACATGGTGACGAATGCGTTGGTGTAATTAGTTTTTCGAAAATCGAAGAGTGGGTAAAGTAAACAATGACCCAAAAAAATACTTTCCTTTCCCAAAAATACTAAATGCTCACCAAAATTAAGAAAATACATAATCTTAAAGCGACAACCAAATATTGACATAATGCTGGCCTCTTATATATTTTGTTCGCCAAAATAACTTTTGTTGACCATAAATACTAAACGTTCACCAAATTTTATTTCGCATTTAATTCTATAATACCCAGATATTTAATTTTCGACAGTGTCTTATATTATTTAGCAGTTAAAAATACTATTTGTTGATCAAAAATACACAAGCAATAAAATGTTGTGCTAATGGTAAATAATTTTATGCAAAATTATAGATGTAGATGTGCTAGGGCAAGTAAAATAAGAGTAAAAACAGAAGTGGTTTGCACAAAAAAAGATATTGATTTCCGTAATGTATAAATGCTTTGCTGTAATTGGCTTGCATTATGTAAAACGTAAAACTTCTTTTAGTGGTAATTTCTAATCGTGTTTTAAAAAAAAATTACAGGGTCCTGAACTGACCTTGTACAAAACTTTTTTCGCGTGTTTCTTGTCTGGAAGCGCAAGCGGCAAGGAGAGATGCGCGAGCATATTTTATTTTTGGAGTAATAGAATAATTATTTGACGCACAAATAGTTTTTTTGAGAAACACTAATTATAAATGGATAGCGCGAATATTTATTATGTACAGCACGGACGCGTAACTTGAGCGTTCTAAATTTGGTAAACATTTAGTAAAATTGATAGACATATAGAATTTAAAATGTAAGCAATGATAAAACAATACGCAGCATAGTTATTTTGACGTATTTCTACCTTCGGTCTCTCTGTTTCTGTTTCTCTGCTTATTTTACTATCATTATTTGTTGTCTATAATTTCTCAAACTTCTCATGTAGCTGCTTAATTCGTTGTTGTTGTTGAACGTTTAGTCCTTCCGTGTGTAGTGAACCTACATGTTTTCTTTAGTTCAGCATGTAACCTTAACATGATTCTCAGCATGATTATCAAAATCAAGGATTATTTTCTCTTTTTCTATTTCCTTACTTGCTATTTTCCATCATTATCCATATCTTATTGTAAACTTTATTCCTGAATATTTTTTTCTTAAATTTAATTTTATATTTTTTACCCTACTTCTTTCCTTCTATTAGTGCTAAATTTCTTTACTTCTATTGCTCCAGTCATCCTGTAGCATTTATTTCTGCCTTGAAATCCGTTACCTGAAACCAGAAATCCTACGGGGTCAAGTCTGATACCTATGCAGGGTATTGGAGGAGCTAACTCCACAGCTCATATTGTAATAGAAGATTTGCCTTCTAATTATTTTTCATTTTTCAACATAATATGGCTCGGCTTTAAAGGTGCTGTAACAACCTGCTGGATATTGACGTATTCTTACCTTTGGTCTCTCTGTTTTTCTAGCTAATTTTACTATCATTATTCGTTGTCTATAATTTTTTAAACTTCTCATGTAGCTGCATTCATTTGTTGTTGTTGTTGAACGTTTAGTTCTTCCGTGTGTAGTAGAACCCCTATGTTTTCTTTAATTCAGCATGTAACCTCAACATGATTCTCAGCATGATTATCAAAATCAAGAATTATTTTCTTTTTTTCTATTTTCTTACTTGCTACTTTCCATTATTATCTATATCTTATTATAAACTTTTTTCCTGAAGATTCTTTTCTCAAATTTAATTTTATATTTTTTACCCTACCTCTTTCCTCCTATTAGTACTAAATTTCTTTACTTCTATTGTTCCAGTCATCCTTTAGCGTTTGTTTCTGCCTTGGAATCCGTTACTTGAAACCAGAAATCGCACGGGGCCAAGTTTGATACCTTTGCAGGGCATTGGAGGAGCTAACTCCACAGCTTATATTGCAATAGAAGAGTTGTCTTCTAATTGTGTTTCATCTTTCAACATAATATCGCTCGGCTTTAAAGATGCTGTAACAACCTGCTGGATATTGACGTATTCTTACGTCTCTCTGTTTCTCTTCTAATTTTACTATCATTATTTGTTGTCTATAATGTCTCAAACTTCTCATGCAGCTGCATTAATTCGTGGTTATTGTTGAACGTTTAGTCCTTTCGTGTGTAGTAGAACCTCTACGTTTTCTTTAATTTGCCATGTAACCTCTACATGATTCTCAGCATGATTATTAAAATCAAGGATTATTTTTTCCTTTTCTATTTTCTTACTTGCTACTTTCCATCATTATTCATATCTTATTATAAACTTTATTCCTGAAGATTTTTTTCTCAAATTTAATTTTATATTTTGTACCCTACTTCTTTCCTCTTATTAGTACTAAATTTCTTTACTTCTATTGCTCCAGTCATCCTGTAGCATTTATTTCTGCCTTGAAATCCGTTACCTGAAACCAGAAATCCTACGGGGTCAAGTCTGATACCTATGCAGGGTATTGGAGGAGCTAACTCCACAGCTCATATTGTAATAGAAAATTTGCCTTCTAATTATTTTTCATCTTTCAACATAATATGGCTCGGCTTTAAAGGTGCTGTAACAACCTGCTGGATATTGACGTATTCCTACCTTCAGTCTCTTTGTTTCTGTTTCTCTACAATTTTACTTTATTATTTGTTTTCTATAATTTCTTAAACTTCTCATGTAGCTGCATTAATTCGTTGTTGTTGTTGAACGTTTAGTCCTTCCGTGTGTAGTAGAGCCCGTATATTTTCTTTAATTCAACATGTAACCTCAACATGGTTCTCAGCATGATTATCAAAATTAAAGATTTTTTTTTCTTGCTACTTTTCATCATTTTATTATAAACTTTATTCCTGAAGATTTTTTCTCAATTTTAATTTTATATTTTTTACCCCAACTCTTTCCCCCTATTTGTACTAAACTTCTTTACTTCTATTGTTCCAGTCATCTTTTAGCTTTTGTTTCTGCCTTGAAATCCATTACTTGAAGTCAAATTTGATACCTATGCAGGACATTAAAGGAACTAACTCAACAGCTCATATTGCAGTAGAAGACTCGTCTTCTAATTGTTTTTCATCTTTTAACATAATATGGCTCAGCTTCAAAGATGCTGTAACTACTTGAGCAAATTTTGAAGAGAAAGGTTTTGGACCTTTTGGAGTTTCTTCACAGCCAAATAATCAAGATGAGGTTCACACGTCCAGTTGACCAATTCAGATGTTAACCATCTTTGCTATTTCTTAAGATTTGAATCTACGGTCGACTAAAGCAGTTTTGTTGACTTTGATCACATAAATAGGAATTTGCGCTTCAAAGATTTAACAAGAAATTATAGATTTTTGTTGCTTTTTTCGAAATTTGTAAAGAATAGTTGTAGGTACAATTTTATTTTTATTGAGACTATGTTTTTCTTTTTTTCAGGCACGTTTAAAAAGACTGCAAATATGGACGACATCATTATAGTTTCTCTCAAAGCGAGCGAAGCAGCCACTTTATGGGTCGAATATTTTGCTTCATATTTCCTGCAAATCAGCAAGCAAGCGAAAAGAAAACCTTTCAAGTAAGTTTTGAAAAACGCCGCTTCATCAAACCACAAATACTTTTCTTTTTACAGAATTCAGTACCTGTGGGCAGAAGATTGCGTTGTGGAAACCAAAGAAGAAGAAGCCCTCATAGCGGAAAAAACGTCAGGAGTCAAATTGCAGCTAGTCGTCCTTTGTCCAGGATTTCTCGAATTCCTTGCCGAGCATCCAGAGAAATGCCGCAGTATGGGCCATATTTTTCTACCGGACAGAACGTTGGCCCTTCTTTTAGGCGTTTCCGACAAAGACATGACTGACGTCCACAAGGATGGTAAAAATTATTCCTTAAATTTGTTCCAAAGTTTTAACCAAACATTTGCAGTGCTCCCTACGTACTTCCAGTGGCAAAGGCAGAGTGTTGGGCAAGATCAGGACGAGAATTTTACCAAAGAATTCTTAGGCCAAGCAATCAACATATTGTCGCGAGTTTGGAAGCAGCAAAGTTCCGTTTGCAGCCAAGAAAAATCGTGCTTTTCCTTAACCCCGAAGAAAATTCGACAAGTATTGCTGGAATAGTTTCAGAATTTTCAAGATGGTTATTGTTCGATTTTTAGGGCCAAAATTCCGTTTCGATTTCATTAACGTATCCTCTGCAACCAAACGATGCCATCAAGGTGTCTATAGAAAGAAACGGTGACATATTCGAAGTGAAGTCGGTGAAGAGGAAAAATCCATACACACTTAAAATCTCAGTGCCGGACAACCTGACTGAAGTAACTGCTATCGTGAACATTTTAGTGGAGAAAAACGGCAGCATCGTCGGTAGCCGTCCAATCAAGTGCGAGAGCAGACTCAGGGAGCTTGAACAAATTTTGCGCTTCACTAATAATCCTGTAGAGTTCATGTGCCAGGTAAAGCTTTGATGTGTTTGGAATGAATCGATAAACTTCAAACAAAATCACTTCATGTAGAAATTATTCGATTTGAAAGAACTATTACATTATTGAATACAATTTTCTGAAAGGTTTGTCATTTGCAGACGTTGGGCGTCACCGCCACCTCCAAAAATAAGGAACCTCTGGACAACTGGCTCCTGCAAGCCTTTCAAAGGAATTCGCCATCGCACTTCAACTTATTGGCCAACCACTCGACACCCTTCGCCGCAGCTATACACACCCATAAGCACAGTAAGTTTTGTTTGCCGTTTCAATTAAATAAATTCGGCAGGCGGGGACGGGAACAGTAACGATCTTGATAACCCCGTCAGTCTAACATGCGACAAAGGGTAAACTACCATTTTCTCAGTTCGGTTAAACATACAAGATATAGACTCAAGGGGAGACGATAATCTTAATATACAAGGTTTAGATATCTAGTCGTAAATTACCAAACAAACAAGATGCAAAGAGTCGTTTGAGGATCTCAACTAGCACTCTAGATAGAATTAAGAAATTTTTGGCCTTAATGCAGTACCTCACGATGCTGCCATAAATTCAGTTCAGACTAACAAAGATAATCTACATTATGGCAATCTGTATAGTTCAGCAGTATATGGTACCTGACCTGACCTGACCTGTAGATAATCTTTATTATGGCAATCTGTATAGTTCAGCAGTATATGGTACCTGGCCTGACCTGACCGGTAGATAATCTACATTATGGCAGTCTGTATAGTTCAGCAGTATATGGTATCTGACCTGACCTGTAGATAATCTACATTATGGCAATCTGTATAGTTCAGCAGTATATGGTACCTGACCTGACCTGTAGATAATCTACATTATGGCAATCTGTATAGTTCAGCAGTATATGGTACATGACCTGATTTGATCTGACCTGTAGATAATCTACATTATGGCAATCTGTATAGTTCAGCAGTATATGGTACCTGACCTGACCTGTAGATAATCTACATTATGGCAATCTGTATAGTTCAGCAGTATATGGTATCTGACCTGACCTGTAGATAATCTACATTATGGCAATCTGTATAGTTCAGCAGTATATGGTATCTGACCTGACCTGTAGATAATCTTTATTATGGCAATCTGTATAGTTTAGCAGTATATGGTACCTGACCTGACCTGTAGATAATCTACATTATGGCAATCTGTATAGTTCAGCAGTATATGGTACCTGACCTGACCTGTAGATAATCTACATTATGGCAATCTGTATAGTTCAGCAGTATATGGTACATGACTTGTAGATAATCTACATTATGGCAATCTACATAGTTCAACAATATATGGTCCCTGACCTGACCTGACCTGACCTGTAGATAATCTTTATTATGGCAATCTGTATAGTTCAGCAGTATATGGTATCTGACCTGACCTGACCTGACCTGTAGATAATCTACATTATGGCAATCTCTATAGTTCAGCAGTATATGGTATCTGACCTGACCTGACCTGTAGATAATCTACATTATGGCAATCTGTATAGTTCAGCAGTATATGGTATCTGACCTGACCTGACCTGACCTGTAGATAATCTACATTATGGCAATCTGTATAGTTCAGCAGTATATGGTACCTGACCTGTTTAACTTTAATATAGGCACTTAACGCTGACGTGGAAAATTTTTGTAGGCAACGAAGAGTTTCCCACGTTGTTGCATTTTGCGGCGAAATTTGGATTGGAAAAACTGGCGCTGGAACTGCTGGAGTGCCCAGGAGCCGAAGTTGCGTACGAGATAAGAAATGTTTACGATTTGACACCTCCTGAGATTGCTGAAGCCAATGACCATTTACAATTAGCCACCACCCTCCGCGGCTATATGGTACGTTGTTGTAGCTTCAACATACACCCATGTAACTGTTTAATTTTATTTTTTTTCATTTAGAACATGAGTGAGTTTACTAATATGTACACCAAACTGAAGGAAATGACAGTTGGTAAGTTTGCACCCATCATTTGAATAGCAGGTTTTAATTTCGAAATTTCAGATGAAGACAGTTATTTAACACCTAAACACATTGACGAAATCTATAAAATTTGCCCAGCCCCAAGACCCGTCACCATGGACCACTTAACTTTCCCTGTTACAACTCCCGTCAGTGATTGTTCCAGCCCAAACGGTTACATGGCGATGAAAACTCCAAGTGAGTTCAAAACCGCCCCTTGTTTGCTCTAATTAATTAATTACCCTTTAAATTTTGCAGTCGAAGTGATTATTGAAATGGACACTTCTTGCGACAATCCCCCAAAACCCAGTCAACAAGCTACCGCTACCTCGAAACCAAAGGACGAGTCCCAAATCCAACAGTCAAAAAACTGCGATCTCCTTGAAGACAAAGTCCAAAAAGAACTACTGGAAATAATGAACGATTTCAAAAACAACGTCCATTCAATCTCTCAAGTCGAAAAACTGGTTGAAGAATGGAAAAACAGAAATGACGTCCAGAAATCGTTTAAGGAAAAACAGGAACAATTGAATGAAATGAGACTGAAATATGAAAAAATCCAACACGACATGAAGGCTGAATTGAAGAAATCAACACCGTTAGAACGAATAAAGAAGATTTTTGCTAGAGGAAAATCACGGGAAGACAAACAAGAAATTTCAACCCCTATTTTAACGTCGCCCAGCATCATCGCCATACAATCCCAAAGACCCATCAGCAGTCTCAGTACTTCAAGTTCGGGCTCTTCAGGCAGAATGAGCACTATAAGTGCTTGTAGTTTAGGAGATAGCGGCACTCATTCCGACAACGAGGAACGAAAAGTAATTCTTTTTATTTTTATTTATTTATTTATTAATGGCCCGATTTTAGCACATTCTGGCGAGTCACGACGACGATTTTAGAAATGATTTGAACAAAGCTGTAATGTCGCTGAACTACGCTACGGTTCCAGCACCCAAACCAGTCAAGTCTGGAATGTTTTCAAACAGAAACAAATTGTTTGAGACGATTGAAGTACGTCGAAAAAATTCCTTGCGCAATAATTGGGTTTAAAACATGATTGATTTCAGGAAAAACCTGCGACAAGGCCAGATACGCTGCCGATCAACGAGGAATATTACATACAGTTTCCACCTTCAGGTCTACCGGTTCCAGGTAATTTCTGTGCGGTAATCAACAAAACATCTATTTATGGTGAAATTGCAGGATTCGTCGATAAGAAAACACCCAATCAAGAGTACATGAACATCAGTCCCAATATTGTTGATTCCGACGAAAATCGAGAATATATGAATTTTAAAGTTGTTACAAACAGATGAAAAGTAAGGATTTTGATACAAGAACTGAAATAAAATATTTCTCAGTAGTAGTAATTATTTATTCATGTTTTGTTATTCTATATGTATTTGTATGTTGTTTAATTTTATATTTTGTACATTTTCATATTAAACAATCTTTATACTAGAAGAATTTTTGTAACAAACCGAAACCGATTTAAGTTGAGTGTAGTGCCAATATACGTAACAGTGGTAATCATAAATAGCAAATGTTGTACAATGAATTTGTTTAGCAATAAAGTATAATTAATTACTGCACATTACACGACATACTTGATCTAATAGACTCGCTATTATAAGAACGGTCGTCAACCTAGATCTAAGATTAAATCAGGCCAACCACATGTCTCGATGATTGTGCCAAAATTTTCTAAGTATTATTGAAAAGAAGTGTTGAGGAAAAGACATCATTGTAAAAGTATACGTGGAAAATCGCAGGTAGGTGCAATATTTATTACGTAGGTAAACAATATTGCAAATTATTTATATTTTTAAATTACTTCTTTACTGACTCGTCCACATATTTGTAAGTACCTGAGTGCTTATGGATATGCCTGTTACATGCATGTAATAACAGGAAGTCATAGAACTCCACAATTTGTTAAAGCTATTAGTCGTCTTTTTTTTTTTGCAAAATATCAATATTTAAAGCACCGACATTTATTTGATGTGACACCTTAATACGAGAAAATGAACAGCAATTTTCAATTCCTAGTATTACCGATTAAAACTGTGGGTCATTATCATGCCAGATTTAATTTACTTATTCTGTAGAGTTACCTAATGAAAACGATACAATTTGAAAGTTACGCCCACACTATAAGTAAGAGAAGGAAGAAGGAATTAAAATCCTACAGTTACTTACTAACAGCCAATATTTTTTGATACTCTGTGTATATTCTGCAACAAGAGTTGACCTTATTAAAGACCAAGTCTAAAACTACAACTATAGTGGCGTAGTACGTGGAAAAACAAGACAAAATAGAATAAAAACGCAAAAAAAAGTAAATTATTTTAACTTATACTTTAGAAGACTAAAGACATCTACATAGTATTTAGGATTTTTGGTTCTAAAGAGTACATACCTAGACCTACATGACCATAGTTAAACAGCAGCTTTGTTAAAGGCGGAATATGCTTAATATAAGTACTTTCTGTCATTGTAGGTACTTACTTTCTTTTAAAACGAATTACTCGGTTCTTGGAAGCATAATGGTCCCAAGAATACTTTTGGCCCGCATGGAATTCTATTGATTTCAAGAGATGGTTTGACTTCTTAACCTTTCCAAACTGCGACTAATAAGATCTTTGTTCAAGCTTCTACTGAAGAATTATATGCGATTTCTCCAAGATAAACATGTTATAAGTGATGCCCCAAATAAAGCTAATAGGTAAAATAATCATCACATCAACCCAGACAGTCAAATACGAAACAAAATAGATTAAAAACGCAAAAAAATAAGTTGTAAAAAGTAAATTATTTTAATTTATACGTTAGAAGATTAAAGACATCTACATAGTATTTAGGACTTTTGGTTTTAAATACTATACAGGGTGATTCACGTAGCCCGTCCATTAGAAGTTTTTCAACTTCCAGTTGGATTAGAAACTTGAAATTTGGAAGGCAGTCATTATCAGTCATTCTCATTCTATCTAAAATATTTTGAGCTCTCTAGCTATACAGGGTGTGCGAAAAGTCGGTATCAACTTTCTTATTTTAAATATAAACGTATCATTTTTTCTACATGGTCTAATTGGTCTTCCAACTCTGAGTTTTTATAGCAGTTGTTATGTGAACTTATTTGACAATTTTTGACATTATGTTAATTTATGTGAAAGAAATGGTCGATGTGGTAGCTTATGAAAAAATTTATATCGGCCAGACGGTTTTGAATTTATGAAAACCAATTTGTAAAGTGCTTAGTTCGAAGTCCAGACTAACTTCTGATATCTTAATGGTAGTTCCATTTTGTACCGTATGGACGCAGACAGTTTTCAAATATCGCACCCAAAAATGGTCAAGAAGTCATTTTTTTCAAATGGCACCTACAGATTTTTTTACACCATTCGATAGAAAATTGTATTTTGGGATAAGTCACTTAAGCATTCCCTATACCTAACTTCATCCCCTATCAAATTAAAAATTAAAATCCAGAAATTCCATCAATCTTGCCGAGAGATTTTTTTAGTTTTTCAAGTATGCCATGGAAACCAAAGACAATTGCAACATTTTAATTATGAAATAAATATGTTACTAATTTTATAAAAAAACAACAACAAAAACTACCAAGAACCATCTTAACAAAATTCTAATGTAGGTGTTCAATGTAAGCACCATTTTGATTACTACATACATTCTATTAAACCATTTTCAACAGATTGTGTACCTCTTCTAATTTCGTTGGGACCAAGACTGTCGAATGCTCTTATTGTCTCCAGATCTTACCTCATTAGACTTTTATGTTTGGAGTCGAATAAAAGATTTAGTTTATACTTCACCACTTTGCAACATAAAGGAATTAAGCGGGAGAATAATAAGAGCATTTGACAGTCTTGACACCAACAAAATAAGAAGAGCTACATAATGATATAAAATGCTAGAATGTAGTAATCAAAATTATGCTCACATTGAACATTTACATTAGAATTTTGTTAAGATGGTTCTTGATAGTTTTTGTTGTTGTTGTTTAATAAAATTAGTAAGATATTTATTTCATAATTAAATTGTTGCAATTGTCTTTTGTTTCCATGGCATACTTAAAAAACCAAAAAATCTTGTGCAAAATTGATGAAATTTCTGGATTTTAGTTTTTAATTTGATAGGGGATGAAGTTAGGTATAGGGAATGCTTAAGTAACTCATCCCAAAATACAATTTTCCATCGAGTGGTGTAAAAAAAAATCTGTAGGTGCCATTTGAAAAAAATGACTTCTTGACCATTTTTGGTTGCGATATTTGAAAATTGTCTGCACCCATATGGTACAAGATGGAACCACCATTAAGATATCAGAAGTTAGTCTGGACTTTGAACTAAGCACTTTACAAATTAGCTTTCATAAATTCTGAACCGTCTGCAAGATACGAATTTCTCCGTAAGCTACCACATCAATCATTTTTCTCACATAAATTAACATAATGTCAAAAATTGTCAAATAAGTTCACATAACAACTGTTATAAAAACTCAGAGTCGGAAGACCAATTAGACCATGTAGAAAAAATGGTACGTTTACATTTAAAATAAGAAAGTTGATACCGACTTTTCGCACACCCTGTATAGCTAGAGAGCTCAAAATATTTTAGATAGAATAAGCATAACTGATAATGACTTCCTTCCAAATTTCAAATTTTTAATCCAACTGAAAGTTGAAAAACTTCTAATGGACGGGCTACGTGAATCACCCTGTATACCTAGACCTACATGACGATAATTAACATTACAAACGTCTGTTTGTGCTAAGTTGAATTGCTTATTGATTCTTAAGAATTTAGGTATGTAGGTACTTAATTCAGTACAGCAGCTTTGTTACAGGCGAAATATGATTAATATATAAAGAAGTACTTTCTGCCTTTGTATTTACTTTTAAAATGGTCGTATTTAACAGTCTACCAAATTTACCCAATATTTTCATACAAAAAAATACTTTCATTTCCCAAAAATACTAAATGCTCACCAAAATTAAGAAAATACATAATCTTAAAGCTACAACCAAATATTGACATAATGCTGGCCTCTTATATATTTTGTTTGCCAAAATAACTTTTGTTGACCATAAATACTAAATGTTCACCAAATTTTATTTCGCATTTAATTCTAACATAATACCCAGATATTGAATTTTCGACAGTGTCTTATATTATTTAGCAGTTAAAAATACTATTTGTTGATCAAAAATACACAAGCAATAAAATGTTGTGCAAATGGTAAATAATTTTATGCAAAATTATAGATGTAGATGTGCTAGGGCAAGGAAAATAAGAGTAAAAATAGAAGTGGTTTGCACAAAAGAAAATATTAATTTCCGTAATATATAAATGCTTTGCTGTAATTGGCTTGCATTATGTAAAACGTAAAACTTATTTTAGTGGTAATTTCTAATCGTGCTTTTAAAAAAAAATTACAGGGCCCTGAACTGACCTTGTACAAAACTTTTTTCACGTGCCTCTGGAAGCGCAAGCAGCAAGGAGAGATGCGCGAGCATATTTTATTTTTGGAGTAATAGAATAATTATTTAACGCACAAGTATAGTTTTTTTGAGAAACACTAAATATAAATGGATAGCGCGAATATTTATTATGTACAGCACGGACGCGTAACTTGAGCGTTCTAAATTTGGTAAACATTTAGTAAAATTGATAGACATATAGAATTTAAAATGTAAGCAATGGTAAAACAATACGCAGTATAGTTATTTTAGTAGTGATGTTCTCATTATCTGATGTATAATAATTTGGGTTTCATTTAGATTTTTTGATGCTCATTAAATTTTCTGGTGAACAGTGCAAGGGATGTGTTGTTTGATTTGGTGTACATTATATTTGTTCCCCTTTTAAAACGGATTAGGTACTTGGTTCTTAGAAGCAATGGTCCCAAAAATAATTTTGGCTCGCATGGACCTCTACTGATTTCAAGGATGGTTTGGCTTCTTAACCTTTCCAAACTGCGCAACTATATTATATGCAATTTACCTAATATGAACATGTTATAATGCCCCAAATAAAATTAATGGGTAAAATAATCAACAGTGTTCTAAAAAATCAAATCAGTGAACAAAGAATCCATGAAATTACCTTACCATCAAGCAAGGCAAAGAGACAATTGACTACATCAACCCAGACATTGCCAATCTTTTTAAACACTAGAAATACGAAACACCAAGGCAGCCAAAATCTTGAGTGATTCTGCAGTCAGTAAACTAAATGATTTTGTAAAAAGGAGATAGAAGTTTAACAAGTAATGAACTAGGAACTATATTGCGTGGATACAATGAAGATGTCATAGGTCACCAAAGTGGTGTCCATTGCCTTCCCGTCTTTCGACATTAGACAAAGTCAGAGACAAATAAAATCTGACAAACTATGCACTGTGTGAGTCTTACTTCTACTTTTCATAAGGGTGGACCTCTTCAGTCTTTTTTACAACTAGCCGTAGATATCATAAAATGAGCAAATTTGTAGCCCAATTTCTCCCATACTGCCAATTATGCCAGTGTACCTATATGTCGTAGGCGTTTAAGAAAATTTGTCACTTCATGAAGTGTCCGGCAGTTAATATCTGTTTTAAGGCCAGGAAAGGCACAGAAAAAAGTGAGAATAGACAATTCATAAATCTTGTGTTGCTTATCCTCCTTAACTTTTTCTTCTCTATGTTTTTCCTTGCCCTAAAACACATAGTGTAACAATCTTAATTACATCAACTACCGTCACTTCATGAAGTGACGATTTTCACCAAGAGCCTACAACAAATAAATACAGGATGTCCCAGAACTGTTTCCAATTTTCAGAGATAATACAATTAAACATTTTGTCCCCAGATAGATGCCCGTACTAATTTTTAATAATTAAGATGGATTCTGGAGCATGTAATTGTATATAAGAGTATATGAAGTAATTTACCAATAAAGTTATGGGTCCTCTACTGGGCTAATGGCCATCAAATGTACAGTAATGCAACTCTAGTGTCATTTGGAAAAGATGGTGGTCCAACATTATAAATCATGTACTTATAGTTCTTTTTATGTTTTAAGAAGAATATTGACAATAAAAGATGTCAAGTAATTTACCAACTTTTCCAATGAATTAAAAATTATGATTATGAATAAAATATTTCTGCTCCTACACAGCAAATTACTTAGAATAAGAGGCTTCAAAAGACTTTAAAAAATTTAGTGTATGTAGTTTATTGACGCCAGTAAACTAACTGCAATAATTTTGAAGACCACTGTAAATATTATCACAAACACGTCATAAATCATAACAACATGAAATTATAAAATAGAAGACACAACTAAAATTGAACTTTTAGCTTTTAACACAATATAAAATTATCAAAACTATCTTTACGGAAAACGCATTTTTCTCACATTTGTACTGAAACTTAATTTTTACAATTGAAACTTATCAAGGCCCGATTTAGCCCAAGCAGTAACAAAAATAAAGTGTATGCATTAGCTTACATACAACACATCTACAACTCTACACCATTTGAAAATACTTTGGCTTCTTAATGAATAATAAGAGCAACTGTAACTCTTAACTACAATACAATAGATGCTACGTAGAAACGCGAGCCCCCAATGACCGGGAGCCCTTTTCTTGCCGCTTCTGCTGTTGCTCCCACATCCGCCTCTCTCTGTCTTGTCTCTTCTTCTCGCGGAGAGCCTCTTGAGCATCCCAGTCCAATGTTTCTCCCTCCCAACCAGAACTCTCTTCCCACTCTCTCAACTCACCGGTCTCCTACAAAATAAACAATAATCAAATTAACAATTACTAAAACAACTGTTTACTAACCGCAGTTGCGTTTTCAACAAAATTAAGTCTATTGCCTAAATTATTAACGTTCTTGTCGGTGCCGATGAGAACTTTAGTTTGTTTCGTGATTCTCGGAGTCATATCTTCGAATAAATCTAGTTGTTCTTCGAGAGGAACATCGCATGCTTGTCGGGCATCAACTTTCTTTTTCCGGTACAGGTCTATGTGGTCTTGAATTGTTTTCGGTTCGGCATTTTCAATTCTCTCATCCCAATTCCAGTTTTCTGTCGGGTCCGAATGATTGGAGACGACGCCCACGTGGGTCAGAGGAACTGCATCGAAGGAATTTCGACGGCGTCTTCGAAAACAGCACAAAGCACGCCTGAATATGCTCACGAGGAATAAGATGAAGTGTTTGATTTTATTGAAAACTATCGACATTACCATGCCGGTTTGAAACTGCGGTTTATTAAAGAAACGCGAGATTTCTCGACATTTTTGGGTTAAGTTACCTTTAATTGTACGTTTGTAAGTTATTCTTTATGGAAATAAACTGCTAAAACTACATTTTTTGGGTTCGTCGAGTGTCAACATCAAGTGACGTATGTGTTGACTTTGACATTGACACTTTGTCACTTTGACATTTGACGGTTCCCATTGTACCGAAATCCCATTTCTTATAATGCGTAAAAAACAACTAAAAATGTCGAATTAAACTATGTGCCGAAAATGCATATGTAAATTAAGTATTTTTAGATTTTGCAATTAAATTAATCGCGGTATCAAGTTAATTATCAAAAAAAGTTCTATAAATTCGACCAATTTAAAACTTTAATTTTGACGCCTAGCGCCACCTAGATATCGCAGTGCAAGGGACTCCATCTTTATCTTAATCGCAGCGTGCAGTCTCGGTCGATAAAGCTGGGATTTATAAATTATAAAAATGTTAAATGTTAATATTTATTAAATGTTATATGGATAATTGTCTGCTTTCCGTACATTTATTCAGCAGTAACTGAATATTGATCTATTATTGCACATCACTGAAGTAGAAAATAATAGGTAAATCCGCTCGAACTACTTTTGAATTTTCTAGATGTTCTACGTAATTTCCAGCAACCAGAGGAGCGTTATCGTGTTTCGATTGGACTGAGCACATGTTGGCTCCTTTTTCGAACCCTTTCTGCGGCTGGAGTCCCACGGTAATACCACAGTAGGACTTTAGCCGCGGAAAGCGTTTGAAGAAGGACCGAAACAACCTGAAGAATCTTCCACCTGCCGAGGAAAGTCCGGATTGTGAAGTGTTGAGAAAGTCGAAACGAACGTCTTACAAATGGGAAGGAACGTATACGTATTACGTATACGTTTCTTACCGGCAGAGGGATTACAGAATAGATAACCAATCCAATATTCAATAATTTTTAAATGATAATTTCAACAGAATAGTTGAAAATAGTACTTTTATTATTAAACATGATGATTACATTACGATACGTTTTCTTTGTTACTAATAATAAAAAATTTAATTAAAGGGGTTATTATTTTTCATTTATCAGATTTTGGCAATAATTGTTGTTTGTCATATTATGAAAATTTATTATATTTCTAACTAGAAAATAATTTTTTTCCTACGTAATAATCACTGTACCATTAAAGAACGTGGTGTTTTCTTATTAACTGAGTACAATCAAACTTTAACAAAAAATGAAGAAGATTTTCAGTATCTATTACAAGTTGTAAAAAAGCACAGAGAGATGTACTCTAATTGTAATAAAAAAGCCTTAATATAACAGTTGGACAATTGATTATTTTTAATTTCTACCCTTTTCTTTTAGAATATCATTTATAATTTGTCGTTAAACATTTGTTCTCATTTTTTTTATCACCTTCCCTATGTCTCAGATATAAATGTGTGATATTTTTTTATTACATAATGATAAAAGTTGAAAAACCCGAAAAATCGGTTCAAATTAAACTTTGACCTTGAATAACTCTGGAAGGATTCAATTTATGGAAAAATTATAAGAGACCTTTTTTGTAGAGCATTAAATTTCCTATAAGAATCTGAATTGGTCATTGCCATAAGTTCATTCAATCCAAAGGTATAAAATTCTAAAGTTAAAAATATTTATTTCTTATGTTATTTAAATGGGAAATAGAAAGTTGCGAACCGCGACCACTAAATCTTTAAATTAAGAGCTCAAATTTTGACGAGGTCTTTATTTTAGCATTCTCTGACAGAATTTGCCGACCATTTAAAAAAAAAAATATTCGATTTTTTTGGAACACCCTAATGCTAGATATAGAATAGCTTTGTTCAGTATCTTACCTTATTTAAATTTGATTTTATTCCATGTTATCGGCGTCTTTGTATTCTAAGACAAAATTAATTTTTGATTATGTGACAAAGTCTTTAACGCGACTTCTGGAGAAGATGTATCAAAAGTATATAGGTACAGGGGCGAGCATAAAATTAGGCACGTCTTTTGAAGCGAAATCGGCGATTTTGAAGTTGTGTAAAACGGCTTGTAGGAGTAACTGTGTCAACAAAACCTGCCGGTCTGTCGTATTAGATTCAGGAAATTCTTATCGCCCAATGGTGCTACGAGTAATAAATATTCTATACCTACCTCAAAGGGCACCCACTTCCCTCGGCCGGCAGCGAATCACCTGGAAATGAATGGGTCGCCCATCCTACCAAATGGAGTTGGTTCACACTGGGAAGAAACATCGTGCTTTATTTTTTGCTCGCGACTGTACATTTCATTTTGCAGAGATATAGGTAAGAACGTTGAGGATAAAATAGATGGATTAAAACAATCATAAAAGCAATAATTTTAAAAGGCTGTGAGAATATGAAAAAAGAAACATGGAATCAACAATAAAAGAACGTATGAACCACACCAGTTGTACAATGTCTATAGCCGAAAAGAAGCAAGATTTACCTATTGAAATGTCATTTAAGAAGAAACTGGAACATAAACATACAGGTAATTTAAGTCCAATTTAATTTACTTTGTAGAAAGTGAATCCATTTATTTTTATATAACATTTACATACTTGAAAGTGTGAAGTTTTGACTTCAATGAAATTGCAATTAATTTTTTGTTAAAAGAAGAATAGTAATCGTATGACGTTATAAAAATTTACGTTAATAACTTGAAATTGTTGGAATTTTTTGCACAATAATTATTTTGCAATATACGTATGTACTCATACCTTGACATTGAAAAACTGTTCACAATATGTTTCTTAAAAATAAGATTTATCCAATTAATTGTTTACGTTTAGGAAAAAATATAATTACGAGATTGTCCTGAAAATTAATTCGCTTTCAGCTCAATTACATAAATTTTGTGGAGGACACGTATTGTATTTTAAATTATTATCGAAAGTGATGTTCAAACCGGTTATTGCGATTTTGTAATGTTTTTTGCACTACTTTGATTTTAAAATTAAAGCCTTGACCTTCTCAAGCTTGCAACGAGCTATGATTGTAGCAGTCTATTATTTAATAAAATTCAACCAACCAAGCTTGTAGGTATACAAAAATGGGTCGTATTTAACAGTCTACCAAATTTACCCAATATTTTCATGCAAAAAAATACTTTCATTTCCCAAAAATACTAAATGCTCACCAAAATTAAGAAAATACATAATCTTAAAGCGACAACCAAATATTGACATAATGCTGGCCACTTATATATTTTGTTCGCCAAAATAACTTTTGTTGACCATAAATACTAAATGTTCACCAAATATTATTCCGCATTTAATTCTAACATAATACCCAGATATTTAATTTTCGACAGTGTCTTATATTATTTGGCAGTTAAAAATACTATTTGTTGATCAAAAATACACAAGCAATAAAATGTTGTGCAAATGGTAAATAATTTTATGCAAAATTATAGATGTAGATGTGCTAGGGCAAGGAAAATAAGAGTAAAAATAGAAGTGGTATGCACCAAAAAAGATATCGATTTCCGTAATATATAAATGCTTTGATGTAATTGGCTTGCATTATGTAAAACGTAAAACTTCTTTTAGTGGTAATTTCTAATCGTGCTTTTAAAAAAAAATTACAGGGCCCTAAACTGACCTTGTACAAACCTTTTTTCGGGTGCTTCTTGTCTGGAAGCGCAAGGGGCAAGGACAGATGCGCGAGCATATTTAATTTTTGGAGTAATAGAATAATTATTTGACGCACAAATAGTTTTTTTGAGAAACACTAAATATAAATGAATCGCGCGAATATTTATTATGTACAGCACGGACGCGTAACTTGAGCGTTCTAAATTTGGTGAACATTTAGTAAAATTGATAGACATATAGAATTTAAAATGTAAGCAATGGTAAATCAATACGCAGCATAGTTATTTAAGTGGTGCTGTTCTCATTTTCTGATGTATAATAATTTGGGTTTCATTTAAATTTTTTGATGCTCAATAAATTTTCTGGTGGAGAGTGCAAGGGATGTATGGTTTAATTTGGTGTACATTATATTTGTTCCCTACAAAAAATCTATTTGGGTTTCCATATCTATATTAAACATTTTTCAGTTAAACTTCAAAGAACGAATCAGTTTTTATTTGATACAAATAATTTTTCTAAAAATACTGGGTCCAATTTCAGATTTAAGTTCTAACGCATTTTTGTTTCTTTGTAGTTCTGTCCAGTTCACATTTTTCGTAGGCACTGCATTTTAAGTTGCCACAATACGTTCCGGTTCCACCTTCTAAAACAACAAATCAATTCAAAATATTACAAAATTTAATTAATATTTTAAAAATTTACTTGATGATGAACCCTTATTGCTGTCTTTATTAGATGACGCATATATGTTAATATCAGTGCAGGACTTAGTACTGCAAATGTTGGGACAACACATTTGAGCCCCAGCGCAATTGCTGTGATCTGTACATTTAGGGCCGCAGCTAGAAATGTGGCTCGAAGATGGACAACTCGCTTAAAATGAAAAAGTCGTAGTTATTCAAACCAACCAGAAATTAGTGGAAAAAACTTACCACCGTAAACGTAGTCAATTAAAACGCAACACAATGCGACTGCAATAAATAGCCTGACACCTGAAAGTCAACAATTAGTTAATATTTTAATATTCAATAGTTTAACTTTAAACACAGAATCTTGTGTAAAACTTAAAAAATTTGACGATTGTTTAGTGAGATGTAAACAGAAACACTTACCCATTTTACGAAAATCTTTGATTTAGACCTATCTGCACGACGACAAGGCAATACTGAATGAAACTAATAAAGATTTCACTTGGCTGGCTATTTATTGTTTTTCATTGCACTTAAAATTCAAATCCTTGCCTGCAGCAAGTATTCGTATGAATTTTACTACACGTAAATAACTGGTAGGTATCCTTTAATGATTGAGTAACGACTTAATTTCTTATTGTTGTGGTTTATGATGTTATTTATAATACAACAAGAAATCAGACTGAAACGAGTGTGAAACGAAATAAGTACTTAAATACTAAATAATCACTTGATTGTATCAATAAGTATTTAATTTCAAATTCTTAGAGTACATATACTATACCAGTCATCTACCTATAGAGAATTTTAGTCAAGTTCATTATTATCAAACCTGTTTACATGTTCTAATTTAGCTCATCACGTGATTTCATTCTAGTTGTTAAGTAGCTGTAATTAGTTTTTGATTGACTTGACTAGCTACATCAGTAAAGTTATTACCTAGTTTTTACCTACTTACCAATAGGTACTATTTAGTAGTTAAATTGAATGCAAATAGGAAGTAATGAACAGAAAGGGGGTAGTACTTAATCATAAGTATATTTGTTAAAAGAAAACTTGTTGATAACAATGTTATGAGTCAGAATCCACAAAGTTAAATCAAATAATGCAATCACTAAATTGACCTTTGTTTGAGCTGTAGGTTATTGGTTTATACCGACGGAATTTTTTTGCTCTTAATGAATCGCCTTCTATAGTCAAATACCTACAGTTTTATGATTTATATATTATTTGTTATCCTTAAAATTTTGGATTCTGTAAACTGTAAACGTTTATCACAATGAGATAATTATGGATCTGATCATTAATTACACAGCTCATAATAATAACAATTACATAAAAATATTTCTTTGGCTTAGAGCAGAAAGAATGTATAAAGTCAAAAATTAAAAGCAAAAAAGTTTATTTTTTGTGGGTAACTAATTTTGTAACAAATTGTGAGTGTTTGTTGTATACAGGATGGGGCAATAGTGCGTCCGACTTTGATAGCTTCTGTGATAGGTAGAAACTTGATTTAAGAACACAAATAAACTAACCGCAAATTAATTTTGAATATACAGGGTGAGCCAAGACGATTGTAAAGGGGCAAGTGACATTTTTTTAAATGGAATGTTGTGTGGAAAAGAAGATTTTTCGAAGCCTTTTTCTAGACTCTTTTCACTTCAATATTATTACTAACTATTTCCAAATCATTTGGATGTAGCGATTTTTTTGGTTCAAATAATGGCATCTGCAGATGCACGTTAAAAAAATCACTACAGTCACATTTACGAGTTCTAGAAAAAAATTATTTAGATACTGGTTAGGAAACATCTGTATGATGTCTTTGAATCGTTTTTACTTTTGAGAAATTATACAGGGTAGCTAAATTTAATTTTCCAATTAGATCTTTTTGAATTTAATTTTCTCCATTTTTACAAATATGTAGAACAGCCTGTATATTTTTTAACGATATGATGTAGAAACAAAAAACAAACATTTTTTGTAGGTACACTCCTATGGCTATTTGTAACCATTTTCGATTTATCGCCCAATGATTACAAAATTCAAAAATAATCCTAAAAAATTAAATCGTTTTCAAATAACTTGACAAAAAACTTCAAATGTTATAAAATTGACACAAATGACAACTGACGACAGGTAACTGCGATAAATGTATATTGCTTTGTCGGATAATATAAAAAGCAAAAAATGATCAAGATACAAACATAAAGTGAACTTACTAAAAAAAGTTATGGGGTTTCTATAAGCAAAACATCTGGAGCAGTTATTACAATTTTATCTGTCGAGTAATTTGAAAAACAATTTAATTTTTCAAGATTATTTTCGAATTTTGTAATTATTGGGCGATAAATTGAAAATGGTTACAAATAGCCATAGGGATGTATATACAAAAAATGTTTGTCTTAATTTCCACATTATATTGTTAAAAAATATATAGAATGTTCCATTTGAAAAAATAGAGAAAATTCAAAAAGTTCTAAATTGAAAAATTAAGTTTAGTCACCTTGTATAATTTTTCAAAAGTAAAAACGATTGAAAGACCTTCCACAGATGTTTTCTAACTAGTACTTACATAATTTTTTCTTAAAACTCATAATTGTGACTGTAGTGATTTTTTAACATGCATCTGCAGATGCCATTATTTGAACAAAAAAAATCGCTACATCCAAGAGCTTTAGAAATGGTCAGCAATAATATTGGAGTGAAAAGAGTCTAAAAAAAGGCTCCGAAAAATCTTCTTTTACACACAACATTCCATTTGAGAAAATGTCACTTGCCCCTGTATAATCGTCTTGGCTCATTCTGTATATTCAGAAATAATTTCCGGTTTCTCTAGTTTATTCGTGTTTTTAAATCAAATTTTTACCTATCATAGAACTCGAGCTATCGAATTCGGACACACTATTGCCCCAACCTGTATATAAAATATCAAAAAAAAAGGAGGAGCAGAAGGCACCGGACCATTATTTATCAAAACACTGCTTAATGTAATGTTACTTGTACGTAGTAATAATTGTTTGGGTACCTACACCAATTATTTATACTATTCTAATTAAGTAGTATGGAAAATAAATGAAAATTAAATTTGAACAAATTTATTGAAAAATATATCCACTTTTAAGTTTGAAAGGATAATTCACATTTTTAGATTAAGATTTTCGAACACATATTATTATTTTTGAATTTAAATATATGAATTAATATCGAAATATAAAATTATTAATTACGGCTCAATTTCAGGTCGGGTGCAAGCCATGGCCCCACAACGATTCTTGCAACATTTCTTTTGACCCCTGCAATCAGTGTCGAAAGCGCATCTGCTAGAACAGACCCAAGGTCCTGTAGCTTCTGCTGGACAATATCCAGGTTTCTCTAAAAAAACACTTAATAAATAAAACTCAAAGAAACAAAATTTTAGGTAAAGTATTCCAAAAAAAGTTCAAAATCATTAAATTTTTGGTTATAAAAATACGTTTTTTCGTCTAAAAAAAAACCAGACTTACGTTGCACTTGCGGTTTTCTAGGTGTCACGGGTTGAGTGCAAAAAGTTCCTCCACAGGCGGTCCGGCAACACTTTAATACGCCCCCGCAATGCATGTCAGAAAAGCAGGACATCTCGCAAACACCGACGTCTGGTAATGGAGGGCAATCGCCTGGTTTTTTTTGGGCGGCAATTACGGTAAGAATCGACAAAATTATTAAAAATTTCAACATTCTGACTGGGGATGTGGGTGTTATATCAAGTCAACACTAGTACCGCTTCTTTATGAATGAAAGATTTTCCAGTTGCGATAATATTTACGACAATTCTAAAGAACGGAAACCACAAAAGCGACGAATATCAAGTTGAATGGTAATTAATTTCGTACATAGTGATTTTAACACGGACGTGGTTAGTCTTGCGGTTTAATCGTTAACGACTTTTTTGTGAGTTCAACGTTCAAACCCTTCGAGTATTATTAATTAACTTGTTATTAAATTTAATAAAAAAGATCTTGACGTTACCAAGAAATCTGGTTAATTTGATTGATGCTGCTTGCTCAACCGGTTTCTTAACAATGAGAAGTTCTTAACATGAATTACAATTTATAATAAAAATATGACTGTTTGGATTAGCAAGAAGTGAAGTCAACTTGTACCTATATTTCATAAATTATTAGTCATTATGGTCAAGTTTGCTTGCAACAAATACAAATTCTAGAATCTAGAAGTATTATTACGTCATTGTAAAAAGTACTGTAAAATCCCGAAACCGAAAACAACACAACACAATAGACGTTTTCCAGTAAGTTGTAGAATGCAAGAAATGCAATATACAGGGTGGGGCAATAGTGAGTCTGACTTTGAAAACTCGAGTGTTATGATGGCTAGAAAATTGATTTAAATACACAAATAAAGTAGAGGAAGAAGTCTATAACCGGAAATTATTATTGAACATACAGGGTGAGCCAAGACAATTATACAGGGGCAAGTGGCATTTTTTTAGCGAAGAATTTTTGGAGCCTTTTCCTAGACTCTTTTCACTCCAATATTATTGTTGACTATTCCCAAACCACTTGGATGTAGCGATTTTTTTTTGTTTAAACAACGGCATCTGCAGATGCATGTTAAAAAAATCACTACAGTCACAATTACGAGTTTTAAGAAAAAATTATGTAACAATTAATTAGGAAACATCTGACGTGGAATATTTTTGAATCGTTTTTATCTTTAAAAATTTATACGGGGTAGCTAAACTTAATTTTTACTAAATGGTTCAGTAGTGGGATCCTGGAAAAAGCGATTGCGATCGAGTCGCTATCTTTACGTTTTCGGTCGCTTTGGAGGGAAGGGGTTTAGGGGAGGATCTTTTCAAAAATGCGAAACCAATTATTTTTCAGCAATTTGGTAAGGTGAAAAGTTTTTAAACTACCTAACCTAAGTATCGTGAACGTAAACCTCGTGGACTTTAATACACTAAACAATTGTCACTTATAATATTCCTACTGCATTGATTATTTCCGGAAATTTTTTCGAATGCATTTCTAAAACGTATTAATTAGCCCGAGTGGAACATGCATAAGAATAAAATTTCCGGAAAAAAAAATTTTTAGGAAATTTTTACATTGTCATAGAAACGACATCGAATTCAATTTTTCTATTGGCTACTTTTCGGTGTCGTGCGATTTTTATCAAAATGGATACCAACGATACATGATAACTTAATTCAGTAGTACATGTGCAAACATTCGGAAAAATTGATCATAAGAGTCAAGAGTTACGACAATTTTCAAGAACTCTTCCTCCGTTATCAACCGTTTTCGAGAACATGTTTATTAAGAAAAGCCGTTTAATTTTTTGATTTTATATCCGCCTCTCAAGTTTGTAACAGTTATTCCGGGACACTCTGTATACAAAAATTGAGATATGCGTATGGATTCAAACTTGCGTTTCAATCTGACAGAGTTAGAATATAAGCTACTGTATATTATGAATCCAACAAATTATTATAAATGTAACAAAATTTGTGGAGGATATTATTTTGTATAGAAACATACTTTATGGTACGATTGTACCTAGGACTTTTGTTTACAGATATTTTTTCTGAATGTAATTACAAATGTCCAAGTTGACTGGGATATAACGTTTATTCAAGGAAATAATTAAAATGTTTGTCGAGATTAAGATTTTGTAAAATTTGCAAGCACGTTTTGAGGAATAAATTCAAATAATCTAGAGATCATTTAAAAGTGGTTTCGGAAATAAAAATTGTTATTTTTTACCTACAAAAGTAATAATATTGGTACATATTATGAACAACAAGATAAAGATTATTTAAAAACCCCCTGTTAATCTCCAAATAACGATAAATATGCAATATCCGAAGAATCGCTTTTAAAGCAGCACCTTTGGAGTTGTAGAAACGGTTTCTACCAAAAACAGGTAAACTTGGGTGCCGGAGGCTATAACCCTTCCACTTGTAACTGAAAATATCTGAAAATCCAGCCCCTAAGCCGTCATCTACCAATGCCATTCATAGGGATGCACCTTCGGAACACCAAAAAAAGCGATAGCCTCTTGGAACTCTCTGTTTAACCGATGGAAATCCATTGCGACTCGGCTGATATCTATCCAAAGCAACCGTTTTCGGTTGCTTAGAAGCGACTCGGTCGCAATCGCTTTTTCCAGGATCCCACTCAGATCATCCAGCGCATTAAGATGTTTTGGGGTTGGAGCAAATGCCATCGGAGAAGAATTGTAAAACTTTTGTTTTTCATCTTCTTTTTGCAACTTTAAAAATGTTATGAAAACTTTTTAATAGGTGCTTTCATTCCAGCCTCCTTAAAGAACAAGTAGGTATTTACATATTTACATCGTTAAGATAAAACTTTTTAGAGTTGTATTCCCCATTCAAACACACGCATGGTAATTTTAATCAATTTTCACAGTGGGCGAGATATGGGGTAGAATTAGACCACGCGTCAGGTTTAATTCACTTTAAGGCCATTGTTACTTTTCTGGTGTTATTGGGTAGGTAGGGCATCTATCCAAGATTAAATTATCCCGCTATTTACAGGTATTAACCTAATTATTCGCAATTTCCAACGCCCGTCGTCAGGGGTTGACGCACAGCAGTCCTGCGCTTTTCCTGCAAAGCGTCGAGCTTGCGCACAATTTTCCTGTAAAATGCGCCACCGCTGAAAGCTCCTAGCTTATTCCTGCTGATTTTACCCCGAAAATCAAAATCAATATAAGTCTTGAGATGTTGAGGTGTAGACGTTCGTCGGCCACTCTGCGCCCATATGTTTATTGACATTTAAATCGATATAGGGTGAGTTACACCACCAATTCCGACATAAACACAGCAACACGTCGGTAAACCAGATCGGACCCTCTCTATCGAAAAACTTTTCTTTTTTCCAGTACCTGTTTCCAAATAAAAAACATGTGAGTGTAGTGGAGGTCGGACGGGAATAGGTTACGACCATGCACCTACATTTCGAACGGACGGTGAATGCGAAAAGTGATTGTTCCATTCTCTCCCTCACTTGGATGGGTAAAGTCCCCGACGAGCTGCCGGAGGTGAGTACCTAGATTTTGCTAAATTTAAAATCAGATACGAGCAACTCATTTGTTAACGTCAGCGATCATTATCAACAAAGTTATTTAGACCCATTCAAATGTAAATTTTGAAAATTACTCGAAGATTTAGGTTACAAAAATCACGAACTTACCTAAACTTATGCTTAGATTATTTTAGTTAACGTAATTAACTGATTTAAATTTTTGGCATATTATCATTATCAGTTTTTGGTCTTTTCCCTTTCTTGCGAAGAGAGAGAGAGTGAAGGAAATTATTTTTGAAATGTTTGGTCCGTTAACCCAATTTGCGCGTAAAAGGTTTCCACCTGAACTCAACCAAAAAACTTGATAGGTTTTTATCCAATTTTTCCACGCATCCTGATTGAATTTTGTGACAATGATTCAGAAAAGTTTGATTAACATTTTATGTACAAATAGAATTATTATTCTAACAACGTAACTTGCAAAGAAGCGAAAAACTTTTCATGTTACTCCACATAAATATATGTTGGCATAAAACTTTTTTAAAGTCTCTTGGACTAGATCCGCATTAAACTTTTTATGGGAGAAGTAATTTACAAGGGTCAAATCCAATTTAGGGCGAGGATCGAATTTAAGCCGAATTTCCTCAGATAATAAATATTCTTAGTTCTTGCAGGAATTGATCTTAACATTACCATTACTTAAACTAAAGAAGTTAACGTCACTCAGTATATTTTTTTAATCGGAATGCTACAATTCTGTTAATTACCAAATAACATGCAAGTTCTAAAATTCTATTGTCACTGCACAACGCCCAAAATTAAATTTAAGTAGCGACTATGAGATTAATGCAAAAATGCATCCAAAATTCTAATGTTTATAATTACTTAAAAGATGTTTTATTTTAAACACAGTGTTAATGTGTCGAAATGGCGGATGCGCCGGGGGAATTCTCTCTATTTTGCGGTTTTATAGCTACTTTATTTCCCATTATGCTAGAACGGTTTTGGACTATGCAAGGACAAGACGAATTAGGGTCAGGCAAACTTTTAACTTAAAGACACAACTTCGTATTGAATGAGGCCAAGTCCACAAACCCTATTCTCTTATTTCCACATGAAGTGAGTAAAAATATTTGAGTAATCAGTAGAATCTTTCTGTACCTACAGAATGGATCAAAATCAATTTTCTTCCCATCCGGGAATAAATTGGTACTTTATTCTCTCATAATGAGGAAATAAAGTGCCACTTTATTCCCTAGGGAATAAAGTAAAAAAAATGCCGATCCTAACATAAAGAAACTCGTTTCCATAATAACCGTCAGCCAACTTCATTTAGGTATCTGTCAATTATAACAATTTCTTCTCTAATTTATTATTATTATTAACTTAAACGGTTGGGAAGAAAGTTTTGTATGCATCTCTGGAATAAACATCGTTAATCTCTCGAATGAAAATGCTCTCGGCTCCGCCTCGTGCATTACTTACATTTTCGGGATTAAAATTTGTGTTTGTTCTTTTGATACATAATATATATTTATGTATCAAAGTTTCTAAACTACTTACATCTCACAATGAGATATGGTTTAAGGGTTAGTTCATTGCCTGGCAAGATAAGCAAAGCATCATGCACCTAACATTAATTATTATTATTTAGACTCTTTTTCAACGTAAAATGGAGCTTTAGTCCAAATGTTTAGACTATGCGAAGTAAACTCGTAGATTATAATTGTGCAGTGGATGATTCCGAGTCGCTCAAATCTCCAGATAAACATTTAATTTGATTTAAAAAATTCATGCAGCTTTTATGTAGGTACACCCATGCCCATAACAACTGGGAAGGGGATTTTCAGCTTTATTTCATGGACATTTTATAAATCCAGAAGATAATCCATTCTTAGTATCAAACCAACTTAAGAACTTAAGAAATTGATGCAAAAATCGTTTGTCTTCTGGGTTTGCAAAACTTTCATAAAATAAAGCTGAAAATGACACTAAATTCCAGAAGTTATAAACGTAGGTGTAATGCACTAAAAAATATTTTTCTTCCCAACCGGGAATAGAGTAATACTTTATTCCCTCATTATTAGGGGATAAAGTGTCACTTTATTCCCGGGGAATAAAGTAAAAAAAATGCCGATATAACATAAAGAAACTCGTTTCCATAATAACGTCAGCCAACTTCATTTAGGTATCTGTCAATTATCACAATTTATTCTCTGATTTATTATTATTATTAACTTAAACGGCTGGGAAGAAAGTTTTGTATGCATCTCTGGAATAAACATCGTTAATCCCTCGAATGAAAATGCTCTCGGCTTCGCCTCGTGCATTACTTACATTCTCGGGATTAAAAATCGGTGTTTATTTCCTTGATACATAAATAACTATTTTTCCCACCCGGAAATAAAGTGGTACTTTATTCCCTCATAATAAGGGAATAAAGTAAAAAAATGCCGATCCTAACATAAAGAAACTCGTTTCCATAATAATCGTCAGCCAACTTCATTTAGGTATCTGTCAATTATAACAATTATTTCTTCTCTAATTTATTATTAACTTATTATTTATTATTAACTTAAACGGTTGGGAAGAAAGTTTTGTATGTATCTCTGGAATAAACATCGTTAATCCCTCGAATGAAAATGCTCTCGGCTTCGCCTCGTGCATTACTTACATTCTCGGGATTAAAAATCGGTGTTTATTTCCTTGATACATAAATAACTATTTTTCCCACCCGGAAATAAAGTGGTACTTTATTCCCTCATAATAAGGGAATAAAGTAAAAAAATGCCGATCCTAACATAAAGAAACTCGTTTCCATAATAATCGTCAGCCAACTTCATTTAGGTATCTGTCAATTATAACAATTATTTCTTCTCTAATTTGTTATTAACTTATTATTTATTATTAACTTAAACGGTTGGGAAGAAAGTTTTGTATGTATCTCTGGAATAAACATCGTTAATCCCTCGAATGAAAATGCCCTCGGCTGCGCCTCGTGCATTACTTACATTCTCTGGATTAAAATCGGTGTTTATTCCTTTGATACATAATATATATATTTATGTATCAAAGTTTCTAAACTACTTACATCCTACAATGAGATATGGTTTAAGGGTTAGTTCATTGCCTGGCAAGATAAGCAAAGCATCATGCACCTGACATTAATTATTATTATTTAGACTCTTTTTCAACGTAAAATGGAGCTTTAGTCCAAATGTTTAGAGTTAGACTATGCGAAGTAAACTTGTAGATTATAATTGTGCAGTGGATGATTCCGAGTCGCTCAAATCTCCAGATAAACATTTAATTTGATTTAAAAAATTCCTGCAGCTTTTATGTAGGTACACCCACGCCCATAACAACTGGGAAGGGGATTTTCAGCTTTATTTCATGGAAATTTTATAAATCCAGAAGATAATCCATTCTTAGTATCAAACATAAATAGAACTTAAGAAATGGATGCAATAATCGTTTGTCTTCTGGGTTTGCAAAACTTTCATAAAATAAAGCTGAAAATGACACTAAATTCTAGAAGTGATAAAAGTAGGTGTAATGTACTAAAAAATATTTTTATGCTCATTACCACTTTATTGTTATGAAAGGACGCCTCCGCCATATATTTATGTATTATTACAACTAATACAATACGAAAAAGAATTAAGCACTGTTATCGATCAAGAATAAGGTTGCTGTAAAAAATTCATGGATATTACAATTCATGGATATAACAATTCTTGTAATTAAGTATCAATTGCAGAATATTTTCTCCTGCTTGTGTAACACTTTAAAGACACGGTACAAGTACAAAAAAAAATGTCAACGTTCATTGAACGAAGAAAATACTAGATTTTCGAAACAACTTGACTGTAAAGTTTCGAATTCTTCAAAAATAATTTAAAAAAAAAGACATCTCCCTGAAAACTTTTTTTCAAAAAAAGCATTACAATTTTGTATAACTTATAAGTACATGAAACAAAAGAAAAATGGATAAGAAATAATTTTACAGTATATTTATTGCTTAATTTTAATAGATTTTTTAACTCGATTGATATTCTAAAAAAAATATTCTTTTCTTTTCATATACAATTGTTCAAAAATTCGTGCCTTTAACTCGTAGTCGCCTTGAAATTTTTTTTCAGCAACCTAGAAGTAGTCATTTTGATTTACAACTAAATTATAACAAAGATGCCCAAATATTAAAATGTACATTATCATAATACTGCAGGTGTTGCTTTTTTGAAAAAGTTTATTGTCGTACTTATAATATTTTTTATATTTTATACCGCTTTTTTTAACCTCTCAAAATTGGTTCGTAAAGCACCAATAATAATTGTGTTTACGTTCTGTCCCTTGCCATCCATTTTTTTTGCATATCGCCGTGACTGGTGCAATTTTATGTCTTGACATTGGTTCTTATTTTCTGGATGATCCCTTATAAAAAGTACACAAGTTACGTGACATCTAGAAGATCGTCACGAAAAAGCTTCAAAAGGCTTGCGCTCATTTTTGTCATGTCGAGATTATCGTGCAGAATTCTCAGATGTTTAGATTATTTTAAACTAATGAGGAAGAAAAATACTTCTATTTGGCCACGCCTAGTTAAAGCTACTTTCAAGCGATAGTCATGACATGTCTCATTAATTGACGTCCTTCTTTCTTCATTAACATCGCAATTAGTAAAATTTTTGTTAAAAGCAAAAAATGTTCGATTCTGCATATGAGGGCTGAAACTAATTGGTCGTTTCGCAAGACGCCACTGGGACTGTTTCACTGCATGACTGCATGTATGCATGGGGTGAAAACAAGTCGGGAATTTACCAGTCGATATATCTTTCCTCAATGTAGCTTGGGCTTATTTTGTCAGCCGCACATTCAACGGAACTACAATTAGTAGCTGGGATTAAAGGACCCTGGAATAAAAGGAAATCTTGCAATCTTTGAATTTTTTTTTAATGAGTTTAGACACTTCACGAATAGGTACCTATCTAGTATGAGTTACTGTGAAGCGCATATTTCAACGGCTATAGTTTCTTAACAAAGCCGTGACAGTTCCAATAGCTATTCCAACAAAAGATCTAGAGGGAGACGTTAATTAATTATAAGGTGACTGTACTGTGGCATGGTGAAACCGATCGATTTTCCAACCCCCGTTGTTGCATCACGTATAATGTGTTTACTTTCGCAACTTACTGGATAACGTAATTTTATCATACAAAAGTACTTTGCCGTCTGTTTGTTAAAATCACCTGCTCGACGAGCAAAGTTTCCCCTTTGGCCTCCGGACTTTGCAAGCAAGACCTGGGGATTGCAGTTACAAAATGCAGTTGGGGTGACCCAGCGCACCGCATTTCAAACAAACATCAATATTCTCCAGTTCAGCAAATTTGATGTGGAAGCCGGTGCTGACTGAAATCCGAAGGAATTTAACCGGAACATTAATCGAGCTCTAGCTCTATAGCCACGTGTCTCTTGCGTTAATAAAAGTGATTACTCTGTTGGTGAAATATTCTGTAAAACGTTTTGTTAAACTGTTGGAGTAATTATTCAGGTCGCGCGTGCAAAACGATTAAGAAGATTTTTCTAACTCATTAATTTCAACAAAGTAAATTAAATTCTGCCATTATTCACGATGCAAATTTGGAAAAGTCTCGTGCTTTAAAACTGAATTTGTTTTACAAGCGGAATAGACGATGTGGCGCCAACGATCGCACGGGGACTCGGTGTGGTTAGATAAAAATAACAACTGATCAATCTACCCCCGAGCTAGAGGGTTGTCGAATGAGGAATTGGGAGGGTAAACATCTTCTCTTGTCTGATAATTGGTCTGAAATACAAAAGATTTCGCTCGAATTGTCCTTAATGGCACGATCTCGGGACGCTTCAGACAGGATCAGACCCGGTCGCCGATGAAATTAATTTATTGTTTTGCGAAATTGAATCGTAATCGCTTTTCCAAGACTTGCTTAAACAAAGCGAATCAAACAATAATTTATTCTGCCGAGTTCAACAAACTTGAATCAACGTTTGACTTTCTAAAAAGGTATTTAAATAAACTTAATACGTTACAGAAACGTGAGTACCCGAAAATAGGGCCAAGGGATGAATAACGATTTGCAGTTTTTTTCTTTATCCACTTTCAATTGAAACCAGTTGACTGAACCTTTCTAGACTACATTTTTACTTTAGCACAGTTTTACTCACTGAAAGCGAGAACCTTCGGCGAATAAACAGCACCCTTAAAAAAAAACCTGCGTTCCAAATAGGGCTGGGAATAATATTCGAATTATTCGAATATTCGAATTGACGAACACGTAAAATTCGAATACGAGCAAATTCAATTATTCGAATATTCGAATAACTATTCGAATTATTCGAATAATTATTCGAATATTCGAATTATTTGAATATTCGAATATTCGAATGACTATTCGAATAGACTATGTATTCGAATAACTATTCAAATAATTAGAATATTCAAATGACTATTCGAATTATAGAATTATATATACGTATTACTAATAAATTAATGAACAATTGCACGTCGAACTGTAAGTAATTTAAACTTTTGAACTTTGCTTTATTTTTATTGCGTTGTCACTTAATACCTATAAAAGAAATGATGCGGGAGAAGAATAATAACAATAATCCTCAAGAGAAAAAGTTTAAAAATCTCTGTTTTCGCAAAGGCGTGCGAAACAAGTAATATAAGGAAGGTAGCCAATAGCAGCATTTTATTTATCCCGCGCAGATGAATTAAATAAATACTTTTGTTGACACGTAACTAAACAAAACACAATGAAACATAATGAGTAAATACTACATTATTTTTCATTGTTTTTTTTTAGTTACCTGTCAAAAAAGACTTTACTACATAATACTTTTGTATTCATTCATTTTGTAGTCATTCGAATATTCGAATAATTCGAATAGTCATTCGAATATTCGAATATTCGAATAATTCGAATAATTCGAATATTCGAATAATTCGAATATTCGAATAATTCGAGTATTCGAATAAATATTCAAATGACTATTCGAATACCAAAATTCAAAAAAGTCCCAGCCCTATTTCCAAACGGCGTTAGTCCTTCTGGCCGAGTTCAGCTGTGATTGTTGCTTTGCCGATTTGCAGGACGAGTCCATTTCTACTGAACATAACTGTACAAACTACATGGGGTGCAATAATGGTTCAAGTCTGATCAAATATTTGTCTAAGTTGAAAATGCAAATTTAACCAATTTATGTGCTCCATGATGGCAACTGAAGCTTTGATCTTTTATAGCGAAACAAATTCTTGCGCTTTTAAAGCAAGCCAGAGTAATCGCGACACAACTTCGAAGCACTATTTAGAACATTTCTTGATCCCTATGCGCAGTATAAAATCCCAGCATTTTTTCTGTAAGGCTTCATGGCTTTTAAAAATCGAACAATCAATTGAAAGTAATTTGAACGGAGCGCTTTTGCTCTCCACGAAGTTATTTCATTACCTACTAGTTCTCTGTTTTTGTCTGAAATAGTTCAAACATTTTTTTTTTTGAGTATGAGAAGGTTTACTGTCGTTTCCAGCTAAGTTAACGGTTGAAAGAATGCGGATCACCTACAAAACTTGTGTAGGTACTAGCATACGAGCATTTCATTCCCTTACTTTTCTCCTTTTCTTTTGATGTAAGATCTAGTTGGAACATGCCTCTATTCTTAGTTTGTTGGTGCGTGTGTAGCCCTATTTAGTTTTTATGCGGATTTTTTGGTGAAACTCGCTTGTATATTATTGTAAGCTGACGTTAAATATTATGAGAAACAAAGTGCCGCGATATCGAGGCAACTTTATGTCATATCTGTCACTAGCAAACAAATAGCTACCTATGTGATTGTGATATGAAATGATAATAATGTAACGTTAACTGTACAGAAAGTTTTCCATTTGCTATTTTGTGACTTTAACTAAAGTCTATAGTTCTATAGACAAACAATGTCCCAATTTTTAGTACCTACCTATCCTCAATTTTTTTTTAGCGTACAGTTAAAATTTTGCATAGGGATGCTTTTGAAAGCTCCTCGACTTATTAGTGATTGAGGATAGGTATTTATACTAAAACGTTACTTTATGTAAAATATAGAAGCCTTAGCAGAAATAAACATTATATTGAATTTTCCACCCTGTTATTGTAGAGGATTATCGTATGTAGGTTAAGGTTGTTGGTATGCACATTTGGAACTTTTCCAAATCTTATTCGCCGCATAAATTGCTTTTCATTGTTGCATGTGGGTTTGAAATAATTGTTTTTAAGTCGATTGGAAGTCTCATAACTATTTTAAGCATATTTGGAACTTTTCTTCTGCAACGTTTTATCGTTATTTTTGTAATTTTCTCTGCTGTCATAACTTCTGTTAATTTTGCGATACTTTTATAGGTAACATGTAGGTATACAGGGTGTCCCGAAAAAAGTGCAATATTTTACCAACGGCTTCTACAATAAAAAAAGTTGTCTATAAGCATGGGGCTAAAAAATTTTTCTAAGGGAACTAGAGCCCTTTAAAAAGTTTGTTAGTGGTTTGCAGTGAATATCTTCAAAGTCAATTAATGTAAAAATAATGATAATGATAAGTAATAATGATGAATAATAAATAATGAAAATAATAAAATTTTACCCAACCATTACTATATTTTTATGGGGAACAAATATAATGTACACCAAATTAAACTATACATCCCCTGCACTGTCTACCACAAAATTTAATCAGCATCAAAAAATCTAAATGAAACCCAAATTATTATACATCAGAAAATGAGAACATTACCACTAAAATAACTATGCTGCGTATTGTTTTACCATTACTTACATTTTAAATTCTATATGTCTATCAATTTTACTAAATGTTCACCAAATTTAGAACGCTCAAGTTACGCGTCCGTGCTGTACATAATAAATATTCGCGCTATCCATTTATATTTAGTGTTTCTCAAAAAAACTATTTGTGCGTCAAATAATTATTCTATTACTCCAAAAATGAAATATGCTCGCGCATCTCTCCTTGCCGCTTGCGCTTCCAGACAAGAGGCACGCGAAAATACAATTTCAGTTTAGGACCCTGTAATTTTTTCTTTAAAAGCACGATTAGAAATTACCACTAAAAGAAGTTTTACATAATGCAAGCCAATTACAGCAAAGCATTTATATACATATTACGGAAATCAATATCTTTTTTTGTGCAAACCAATTCTATTTTTACTCTTATTTACCTTGCCCCCTAGCACATCTACATCTATAATTTTGCATAAAATTATTTACCATTTGCACAACATTTCATTGCTTGTGTATTTTTAATTAACAAATAGTATTTTTAACTGCTAAATAATATAAGACACTGTCGAAAATTAAATATCTGGGTATTATGTTAGAATTAAATGCGGAATAAAATTTGGTGAACATTTAGTATTTATGGTCAACAAAAGTTATTTTGGCAAACAAAATATATAAGAGGCCAGCATTATGTCAATATTTGATTGTCACTTTAAGATTATGTATTTTCTTAATTTTGGTGAGCATTTAGTATTTTTGGGAAATGAAAGTATTTTTTTGTATGAAAATATTGGGTAAATTTGATAGACTGTTAAATCGACTCATTTTTATGTAACAATAATAAATGTCATTTCATTCGCAATACCTGCTGTGTAACAAAATCTTTAAAATCGATTTGGCTAAGAAACGGTGTACCCTATCAGCATTCAACAAGGGTACCTTTCTTATGTAGAAAACTCTAGATATTTAAAATCTCAGAGTTACAAATTGAAATGGGAAAGTAAGGGCTATTTCTACTTAGCAGCCTCTGCACTTGAGACACCCCTGTATACATTTTTTAAATTATTTTTATTTTTACTGGTTACATACAAAAATAGGGTCATTGTTTACTTTACCCACTCTTCGATTTTCAAAAAACTAATTACACCAACGCATTCGTCACCATGTATACATTACGAAAATCAATATCTTTTCTTGTGCAAACTACTTTAATTTTTACTCATTTTTCTTGCCCTAGCACATCTTTTTTTTTCTCTATAAATTTTGCATAAAATTATTTATTATTTGCACAACATTTCATTGCTCAAAATGGCATTCTAATGATGTTTTACGATGGTTTCCAAAAAAAAAACAGCACAAAAAGCGAAGAGTGGAAATTGTAAACAATTACCAAAAATAGTAATGGTTGTGCAAAATTTTATTATTTTAACTTGACTAGTTTTAAAGATATTCCCTGCAAACCACTAAAAGAGGTTTGCTTCCTTAGGAAGAATTTTTTGCTCGATTTTTTGTCTTATGTTTATAGACAACTTTTTTCACGTTTTTAATTGTAGAAGCCGCCAGCAAAGTATTGCACACTTTTTTCGGGACATCCTGTATACAAAATCTAACTAATAATGAAGTAAGAACAAAAAATAAGGAATTATAGAGATTTGAATAGACTATGAGGAAGACTATAGCAATGAGGTGAAACAATGAACTGAAAAGAGGTTAAGTCCGAGAACCACTATTAAAAGCTTAGGAAAGTTTCCAGAGTGAACAGTGACCAAAAAAAAAAGATTTTCTGATGATAATTACAAAATATTTCTGACATGAAGGATTCTTGTAATGTTTCGTCGAGAACATAATATAATTATTATTTGTTTTCTAAACTTAGTCAGGAGCCAATTCCGTAAATAGAATACCATTTGGAAGTCACTTCGGTGATAAACTACTGAATGCAATTTACGTAACTTCTAGGTAGTTCTTTTAATGCAGGTTACGTCTTCACCAAGTTAATTGGCGCTTCTCTAAATTTTCTAATAGTAAAATAAAGTCGTTATGCTATGTAAATTTGTTCAGTACTTGAAAATAAATGGAAAAATACCCACTCGTTATTTCATTATTTGGATAGATCCATTCATTAAAGCTCAACGATATCTTTTATGTTACGCACCTTTTCGCTTCGAATTTCTTATAAACGTGGAAGATTGGGGGCGAACGTGGAGGTGGTTTTTTTTATTTATTGATTCTGCCTCGAATTTCGCCACCTACTTACAATGCTGTTTTTGTTCCAGGCTTACATTTTTTTAGACCTCTTTATTTACATGATAATTTACATAATTTGATAGCGGACCTGTGAGATCCCCAGGAATTTCCATGTCATGGTCAAAAAATTATGCAGCAAGTAAATGACCATTTAGGTTTATGCTTTTTTGAAAGGGGTCGTCCAAAGTAAAGTTTCCAGTTATTGATTCTTGTGTTTATCTCACACAATACCATTCATCTATTTACAAATTAGTTCACATAATAGATTGTGACGTAATGTTGTATTTAATACAAAACGAAAAACACTTACAGTTAAGTCAACTATACAGAGTGTCACGAAAAAAGTGTGCAATAATTTACCGACGACTTCTACAATAAAAAACATAAAGAAAATTGTCTATAAACATAGGGCTAAAAATTCTTTCTAAGGGAACTAGAGCCTTCTAAAGGTAAATCTCTGTTAGTGGTTTGCAGTGAATATCTTCAGAGCCAATCAAGGTGAAATAATGATAATGATCGAAACCTCTAGATATTTAAAATCTCAGGGATAAAAATTGAAAATAGTACATACAGAAAACTTAGGCTTATTTTTACTTAGCAGGATCTGCGCTTGGGACATCCCTGTATACATTTTTTGAATTATTTTTATTTCTAGTGGTTACATACAAAACTAGTAATGATTGTGCAAAATTTTATTATTTTAACTTGACTGGTTTTGAAAATATTCCTTAGGAAGAATTTTTTGTCTTATGTTTATAGGCAACTTTCGTCATGTTTTTAATTGTAGAAGCCGCTGGCAAAGTATTGCACACTTTTTTGTGACACGCTGTGTCCAGTCAATACCTGTTATCCATTAGCTTCATAATTAATAACAATTAATTATAATGTAGATATACTTGAGAATTTTTCGTTCATAACATGATAATGATTTTTGAAATTACTCCAAAAATCTCATTGATAACAAACAACAACTACGTATGTATGTAAAGTACAAGCTACCTATAATTCTTCCGGGGCAAATATAGGACATACTAGGAAATTGAAACTGCAAAATTCATTCATTTAAGATGAAGGTAGAGAAAAAAAAGAAGTACAATAATTATTCCAAATTTCTGGAGCAGCAAAGTTTTGAAAAAACTATTATCGAAATTTTTGTTCTACATATTTATTCAATAGAATTTAACTTAAAATACAACTTAAAGGGGTTAAGCGAGCATGGGATAATAAGAATCTCTTAACCCAGTTGATTAAGCTAACAATAGTAAAGAAACGACAAAGCATTAGAAAAATTAAAAGTTATTTATTGATTAAAACTATTTTAATACGTAGGAAATTGAATTAGAGAGAGATCTTGCAAAGCAAAGACCTAAATCCTCCTTGAGAAAAATTTCTAGGATTGCATGATAAAAGAAGAAGAAAGATTGGGAGATATGATTGGAGAATTCAATACAACCACGTTGATAGGTCTTTTTGGTACAATAAATTATTAAAATATTAACTTTCTTTGGACGACAACTATACTTAGTTTTCTTATCAAGATTGGCGATTTTTCTATTATCAAGATCTGACCTCCGGTGACTTCTTTTTATTTCTCAACTTCAGTATGGAAGCTAATCAAGGCTATTACTGACTATTTTGCTTGTATCAGAAGAGAGAAGTTATTGTTTATGAGATTCAAGTGCATAGTCATAGTCCATCAAACTAAAAACTAAAATGAATGGAAAATAATAATATTTTTTGATTAATTTTTTTTCGTATCTAGGTATATTGTATCTTTTATGTTTCATAATATATTTTCTCATCAAAGTATTTTAAAATATAAATTCTGTATGTATATTGCCAAATAAACACTGAACTGCCACTATATTATAAGGAAGTTTACTTCTGAATCTTCCCTAACTTTATCTTTAAGCCACTTTCAGAAAAAGAGCTTCATTATTTTTGAATTTCTGCACGTTAAGATCTCAGCAAGATTACTAACATAAAGTATTTATTTAATCCACTACAAAATTAGTTTATAGAACATTTCCCAAATGAACAAATTAACTTGGAACTTTCCTGAATGGCTGTTTTCTCATTTTCTTAAATTGTATTTCTCGGATTCTTCTATCTTATTTTTGTAGTAACTACTTGCATGTCCTTCTTATTATCATTCTTAAAAGTAGAAGTATTGTGAGGCTCCCAAGTACATTCTTTTCGTACTTGTTCCGTTTCTCCTCGTCAATGAATTTTATTGGGAAAAGCTATCAGTATCTACTAATAGGATTTAGACTAGACAGAAGATTATTCCAGCTTAGACTGAGAATTGCTAGCAGACCATCAAGTGTAGATACTAGTTCAGCTAAAATAAAGTTAATACCGTCAATAGCCAATAGTTTGTTCTAGTTGAGCTTCAGAAATTCTAGTTCTTCCTGAAATCAGGATTTTCCGATAATACATACACCAAAGCTCTAGAGGTGCTGACTGAACCCTAGATCTTCTTTGCAATTTTGTAATAACTTCAATTCTTAAACGGAATTGACGTGAACTAAGTTATTTTCTTATAATCATGTAGAACAGAAAATATAATTAATTACCAACAACTAACTAACGCTTGTTGAACCTTAATAAACTGTGAAGGTCAAAATTTTCGGGTCTCATATCAAATTCCAAAGGGTTGACGGCCGTTATTAATTATTCATCAAATTGTATTAGACAAATTAATTAAGCAGCAAGATCCCTACTCAAGTTATTAAACGATTGTTGTATAATGAAGCTTAACAGAAATTTTTTTTTCTAAATATCTTTGAGAAATATTTTTATTTTTTAATTGGAATTTTATGAAATATCTTGTTCAACAATGCTGCAGTAGCTTTTTTCAATCAATCAACTTCTTTCCTCACGGGCCTCGATAGAACCGCTTAGTGCCGATTGAAGCTCACCAACAAAGAAATCCTCTTGTCATGCCACAAATATTTTTTCAATTGAGGGAATAAGTGGAAATCAAACGGGATGAAATCATGCGAATAAAGGAGATAAAGCAGCAAGACGTACTTCAATTTCAATCCAAACGAAAGTTGTATACAGGGTGATTCACGTAGCCCATCCATTAGAAGTTTTTTAACTTCCAGTTGGATTAGAAAATTGAAACTTGGAAGGCAGTCATTATCAGTCATGCTCATTCTATCTAAAATATTTTGAGCTCTCTAGCTATACAGGGTGTGCGAAAAGTCGGTATCAACTTTCTTATTTTAAATGTAAACGTACCATTTTTTCTACATGGTTTAATTGGTCTTCCAACTCTGAGTTTTTATAACACTTGTTATGTAAACTTATTTGACAATTTTTGACATTATGTTAATTTATGTGAAAAAAAAGGTCGATGTGGTAGCTTACGAAAAAATTTGTATCTGGCAGACGGTTTTGAATTTATGAAAACCAATTTGTAAAGTACTTAGTTCAAAGTCCAGACTAACTTCTGATATCTTAACGGTATTTCCATTTTGTACCGTATTTTGTACAAAAATGGTCAAAAAGTCATTTTTTTTAAATGGCACCTACAGATTTTTTTTACACCATTCGATAGAAAATTGTATTTTAGGATAAGTCCCTTAAGCATTCCCTATACCTAACTTCATTCCCTATCAAATTAAAAATTAAAATCCAGAAATTCCATCAATCTTGCCGAGAGATTTTTTTAGTTTTTCAAGTATGTCATGGAAACAAAAGACAATTGCAACATTTTAATTATGAAATGAATATGTTACTAATTTTATAAAAAAACAACAACAAAAACTACCAAGAACCATCTTAACAAAATTCTAATGTAGGTGTTCAATGTGAGCACCATTTTGATTACTACATACATTCTATTAAACCATTTTCAACGAATTGTGTACTTCTTCTATTTTCGTTGAGACCAAGACTGTCGAATGCTCTTATTATCTCCAGACCTTACCTCATTAGACTTTCATGTTTGGGGTCGAATTTAAAAGATTTAGTTTATACTTCACCACTTTGCAACATGAAGGAATTAAGCGGGAGAATAATAAGAGCATTTGACAGTCTTGACACCAACGAAATAAAAAGAGCTACACAATGATATAAAATGATAGAATGTAGTAATCAAAATGATGCTCACATTGAACATTTACATTAGAATTTTGTTAAGATGGTTCTTGATAGTTTTTGTTGTTGTTGTTTTATAAAATTAGTAAGATATTTATTTCATAATTAAATTGTTGCAATTTTCTTTTGTTTCCATGGCATACTTAAAAAACCAAAAAATCTTGTGCAAAATTAATGGAATTTCTGGATTTTAATTTTTAATTTGATAGGGGATGAAGTTAGGTATAGGGAATGCTTAAGTAACTCATCCCAAAATACAATTTTCTATCGAGTGGTGTAAAAAAAATCTGTAGGTGCCATTTGAAAAAAATTACTTCTTGACCATTTTTGGTTGCGATATTTGAAAATTGTCTGCACCCATATGGTACAAGATAGAACCACCATTAAGATATCAGAAGTTGGTCTGGACTTTGAACTAAGCACTTTACAAATTAGATTTCATAAATTCTGAACCGTTTGCCAGATACGAATTTCTCCGTAAGCTACCACATCGACCATTTTTTTCACATAAATTAACATAATGTCAAAAATTGTCAAATAAGTTCACATAACAAGTGTTATAAAAACTCAAAATTGGAAGACCAATTAGACCATGTAGAAAAAATGGTACGTTTCTATTTAAAATAAGAAAGTTGATACCGACTTTTTCCACACCCTGTATAGCTAGAGACTGTCTTCCAAGTTTCAAATTTCTAATCCAATTGGAAGTTGAAAAACTTCTAATAGACGGGCTACGTGAATCACCCTGTATTGTATAGGGACGTGGGCTATGCAAGAAATTTTTTTTCATGTAAATCTTATTCATTGAACAGGTTGACGCAATTCTTGCCCTTTGTCACTTAAGATTTTAAAAGGTATTAACGTTCTAGAAAATGAAACCATTAAGAGGTCAAATATACTTTTACAATTATTTTTGACCACAGTGGTTGATTGCTGTATTTTTTTTCTTCGTTGCTGGTATTCATTCAATGGTGAGTCCAACTTTCATTCTTATTGTTGCACGAACTGTTCATTAGAATTTATGGCCAGCCTTAAGCGCTAGAAATTATTTTAGAAGAAAACTACTGAAATAATTTTTTTAACGTCAACTTGACTCTTCTAGTATTTCAAGTATTCTGCAGACTTTGATTGAACCAACTCATGAACTCATACTTCTCTAGTATTTGCTAAAGAGCTTTTTAAGTGAAAACTTCTTGGTATTTATTTACCGACCTCGGTTACTTACAAGCAGGAACTAGATCGTTTCGGATCTACTTTTAAATCCTTGCTTAGAGGGGTAGCGGTGTGATTAACAGCGAATCATTAGAATGTCGGCACCCCAATCAGTCTTGCGCCCTCCAGACATACCTACGCCACTGTCCCCACACCCTCGCTAATAATGTTTGACATCATCTTTAATCCGTAATGAACCTTCTAGTCCCTAAGGCCAAATGTTCTGTGATCCTGCTTGCATTAATTCGTGAACGTCAACGACTTAACACAGGAAAGCTAAGTGCGCTTTCAAATTAATAGCAACCGATTAAAAATTCATACTCTATTGCACGACTTCCTGGTTGGTAATTAGCGTCTCTTTGAAATACGAACCTGATTCGTCAGCTCGGCCACGCTGGAAAAAATAAATAAAATCCGGAATCAATAGAGGCCAGCTTTTCAACCCAGATTTTCTAAATAAAAATTCCGACGTCCGGAATTAAATACACCCCTACGGAGTTGCTGTCGTCAGTCGAGTGAATGGCTGAGAGTGAGGAAATTTAGGGCGGCGGTTGCTGGAAGTGAGAAGAAATTTTCCTGCCGCTTTATAATAACGCGTGCAGGCAGCAACCCTGAAGGGTAGCTATAATAAATTGCTAAAGTACCAAGTTGTGTACGTATTATGCAACCCTAGCAAAACAGCTTCGTAAAATTCATGATCTATGTTGGTCGTAAATTTTGTTTGTGTACTGCTTTTTAAAAAATTACTGTGAAATTGGCGGGAACAGGCGACAGTTATTATTGATGAAAACAGCTGGAAACTGTCCAATATTGGCAACTGATTGGCTTAGAAATTAATTAATGCCGCGTCAGTACTGGGCGGAAATTGCAAATGAACAACTACGCCCTTAGCAAATGAACATTTATCGTTAATTGCTCAGACTCAACTGAGATTGCTAATAAACTATGTCGCCCTCGATGATGCGGCAAGGCTGCAAATGTCGGTTGGGAGTTGGGGGATTTGATTTATGGTGGAAAAAAGCAAATTAAATTTATTGATTGTTGCGATAAGGGTGTTGACGATTCTATTTTGTTGCAGGATGAAGGATGGAAACTGAACCGAACGAACTACTATCAGGAAGGATGGCTCGCCACCGGAAATGTTAGGGGTATAGTTGGGGTGACTTTCACAACCAGCCATTGCAAGAAGAACGTCGAGTTTCCTCTTCGGACCAATTATAATCTCCGGGGACATCGTTCGGAGGTAACGAGAGAATAGAGGCTTTATCAAACATATTATTCACTTTATTTACACGTACAGAAGTTTAGAAGTAAGAAGAAAGTAGCAGTGTAAATGTAATTATTATGGATGTTATTACAGCAAAACCTGAAACTTTGCTGAAAAAATACGGTTCATTAAAATTTGTAAAAAATTATATGGAATTCCAAAAGATATCGAAAATATAAAATCAAAACGATTGGCAACTCCATTCTTAATAAATATCGGTCTTATAATATATTTTCTTAAACAATATTTTTTTAAGTTTTTAAGTATTGTGTATGGATACATAGTGTCCGAAGTTTAGGGGGCTATAGCGCCCTTAGAAAGGATTTCTGGCCGAATGTTTATAGACCCCTATTCTCTTTTCTTATCACAGAAAATGCTATAGGTAAAGTGCACACTTTTTTCCAAACCATGCAAAAAGAACGAAGTGTGTTCAGCCGCCCTCGATTTGAAAAAAGCAATCAAGCTGAGAATTAAAAACACCAATTTTATGAAAATTCAAATATTTATGTCGTACTTTGCTATAGTTGAAACAACATTAAAGATCTTTATTGTCATGAACTATTGCAATTAGTTATTTAAGATACAAGTGTTCAAAGGCATTGTTGGTTGCGTGAGCGGTTGATTTAAAACAAAAGTTTACGAGCTTTTTAAAAGCCAGAACTGCAATAAAGAGACTTTTTACACGGGTATCTAACATTTTATCTGCTATCGGGCGATTTTTACATAAATTTTGTAGGTAATGATCGATATTTCATATATTTTTTAAAACTCATTAAGGCACTGTGATGAAACGTTATTCAACTAGTTAATAAGTTTCTGATCGTTTTAAAACCACTTTTAATTTTAATGAAACTATCAAGGACCTTACATAGCAAAACAAACAATGAATTCTGGATTATTCATAAAAGTTATAGCAGATACCTACTCAAAAAAATGGTAATTTTCTGCTAAAAAGCACTCATCCGTCATCCTTTAAACCCTAGTTAATTGTCATATTTGCATGAGGGACTCGCCCTACTAACTTTCTGATGCATCGGCGTTTTTTTTTTTTTTTACAAAAATAAAGATGGGGATGGCTAGAGCTGTCAGCGTTATTTATTTGTTGCTGCCATTGGCTATTGGTTACGTACTTAAAGTATTATTTAGCAACAGTTACTCGGAAGTTTAAACTCAACAATAAATAATTTTGATTTGAAGGAATAATGGTAATTCATCTACATTTTGGTGGCAGCAGTTTTCGTGAAATTCAAAATAGTTTTGCTGGAACTTATCAAGTTTTATAAGCCGTTGTGTCAGAAAGAACCACTTCAGTTCGAAAAATTGAATAAGTAGACTAGGGTGGCGAAATTTACAACACCGCAAATTTTAAAACGGGAAAAATATAAATATAGGCCAGTGAATAGAGACATGATAACTAAAAAATTTTATATTAATTCTAACATTTTTTAAACTTTGCCGTGTAATGTGTAACGAATCGAAACGAAACTATAAAATTTTGCAACTTGATTAACGGTCGGCATCATTGTGAAAATCGGAAAAATTTAAATTAAGCGGTATCTCGGCGAGAAATAATGTAACATCGTTGCAACTCGATTGAGTTTTTATTACAATGTTTAAAATGCACAGCGAAATTTGCAGAAACTTATGAATTAGGCATAATAATTAATGGGTCGTATTTAACAGTCTACCAAATTTACCCAATATTTTCATACAAAAAAATACTTTTCCACTCATTTCCCAAAAATACTAAATGCTCATCAAAATTAAGAAAATACATAATCTTAAAGCGGCAACCAAATATTGACATAATGCTGGTCTCTTATATATTTTGTTCGCCAGAATAACTTTTGTTGACCATAAATACTAAATGTTCACCAAATTTTATTCCGCATTTAATTCTAATATAATACCCAGATATTTAATTTTCGACAGTGTCTTATATTATTTAGCAGTTAAAAATACTATTTGTTGATCAAAAATACACAAGCAATAAAATGTTGTGCAAATGGTAAATAATTTTATGCAAAATTATAGATGTAGATGTGCTAGGGCACGGAAAATAAGAGTAAAAATAAAAGTGGTTTGCACAAAAAAAGATATTGATTTTCGTAATATATAAATGCTTTGCTGTAATTGGCTTGCATTATGTAAAACGTAAAACTTCTTTTAGTGGTAATTTCTAAACGTGCTTTAAAAAAAATTACAGGGCCCTGAACTGACCTTGTACAAAACTTTTTTCGCGTGCCTCTTGTCTGGAAGCGCAAGCGGCAAGGAGAGATGCACGAGCATATTTTATTTTTGGAGTAATAGAATAATTATTTGACGCACAAATAGTTTTTTTGAGGAACACTAAATATAAATGGATAGCGCGAATATTTATTATGTACAGCACGGACGCGTAATTTGAGGGTTCTAAATTTGGTGAACATTTAGTAAAATTGATAGACATATAGAATTTAAAATGTAAGCAATGGTAAAACAATACGCAGCATAGTTATTTTAGTGGTGATGTTCTCATTTTCTGATGTATAACAATTTGGGTTTTATTTAGATTTTTTTAAGCTCATTAAATTTTCGGGTGGACAGTGCAAGGGATGTATAGTTTAATTTGGTGTACCTACATTATATTTATTCCCATAATTAATTATCATTAATGAACATTTACACATGCAACTTTTTTTTCGAATTGTTTTTACATAAATAACTATTGATTTTGTTGTAAATTATAAAAAATGGACCATGCCGTCACCGAATAGAGTTGCAAATTTACAAAGTCTTGTAAGGCGATTTTAGCAAGTTGATTGTAGTTTTGAAAGCATGTTAATATTTTTGCTGGAAAATTAGATAAAAAAATGTTTATTAATGATAATTAATTGTCATGCCTAATTCATAAGCTCCTGCAAATTTTGCTGTGCATTTTGAATATTGTAATGAAAACTCTATCGAGTTTGCAACGATGTTAACATTTTTTCTCGTCGAGATATCGCTTAATTTAAATTTTTTCAATTTTCACAATGATGCCGACCGTTAATCGAGTTGCAAAATTTTATAGTTCCGTTTCGATTCGTTACACATTACACGGCAAAGTTTAAAAAATATTAGAATTAATGTTAAATTTTTTACCTACTCGCTGGCCTAAAACCCTGCAAGCTGGATAAGGAACAAGAGATGCTGGAGCATGATGCAATAAAGTCAAATTATGTACTGTGAAATTATGATGGCAAATGAAGATCGAGATTTCCTTTCAAGGTTATTCTATATTTACTCTAAATTCTATAATTCACAAACACAAAATGCCGAATATCATCCGGCACTCCAAGAACCGTCAACTCTCAAATTGCGTCATATCATGTATAACGATTGTTATATGTACACGATATGACGTTCGAACTACTACGTGAAGTGCCGAGATTCGTTAGGCTTTTCATAAAAAGCCTAGTCATATTTTGTAAGAATAAGAAATTTTGCAAAATCCCAGCAGTTGATGAAATTCTTAGGCTTTTCACGAAATGACGCATTTCACTATGTGACTACGACAGATAGATACACATAGAGATTGTTATTTGGAAACCGATCTAATTTTTTAGGATTATTCTTGAATTTTGTAATTATTGGTCGATAAATCGAAAATGGTTACAAATAGCCATAGGGGTGTACATACAAAAAATGTTCGTTTTTAGTTTCTACATCCTATCGTTAAAAATATACAGATGTTCTTTTTGAACAAATGGAGAAAATTAAATTCAAAAAGTTCTAAATTGAATAATTAAGTTTTGCCACCCTGTATAATTATTCAAAAGTGAAAACGATTCAAAGACATCCCACAGATGTTTCCTAACTATTCTCTACATAATTTTTTCTTAGAACTCGTAATTGTAACTGTAGTGATTTTTTTAACATGCATCTGCAGATGCCATTATTTGAACAAAAAAAATTACTACATCTTAGTGGTTTGGAAATAGTCATTAACAATATTAAAGTGAAAAGAGTCTAAAAATCGACTCCAAAAAATCTTCTTTTACACACAACATTTTATTTTAAAAAGTGTTATATGCCCCTGTATAATTGTCCGGTTGTAGATTTTTTTTCTAGTTTATTTGTGTTCTAAAATCAAGTTTTTAGCTCATAAAACTCAAGCTATCGAAGTCGGGGCATTATTGCCCCAGCCTGTATATTGGATTTTTCCTTTGCTGCTGCAATTAAGGTCACGTAAGGAATATAAGCACCTTCTTTACGTAATTATCTCGTTCATAGTTTTGTTGTCCGATTAACCAGTTGAGATTTAGGTAAAAGGTAATGACAACAATTTTTTATTACATTTACATAATAATCACTTTGATTACGTACTTCTTTAGGTAAACGTCTTTTTCTTTCAAGCAGCACGAAATTATTGCCTGCTCTTAGCTTTCGATTTTTTTTTTAAATTCAATCATTAGCGTAGTTTTTCGTGGCGGCAAACGAATCGAAATTGCGCGGAATTCAGTTTTGAGGTCAAATTATCGCCAATTACGTATCGACTTTTCAGGGATTTGAATCTCAAATGCAGTGGGCGGCAACTGAATTCCCCTGAAAGTGACAGCGTGCATGATCTATGATTGCGTGTTCAAATTTTGCTCCACTTACCAACTTGCCATATTACACTGCATTGGCCAAGTTCCAATTACACCCACACGAATTTCCGTCAGTTTTGCAACAATGTAACAATGTTCCTTGCAGGTGATCCTGGTGAAGTGGAACGAGCCCTACCAGAAGCTAGCGTCGTGCGATAGTTCAGGAATAATATTTGTCTGGATTAAATACGAGGGAAGATGGTCAATAGAATTAATAAACGACAGGAATACGCCGGTGACGCATTTCTCTTGGTCGCACGATGGCAGGATGGCTCTCATTTGTTATCAGGACGGATTCGTATTAGTGGGATCGGTGGCTGGACAGCGATATTGGTCCTCGATGCTGAACTTGGAAGCGACGATCACTTGCGGGATTTGGACGCCTGATGACCAGCAGGTGTACTTCGGCACAACTTCAGGTCAAATCATTGTGATGGATGTTCATGGTGCGATGGTATCGCAAGTTCAACTTAGTTCCGAAGTTGGAATTACCTCCATGGCCTGGTCATGCGAGAAATTTAAAATGGAAGAAGGCGACGATAACGATCCAGGCGTCTCTAATGCTGGAGAACGTAAATTTGTTTTGGCAGTCTGTTTACAGAACGGTTTCATATTTTTATTAAAAACGTTCGACGATGTGTCACCTATCCAAATAGATAGCGGCCTCCAAGGACCCTTATGTATGGAGTGGAGCAATTCCAGGGAATTACTAGCCGTTGCTGGGGTCGCGTTCGACTCTAAAAATATCGGAATCCAAGTAGAATACACAAACTTGCTTAAGTTTTACAATGAGAAGGGAATCCTCTTGTACAGCACTATTATCCCTTTCTCTCAGGTGAGGTCGGATTGTTCCATTTTTCTTGGTTATAAGGGTGATTTTTTAGGCTCCGGTGTCTGCGTTGACTTGGGGTCACAACGACAAAAGACTATTTTTAGCAACTGGAACACAAATTCATATTGCTTGGGTTTCCAGGCGGATAGCCACTCTCCAACTACTGTGCAGATTGCGAATTCATGATTCAATTCAGTACGAAAATCAACTACCCGCCTTGCCTTTGCCTGCCCGAATACGTAACTTAATTGGAAATTTATTTGCTCAAACAATTAGGGTAACGTTCTGTCTTTGGTACGGCCATCGTACTAAATTTATTGCCGATTTCAGTGTTGTGTGCCAGAACCTAGTGCTTTAAGAGAATTCGTGTCAAGGCCGCCAATTGGATCCGTTCGTCTGCACTGCACCATGATAAGACACGACGAGGATAACAATTTATCATCGGGAACCTGCTACACTCTCTACCTTGAATATCTTGGAGGTTTAGTCCCGCTTCTCAAAGGAAAGCGAACCAGCAAAATTCGACCGGAGTTCGTAATATTTGATCCTCAAGTCGAAGGTAATTTTTTTTGGGAACAAATATAATGTACACCAAATTAAACCATACATCCCTTGCACTGTCCACCAGAAAATTTAATGAGCATCAAAAAATCTAAATGAAACCTAAATTATTATACATCAGAAAATGAGAACATCACCACTAAAATAACTATGCTGCGTATTGTTTTACCATTGCTTACATTTTAAATTCTATATGTCTATCAATTTTACTAAATGTTCACCAAATTTAGTAACGCTCAAGTTACGCGTCCGTGCTGTACATAATAAATATCGTCGCTATTCATTTATATTTAGTGTTTCTCAAAAAACCTATTTGTGAGTCAAATAATTATTCTATTACTCCAAAAATGAAATATGCTCGCGCATCTCTCCTTGCCGCTTGCGCTTCCAGACAAGAGGCACGCGAAAAAAGTTTTGTACAAGGTCAGTTCAGGGCCCTGTAATTTTTTTTTAAAGCACGATTAGAAATTACCGCTAAAAGAAGTTTTACGTTTTACATAATGCAAGCCAATTACAGCAAAGCATTTATATATTACGGAAATCAATTTTTTTTTTTGTGCAAACCACTTCTATTTTTACTCTTATTTTCCTTGCCCTAGCACATCTACATCTATAATTTTGCATAAAATTATTTACCATTTGCCCAACATTTTATTGCTTGTGTATTTTTGATCAACAAATAGTATTTTTATCTGCTAAATAATATAAGACACTGTCAAAAATTAAATATCTGGGTATTATGTTAGAATTAAATGCGGATAAAATTTGGTGAACATTTAGTATTTATGGTCAACAAAAGTTATTTTGGCGAACAAAATATATAAGAGGCCAGCATTATGTCAATATTTGGTTGTCGCTTTAAGATTATGTATTTTCTTAATTTTGGTGAGCATTTAGTATTTTTGGGAAATTAAAGTATTTTTTTGTATGAAAGTATTGGGTAAATTTGGTAGACTGTTAAATGTTATAATCATGGAATTGATGATTATTTTATTCAAAGATTTTAAAATTCTCTCGTCTAAGATCTCGCACCAGAAGGACCACCACTCTCTACGATAAGCCCATTTGTCTTATTCTGAACATTTAATGATCATTTAATTTACTGTTGAATAATTTAAATGGTTGAAATAATTTTGCTGCTGCTAATGTATAATTCAGAAGCTGCAATTGTCGGTGGTTCAAGTTTGAGATATTAAGAAAATCTTATAAAGGCTGCATTTTTTACTAAAGTTATAGTATGTAAGGCTGTAAGAGTGACTTAACTTAAAATAACATGATTATGGTTGCATATTTACCTCCACTCATTGCCAAGAATCAATAAAGTTATTTTTAGTTTTACAAGGAAATGTTCTTTCCTTTATACAGGACAGTTATGTTCTTAAGAGTACAAATTGACAGACCAAAAAAAATGCCCGCACGGCGTCGCTGTAGTCGGAAATTTAGTTCGGGTTCACACCTTTTGTGATAATTAATTGATCGATTACTGAGCTACGCACCGACAGATGTCATGATAGAAGATACACTTATACAAAAGTTACGATAATGTTAGGATTAACAAAATCCTTCATTTCTAGCGGGTTGACCGTTGCCACTTCCATTCCTGCCGTCTACAGTAAACACCTTTCTGAAAAAGTGCCGTCGTGAGAAAACGCGAAACCGGGGACGTTGTTGGTAACGGAAGGGGGAAACGCGCCATCTGTTTCACAAGCTCTAAACTGTTTACGTATCAAACTTCAGTACTTCAGTATTTCTATGAGAAAATAGGTTTTCTGCATAATATGCTAAAAAATGCTAAAATTGAAAGCTGGTGCAAAAAAAATAATCCCACAAATCTGAACAAATCATTACTTTTATATTTTTATTTTTATTTGTAGCATAATGTACGAAAGCGTCTAGGGGTCACAAAATTAAAATAAAATTATTTTTTCAAATATATTGGATTTATTTTCAATATATTGGATTTTTTTTCAATATATTGGATTTATTTTTTCAATATATTGGATTTTTTTTCAATATATTGGATTTATTTTCAATATTATTGGATTTATTTTTTCAATATATTGGATTTATTTTCAATATATTGGATTTATTTTTCCAATATATTGGATTTTTTTTCAACATATTGAATTTTTTTCAATATATTGGATTTATTTTCAATATATTGGATTTTTTTTCAATATATTGGATTTATTTTTTCAATATATTGGATTTTTTTTCAATATATTGGATTTATTTTTAATATTATTGGATTTATTTTTTCAATATATTGGATTTATTTTCAATATACATATTGGATTTTTTTTTTCAACATATTGAATTTTTTTTAATATATTGGATTTATTTTTTCAATATATTGGATTTTTTTCTTATACAGGGTGTAAGCGAAATAAGTGCATTAAATTTAACTGGTAATAGAACGCTTCAAGACCAACAACTTTTCCTAATATATTTTTTTTAAAAACGTTTTAGTTTTTGTGTTAAAATTATTTTAAAATCTTACACAATTTTCTTACACGCCACTGGAAGCAACGTTACCTAGTCAACAAGATTACCTTATGAATTAATTGTATTATTATTATTCTTTGTTGGAGCATTTCATAAGAGGCTAGTCAATTTGTAGGGGGGAAAAATGATTTTTTATACAATTGTATCGAAATAGTACCATTTCGAATATCATTTTCATGTTGAAATGACGTGTTTTTTTTCACTATACTGTCACTTTTTCGCACTAGATACAAAATGTAAAATTAACTGACAAACACCTCAATTATCAATGAAATGTTGATTCTGTTATGTCGCATTTCCTAGGAAACGAAAAATTGTGCAACTAGATTATGCAGTAAGAATGTGCAATTTTATTCTTGCTTTTTACATTTTTAACAATTCTGGCCACGATTGTATAAAAAATCTTGTATGTAGTACGTTGCAAAATTCGTGTTTTTCGCACGCGACGTGTTACCAAACTCGCTTCGCTCGTTTGGTAATATTCACGTCTTGGTGAGAAAAACACTTTCATTTTGCAACTTACTACATAAATAACTATTCTGCATAATATGCTAAAAAATGCTAAAATTGAAAGCTGGTGCAAAAAAAAATATCCCACAAAATCTGAACAAATCATTACTTTTATATTTTTATTTTTATTTGTTGCATAATCTACGAAAGCGTCTAGGGGTCACAAAATTAAAATAAAATTATTTTTTTAAATATATTGGATTTATTTTCAATATATTGGATTTTTTTTCAATATATTGGATTTATTTTTTCAATATATTGGATTTTTTTTCAATATATTGGATTTATCTTCAATATTATTGGATTTATTTTTTCAATATATTGGATTTTTTTTCAATATATTGGATTTATTTTTCCAATATATTGGATTTATTTTCAATATACATATTGGATTTTTTTTTCAATATATTGAATCTTTTTTCAATATATTGGATTTATTTTCAATATTATTGGATTTATTTTTTCAATATATTGGATTTTTTTTCAATATATTGGATTTATTTTCAATATATTGGATTTTTTTCTTATACAGGGTGTAAGCGAAATAAGTGCATTAAATTTAACTGGTAATAAAACGCTTCAAGACCAACAACTTTTCCTAATATATTTTTTTTTAAACGTTTTAGTTTTTGTGTTAAAATTATTTTAAAATCTTACACAATTTTCTTACACGCCACTGGAAGCAACGTTACCTAGTCAACAAGATTACCTTATGAATTAATTGTATTATTATTATTCTTTGTTGGAGCATTTCATAAGAGGCTAGTCAATTTGTAGGGGGGAAAAATGATTTTAAAAAATTCGATTTCGAAAAAATGGTACATAAAAATAATTTGGTCTTGATGAGTTCTACCACTGGTTAAATTTAATGTACTTATTTCGCTTACACCCTGTACATTAAAAAAGTAAATCCAATATATTGAAAAAAACTATTTTATTTTAATTTCGTGACCCCTAGACGCTTTCGTAATAATGTATATTCTTGACAGTTCCTTCTATAAAGAAACTTTTTAAAGTAATAAATTAATTTTACTTTTAATACTAAAGCAAAAAGAGTGTGCAAAACGCTACAGTTCAACTTTTTTAACTTGAATCCCAAGAAATCGTAAAAAAATATTTAAACTAAGAAGTCTTTGACTTACAAGAAACAGGATAGAACGTAAAACTTACACTTTGAAAGTAAACGTGAATTTATGAAAAAAGTAGATTCTTGCTTTTAAAATCTACCGCATTTAGCAAAATTGCGGATACGTACCGAAATTCCATAGAACTAAATTTCATAATTATTGAATTAAAGAAACATAACAAATAGAAATTTAAATAACAATAGAGGAGTGAAAAGTTTGAGGACGATAGTATTGAAGCACCACAAATGGCGGAGGCGCCTGGTGAATTTACAAGCGATAAGCAATAACTGTGGCTAGTTAAAAACTTGACTTTTTAGAATTTTTTTTCACTTTAATTAACTTGAAATTGTTGTAGAGACGCATTTTCAATGGTCGCCAGAGTCGAAAAGTTCCGGCTCATCCAGTCATTCAACAAGTGGTGGAGCTGTAGCGACAGATTCCTCGGACAGCGATCGCGAAGAGGGTTGCACCAGCTCGCCAAGAATGCAACGAAGAAGAAAAAAACGGAACAAATCGCACACCCGCATCTCGAACCACGAAAGACAGTCCGGTCAAAGTTCGGGAGACGCCGAACAAGAAGATTTAGCTTACGTGGACACTCTTCCCGAGCACGTCCGTTTAGTGGAAGTAACGTCCAATATTTGGGGAACGAAATTTAAAATACACGGTTTGGCGAGTTTGGTTCCGGCAAATTTGGGTCAAGTTACCTACAAGACATCGCTACTTCACCTTCAACCCCGTCAAATGACGTTAGTGATGACGGAACTGCGCGACGATTTTCCTGTCGGTCCCGATCCAACGTTTAATCCCAATTTGTTTTCCGAAGACGAGGAGGAGATTGTCGATGAAAAATCGAAAATTCCTCGAGTTGCCATCGATAATAGTCCGCCGATAGCGCCGATGTCGCCGAGGGGAAATCGGTTGAGCAAACCCAAAACGCAAATAAACACGTCTTACCTAAAACCGGACGCGACAACAATAAACTTGCCAGCGTTAGCAAAAGCCGAATCGTACGAAGACGAGTTTCCGCACGTAGAGCTAGAACTTAACAATTTTTGTGATAACCTCCGTCCACAAACGTTAACAAGCACAAATTTGCGTCCGAGCAACAGTTCTCAAAGCACCAGTTTTGTAGGACAGTTTAACAGAAACGGCGCTCCGAACTCCAGCTCTCAAAGACATGCAATTTCGCCATTGTGTTGCGAGGGATCCGTGCCAGCTTTACAATCTCCCAAGAACGCGGTGGCCCCTAGTGATATTATTTTCGACAGACCACCGGCGCAAACACTCATTTCTTATTCGACCAGCGACTATTCGAATATTTCCGGCAACGTTCAACAAGTGAAATCCAACATTATCAACGAGCACACGAGAAGCGGGCTGTCTTTTAGTTTAAATTTGAATAGCGACCACCAAAAGCCTATAGTAGTTAAAAAAGTGGAAGTGAGTGAGGCGACAGATCCTAAAACTAGAATTAATACCGGCGACAAAAAGTGCAAGACAATAGGAAACGCCCAAATAGAGACCAAGAGTAGAGAATTAACGTTCATTGATGAAGAACACGCTATTGAGGCAATTCCGGGACCGTCAACTTCTATAAAGCAGCCATCAGGCCCAATTTGCTTAGCGGATTCTATGGTGCGAAGTTGTAGTGTAGGATATTTGGATATGGTCGATGCTCAATTAGTTCCTAGCGATGTTGCTTTGCTGATGTTGCGAAAAGATGCTCCGAAAAGACTCGTTTTGGTTAATAGAAAACAAAAAACAAAACGTCAAAGTAGGCAAATTTGTAGACATTTACAAGAAAATAACAAAAACAACAACAAATCACCGAAATTAAAAAATTGCGGAAAGTCCAAAAGCTTAGATTCGAGCGATCTCTTTCCCAATCCCGAAAGTAATTCCATCAAGAATTTAGCTAATTACATTGAGGAAGTGATACCGGAAGTGGTTGTTCGGAACCAGTCTCCCAATTTATCACCAACCGAAAACATTGACGAGAATTCCAACAACAAAAAGGAAACGTCCAAATTGGGGTTTTTCGGTTCTCGGTCGCCGCTAATGAGAAGAAAAAAGACGGAAAGTGATGCCAAGTCGAGGTGTAGGAACAAACAAAAGTCCACAACGACTAATCAGCAAATTGAGCAAAGTTCTCGTAACGGGTTGCCACTTCATACTCAAGCTTTAGCTAATTTAGAAAAATTAATTACGAGATTGCGCGAGGACGACAGGCCCACCCCACCAGCATCACCCCGGTTGCCAAGGAGCTCACCCTCGTCGCCAGCTCCAAGCAAGAAAGGTGCAGATCTACTATTTCTTTTGTTACTGTTTTGTTCAATACTGCTATTCGGTTAGTTCCGTTATAATGTTTATTTCCAAATTATTAATTCTTTCGTTACAATTCTATTGACATCTTTCCCTGGCATCTAACTGTTGTCTTGTAATTGATGTAGTATGATGTAGTGGTTGCTAACGCCATCTACAGGCTGGGGCAATAGTGCGTCCGACTTCCATAGCTCGAGTTCTATGATTGGTAGAAATTTCATTTAAAAACACAGATAAACTAGAGAAAGAAGTCTATAACCGGAAATTATTTTTGAACATACAGGATGAGCCAAAAAAATTATACAGGGGCAAGTGACATTTTTTTAAATGGAATGTGGGTGTGTAAAAAAAGATTTTTCAAAGCCTTTTCCTAGACTCTTTTCAATCCAATATTATTGCTGACTATTTCCAAACCAGTTGAATATAGCGATTTTTTTTGTTGAAATAATGGCATCTGCAGATACCGTAACAATTATGAGTTCTAAGAAAAAATTATGTAAAGACTAGTTAGGAAACATCTGTGGAATGTCTTTGATCCGTTTTAACTTTTGAAAAATTATACAGGGTGGCTAAATTTAATTTTTCAATTTAGAACTTTTTGAATTAAATTTTCTCCATTTTTTTAAATGGAACACTCTGTATATTTTTTAACGATATGATGTAGAAACTAAAAACGGCCTTTTTTTGTATGCACACCCTTATGGCTATTTGTAACCATTTTTGAAATATCGCCAAATAATTACAAAATTCAAGAATAATTCTAAAAAAATAGATCGTTTTCCAAATAACTCGACAAAAAACTTCAAATGTTTTAAAATTGGCACAGCAATGACAACTGACAACAGGTAACTGCAATAAATGTGTATTTCTTGTCGGATAATATGAAGTGCAAAAAATGATCAAGATAGAAACATTAAGTGAACTTACTAAAAAAACTTATGTTGTTTTAATAGGCATAACATCTGGAGCGCTTGCTACAATTTTATTTGTCAAGCTATTTGAAAAATAATCTAATTTTTTAGGATTATACTTGAATTTTGTAATTATTGGTCGATAAATCGAAAATTGTTACAAATAGCCATAGGGGTGTACATACAAAAAATGTTCGTTTTTAGTTTCTACATCATATTGTTAAAAAATATACAGGGTGTTCTATATGAAAAAATAGAGAAAATTAAATTCAAAAAGTTCTAAATTGAGAAATTAAATCTAGCCACCCTGTATAATTTTTCAAAGGTTAAAACGGATCAAAAACATTCCACAGATGTTTCCTAACTAATCTGTACATAACTTTTTCTTAGAAGTCATAATGGGGTACTTGCCTTATGTTTGGGAAATATAATATTTAGAAAATGTGGGCGATTTCATTAGACCCGTATTTTTTATTTGGTTCTAGGGTCAATATTACGCCCAGAATTAATTTTTTAATTTTTGGAGTATGAGATTTGTAACGTAAGCGACCCCAGCTCAACGTAGTTCTCAAAGAAATCGTATGATGGCGCTTTACTTAGATTCCATATAAATCGAATGCCGATCCGATGTAAAAATGTGGCGCCCTCTGCTAGCAGCGCAGCATAGTAGCCAAAAACAAGAGTCTATCCAATATAGATGTGAGTCTTAGATACGGGGACCGATGACGTCACCAAAGACAAAAATTGCAAATATCTACGAAAATATGGAATAAAGAAATGGGGAAAAAAATATTTAAGCCTTTTTTAGTTATTTTTATGCATCTAGAGAATAAAAAGTGCAATATTTTTTTTAGGCAAGTACCCCATTGTGACTGTAGTGATTTTTTTAACATGCATCTGCAGATGCCATTATTTAAACAAAAAAAATCGCTACATCCAAGTGGTTTGGAAATAGTGAGCAATAATATTAGATTGAAAAGAGTCTAGAAAAAGGCTCCGAAAAATCTACTTTTACACACCACATTTTATTTAAAAAAATGTCACTTGCCTCTGTATAATTTTTTTGGCTTACCCCGTATATTCAAAAATAATTGTCGGTTATAGACTTTTTTCTCTAGTTTATCTGTGTTTTTAAATCAAATTTCTACCTATCATAGAACTCGAGCTATCGAAGTCTGACGCACTATTGCCCCACCCTGTATAATGTTTTAATTGTTTTAGGGAAAAGACCTCAGTCGGCGTCTCCCATTCGGAAGAACCTTTTATCGTCGCCACTTCTGGGTCGACGAAATAGGAAAAACAAACACCAAGAAAGTTCGGACGACGAGGTAACAGCATCTGGCGATGAAATTTTCAATGGAACTAACTACAGAGATCTGGAAACGTTCCAGAAGGCCCAATTGCGCCAAAAGGTAATTTAGAATTTTTTTCACCTGTTTTAAGAATATTAATAATTACGTGGTTCAGTTGAAGAGGGGAAAAATCGAACCAAACGGGAGTAGCTGCAACAACCATACTGTCCCCCAAAGAAGAGAGTTCGTAATGCACAACAAGGCTCCCATGTGGAATGAGAACAGTCAAGTTTATCAGTTGGATTTTGGTGGAAGAGTCACGCAGGAGTCTGCTAAAAATTTTCAAATTGAATTCCGAGGAAAACAAGTGAGTATTTGCTACAATTATTTTATCGTTGTAACTATTTGAATTTTTCAGGTGATGCAATTTGGAAGAATCGATGGAAATGCCTACACTTTAGATTTCCAGTATCCCTTTTCGGCTCTACAGGCGTTCGCAGTGGCTCTAGCTAACGTCACCCAGAGACTAAAGTAGTTTCTTCAACAGTAACATATCTGGCATTCAGATAGTGCAAACTGAAATGGTGCCAATATTTCCTATCCACGTAGTTAAGAAAAGTAAGGTGTAGTGACCGAATTGGCGTAATATAGCGTGTTAAAGCTGCAAATAATTATTTTGTATAAAATTGACCAATTAAACTACAGATAAAGTTGCAATTACAATTCTTAAAAATTTTAAAATAATTAAAGTAGACGTTAAATAAAGTTCATTGAAATAATAGTGCCAGCATTTAATGAGATTCACTAGCTAGCCTTACTTTACTTGACTATTCATAAATTAACTAGGTAAAATTATAAAATTTGAGCTCTCGTTTAGCCAGAACGAGCAGATCTTGCAGAAATGTCGTTATTTTTGTAAAAATTTTCATTCGATCTCCGCTTAGTTAGAAACTATTTTTCTTAGTTAAATGATTTATTGAACAGTACAAAAGTTGGTAAGGGGATAAATATTTCGGAGGTTCAGGAACATCTTTTCTCACCGTCCTTAGCTAAAAATGTCTTACAGGTGACTACGGCCGAACGATATTTTTTATATTCGCCTGTAATTTTGTCGAATACTTGAAAAGTATATTCTAAAAATGATATAGATTATGCGTCTGCGAACATTACAAAACCGTGTTTTATTCAAAGTTTGCAAAACTTACATAACGTTGATTGACTCTTAATGTAATATGCTAATGCTTTAATATTATTGTTATCTAACTACCTGTTACGTGTATTCGTTTTTGTAACTATATTTTTGAAGATTTTTAAAATCACGAAATGTTGTTTGTATTATTTTCGACTTCATTATATTAAATATTATAATATATACCTATCTTGTTCGTAAATATTTGTATATGTGCATTAAAGAATGCTTTTTTATTGAAACATTATTTATAATATTTTATATCTTCTTATTCATCGCACTTTTTCTGTCCATACTTCGAAATCAGTTTTTTTTTTTTGAGAAATCCGCTGGCGCCTAAAAATGTATTTCTAAAGATTTTGAAATTCGACATATACCGGGTGCACCATCAGTTGTGGTCGAGTTTTTCGCGCCCAAACGATAAAAGATTTGAAATTGAGCTTCCGAGGATATGATCGAACCATTAAGACCTACTTTTCAAAAAATTTTGAAGTTTTTTGGCGCACCCCGTGCTCGTCTACACGGTGATTCATTCAAAATTGTAAAAAAGTTGACAATAAAGTTGTATCTTTGTAACTTTTTTTATACCGTTGTACGCAGAAAATTTTTCAGATTACGGCGGTCTTTTCAGAATTTCGAAATTTTGATTTATGGGTCTGTAGTATTTTGTTGAAAATTATCTGAGGCAAGGGAGGTATTTTATGAATCAACTTGGCTGTTGCATTTTTACGAAATACTACGGCCCCAGAAATCAAAATTTCGAAATTCTGAAAAGACCGCCGTAATCTGAAAAATTTTCTGCGTACAACGATATAAAAAAAGTTGCAACTTTATTTTCAACTTTTTTACAATTTTGAATGAATCACCGTGTAGACGCGTACGGGGTGGGCCAAAGAAATTCAAATTTTTTTGAAAAGTAGGTCTTAATGATTCGATCATATCCTCGGAAGCTCAAATTCAAATCTTTTATTGTTTGAAAGGGAAAAATTCGACCATAAGTAATGGTCCACCCGGTATAGGTTGGGGCAATAGTGCGTCCGACTTGGATAGCTCGAGTTCTATGATAGATAGAAATTTGATTTAAAAACACAAATAAACTAGAGAAAGAAGTCTATAACCGGAAATTATTTTTGAACATACAGGGTGAGCCAAGACGATTATACAGGGCCAAGTGACATTGTTTTAAATAAAATGTAAAAGAAGATTTTTTAGAGCCTTTTTTTAGACTTTTTGTACTCCAATATTATTGCTGACTATTTTCACACCACTTGGATGTAGCAATTTTTTTTGTTCAAATACATAATGGCATCTGCAGATGCATGTTAAAAAAATCACTACAGTCACAATTACGAGTTTTAAGAAAAAAATATGTAAAGACTAGTTAAGAAACATCTGTGGGATGTCTTTGAATTATTTTTACTTTTGAAAAATTAAACATGGTGGCTAAATTTAATTTTTCAATTTAGAACTTTTTAAATTTAATTTTTTCCATTTTTTTTAAATAAAACATTCTGTATATTTTTTAACGATATGATGTAGAAACTAAAAACGAACATTTTTTTGTATGGTTATTTGTAACCATTTTCGATTTATCGACCAATAATTACAAAATTTAAGAATAATACTAAAAAATTAGATCGTCGTCTCTGGGGCGGCTTTAAAAGCCTTGGGCCAAAAAAACCTTGTCGCCCTCGGAAGACATAAACATCTACATAATGCCCTTGGTACATAAATAACTATTATGTAGTTACTGAACTATTTACATTTCAACCCCTTGAGAATTGCGGTTTAAAATTCCCGCCAAACTGTAGTATATTTTGCTGCGTTAAGTTGGCACTATGCGTCACTTATCTGTAGAGATCTGATCTGACATTTTATGTCGGGTCTGTGCTCGTGTGTTAAATTTAATTACAAATACGATTGTTTCGTGTAATTATTGTACCAACAACTATGGCTTCGTGTAAGTAATGCATGTCTTGACATAATATTCGATAAACGCGCAATTCCGCACCCAAATGTGCATAATTTGGAAATGCGGAATGGTGACCGCGTGCAACTGCAAACCAACCTTATTGTAACACAATTTTGTTGTGATTCCAGCGAAAAAAGGGAAGAAGAACAAAGGGAAAACTCTTGCTTTAGGCGATTTTCTACAAGAGACTCCCGGCGTTGTGGCCGCAGTACCGATCCGAAAATCAACCCTCAACTGGGCAGATGAAGTTGAGGACAGTCATGGTAGGCAACCCTTAACCTAATACCTCTCCACCCTCCAGCAGAGTTAATAGGAAACCAATAAAGTTGTGATATCTATTATTAATATTACCACTAAACGCTGACAGTATTGTTGAGCCCCGATATTGAAAATTTGATATAGTTGCTATTTTTTTATACTAATTTTTACCCCACGTGGTCGAAACTTGGTTGACTTTGACGATTTAGATCATTAAAATGCTGCAGTTTCTGTCGCAGTAACCTTGTTTTATTATTGACTGGCAAGGTTAGTGGACTGATTTAAATCAATCACCTTAAAGTTTACTACTAATTATATTATCAAACTCAACTGGTTGTTGCGGTTTAGTTCTCATTTTTTAGCTTTCATTTTAACTAATCGTAATTTTAGTCCAGAGAATCCAAACATACATAAAGACAATGATTTTTCTGTAAAACTTACTGTTTATAATATTTAGAAAAATGTGATATTACGTCTTTGTGGTTCTACAAATTTGAGACCTGCCTGGAGAATTTTTGAACTAAAGGGAGTAAGGTAATTTTCCAAGGGGCAATTCCTGTTTGTTGCCACGACGTCTTTACTGCAACATGCACCGATTTTTTTTTATGGTGTTAAAATACACGATTGTTTTTTTTACCAAAAGGAGACCTGTGCTCTATCACTTCGCATTAAGTACCTACCTACCGTGTTTAGCGTAAAATACTTCCATCTACGTCAACGCAACGGATATTTTCTAGTTCTTTTTTTCTTTTTCACTAAATGTATAATTGGCGGCATTGACACACACCCTTCCACGGAGGATATAAGAAGTAGGGAGGGATAGTAACCAAGCTTATGGGCGAGGAAAAGTGAAGCCGCGAGACGGCAGGGGATTTCAAGGCGTTTGAGTATGCAACCCGCAAGACTACGCTCCAAGTTTGAACAGGATAATTGAAAGTTTGCATAAGAAACCATAAATTTTATATAAAAATATGTTCACAATAACATTTTCTTGTTGAAAAAACTAAATATATTTTAGACTAATCATTTTTCAAACATTAATATCGTAGAAATCCAAATTAAAGAAAGAAAAGGAATGCAATATAATTTCTTTATCGCACTTGCACGTGACAGAATGTCTGCAGCGTACCAATATGGCGGCTTCCGGCTTCACGTCCGAGTCGGCACTCCCCCTCCCTACTTCTTATATCCTCCGTGCACCCTTCCGAGCAGAGAAAATATACAGGGGGTTCGACTTCGATAGCTCTAGTTTTATGATGGGTAGAAATTTGATTTAAAAACACAAATAAACTAGAGAAAAAAGTCTATAACCGGAAATTATTTTTGAATATACAGGGTGAGCCAAGAAAATTATACAGGGGCAAGTGACATTTTTTTAAATGGAATGTGGTGTGTAAAAAAAGATTTTTCAGAGTCTTTTCAATCCAATATTATTGCTGACTATTTCCAAACCACTTGGATGTAGCAATTTTTTTTGTTCAAATAATGGCATCTGCAGATGCATGTTAGAAAAATCACTACCATCACAATTATGAGTTCTAAGAAAAAATTATGTAAAAACTAGTTAGGAAAAATTTTTCCGACTTTGTGGCGCACTACTTTTGTACGGCACTGCGCGTTTTCTCATTATTTTCCATGGATCTATTGATGGTAAGAATGCCGTACAAAAATACATAACCAAAATGTACTCACTCAACCTGTGCTTTTGAAATTTCACCTGCACTCAGTTGGACCGCTTACAAGTGACGGCATAGTGCTGAATCTTATTATTTTATACCCTTATATCATTCTATATAGGTCTTGTGGTGGTTCAAATGACCCATCAATTTTTGACATGGGCCTGTAGTCTATTAGGGCCAGTTGTACAATCAGCCCTATGCTATATCCCAGATGTTTGGCCTAACATGGGTTGTTGAGATTAGAATGTGACAGGTGGTGCCTACATTTCAAGTGACTGTCACATTCTAATGTCAAACAACCCATGTTAGACCAAACATCTGGGATACAGCGAAGGGCTGATTAACTGCAAGTTAATGGCAATATCAATTTTTTATACAATCGTATCGAAATAGTACCATTTCGAATGTCATTTTCATGTTGAAATGACGTGTTTTTTTTCACTATACTGTCACTTTTTCGCACTAGATACAAAATGTAAAATGAACTGACAAACACCTCAATTATCAATGAAATGTTGATTCTGTTATGTCGCATTTTCTAGGAAACGAAAAAGTGTGCAAGTAGATTATGCAGTAAGAATGTGCAATTTTATTCTTTCTTTTTACATGTTTAACAATTCTGGACACGATTGTATAAAAAATCTTGTATGTAGTACGTTGCAAAATTCGTGTTTTTCGCACGCGACGTGTTACCAAACTCGCTTCGCTCATTTGGTAATATTCACGTCTTGGTGCGAAAAACACCCTCATTTTGCAACTTACTACATAAATAGCTATTTGCAAACCAGTGCCCATTCATATAAATGAAGTAAACAAAATGTACGCTACTGACTTTTTATTATTAGTTATTATTGTCATTGGGATTTGATCCGTACACTTAGGATTGATGACGTAAAAGCAAAGATCTGTTGATTCCACTTCTCCTGCCTAAACTTCAAACTTGTGTCCGGTTTCACGAACGAACATTGACGCAATGATGGTTCAATGGCTCATTCAGTTTTGGTCATTTTCTTTATCTGGAGATATACAGGGTGTTTTATAATTGAATCTCAATATTGAAGGGGAAATCATATACCTACATATGATTTTAAGATAAAAAAATAAAAAGATTCTATAAACATAGGGTCGTTTTCGCGTAATTTTAGATACGGAACAAATATAATGTACACCAAATTAAACCATACATCCCTTGCACTGTCCACCAGAAAATTTAATGAGCATCAAAAAATCTAAATGAAACCGAAATTATTATACATCAGAAAATGAGAACATTACCACTAAAATAACTATGCTGCGTATTGTTTTACCATTGCTTACATTTTAAATTCTATATGTCTTATCAATTTTACTAAATGTTCACCAAATTTAGAACGCTTAAGTTACGCGTCCGTGCTGTACATAATAAATATTCGCGCTATCCATTTATATTTAGTGTTTCTCAAAAAAATTACTTGTGCGTCAATTAATTATTCTATTACTCCAAAAATGAAATATGCTCGCGCATCTCTCTTTGCCGCTTGCGCTTCCAGACAAGAGGCACGCGAAAAAAGTTTTGTACAAGGTCAGTTCAGGGGCCTGTAATTATTTTTTTTAAAGCACGATTAGAAATTACCACTAAAAGAAGTTTTACGTTTTACATAATGCAAGCCAATTACAGCAAAGCATTTATATATTACGGAAATCAATATCTTTTTTTGTCCAAACCACTTCTATTTCTACTCTTATTTTCCTTGCTCTAGCACATCTACATCTATAATTTTTTATAAAATTATTTACCATTTGCGCAACATTTTATTGCTTGTGTATTTTTGATCAACAAATAGTATTTTTAACTGCTGAATAATATAAGACACTGTCGAAAATTAAATATCTAGGTATTATGTTAGAATTAAATGCGGAATAAAATTTGGTGAACATTTAGTATTTATGGTCAACAAAAGTTATTTTGGCGAACAAAATATATAAGAGGCCAGCATTATGTCAATATTTGGTTGTCGCTTTAAGATTATGTATTTTCTTAATTTTGGTGAGCATTTAGTGTTTTTGGGAAATGAAAGTATTTTTTTGTATGAAAATATTGGGTACATTTGGTAGACTGTTAAATACGACCCTTTTAGATATACATACAGGGTAATAAAGATATTTAATTTTTTGCTTTTTAAGGAACTCCGAAACTACATTAGATATTTTTATTAAGCTTGGTGGGTGTGAACTAGGTGTAGAGTTCCAACTTTTGTGGGGAAAAAAACGAATTTTTAGTTTTAACCAATTAATGTCACTCTGATTATTTTGAATAAAAAAAATGGTACGCCACTGCTTTTGTCAAAAACAAAATTTATTTTATTAATGGTACTTTATTTTGTAATAAAAAAAGATCTCTTTACTATTTTTCGTATCTTGCACTATTTTTCAGTGTGACGAGAAATCAAAAAAAGAAATTTAATAAATGATAATTTCAAAGTTTAAGAAGAGGGGCAAGACAGTTAAACATATTCCCTATCAAAGCACCATGATTTTCGTCTTTTCTTTGCATGTTTATTCTTATTGTCTAGGCTAGATGTAGCAGTTTCTCTTAATATACTCATTCTTGTTTTTTTATTTTTAATATTCTAACTGAATTTTTTTGTTCATATTTTATTTAATTCCCTACTCTTTTGTTAGGAGTTATGTGTTTCGTTTTTCTATTTTTCATTATACTTCCATCCTTTTTGTTTTAAAAGTTACTTATTCTCATAACTTGCTTCCATCTGAACTTTATCTGTCTCACGAAAGTAACACTATTGAATCATCAGTGATTATTGGGCACATACCATGGGCCGCCAAGGAAGTTGATATCAGACACCGTTGATGCTTAGTTTAATGTAAAATTACTTGTCATAACTTCCAAGTTTATTTAAACCACAACTTATTTTCTTAATAAAAATGCTTTTTTTGTTTCCAGATGTGTACGATTCTCGTGCAGCCAAAGTCAGCGTCGTTTTACCCACAGCCCCAAAGGCTTCACGTGATTATGACGACATCATTGACAAAGTACCGCTGGATCCACCTTACATAGCTTATCTTTCAAACTTACCGTACGATGTAGAAGAATCTGAAATTGCCTACTTCTTCAAAAACATGAAAGTAAGAAGGTTTTTCGCACAAACAGATTTTTACAATTAAAATGTACCGTACTTATTCGGATAGAACTAGCAGAATAATATTGACATTCTTTTCTTTTGTTTGGCTCTTTAACCACAATTCATTTGTTTCTAGATTTCGAACATGAAAATTCCCAAGGATGAAAGGACCGGTGAAGCTCCCAAATTGAAAGGTTTCGGTTATGTTGAATTCGAAGATAGGGAGAGCTTGCTTAACGCCCTCGTGATGCCCGACACTGTGAGATTGGACTTAAAAAATTGTTGCTGCTATATAATATTTTTTTTTGTAAAATTCCAGACGATAAAGAGCAGACGGATACGAATCGAAGTTGCTTCAGATTCGGATAATGATAAGCGGCGGGGCCGCATGGATATGAATCGAGACCGGGGTGGAATGAGAAGCGAAATGTCGTCGGGCGATTGGAGATCGGGACCTCGAACAGAAAATGCCGATAACAACGACCGTCGTGGAGGTTTCGGCCGGGACAGGCCTGAACGCGACCGTGAAGGTACGCCACTTGACCCCCTTACGATATTATTTTTTTTAACTAATTCTCATTGTGTAGAATCTTCTTCTTCGGGTGCCTGGCGTGATGGTGAACGGCGAGCACCAAGAGACTCCGATAGAGGATTTTCGAGACCATCTGACAGTGGTAGATTTAACAGAGATGACAGAGATCAAGATTTCGGCCGATCAAGAGGAAGGGATGATCGTGATCAAGAGATTAGTAGGTCGACGAGGACGAGAGACGATCAGGACTTTGGTAGATCGAGAGATCAAGATTTTAGTAGGTCCAGAGGAAGGGATGATCGTGATCAGGAGATCAGTAGATCGACGAGAACGAGAGATGATCGCGATCAAGATTTCAGCCGATCAACAATGCGAGATAATCGTGATCAAGATTTTGGCAGGTCTCGAGGGGGAGATGACCGCGAAGGTTTCAGACCAAGACGAGATGATAGAGATCAAGATTTTAACAGGGGCAGAGACCGAGAAGAGAAATCAAGTTTCATGTCAAGAAGGTTTGATGATAAAGGACCGAGAAGCGGGGGTTATTCGAGAGGTTCTGGAAATGAAGATTCCGAAACAAATTCGTGTAAGTATTATTATTATTATTTTATTAAGTTAGATTCACCACAAATTATGCGAATGACTAAGTGCCGCTTTTGGTTGTAGCTGAGCCTCGACAAAGGCCTAAATTGGTTTTGGCACCACGAACAAAGCCAGTTGAAGTAGCAGCATCGGAACCGGTGTCTTCATCTGGTTCCATCTTTGGTAATGCAAAGCCAGTCGATACCAGTGCTCGTGAACGGCAAATTGAAGAAAGACTGGCCAAGACAGGTGATCCTCCGCCGCAACGAGAATTGAGCAGAGAGAGGAAGGAGCACTCCCAAGAAAAAGAAGTTCCAGTTTATAGGGAAAAACGGGTAAGTAATTCTCCTATTTATTAAATATTATTGCATGCATAATTCTTAATAATAAAGTGACTAATTGTTTAATTTTAGGAGAAGGACGAGGTTCGTGAGCCTGGTATGTAGAATCAAATTTAAGTATTTTGTGAAAAGTTAACAATTCAATTGATTTTTACAGAGAAAAAGACTTTGGAAAGAACTTCGTCAAATCCGCAGAAATTTGATGCTAATGGTGTTGTAGACAAAAGTCATTCAAACAAAAGAAACGGTATGTGTTAGTCTGGAATCTGGTATTTGGTAATTAAATATGATTTTATAGGGGATCACGAGAAAAAAGAAGTTGTTAAGGGGGATGTGGGAGAAAAACATAAAAATGACAATAGGAAACGGGAAGAAAAAAAGTAAGTTTTGATTTTGTATAATGTTGGAGTACAATTAATATTTGTTTTTTTCACAGAGATAAAGCTGAGAAAACAAAGAAGGTGGACCCGCCAAACTTTATTGCAAGTAATAAATTTGCATATTTAGAAACTGAAGATACTTCAGACTGATTGATTGTTTTATAAAGTGTCGCTCGAGGTGAATAGAAAATATTTCACAATTCTGTTATAATTAATTTTTATTATTCTTCATTATGGTGTCTGAAAAGTACATTTATACATTATAAGAATTTAAAATTCTAAAGTTTATTTCTTTCCCTGCTACAGCTACCCATCCTTAACCACTTAAGTCATTTTTTTTTAACAATGGTTAACACCGCTCGCTGTGATTGAAGTTCTCTTGTGAAACTGTTTTTTAAGGGTTTAGTTAGAATTGAAACTAAGTAAATTATTTCAAAGCAATCTTTATTTGCAAATTGACCGTGACTATTAGCGAATAATATAAATAGACTATTGGAATGCCTCTCGGGTCATGAATATCCCCAAATATGAGCTGACAGTTACAAATAATTTTGCAATAATTTTATTTACATATTTATTCTAATCTCAATCTTGAAATGAAAAACCAGAATTCGCCTACCTATAGCACAAACACTCAAGGAATGAAATAAGTCTTCAATAAAGAAAAAACGAATAGGTACATAATACAATAATATACATAACAAAGTTGTTTTAAAAATAAAAATTGCTGTTTTCTATAATGTACAGCCGACGGGAGAGATAATGTCCATCTCACACTGTAATTTTTTTTTTCTACTGATGATGTATTTACTAAGTAAACGAAGCCCAATGCTTCTGTTATAATTTCATATGCTTGGCATAAATAAGAATTTTAATGTGTGTTTGTTTATATGAAAAATAAAACCAAATTCAACGAGTGGACATTATTTCTGCTGTCGGCTGTACATAGAAGAAGCATCTAAATGAAAGGATATTGCTTAAAAATAACACTTCTCGTATTACTGGTTGCATAGGTAGTGCCTCCACCTAAACGATATAAATTTATTATTCTAAAACACCAGAGGAAGGGCTTTGGCTTCGAGAAGCAGAGTACCTACGTAACGTACAGAAAAGATGCTGTATGGACATACACAGTTATCAAGATTCATAAAGGACGCCAGCTGAGTAGCTGATAAAGAAACCTTTGTAACACAGATAGTTGAATGTTCTCTTACCAGTCTTACTTGTCTTTGAAACTTCAATCATGAAGCAGATCCCGGATTCTTGTTAAAACTCACAATCAATACCAATAAAGTCCTTATTAAGTACTATTCGTACTACGAGACAATACGACTAGTACCTAATTAGCAGTCCTTACCGTTGTTTCGTTTTACTCCTGATGCCTGATTTCAATACCATTGGTAAAAATTTACCGAACTACCAAAATAATTAAAGTGTAGTACAGGAAAAATCTCACCAAAAGTACTAAAACTTCCCCGCCACAATCGACACCAATAAAATCCTTATTAAGTACTGTTCGTCTTACGAGACAATACGACCAGTACCTAATAGGCAGACCTTACCGTTTTTTTTCGTTTTATTTCTGATGCCTGATTTCAATACCATTGGTGAGAATTTACCGTACTACCAAAATTATTAAAGAGTAGTACAGGAAAAATCTCACCAGAAGTACTAAATCTTCTCCGCCATAATCAACACCAATAAAGTCCTTATTAAGTAATTTATGTACGTCTTACAAGACAATACGACCAATAGTACCTAATAAGCAGTCCTTACCGTTTTTTCGTTTTACTCCTGATGCCTGGTTTCAATACCAATGGTGAAAATTTACCGAACTACCAAAATAATTAAAGTGTAGTACAGGAAATATCTCACCAGAAGTACTAAAACTTCCTCGCCACAATCAACACCAATAAAATCCTTATTAAGTACTGTTCGTCTTACGAGACAATACGACCAGTACCTAATAGGCAGACCTTACCGTTTTTTTTTCGTTTTATTTCTGATGCCTGATTTCAATACCATTGGTGAGAATTTACCGTACTACCAAAATAATTAAAGTGTAGTACAGGAAAAATCTCACCAGAAGTACTAAATCTTCTCCGCCATAATCAACATCAATAAAGTCCTTATTAAGTAATTAATGTACGTCTTACAAGACAATACGACCAGTAGTACCTAATAAGCAGTCCTTACCGTTTTTTGGTTTTACTCCTGATGCCTGGTTTCAATACCATTGGTGAAAATTTACCGAACTACCAAAATAATTAAAGTGTAGTACAGGAAAAATCTCACCAGAAGTACTAAAACTTCCCCGCCACAATCAACACCTATAAAGTTCTTATTAAGTACAGTTCGTCTTACAAGACAATACGACCAGTAGTACCTAATAAGCAGTCCTTACCGTTTTTTCGTTTTACTTCTGATGCCTGATTTCAATACCATTGGTGAGAATTTACCGTACTGCCAAAATAATTAAAGAGTAGTACAGGAAAAATCTCACCAGAAGTACTAAAACTTTCCCACCACAATCAACACCTATAAAGTCCTTATTAAGTACAGTTTGTCTTACAAGACAATACGACCAGTACCTAATAAGCAGACCTTACCGTTTTTTTTCGTTTTATTCCTGATGCCTGATTTCAATACCATTGGTGAGAATTTACCGTACTACCAAAATAATTAAAGTGTAGTACAGGAAAAATCTAACCAGAAGTACTAAATCTTCTCCGCCATAATCAACATCAATAAAGTCCTTATTAAGTAATTAATGTACGTCTTACAAGACAATACGACCAGTAGTACCTAATAAGCAGTCCTTACCGTTTTTTGGTTTTACTCCTGATGCCTGGTTTCAATACCATTGGTGAAAATTTACCGAACTACCAAAATAATTAAAGAGTAGTACAGGAAAAATCTCACCAGAAGTACTAAAACTTTCCCACCACAATCAACACCTATAAAGTCCTTATTAAGTACAGTTTGTCTTACAAGACAATACGACCAGTACCTAATAAGCAGACCTTACCGTTTTTTTTTCGTTTTATTCCTGATGCCTGATTTCAATACCATTGGTGAGAATTGACCGTACTACCAAAATAATTAAAGTGTAGTACAGGAAAAATCTAACCAGAAGTACTAAATCTTCTCCGCCATAATCAACACCAATAAAGTCCTTATTAAGTAATTAATGTACGTCTTACAAGACAATACGACCAGTAGTACCTAATAAGCAGTCCTTACCGTTTTTTGGTTTTACTCCTGATGCCTGGTTTCAATACCATTGGTGAGAATTTACCGTACTGCCAAAATAATTAAAGAGTAGTACAGGAAAAATCTCACCAGAAGTACTAAAACTTTCCCACCACAATCAACACCTATAAAGTCCTTATTAAGTACAGTTTGTCTTACAAGACAATACGACCAGTACCTAATAAGCAGACCTTACCGTTTTTTTTTCGTTTTATTCCTGATGCCTGATTTCAATACCATTGGTGAGAATTTACCGTACTGCCAAAATAATTAAAGAGTAGTACAGGAAAAATCTCACCAGAAGTACTAAAACTTTCCCACCAAAATCAACACCTACAAAGTCCTTATTAAGTACAGTTTGTCTTACAAGACAATACGACCAGTACCTAATAAGCAAACCTTACCGTTTTTTTTCGTTTTATTCCTGATGCCTGATTTCAATACCATTGGTGAGAATTTACCGTACTACCAAAATAATTAAAGTGTAGTACAGGAAAAATCTAACCAGAAGTACTAAATCTTCTCCGCCATAATCAACATCAATAAAGTCCTTATTAAGTAATTAATGTACGTCTTACAAGACAATACGACCAGTAGTACCTAATAAGCAGTCCTTACCGTTTTTTTGTTTTACTCCTGATGCCTGGTTTCAATACCATTGGTGAAAATATACCGAACTACCAAAATAATTAAAGTGTAGTACAGAAAACATCTCACCAGAAGTACTAAAACTTCCCCGCCACAATCAACACCAATAAAATCCTTATTAAGTACTGTTTGTCTTACGAGACAATACGACCAGTAGTACCTAATAAGCAGTCCTTGCCGTTGTTTCGTTTTACTCCTGATGCCTGATTTCAATACCATTGGTGAAAATTTACCGAACTACCAAAATAATTAAAGTGTAGTACAGGAAAAATCTCACCAGAAGTACTAAAACTTCCCCGCCACAATCAACACCAATAAAATCCTTATTAAGTACTGTTTGTCTTACGAGACAATACGACCAGTAGTACCTAATAAGCAGTCCTTGCCGTTGTTTCGTTTTACTCCTGATGCCTGATTTCAATACCATTGGTGAAAATTTACCGAACTACCAAAATAATTAAAGTGTAGTACAGGAAAAATCTCACCAGAAGTACTAAAACTTCCCCGCCACAATCAACACCTATAAAGTTCTTATTAAGTACAGTTCGTCTTACAAGACAATACGACCAGTAGTACCTAATAAGCAGTCCTTACCGTTTTTTCGTTTTACTCCTGATGTTTGATTTCAATACCATTGGTGAGAATTTACCGTACTACCAGAATTATTAAAGTGTAGTACAGGAAAAATCTGACCAGAAGTACTAAAACTTTCTCGCCGCTTTTCACCAAAACGTTTACTTGCAAAATTACAATATAATTTTTAAAATTTATTTTTCAAAAATAAAACATAATAGAGACGTACTTACATGACCAAATACAAAATGCATGTACAACCCTACCACGTTAAATTTATGAACATGTTACAACACTTCTGACGAGACTTTAAGTCCAAACCAATCTCACAAACTGACTGACTTGAACCCTCGCAAAATTCCTATATCTAAAGATTCTAAAGGAATTGAGGGTGAATTCGGAGTGATTAGGGTTAGCAAACAAAAGAGTTGGTCAAGCAGAGACTTAGGTAGGCAAGTAACATTAGCATGAAACAATTTCCTACCACATAACAAAATATAATGAAGACGAAAAAATTATGACTCAATTAAACAATTTAATGCCGGTATTGAACTTATCTTCTAAATCGGTGTTGCAGATGGTTTTGGAAGCTTAAACCTTTTGCCGCAGAAGTTTTTCAAGACGACGCATGCATCTTACCATGGAATCATCAAAAATGTCGGTCATTTTGCAGAGATCGCTAAGGGTTGCACGTTGCACTGTTGCACCAGGAAAACACGATATCCATCAAAAAGGGTTTGAAGCGTTTGACGTAAGCGTCTTCATCCAAAGGAAGACGAGCTTCGGGACTCACTTTGGCGATTCTCCTGGCCAAATCCTGGAAAACACAGAAACAATTACAACTGTCTTTGTACACGATTTTCAGAGCACTGAATGAGCCTAATTGTGAAAGAACTGCAATTCTCTGGTTGATAAAGGTGCTGGCTGATTAGTTTTTGCTATTCTCTTTAAGCGATATCCAATGAAAAGCTTTATTTTTGTCACTTTTTAAAAAATAGAAAAAATCTGCCAATAACAACAATTAGCTGACAACAATTATTACGACACGAAGTAAATAGGTACTAACATAAAAGTTTTTAACAAGCTGAAGAAAGAAACAAATGTATGTACATATAGTATAAATGGGAAAAACTAGCAAACTTCATATTTACAAGAGATTGAAGACCATTGATTCACTAATATAATAATAACAATAAACTAATAAATCTAACACTATCTAGATCTATACCTATTGTTGAAATTAGTTTTTTATATTTTATACAGGGTGTCCCTGAAAGGTCCGCCAACAGGCTAACCACAGGTTTCTTAGATCAAAATAAGTTGATTGGACATAATTTACTTATGTCCGAAAATGCCTGGTATACATCATTAGAAGCGCAATACTTTTCTCTACCAATTGATGTATGTAATTAGTTATCATGCCATTTAAAAAATTGACTTTTTGCTGTTTTAGTGAGGTTGACGTATTTCGTTCATTAGAAACTTTATTGTTCAATATTTTGGAAATCTTATCAAACCATCTTAAGTTTCAACATTATTTCTCACCTACATAAACAAATGCAACATGTTTTCGTCAACTGTTGCTGAGATTTTAATTTTTTAGCTACATCACTTTCATGTCAAATTTTTCAAGAAAATTTGATTATCTCGAAAAATATTAATTTTAAGTACCTAGGTATAGGAACTTATTAATAAAATGATGACCAAATTTTTTATAGAATCCAGAAAAAAATTTAAAATTGGAGTATTCTATTTAAAATAACAAAGTTAATGTCAACTTCCGGTATAAGCGGAAGTAACGCTGTTTTGAAAATATTTTCAGTGAATAGATCCTACCTCGCTAGGACTTAGCCAAACTTTCAGGTCAGTAACTTTTGCTCTTCTCGGGATACTTCTAAGTTATCACTCAATATGAATCACTCTGTATAAGAACTGTATAGGAGTCCTTTTCCCCTTTTATCTCCAATAAAATGAGAACTGCAGATAAAATCTGTTGGTTTAGGATTTATTTAAAATAACAAAGTTGATGTCAATTCCCGGTATAAGCAAAAGTGCCACCATTTTGAAAATATTTTCAGTGAATAGATCCTACCTCGCTAAGACTATGACGAAAATTTTAGGTCAGTAACTTTTTCCTTTCTCGAGATACTTCCAATATACACTCAAAGTGTATACTAGGTGTATCTCAAATAGGTATTCAAAATTTAAGGGCAATTAGAGCAACTCAAACGATGCCAAAAATTTTTATAAAGTTTTTCAGTTAAGCGTACCCCAAGAAGCTTTAGCCCCCTGAAACTGGCCCCATGGTGTCGAGTAAAATCCATTTAAAAAACTTTGCATTAAAAATTACTTTATTTAAGCCGATTAACCGTAATTTTACCCTTCTGTGCTAATTTTAAAAATTTATAAATTGTGTTACAATCTAGCCTCATGTTTCAGGTAACTTGAGGTAGGCGGAGCTTAAAAGCAAAGTATCAATCTCGCTTGGCTGAAATGCTGTGTGGAGAATAATTCCCTACGTCCGGTCAAATGGAAACAAAAGTATGTTGCCATTAAAAGAAAAAGTTGCCATAGGCAAAAATGGCCGACGCCATTTTGTAAAAAAAATATACTTTTATATGCTGTCAAATCAGTTATTTGATAAACAGTTTTTATTCTTTGTGAGTTTAATAGTTTAGAAACGAGAAGCTTGGTTCCACACTTTTGGCTAACTTTGTATACCTACTATTTCTCATACTTTTTTATTATTATTATTTTTCCACACAAGCAAGTCTTTGAAGAATTGTAATTTATCTTTACATGGGAAATTCTTTTAAAAATAACATAATAATTTAATAATTTATAATTATGTACATTAACTTATAATTTACCCTTTCTTATAAGATTCTATGGTAATTGTTTACAATTTCCACTCTTCGCTTTTTGTGCTGTTTTTTTTTGGAAACCATCGTAAAACATCATTAGAATGCCATTTTGAGCAATGAAATGTTGTGCAAATGATAAATAATTTTATGCAAAATTTATAGAGAAAAAAAAAGATGTGCTAGGGCAAGGAAAATGAGTAAAAATAAAAGTAGTTTGCACAAGAAAACATATTGATTTTCGTAATGTATACATGGTGACGAATGCGTTGGTGTAATTAGTTTTTTGAAAATCGAAGAGTGGGTAAAGTAAACAATGACCGATTCTATCTATGTTAGCATAGTTAGCATAGTAGATAACTAGATATAGAATTTGTTCTAAGCTAAGCTATTAAGAATAATAAATTGGATAATGCTCAAATTTGGTCATTTAACCTCCTAATAAATTAAAAATGGACCAATCGAATTGCTGGACATCAGCAGAACTGTTGTTTTATGGAAGCTGGTGCGAAATCCGCGGCTGGCGACAACACTGGCAAAAGAAGTTTGAATCCGCGGATTTGGTGAAAGTGTGCCAAGGTATGGAAGTACGGTGTATACCTGCAGACCGGACCGACTCGCAATTGGAGGTTCAAATTTGAGCTTACGTAAACACCGCTAGCGACCTCCTTTTTCACTTGACACTGAATCTTAACTGTAAAGGCGTCAATATAAATTGCAACCTGCTCATGCCCGTCACGACCACATGTTGTTTTATAACAAATTCGTTCAAAATAACAAAATATCAGCATAACAAAGTGGCCTTTATCTCAAAACTCAATAACACAACTTACAAATGCGCGCCCTGCATCTACAAAAAAGAACGCCCCCTCAGTGTTGGTGAGAAAGGAAATACTTGGAAAATATTCAATTAAATCTACATCTTCGACGTTCAGAGCGCCTACGTGCTTCCCAATTTCCCTAAAAAACTTCCCAGAATTAAAAGTAATAATAATCATGAAGGGAGTTTAATACTAAAATGTTTCTCCCGTATTTTACGGATTTTCATCAAAACGTAAATACTGGATTAAAGTGCCTAGGGCCTTTAAAGTCGCCCGAGGGGTATAAACATCAAGTAATGCCCGTGGTGCATACATAATGTTTTTCTAACTTGTTTCGTAATTTTTTATTTTTGTAAACAAAGTGGCGTAATGTCAAAATGAATAACATGTCTATTGAAATTTCTTAAGAAATCCTGGAAAAAGTTTGTTGTTATGCAAGTTTCGTTGTTATGTATTTTACTTTATAGCCCATGGACCAAAATACAACTTTACGGCCCGCACGGGTATTATTGACAGCATAATGTATAATGTATAATGTATTTAACAATAATGAACTAGTAAAATATGAAATATTTAAAAAACCACACACTTACCTAACCCTATATTATTATAATAGACAAAAAAAAGTGTATCTAAAAATGTAAAAATATACAGGGTGATCTATTAAAAAAACGCCGATGACGTGATATCTCAAAAAATAGAGTAGCCTTAAAAATCAAAATATGTCACTGATTGGAATCAAAATACTACAAAAATTTTTGTTAAAGGTGTTTTTTAATTAAACTTATAGTTTAGCCAGAAATCAGGTGTTCCGACACATTTGCCCAACCCTGTAGAAGTAAACCTACAAAGTTAACTGTAGAATCACATTGATTTAGTTTCATGAGATTTTTCGAACCCATCTAGAAGTCTTTTTTTTTCTCATTATTAGTTACTCGCCAAGCATATTTGTCTTCTTCTTCAAATCTTCACTTTACTTGAGCAGCGTATTCGACTTCTTGTCGTCCATGTCTTCTAGTTCATTCCAATTTTTTGTTGCTGGATCCCAAAAGCATTGCAACGCTAGGATCAACCCTTTACCATATTTAACTTACTTTAGAGCTTTGGAAGTTGTATGGCTAAAAGTTTTGCTGCAAATTCTCTTATAATTGTATGACTTTCTCACCTTTCTGCTTTACTGACTTTGGTGGCCTTGACTCAAGCTTGAAACACTTTTGCAGGAATTCTTAAACTAGCAGTTACATAATCTGTAGTTTCCTTCAGTGATGATCCAGTGTTATGTTTTTGATCCATCAGCATGCCACTATGCTATAATTTGTCTCAAATCGATTTTCCTTATCAGCTATGTTGATCCTATACATTGCACGATGTAGCATGTGTTCTAGCCAGGGATCGAAAGTTCAATGTGCTTTCCATAAGGACTTTATTGAAGTTGTAGACTTTGCTGATTTTGTTTGATTGCATGTTTACTAGTTTGTTTGTTCCTCGTTGCTTGTGGTAGGCAAATCAACATGGTGATGACGTTATTGGTGTTGGTTTCGTTATCATTAAGCAAGCAACTGGCTTGGTTTCCTCATCGCTTCCGATTCTCCAGCTTGATACCACCGAATCAGAAAAAGACAAGTTATTGTTGATAATGGCAGCACAACCATGGGTACAGCTACTGCACCATATTTCACTGCAATTGTCTCATATCTTACTCTTCACCATTCTTGCTCGTTATTAATTATTCTAGATGAGCTTTAAACCCCAGCTTGGTTTGTAGCAAGATTAGCCCTAAATATTTCAATTCAGTGCTTACTTAGTTATTTTTCTCTCCCAAAAAGCAACTTCTTTAAACCTTAAGGTTCTAATCTTTTTGTGATTGTTATAAAACTGTCCTCGGAGTCGACAAAGACCAGGAGTTGAGAAAAGGTCCATAAAATCGGCACGACCTAGACTTGGAAAACGTCCTCAAGACTGGTGAGTTCAAAACCTCTGGAACTGTCTAAGAAGCTTGACAATAACCTGGTGGTGGGAAACGTCCACAGAACCGGCAGGTCCAAACAATGGAAAATGTCCTCACAGCTGGCAATTATTTCTAGACTTGGAAAACCTCTCCAAGACTGGCAAGTCCAAGATATGGAAAAGGTCAACAACTGAGGAGTGAACTTCGGCAAAACCAAGACTGAATGCTCTCTGGCATTCCGCGTCCGCGTATACAGGGTGATTCATAGTAAAGGAAAAAAGTTACTGACTTAGTCATAATCATAATAACAAAGTTGATGTCAATTTCCTGTATAAGCGGAGGTGCCACCATTTTGAAAATATTTTCAGTGAATACACCCTTGGACTATGATCAAACTTTCAGGTCAGTAATTATTTCCCTTCTCGAGATACTTTTAACGCTGGCCTTAAAGTGCCGTCAAACGGCTTCCTGTTAAAGTGCCGTTAATCCATATGACGGCACTTCAGTGTGTTAGGGCAAGGAAAAAGATTAGAAAAGTTCTTTTCAAGTAGTAATTTTTAATCGTGCTTTTAAAAAAAAAATTACAGGGCCCTTGCGACCTTACGTAGAACTTCTTTTTCGCAAAAAAGCATCGTTTTCAAAAGAAATTGAACCTGGGGCCTCTCCATTCGCACGCAACCTCGTTTCCACGGCTCTATCAAGGTCGCTAGTCGTTGTGTGATCAATCTTCGTATTCTCGTCTTTGCGTGATGACATCACTTGCGTGTTGCGCGCGCATTAACGGCACTTTAACAGGAAGCCGTTTGACGGCGCTTTAAGTACAGTATTGTACTTCTAATGTTCCACTCACAATGAATCATCTTGTATTTATACGGGAACAAATATAATGTACACCAAATTAAACCATACATTCCTTGCACTGTCCACCATAAAATTTAATAAGCATCAAAAATTCTAAATGAAACCCAAATTGTTATACATCGGAAAATGAGAACATCACCAATAAAATAACTATGCTGCGTATTGTTTTACCATTGCTTACATTTTAAATTCTATATGTCTATCAATTTTACTAAATGTTCACCAAAATTAGAACGCTCAAGTTACGCGTCCGTGCTGTACATAATAAATATTCGCGCTATCCATTTATATTTAGTGTTTCTCAAAAAAACTACTTGTGCGTCAAATAATTATTTTATTACTCCAAAAATGAAATATGCTCGCGCATCTCTCCTTGCCGCTTGCGCTTCCAGACAAGAAGCACGCAAAAAGAGTTTTGTACAAGGTCAGTTTAGGGCCCCGTAATTTTTTTTTAAAAGTACCATTAGAAATTACCACTAAAAGAAGTTTTACGTTTTACATAATGCAAGCCAATTACAGCAAAGCATTTATATATTACGGAAATCAATATCTTTTTTTGTGCAAATCACTTCTACTTTTACTTTTATTTTCCTTGCCCTAGCACATCTACATCTATAATTTTGCATAAAATTATTTACCATTTGCACAACATTTTATTGCTTGTGTATTTTTGATCAATAAATAGTATTTTTAACTGCTAAATAATATAAGACACTGTCGAAAATTAAATATCTGGGCATTATGTGAGAATTAAATGCGGAATAAAATTTGATGAACATTTAGTATTTATGGTCAACAAAAGTTATTTTGGCAAACAAAATATATAAGAGGCCAGCATTATGTCAATATTTGGTTGTCGCTTTAAGATTATGTATTTTCTTAATTTTGCTGAGCATTTAGTATTTTTGGGAAATAATAGTTACTTATGCATCAAGGGAATAAACACCGATTTTAATCCCGAGAATGTAAGTAATGCACGAGGAAAAGCCGAGGGCATTTTCATTCGAGGGATTATTCCAGAGATGCATACAAAACTTTCTTCCCAACCGTTTAAGTTAATAATAATAATAAATTTAAAAAAAATTGTTATAATTGACACATACCTAAATAAAGTTGTCTGACGGTTATTATAGAAGCGAGTTTCTTTATGTTAGGATCGGCATTTTTTTTACTTTATTCTCTAAGGAATAAAGTGACACCTTATTCCCTGGTAGGAAGAATAGTTATTTATGTATCAAAGGAATAAACACCGATTTTAATCCCAAGAATGTAAGTAATGCACGAGGCAAAGCCGAGGGCATTTTCATTCGAGGGATTAACGATGTTTATTCCAGAGATGCATACAAAACTTTCTTCCCAACCGTTTAAGTTAATAATAATAATAAATTAGAGAACAAATTGTTATAATTGACAGATACCTAAATGAAGTTGGCTGACAGTTATTATGGAAACGAGTTTCTTTATGTTAGGATCGGCATTTTTTTTACTTTATTCCCTAGGGAATAAAGGATCACTTTATTCCCGGGTGGAAAGAATAGTTATTTATGTATCAAGGGAATAAACACCGATTTTAATCCCGAGAATGTAAGTAATGCACGAGGCGAAGCCGAGGGCATTTTCATTCGAGGGATTAACGATGTTTATTTCAGAGATGCATATAAAACTTTCTTCCCAACCGTTTAAGTTAATAATAATAATAAATTAGAGAAAAAATAATTGCTATAATTGACAGATACCTAAATAAAGTTGGCTGACGGTTATTATGGAAACGAGTTTCTTTATGTTATATCGGCATTTTTTTTACTTTATTCTCCGGTAATAAAGTGGCACTTTATTCCCTCATTATGAGGGAATAAAGTACCACTTTATTCCCGGTTGGGACGATAAGTATTTCTTTGGTAAACTGTTAAATACGTCCCTATTTATACTACCCCGCGTTCGGCTCTATCTAATTGGTTAATCTTTAATCTTTCTCCAGATTGTTCCATGTTTCAATTCTCTGTTCTAATTCGGCGGTTTTTTTGATTGGCTTTCCAGATTGACTTTGACTTTTAAAAGTGTGGTTAAGAGAGCTGTCACTGTCAGAAAACTTGATTTTCCACAACAAAATGAAACGGAACGTTACATTACTTTATTACTTACATTGTTTACACTTGATTTTGATTTTAAATTTACGTCCATGCAGTAGGTACTCCAAGTACCGTGACACTTGAAGCGTTGATTGAGATATTTACTGGAAGATGCCCAGCCTTACCGCCAGAATCGTGCCTAAAAATGATGCTGGCGGATAGGGGTTCAGAATCGGTCCATCTGTCCGCCAGCATCATTATTAAATGCAGTTTAGTCGGGTTCAGAAATTACAGATAGCTGTAATATTACGACAACAAGATGAAGCGATGTTGCCACGTAGTATAGTTCATTTCAGCCGTTTTCTCGATCTCTTTTCAATTCATGACACTAACAGAGATGGAACAAACGAGCGGGAGGCGAGCTTATTGTACGCGATAGACAAGAAGTGGTGCGGGTAAATATCTTTTGCACCACGGCTTCAGTGTCCAAATGCTGTAAACAAAATATGAAAGAATTTTTTTTATTTGTTAAGAAATTTGTTAACCACAGAAAATGTGCTTAGATTTTCTCATTAAATATTTATACATATTTCGATAATGTGTAGTAAAAAGTAGAAAACATTTTGCAAAAAATTAAAGATAAATATCAAAGCACACAGAACCGTAAAGGTTGTGGTGCAAATGTACGGTTTCTTTGGCCATCACGGTTAGCACACGGCAGGTCCGAGCTCATTTGTGCGGTCTGGGCTTTTACGATTTTAGAGGACTAAACGGCTGAAATGAACAGTACCTTGCCGAACACTATAACATGGTGCCAATCAATAATGATGGTGCTACACTTACGTCAGGGGCGGATGGAATGAATGATAAAACCGATTAGACGTTCCGGCCAGAGAAATTTAATTTGCCGACTTTCTCAAATTTACACTCGAAGACGAACTACATACTTAGCTATTGATATAGAGCTTGTGTTATTTCGATTTTAATTTAAGTGTTTATTAAGAGGAACGTCTCCGCTTTATCATCTGTGATTGTAGAACGTCAGCAAAATGCATTAACGTGATTTTCTGTATTAGCAAGGGCACGTATTAAAATCTTGTTTTACACACAACATTCCATTTAAAAAAATGTTATTAGCCTCTGTATAAATTGTCTTGGCTCATCTTGTATGTTCAGAAATAATTTCCGGTTATAGACTTTGTGTTTTTAAAGCAAATTTGTAGCTGTCATAAAACTCAAGCTATCAAAGTCGGACGCACTATTGCCTCACCCTGTATAATAATTCTTGAATTTTTTTTATTTAATTAAAATTTTTTTTACATTGATTTGGTTTATGTGATTAAATCTTGAAAAACAAACGAACAACTGTCAAACCACACAGGAAAATAAAAATTTTGTCCTAAATTAGTTTTGTATAGATAGGCGTAAGGATCTTTTTTTGTATAATTTTTGAACTTTTTGTAAATTGTTTTTTTATTTAATTAAAACTTTGTTTACTTTGATTTGGTTTATAAAAATATAATATTGCCTGAAAGGCGACTTTAATCATCGAGACGTGCGACCTGAACCATGAAACACAGACCGAACGGAATAAATATACCGCAAACATATCTCGTCCCGTCCCGTGCAGCTATGGTCCCGTGGTCCTGTGTCCACATTCCACACCATAGACAATTTGGCAATGTCGCACACGTACAAATGCGTAAAGTGAGCCTTCTGGAGCCGGTACCTGATTCATAAAACCCAAAAACCAACGTTGGCCGTCTGTGGCGCCACCGTACAGTGCAGACAATGTGGGTGAGGGGACGCAGGGCAAAGAAGGGAAACTCGGTCGACTATTAGCACGGGGTTGGGTATCTTCCAGTAAATATCACAATCAACGCTTAAAGTCAGACCGCACGTGGACCAAAGACGAGGGATGGGCCGTTGCCCCGAGACTACGCCACTGATTTTCCCAGCCGCCTCTTCCAAGTTTGCTTTGGCCTCACGTGAGCTGCAGGAAGACCGACAAAGTGGTTTTACCTCGCGTCAGTCCGCCGGTCCGTCGGCAGCGCCCCCACTCTTCGAAAACGGCGAAACTCCCGGCTGGCTGTGGCTGCGTTGTTTTCCTCCGCGCGCGCCTCTCATTCGAGCTCGAGAAGCTGCAGCGTGCGTACCGTTCGTCGTTCCGCGTCAAACCGCGCCTGTCCAATTTTTCCCATTGTCGTAACAAAACGGATTTTCCCGTCGAACAAAAGAACGTCGCGCCTACTACCTGCCGTCGTCCGGACCGGTCGAAATCGAAGGTGCCGTGCTTTCCAGTTGTGTTTGGTGGTGTGATTCGGTTCGATTTGTGCCCCTCCGCGTAGCATCGCCGGGTCTGCTCTCTCCGTGCAAGTGGATTCGTTCAGATATTATTATGGTGCCGAGTTGAATGTTTACTTAGCGATAAACGTTAAACGTTTGTGTTTGTGTGACTGCGACTGCTATTTTAGTTTCTTTACCAACATCGGCTGCCACGTAGCGGCTATTTTCGTTTTCATTGCTGACCCGACCGACGTTCGCTATTTTGTTAGCGACCGACAACAGTGTGAAATTTGTGCCGCCGACACCGCGCCTCTATTTTTAAGTGCCATTTACACTTCCAACCAACGTCCAACGTCGGCCGAGGTTTCTTGCGACCAGTGAATATTATTATTGGGTGGTGATTGTGCGTCGTCTTTGGTTCATTCGTGTTAGCCAGTTGTTGTTGTTTTTTTTTTTTTTAACATTAGTGCTTCCCCTGTACCCAGGATTACAGTGTCCTTTTTGGATTACGTCTCGCTAAACTGTTATTGATCGTCACTTTTTTGGTACGTACATATTTCACTATTCCATTGTTCCATGGCCTTCAAGATTTCGCAACGTTCTGCATCGATTTTCTTTTGATTGCGTTGCAAAGCCGCCTGCGTTTCTAAAATCACCTGTTTTTCGAGCCGTCTCTCAGAAAAAGCGCCAATACTCTCCTTCCTTCTGCTCAATGAAGACTTGAGACTTTTTCTGAATTAGAGGTTTTATTAATAATAATTAAGGCAATGAACTCTGACATTTTTAGATTCTTGCTGCCAAGATCGAAAAATTGGTAACCATAACCCTACTTTTAGGTTTCTTTTCCCAGAAATGGTACACATCAATTGTTTTACATGCCAAATAACTCATTTGTTATTAAATTTTGTTTCAATTATTAGTTTTTTTATACATATGTAGTTACAAAATCGATATCAATGAACAGGAGAAAGATAATTATAAAATGATTTTTTATTAATCTTCAATCGAAAGTGCTAATTTTTTTAGTTGTTATTCTATTGTACCCAAGCTCTACTTATATGAAAAGGGTGGAATAATTTACCTGTTACTTATTGGGACATACACTAACCTACCTACTTTCTAACCAAATTGGAAAATGAGAGTAGAAAACTATACTAGAAAGAAGACAATAATATTCCAGTTCCCAAGAATGTTTTCAATTTCTGTAAATTCGTTTTTTTTTTTTTTAGCAATAGACAGTAGATATCCATAATATAATTAATATATAAAGAAGTATATAGGTATACGTCAAACAAACAACCCATCACCAAAGTGTTTTATTATCATCTGCATTATAATTTTCTTTCCATTGTTTAAAGAATTTTTTAATGGAACACAAGGTTTTTCCAGAAGATAAAAATATGCTTATGTACCTACATCGTATCATTTGTTATTATGTATACAGGGTGATTCACGTAGCCCGTGCATTAGAAGTTTTTCAATTTCCAGTTGGATTAGAAATTTGAAACTTGGAAGGCAGTCATTATCAGTCATGCTCATTCTATCTAAAATATTTTGAGCTCTCTAGCTATACAGGGTGTGCAAAAAGTCGGTATCAACTTTCTTATTTTAAATGTAAACGCACCATTTTTTCTACATGGTCTAATTGGTCTTCCAACTTTGAGTTTTTATAACATTTGTTATGTAAACTTATTTGACAATTTTTGACATTATGTTAATTTATGTGAAAAAAAGGGTCGATGTGGTAGCTTACGAAAAAATTCGTATCTGGCAGACGGTTTTGAATTTCTGAAAACCAATTTGTAAAGTACTTAGTTCGAAGTCCAGACTAACTTCTGATATATTAATGGTGGTTCCATCTTATATGGGTGCAGACAAATTTCAAATATCGCAACCAAAAATGGTCAAGGAGTCATTTTTTTCAAATGGCACCTACAGATTTTTTTTACACCACTCGATAGAAAATTGTATTTTGGGATGAGTTACTTAAGCATTCCCTATACCTAACTTCATCCCCTATCAAATTAAAAATTAAAATCCAGAAATTTCATCAATTTTGCACAAGATTTTTTGGTTTTTTAAGTATGCCATGGAAACAAAAGACAATTGCAACAATTTAATTATGAAATGAATATCTTACTAATTTTATAAAACAACAACAACAAAAACTATCAAGAACCGTCTTAACAAAATTCTAATGTAAATGTTCAATGTGAGCATCATTTTGATTACTACATTCTATCATTTTATATCATTGTGTAGCTCTTCTTATTTCGTTGGTGTCAAGACTGTCAAATGCTCTTATTATTCTCCCGCTTAATTCCTTCATGTTGCAAAGTGGTGAAGTATAAACTAAATCCTTTATATTCGACCCCAAACATAAAAGTCTAATGAGGTAAGGTCTGGAGATAATAAGAGCATTCGACAGTCTTGGTCTCAACTAAATTAGAAGAGGTACACAATCTGTTGAAAATGGTTTAATAGAATGTATGTAGTAATCAAAATGGTGCTCACATTGAACACCTACATTAGAATTTTGTTAAGATGGTTCTTGGTAGTTTTTGTTGTTGTTTTTTTATAAAATTAGTAACATATTTATTTTATTATTAAAATGTTGCAATTGTCTTTGGGTTCCATGGCATACTTGAAAAACTAAAAAAATCTCTCGGCGAGATTGATGAAATTTCTGGATTTTAATTTTTAATTTGATAGGGGATAAAGTTAGGTATAGGGAATGCTTAAGTAACTTATCCCAAAATACAATTTTCTATCGAATGGTGTGAAAAAAATCTGTAGGTGCCATTTGAAAAAAATGACTTTTTGACCATTTTTGAGTGCGATATTTGAAAATTGTCTGCGCCCATACGGTACAAAATGGAAATACCGTTAAGATATCAGAAGTTAGTCTGGACTTTGAACTAAGTACTTTACAAATTGGTTTTCATAAATTCAAAACCGTCTGCCAGATACGAATTTTTTCGTAAGCTACCACATCGACCATTTTTTTCACATAAATTAACATAATGTCAAAAATTGTCAAATAAGTTTACATAATAAATGTTATAAAAACTCAGAGTTGGAAGACCAATTAGACCATGTAGAAAAATGGTACGTTTACATTTAAAATAAGAAAGTTGATACCGACTTTTCGCACACCCTGTATAGCTAGAGAGCTCAAAATATTTTAGATGAAATGAGCATGACTGATTATGACTACCTTCCAAGTTTCAAATTTCTAATCCAACTGAAAAACTTCTAATCGACGGGCTACGTGAATCACCCTGTATACCTACCTTATCGAGTATTTCGATGTAGGTATGTTTATATGGGTGCAGCCATCATTAAAACAATCCGGAATGTTTTGTTGTTTGCCCAGAGAATAGCATTGAGTAAAGTCAAAAACTTTACAATTAAGGGCCGGTTTTACGAAAGGAGAATAAGCCACGTATAACGCTATTCCGGAATAACTCGGGATAAATGGGCTTTTACGAAAATCGGATTGGATAAATCCAAGTATGAACTGTGGACCGTTGCTATGTAAACCGGCCCTTATTCCGGAATAGTTATTCCAATGCTTATCCGACTTTCGTAAAACCGGCCCTAATTGTGACTTAATTATTTCAGCAAAATTTTTATATTTCCTAAAAACGCCTCAATTTGTAATTTTGCTATTTATTATCATCCTTTTCAGAAATATTCCAAAGCAATAATAATTACTAAGGGCCAGTTTTATGAAAGTCGGATAAGCATTGGAATAACTATTCCGGACTAAAGGCTGGTCCACAGTCTCGAGTTATTCCGGAATAGCGTTATAGATACCTCCTGATATATTCACTTTTCGTAAAACCGACCTTAAGCAAGTAAAAAAATATTTATTAATAAATGATACAAACAATAATAGTAGACAACAAACTATAACTATCTGATGTTTAGTCATAGGCTCATTAATAAATATAATTTTTTTGTAATCGTCCCGGAATTAATGAACAAAGCTTTCGGCAATATTCAGGTGTAAGGACCGAACAATTGTCCTGCAAAATAATAAGAGAACTAATTAAATTAGGAATTTTTCTTTAAGGTTTAAGGGAAACTTCTCAGCTATCACATGCGTTTTTTTCTCACCGTATGCATTTGACGTGCAGAGATTAGTTCCTTCATTTTAGATCACTGCATAAAAGAAAATGGAATGATAACAATATAAGTCAAGTGCAAGTAAATAACCCAGTTAATTTAATGGAACGCAGCTAGTTCATAGTGGTAAGCTCCGCCTTAATCCAGTATCGTATTCAGCAAGCTACTATTTCACACGTTGTTACTTCATACTGAATACAGGCCTGGTTTTCGTGCGCCAATATGATATCTCAAGACAATATTCATAATGTTTTTTGATCTTTTATACAGAGTACAGTGTTTTTTACATATTGCACTAATTCGTACTATTTCACGGCTTTCAAGGTTTTGCGACATCTTGCCTCTAATCTGACTCGGATAAACTTGTGATTTTTTGCGAGAAAAAACATTTGATAGAAAATGTGTGCAGTTCATGAAACTATCAAGAGATGCTTGACGCACTGAGCTACAACGCAAGGTTTGGTTCATTGTTTCTCTCTTGCTCGCTGAGGACGACAAACACACGCGATAGGCACCACCCCTTAACTAATATCACATCATTTTCCTCCGATAGCTTCTTTCTAATGCACTGAAATTCGATATAGAAATTTTTTCTGGTTGTGTGATGGTGACCTGCCATTCTGCACAACGGTGACCGTTTGCTTCAACTACACCCTTCAAAATCAGCAGTCTCAATAATTTTGCATTTAGTGCATAAGAAAAAGGTGTTGGAGGGTGCCATCAGAGAAAGGGTGAAGGTGGTATTTACCACGTGCATCCGTTGAAAACTAAAGAAGTTGCGCAAGAGAGATGGATTCACTCAACGTCATGTTGTTGCTGATTGCAACGTGCATGTTTTTAAATTTCTATGGCACCAAAAACTTCAATTTAAAATAGGGCTTCTATCCCATAAGAGTCAAAGTGAAAGTTTGGAAAACAATATTATTTGCATCTACCAGTATATTTTAAACCTTCACGATTATTTCAGTGAGTGCTTTAGGAAATTTACAACCTTGCTCAATAGGAAGGTACCTACATATTAGTGTTATTAAGTCAAGGATTTTGTTTGAGGGGCACTACCAGGTGTTTATAGGCATTAACAATGTAGTTATAATGTAGGAAATACATGTGAATACATGTTTTATATGCACATTTGATTTTATAAGAATCTAGATTCAAATCTCGAGGATGATGAATGGGTAAAACATTTTATAAGCATCCTGTAAATTTATTTACGACAATATACCTGCTGTAGATAAATTATTCTTCGCCACATCTCGCAAAGTATTTTTTTTTTACTTTTTTTTATCTTAAATAGTGAAATGGATAGTCTTAAATTGCTTTTGCTTCGTATATCTAGATTTTGTAGTCTATCAAAGACGAGACAACTCTCTCCTTCCCATATATTTTGCCAAGAAGTGGCAACACGTTTTAGTTCCTATTGTCTATTATTTTTTGTTACATAGATGTGTATCTACATTTTAAAATCTTTTGCTGCTCGCCGGTTATTTCTTCCTGGTATACATGTGAACTCGCCAAATTGTCGTTGTTTGAGTTGGTTGACCATAGTGACTTGGTGCTTTTTTGGTTATTTCCCACATACCTACTTCCGCTTTTAAAACACCAATTTTTCTCTCCAAGGTTCTTAAACAACACCGAACAGCATCAGACCTTGAAAATATTTATTTTAGTAGGTGGGTACTTTTCTCAAATTTTGCCGAACTGGAAGCCGGTGATACTTAAACATTAAAAACTGTAATGAGTTTCTACGTTATTGTTGCAGTCCAAGTTAAAACCTGAACTAATTTCGACTAAACAATAAATTCCTTTTCATCAGCTGAAAAAAGTGATTGTGGTGGCCTCCGAAGGTTAGTAGCGCATCTAACGGATGTTTCACTACAAATGATCAACTATTAATTCAAAAGCGCCGCAGGCATTTTAGACTAAGTAGATAATGCTTCGTTGAAAGGAAATACGAGTGTGCACGCCAAAAGCATTATCCAACATAAATTGGCCTTCGTATTCTTGTCCTAGCACTACTATAATTACTTTTTCGTCACGGACAAATTTATAGAGGCATAATAATTATTGATGACGCTCAAATTTACCATTTGAATCAGCCTCACTCAGAAACACCTTGCAGCCAGTGAAGCACCTACATACCAACAACTAAGAACTTTATAAGAGTTCTGAAGAAGAAAGGAAAGATTGTGGAGAAAAAACTAAACTGCGACGTTCTGGACCAAAACTCTGAACGATACAGATCGAATACTACAGTAGGTATGCAGTATGCACAGTCTATTCTATTGGACGGAAAGACACGTCGGAGTGACGTAGAAAAGTTGATGACGAGGTAGAGTTCAAAATTAGGCGTCGAGAGGTGGCCCAAGACGAGAGCAAAGCGCGGGAGGTTCGAATAGGCGCGCGAAGTTTAAAGAGGTGACGGGGTGGGGAGTCACATTATGGTGCCGTGACCAGGATAGAGGCTCATAAGATATTGTGGTTAGTGGGAATTAGAAGAGCGAACGTTTGAGGTTAGTAGAGATAATTAACTGAATATGATTCCTTGATAACCTCTCAGCCGAGGGGTTGACCACTTAATAAATGTGGTGTACAATCTACAGTAAATGTCCGGTAGATGCGATAAATGTCCTGCAAATGTAGTAAATGTCTCGTAAATGTGATAAATGTCTTGTAAATGTGGAGTAAATGTAGTAAACTTTTGCCTAAATGCGACAAATGTCCTGTAAATATTATAAATGTGGTTAAATGTGATAAGTCTCTTGTAAATGTGGTAAATGTGGAATAATTGTAGTAAGTTTCGTGTAAATGCGGTAAAGGTCTGGTAAGTATCAATAGGTGCAGTAAATGTTCTATAAATGTGATGGGTGTAAATATGGTAAATGTCCTGTAAATGCGATTAAATGTCCTGTAAATGTGATTAAATGTTTGGTAAATGTCTGTAAATGTGATAAATGTCTTGCAAATGTGGAAAAAATGTTCTGCAAATATGATAAATGTTTTATGAATGTGGTAAATGTGATTAAATGTTTCGTAAATGCGGTAAAGGTCTGGTAAGTACCAATAGGTGCAGTAAATGTTTTATAAATGTGATGAGTGTGGTGTAAATGTGGTAAATGTCCTGTAAATGCGATTAAATGTCCTGTAAATGTGATTAAATGTTTTGTAAATGTCTGTAAATGTGATAAATGTCTTGCAAATGTGGAAAAAATGTTCTGCAAATATGATAAATGTTTTATGAATGTGGTAAATGTGATTAAATGTTTTGTAAATGCGGTAAATGTTTTGTAAATGTGATAAATGTCTTGTAAATGTGGAATAATTATAGTAAGTTTCGCGTAAATGCGCTAAAGGTCTGGTAAGTACCAATAGGTGCAGTAAATGTTCTATAATAAATGTGATGAGTGTTGTGTAAATGTGGTAAATGTCCTGTAAATGTGATAAATGTAAATGTGGTGTACACCTTTACTCGTAGTGGTCAACCCCTCGCTCTCAGCTAACAAACGAAGTTTTACGTTGGTTCAAAAGAGTAGAAAGCTGCAGCTCAAAACAAAATCTAGAAAATGAAGCGCTATGGTCAACCAAACCTACAATAGAATGACTGGATCCACTGAAGAAACAAAAGCGCAGCTTTAACCACCGTGCTTTCTGGGATGTGCATATTGTATAAGTATAAAAAAATACATTTGAGTGCAGCGCCAACTGTAATAAAAAAAATCATCTCGAGATTGGTATTGATGGGACTAGAAAAATTGTTGAAGCTCAAAAGTCGCACTAGCCGTTTCGGCCGACCTAGATTATTGGGACATTTATGGCGATGGTGCTGTCTTCGCGAGCTGCAGTTCTTGAAAGCTCTTGAACATTTTCTGGTCGTTCTTGGCTTGAGCTGTTGTTTTTTCGCATTGATAAAATCGCACCCGGAGCTGCGTAAACGTCCATGGACTTTTAATTAAGCCGTCATCAGTATTGTTCCTCAAATTAAAATCAAACTTATCGATTCGCTTGTTCTCGTCAGATCATAATTGGGGATTGTGCGGCATGTTGGTGGTCGTCCTTCCCTCGTCTATATTGGCTGCTGGTGGCGTTGTCAACGGTGTCGTATCCTGCGCTTTCGTTCAATGTATGTGTGTGGTGCTCGTGTCGGTCACTAACCCTTGGTGATCTAGCTTTGTCGGGGCCGCGCCTGCCATAGAGATCGATAAATTGGCTCACCTATGAAATCTATTAGCCAACAATTAAGGCCCACTCATTCGTTGCGTTACAGGGCCGATATACTCTCTCCCTTTGATCTATGCAGTTATATGCAAGTTTGATGTCGGTCCAGTTGGGGCGGAATTGCCTCATTGGCAGGGTCGCGCCACCAAGGTCGGAGTTTTGCTTACATACGTCAAATTTATACAACTGGGTTATCTTATCGAGCGAGGAAGATTGCTTTGGAGGCAAAAGATCAAGAACCGGGCTTTTCTTAAAGTTTATCGCATTATTTATTTTTTAGTTCGCCTAAAGCAATGTTTACTTCTTTGTAATAAAAGATAAATTTATTGATTGATAAGAGTACTTAAGTATAATGAATGGACAAGTGTTACACATAGTACTTACCTTCAGTCATTTGTTACAATTTAATTGAGTACCCTCATTTGTTTATTATTGCGCAACTCATCGATATGTTTAACCATTTTTCAACATCGTAAACTAAGCTGGCCTCAAGTCACGAAGACCATAAATAGGCCAAAACTTAATTTTTAAGAGCCAACTTTCAAGTCGGTTTGATGCCTCCAGTTGGGCAACAAAATCCAAGACGGAGGAATAGGTACACATGAACGAACGAATCACTCGTATGAGTCGATGATTCAATCCGTAATGCACTGACCGGCAGCCTGCACCTGAACGAAACTGCAAATAGAAAATATGGTAGGCGATAACGATTTCTCATTGATTTGTCCACCGATTCGCTTTGTTTATTCACACATGAATCATTTATAGAGCCACAGAATTCAGATCGACCGGAAGGTGGGTTGAAAGGAACGAGTCACGATTAACGAGTCTTTTTGCTGAACCGAATCAGAAGATTCCAATCACCGAGATCCTAGAATACGATACTTGAAATAAACACCAATTATATTACGCTGGCCTTAAAGTGCCGTTAATCCATATGACGGCACTTCACTGTGTTAGGGCAAGGAAAAAGATTAGAAAAGTTCTTTTCAAGTAGTATTTTTTAATCGTGTTTAAAAAAAAATACTGAGCTCTGAACGTATTGTTTGAATGAGGATTTGAACCCGAGGCCTGTGTATTGGTACGCCACCTGTTTTCCACGGCTCTAAGGACCTCGCTAGTCGTTGCGTGTTCGATCTTTGTACTGTCGCGTTTTCCCGCGATGACTTGCGTGTTGCGCACGCATTAACGGCATTTTAGTAGGAAGCCGTTTGACGGCACTTTAAGTACAGTGATTATATTAACGCCCGGTTTTTGGAGTGAGACATATTTAGTTCATTGGTTGTACATTTTTTTGAACCCACATGGAACTGTAAAATACCTACAAGCCAACATAAGGTTCTACAGTCATGAGCCACCTGTGATTACCTCTAAAGCCGCCATTCCATGACGTGTGGCTTATGGGATCGTTGAAGCTCGTGCAGACTTTCGCGTTCCATTTACCGACAAGAACGGGAAAGCACAAGTAGGTGTACTTTTTGATGACGCTGGGACAATAGCGGCCACTTCTGCAGAAGACACTAGAAGACAGGGACGACGAGACGGTAGAAAAGACTACAGAAGATGCACCAAAAATATTTGTCAGAACCTAGGAAGATAAATATTGCGAATTTGTTGTTTAAAGCCGACAACTCACGATTGGCTTGGGTTCGTCAAAGCTCGTCCAGACTTTGTGTCATTTACCGACAAAAAATTGTAAAGCACAACCCCAATCTAAAAATGATGGGCACGCCCATTCTCATGACGCGTAATGACTTAATATGATCTTAATAATTTCTGACTCGCCTATGAATAAAGACAAAATGAAGAAAAAACGAAGTTTGTGAAGTGAAATTGACCAATGAACGAAAACAATACTAAAACAAAAATATAGAAACAAAAATGATTTGACAACATGGTGATGACAATGGGGTCGTATTTAACAGTCTACCAAATTTACCCAATATTTTCATACAAAAAATACTTTAATTTTCCAAAAATACTAAATGCTCACCAAAATTAAGAAAATACATAATCTTAAAGCGACAACCAAATATTGACATAATGCTGGCCTCTTATATATTTTGTTCGCCAAAATAAACTTTTGTTGACCATAAATACTAAATGTTCACCAAATTTTATTCCGCATTTAATTCTAACATAATACCCAGATATTTAATTTTCGACAGTGTCTTATATTATTTAGCAGTTAAAAATACTATTTGTTGATCAAAAATACACAAGCAATAAAATGTTGTGCAAATGGTAAATAATTTTATGCAAAATTATAGATGTAGATGTGCTAGGGCAAGGAAAATAAGAGTAAAAATAGAAGTGGTTTGCACAAATAAAAGATATTGATTTCCGTAATATATAAATGCTTTGCTGTAATTGGCTTGCATTATGTAAAACGTAAAACTTCTTTTAGTGGTAATTTTTAATGTTTTTTTTTTTTTTAAATTACAGGGCCCTGAATTGACCTTGTACAAAACTTTTTTCGCGGGCCTCTTGTCTGGAAGCGCAAGCGGCAAGGAGAGATGCGCGAGCATATTTCATTTTTGGAGTAATAGAATAATTATTTGACGCACAAGTAGTTTTTTTGAGAAACACTAAATATAAATGGATAGCGGGAATATTTATTATGTACAGCACGGACGCGTAACTTGAGCGTTCTAAATTTGGTGAACATTTAGTAAAATTGATAGACATATAAAACAATACGGAGCATAGTTATTTTAGTGGTGATGTTCTCATTTTCTGATGTATAATAATTTGGGTTTCATTTAGAATTTTTGATGTTCATTAAATGTTCTGGTGGACAGTGCAAGAGATGGTATCTATGGTTTAATTTGGTGTACATTATATTTGTTCTCATAACAATGTACTTCGGTAAGGAAGGTTCGAATGCATTGGAGGCCGAAAGAGCAAAAGATGTTGAAAAGCCCTTGTACAATATGCGACGATAAACGACGATAAAGAACCGTTGTCATGCAGATTAAACAGGTTTTCGTTGGCGACATTGTAATTAGATAAATTATCATCCACTTTGCTTGTTTGAAAAATTTGAAAATTCTAACTATTCTTCCATGGGTTCGGTTTTTTGCTTCTTGTATCAGGCTGGAAGTTTTTCAAACGAGACGCATCACTAATAAAACGTCCAAATAAGAAGACACAAGGATGTCGCCGTAAATATTTACGTGACCGATGAACTTTAAAAAGGTGAAACCAAAACAATAAATAGTTGTATAGCAAAACATAACCTCACCTCTTTTATGGTCATTCAAGTTTTTTCAACAAAAGCCCGGACAAAAAGGAATTTTATGTTCGTGATGACGATCTATTATGTGCTGGGTCTGACATTGAAATATCTTGATGCATAATAATAGGTGCATATTTTAAGCAAGAAATAGGTTTGATGCACTCATCGATTTCCACTCGTGCTCGTTCACGTTTTCGTTTTGACGATTGCAGAAAGACCAAAGTGCACGTAAAACGAAGAAAACGCAGCACAAAAATACGGAGGAGTTTTTAGGTGTAGAGTAGGTATTTTTGCGTATTTAAGCAGGGGAACAAATATAATGTACACCAAATTAAACCATACATTCCTTGCACTGTCTACCAGAAAATTTAATGAGCATCAAAAAATCTAAATTAAACCCAAATTATTATACATCAGAAAATGAGAACATCACCACTAAAATAACTATGCTGCGTATTGTTTTACCATTGCTTACATTTTAAATTCTATATGTCTATCAATTTTACTAAATGTTTACCAAATTCAGAACGCTCAAGTTACGCGTCCGTGCTGTACATAATAAATATTCGCACTATCCATTTATATTTTGTGTTTCTCAAAAAAACTATTTGTGCGTCAAATAATTATTCTATTACTCCAAAAATGAAATATGCTCGCGCATCTCTCCTTGCCGCTTACGCTTCCAGACAAGAGGCACGCGAAAAAAGTTTTGTACAAGGTCAGTACAGGGCTCTGTAATTTTTTTTTTTAAAAGCACGATTAGAAATTACCACTTCAAGAAGTTTTATGTTTTGTATAATGCAAGCCAATTACAGCAAAGCATTTATATATTACGGAAATCAATATCTTTTTTTGTGCAAACCACTTCTATTTTTACTCTTATTTTCCTTGCCCTAGCACATCTACATCTATAATTTTGCATAAAATTATTTACCATTTGCACAACATTTTATCGCTTGTGTATTTTTGTTCAACAAATAGTATTTTTAACTGCTAAATAATATAAGACACTGTCGAAAATTAAATATCTGGGTATTATGTTAGAATTAAATGCGGAATAAAATTTGGTGAACATTTAGTATTTATGGTCAACAAAAGTTATTTTGGCGAACAAAATATATAAGAGGCCAGCATTATATCAATATTTAGTTGTCGCTTTAAGATTATGTATTTTCTTAATTTTGGTGAGCATTTAGTATTTTTGGGAAATAAAAGTGTTTTTTTTTGTATGAAAATATTGGGTAAATTTGGTAGATAGTTAAATATGACTCTTTAAGCAGCAAAGCCAAGTGCATTTGGAGTGAAAGCAGTGGAGGAGTCTCGAATATCATTAACTTATTTCCTGCTTGTCTTGTCGTCGATCATTACGTTTGCAATGAAGCGAACGAAGCTTATGTAACGCAATGAGAGATTTCAGTGGGCGTTCTGAAATGGGGAAAATAAATCGCCGCCGAAGGTAAAAAATGAGACAAGACGAAAATGAGAATGGACAAACAAGTTTCGAGGAATATTGTCTGTTCCTGAATTCCTGCAGCAATAAATATCTACGCTTCAGATAAATGTTTCAGGCTGGTTCGTGAGGAGGGTGCATCATAAGTTTTATTTTTATGAAAATTTTTAACTACGCGGCAACTCTCAAAAATTATAATCTCGTTGTAAGCGTGAAAAAGTTTTTATTGTCACAATAACGAACGCGTCTAGCAAGACGCTGATACTGGCAAGATAACCTCAATTTCGAAATATTGATCCCAACCACTTAGTTCTCTCTGTTGGCCATGCGAAAAAGCGAACACAATGAAGGCGGTCCGTAGTGTTTGTCGAGCTCCAGAAATGCATGACAATCACATTATGGTCAATTGCAGCCTCAAAAGTGTCTTATCAGCATTAAGTACTGCTGCGTCACCTTTTTGATTTCGTCTATCCAGGATCAAGGTTTTAGTTTGTATGATAGTTTCGGAAACACTTCAAAACTCACAATTTTTATTGCCCAGAATCATTGACACCCGCAGGGAGTGGCAAGACAATTGAACCACCTGGAAATTTTTTCTTCTTGTGGTAAGATTAATCGTTGAGGTGTTATTTTGAAGGAACCAGTCTCAAGCATCTTTCTTCCAAGATGGTGACTCAAGCCTTCTCCAACCCCCTCTCAGTCGCATTTCACTTGCACTCCACGGCGAAGTAAAAAGAAGCCGCTACGGCGCTGGCGGCACCCCCACCCTAAAAATTGAGAAAGAAGATCATTGTGACCATGACGTTTGGGCACCTTGATGGTTGTAGTTTTTGACTGTTTTAAGACAATTTTGAGCATTGCACGTTGTGGAAAATGCATTTTGTGAGCTGTGCACATAATGCACAATGAGGATTGTGAGCGATGCATTTTGAGAGAATTGATCGGCACCCATAGATTGCAGAACGCCAGTAGCTGCTCTAAAATTGGGTTTTGAAACGATAAACTGTTGGGTTTAATTTTAAACATTGCAGCCGTCATCTGAACTCGTGTCACAATAATTGAATCGGGCCGTTTATTATTCAGCAACAAAACCATTGTAATTTTTTGGGCAGTCCTCGTTCCGTTGTCTGAAAAGCTTTATTAATTTAATTAAACATTGTCCTCGCCCTCTCTCTTTTCGCAGCTTCGTGTTTAATGGAATGGTCAGTGATATGTTGAACAGACGAGAGAATATATAAATTTTACAAAATTGACCTGGCGCGCTAAATACCGTTATATTGTTCGGACTTGTAGATCTCTCCCGTTAACTATGTAAACAAAACATCTTTACGATATGCATTCCGACTTATTACGGTTAAATGTTGATGTGTTTGCCATATCTGAAATTTAAAACCTCGACTTGCAACATGTGCTGCTTACTTCTATTTGCATCTAGTGAAATCTGTCATTTCTCCTTTCACCCAACCTTTTTCTTGGTTGGTGATGGAGTGTTTCAGTATGAGTCTAGACATTGATCTATTGAAGGCTTTGTCTTCGTAGCGGTAACCTACATAAAAAAAGTACGATTTTAATTAAACAACGATCGGAGATTTGCTAGTGGTAAACCACAATTGGAATTGTATAGGTTAGAATTGAAAACGACATCTTATTGAGTTACCATCATTAATAACTTCTATGATTGTAACATACGATTCTCTATCATGATTTATTGTTAATTTTATTTTAAGTACATACTCTAAATATTTCTAGGTTAGGTACTTGCTTTGTCATTGAAGCATCACGTTGGTGCATCTACTGATGCTAAATGAGAAGCAGGGACCGCCACTGGTTTTTATCACATTTATTTGGACTACCCATTGGACTGTTCATCATCTATCCTCAGAAGGTTTTTTTTTCAGAAATTATTGATTGTCTTTCATTTCTAACCAAAATTCCACAACAATAAAATATCGCATACCTGAAGATTATTTATGTATAATTTTTGAATTAATTTTCCTCTTTTTTTCCTCTTCTTTTTGTTTCTAGTAGTTTATTCGAGTACCTTAGTGTTTGTGAAAGCTATCTACTGTACTAGTCTTTTGGCCTTTTATTGCGTGGTTCTAATAAATTGTTCAGCAATTTTAATCTTTACTTATTTTCTCTTTACTGGTGCTTTCTTCTCTTTAACTCGTCTTTGCAATTATTTTTTTTCACATCAAATTTTGTCTTCTGCTTGTTTATTTTGGATTTATTGGTCATTCATTGACTAGCTGACGTTTATGGTTATCACTGGTTCGTATTCACATCTTGTTCTTCAGTGTTTCTTAAAATTTGTCACTCCCTTTTTTACAACATCTTCATTAATTTTCTTAAACTTTTTCGTGAGTTTTCTTTTTTCTTTATCACATAAAAATATTTTTGCTTTCTGCGTTTTGATTATGGCGCTTTTCTATTCCATCGGTAGATGATACAGGTATACCATGTGAGAAAATTCCTACTATGTACTTACATATACCTAATTATATTTTTCAAGCATTTAAGTTGAAAATACGACACTTTTAGTTTGATGAACTTAATGAACGGTTTAGGAAATATAAAATATATATTAATTTATAACAAAAAAGAGATAGATATGTTTAATGCTAATGCTCTTCTATATGTATAAACTATAATAAAACATGATAATTTAGAGTACTAGTCGGTAATAGTTAAATTCACTGTAGACATTACACTGTAATTGGGCCTGTTGTGTAATTAATTATTATTATTATTAATAAACAAATTTCAACCACCCCAAATCCGGCGTAAGCATTGCTTGACTATCTAGGACCATCTAACTTACTTCATGTTAAAGCCAACATTTATCGGGATCGTTTATAAGGTCGTGAAATAGCAATTTGCAATTTAATGCATTTTCGTCGATCATAAGCCAGTAAAGCACAACGGCGATCGCCCTGCGAGCTTCATTAAAATTAATTAAGCAGCTTGCAGGAATGAAAACTGAAGTAACGGCGCCTTGGTTCTACGGTCACGATGATATTTTAGAAGTCAACGTGCTCCAGTTAGTTCCGGTAAATTGTATCGATCCACTTCTTTCCAACGTCGAAGGAGAAGAGGAAGATTTAATTACAGTTCATCCAAATTTCATGAGTTAATCCATGCTGATGGCGTTTATGGACAACTTTAGTCTTTCGATTTTTACCGCATCGTGCATAGGTTCATGAATATATTTGCCTGCAATGCGTCGCTTTAAATTTTAAATCGTAAAGAATTGTTTACAGATACATACCCCAAAGCGCATCAACGGCAATTTAATTTGCCAACAACTTTCCATAAAACTACCTGAAGAGTCTGTTCACTACACTAGGAGATGTAGGAGGTGTATACCTACTTACTCTTGACATTTGGGGTAGTGGCAGGAAAAAAAAAGATACACTTTACTTTTTTGTAAAATGAGTATGGATCGATGTCCGGTGACGTTGAAAATAAAATTCTTTGTTATTATGCTAATTAAAATTGCGTTTGGTGTTGAAAACTCTTATAGATAAAAATATATGAATGAGGAGATACAAGAGCTCATTTATACATAATATGTATCTGTGTATTGATAGCCAGCTCATAAACCAGCTGAATCAGTCAAAACTTTATTGATACATTATGCATTACGTCACAAAGTGTATCTTTATGGTTGCATGTATTACTTGAAGTTGTGGTGCATCACATGCAAATGCCTTGTATGTAGTTATAAACTGAACTTATGGCTAATTACTAAGCAGATCATTTCTTTGACGAGTATTATCAATTGTATTATTATTACTAATTCTTAATTCCCACTTAATTAATATCTTTCCAGAATTTTTTGATCGTATGTGCTTGCAAAATTAATTAATTTGTAGGTGTCATACTCGTAGCTCTTCAATTTAACTTCGATTCAAGAAGTTTAAATATACTTTAATCACTTTGTAAATATTTTCGAAGGTTTCAACTTTTTTTTCTAACATTTTTAAGTTTTTCTTAGCACGATTAACTTATTTTTCATTTTCTTTGGTTTCTATTTTAGTTATTTATTGTAGTGATGCACCGAATAGCGATTCGGCCGAATACCGAATATTGGGCTCACCTGTCGTGCCGAATACCGAATATTCGGCAAATATTCGGCCCAGCAGCACAGTAGGGTGATTCTTGCGCATGACTACATTATTTACCGCTACCCTCTACGTCTAGCGCTCACACAAGTTTTTGGGACTGTTATGATGAAGTGGCGATGTTGGCGGCAGAACAAAAATAGTGAACCACTTCATGAGAAAAATACTATTGCAACCGAACTTGACACAAATTTAAAAATTGCACGCATAGCAAGAAATGAGAATTCTTATCTTTGGTGGGCAGCCCAGCCCATTGAAGTCAATACCCATATTTAACACAATTTGCTGCAATTTATCTTTCTGCTCCTGCGAGCAGTGTTTACAGTGAAAGACTTTTTTCGGAAGCTGAAAACGTTTATGAAGACAAAAGGAACCGACTATTGCCTTCAAACGCAGAGAAATTAGTCGTTCTGCACCACAATTTACCACTAATAAATTTTGAATACGAAATGTGAAGTAAACAATATAAAAAAAAATTCTTATATTTTTATTTCTAACAATTTCTGTGTTGTTTCAGTTATTTCAGTTAATGTTAAATGGTTGCGTTTAAGTTCAGTTTTTAATATACATTATTACTTGTTATTACTTAGGTACAAGAAAATTATTTTATTCTAATAAACGGTACTTTTTTTAGTGGATAACTTTTCTTTTATCTCAAAATATAAGAAAATTAAATGTAACTATTCGGTATTCGGCCGAATAGTAGCCAACTATTCGGTATTCGGCCGAATAGTGCAAAATAGGCCGAATATGCCGAATACCGAATAGTTGCCGAATATTCGTTGCATCACTAATTTATTCCCATTTTAGTATTTTGAGAAATGGCATTATTTTTCAGCAATTTTACATTACTTCGAACTGTTTTTTTTTTGGGTACATTTTTATATTTCATCTCGTTTCGTTAACACCAAAATCAAATTAGTCTCACTATATTTTGTTTTCTTTATTTTTCTTGGGTTGCCGATAAAGTGGTTATTTTAGATTTGTTTTCTTTTTAATCAACACCAACATTTTTTTTATATTTTATTTAACTGTTTTTTTTCATTAAAGCTGCTATAATTCAACTATTTTTGTCTTTGACATTTACTACGAAACAATAAAATGTTTTAATTAAAGGATGTTCAGTAAATGCTATCAATTTGTTTGGATCCAACTAAACTACATGCTTAGCAAGTATTTATTGTATAATAAATCACAATTTTACGAGATTATTTGTCATAATTACCTCGTCTTTTGCCGTTTCTCCTCCATGCTGGATCTTCACGTGCAATTAGCTATTTCCAGTTTCATTTCCTGTCAAGACGAGCATATGGAAGCTCCTATATTTATGTTATGGCATACCGTCTCCAAAAAACATTAAATTCGAACTAACCTGGCCTTGAACATAACGAAAAATAGAAACTCATCTGCAAAGCATTTTTTTAACTGTTACTTATCTTTGACCATATTGTTGTAATCGTTGGGTAGACGATAGGGAACTCGAGAGAGTTAAAAGCATGGTTGAACAGAGAGAAAGTACGTGAGTCCCGTGGCACAGTGGTTAGTGCACCCCGAATTCGGAGCGTATGGTTGACGGGCTGTAGGTTCGCACCCCGCTCGGTGATTCACATTTTTCTCTGGTTTAAAGATTGTTATCAATATCTGCAGCGAAAAAAAAATTATTAGTAAAATTTTAATCCGTAAATTTGATGCTGTGTTACGATGGTAATTGTTTACAATTTCCACTTTTCGCTTTTTGTGCTGTTTTCTTTGGAAACCACCGTAAAACATCATTAGAATGCCATTTTGAGCAATGAAATGTTGTGCAAATGATTAATAATTTTGTGCAAAATTTATAGAAAAAAAAAGATGTGCTAGGGTAAGGAAAATGAGTAAAAATAAAAGTAGTTTGCACAAAAAAAGATATTGATTTTCGTAATGTATACATGGTGACGAATGCGTTGGTGTAATTAGTTTTTTGAAAATCGAAGAGTGGGTAAAGTAAACAATGACCCGATTCTTTTTTTTAGCTAATAACGAATTATCTGTGAGTATCTACCCATCTGCCTATCTTGATGGGACTCGACGGTGAGTTTCTGGCGTTTTTTTTGCAATGGTGGCCGTTATCTGCATGGTTGGAAGTTTTCATCGCCACCGCTTGTATTATTAAAAGAAGGTTTGAAGATTCTCAAGGCGATAAGTCTTTTTTGTTCCCACCATGAAAATGATATATAAGGAGTCGGTCACATAAAACGTATTTGAAGAATGTCCACAACAGCTCACCCGAGACTCGGTGGCCTTGTGATAAAGTCGTAAAGGTTCATTTATTTCACAACAAACGTGCTGAACAATGCCGAGTTCACCGAAATTAAGAAAGTGGCTAAAAACGGGTTTTTATGTTATCTTCATCATATCAGCCGGTTAACGAGTTTGTAATCTTCGATAAGTCTTATCGCCTCGCCGTGGTTTTCTGATAAAGACGTGAACTTTTCTTCTGTTTGATTTCGACGCGCTCTGGCGCGAACTTGACATTGACGAGAAAATTTTGCCGATAAAAATTATGAAGAAAAGTTTTTAATTGAGAAAGTAGCACGGTTGCGATATCTTGCAGACGGTGATGAAATGCAATGCTGTGAAGAAGTAATCAACGTGTAATTAATTACGCGGGGGAACAAACAATCGAGGATGTGTTGGACGCATGGTCTAAAGCTCGCGGCTTTTCACTGATGAGAATCAGCTGCAGGCTGTTTGTTTGCTCATTCCCCTACAGATTTGGAGTTCTCAGAACACGTAATGGAATTGTCCACAGTATTTTCCTCCGGTATTTTCTGCATTTTAGATTTTGGGAATTTCAACAGGGCAACAGGTCAATTATAACGTTGAGTGTAAGTGCAGATTTGAGTTGTATCTTTGAAACAGTATACAGGTTGAAGACACTCATTTCTGATTTGGTGACGAATATTCTCGCTTTCATACGTCGTTTATCTTTATTGATTACAGTTAATTGCGTATTAGATATTTGAAGAGGAGCAAAAATACTTTTAATCTAAAAGTAGTTAAGTATGTTGACTTTTTTCCGGTATCCATTCATTTTTATTCAACTCTTAATATGTTGATGATTATTATACAGTACAACTTTAATAATCCGGACACGCTTTAGTTCGGACACTCCAGTAAATAGGACGCCTCTGGAGTTCGGACACTTTAGGAATTTTACTTCTCTAATTCGGACATTTGAACTTGTAAACGAATCATATTCACGACAAGAGGAGGAAATGAAGAAGAAAATGAAAATCTAACAGAAAGAGTTAAACATTCAAAAGCAGACATGTTTTTCCACCTATGTTTAGTGGACAGAAGAACATGATATTTTTTATCAAGATATATTATTGCTATAGCAAATCTAAAGCGAAGCTAGAGAGCGTTAGAGAGATGTTAAGAATATTTCACAAAAAAAATGAACACTTTTTTAAAACTACATAAGTACCTACATATATACATTATATATATATATATTATATATATTATATATATATTATTATATTATAATATTATTATTATTATTACCAAGTCAGCTTTACTAATGCATTGCAGCGCTAAATTTCCATTTTGATAGCAAAACTCCGTCATATTGCTGCATATTGTGCAGCGATTGCAGCAGTAAAATTCACTGTAATCGCTACAATCGCTACACGATATTATGAAAATAGGCTGTAATAAAATGAATAATAGATGGCGCTGGCATACACTTTTTCAAACATTATTGCTAATTGGAAGAACTGAATATGTTAGTTATAACGTGCAATATTGATTCGTGCACAGCTATAGCAATGTTTCATAATAATGTTTACGAAATGCTACTGGAGGGTGTATGGTAGATTTGGAGTTACACATCAACTTCCAAATTGAATCCAAGTCAACAATTTCGTTTTCAGCCAAATTGCACAATTAAATCAAAAATATGTATTGCGTTTTAGGTCTGTATCACCAGAAGTTGTAGGTAATTCTGAAATGCTAAATTGGACCACTTCTTTGATTTTACAAACATTTTAAAAAAACCTTGGATACTAACTTTAGAATCCGTAAACTTTAACGGTTCAGTCATACCTACGTGGAAGATAAATTTCTGAACAACTAAGTACATATTGTGCCAGAAGGAATTGTAAATTTACAGATAGATTCAGATTGCCGCTGCAAGAACTGGATTTCGAGATATTGCATCCAGAAAGATGTCATATCGCAGCGTGTGTTGCGATATAACCGTCACAAATAGTTTTTACGCTTCAAACGTTAGCGGTTCCCGCACTTCCAAAAATTTTTCAAATAGTGTTAACGAATAGTTAAAATAGTTTCTGACTTTTAGGAAACCCTGTATTTGACCAGCTGTACTGACTGCGTCTTGTTGTCTTGGAACACACAACACAGACATTTTTATATCCCACGGCATTGTCTATGAATGTTTGTATGTAGACAACTTAAGGATATTAAGGAAAATTTTTAATAACAAAATCAAAAGGAGTAGTGATATCTGGTAGTCAATTTTATCAAGGTATATTGTAGATAAAAAATCAATTCTATTTTCATAATTCGAGAAGCTAGAAAAGTTGTAAAAAGTGAGTTGAGAAGCTGGTATAATGACGTGAGATTAGTGCAAAAGTTACAACTTCAAGACAGCAGAAGCGTCATATTAAAAAATTTATATTTTGTTAGAAGTAATTTTGGAAAGGTATACTGAAACATTAAAGAAATTTTTCATTTTCCGGCCTTTTTCATTTCAAGGAAGCTGATGCAATAATGCAGCTATATAACGTGTTATAACAATGTATGCATGCATATACCAATATTACACAACCAAATTTACATAAAGTTACTGGGAGACATATAGTATATTTAAAGCTATATATCAACATTATTTCTCAGTAAGAATGAATAGTTCGAGTTTCAGCCAATTTGCAACATAATTAAAAAAATAATTTCTATTTTATATCGACATTACCAAAAATTTCCAATGTAGTTTTGAAATGTTAACCTGGATCATTTCTTTGATTTTACAAGCATTTTACTAAGCTTCAGGTACTAATTTCAGAATTTGAAAACCTTAGCAGCTTATTCGTATAGACCCCAAATTTCTGCGCAACTGAGTATCTAGTATGCCTGAAAAAATTGTAAATTTACAGTAACATACAGATTGCAGCTACAAGAACAAGATTTCGAGATATTGCATTCAGAAAGATGTCATATTGCAGCATTTGTTGCGATAAAACTGTCATAACTAATTTTTTAAGTTTCAAAAGCTAGGGACACTCGCACTTCCAAAAAATTTTAAAATAGTAAACAAACTGTAAGACGTTTAGAAAATACTGTATTTGACCAGGTAAACTGCTTGTGTGTTGATGTTTTCTTAGATTCAGCAACACAAATACTTCTGTGGGCATCATCTATATATATTTGCATGTGGAAAACTTATTGATTTTTAGGGAATCTTCTAATAACGAAAATCAAAAGAGGTACTCATATTTACTATTTACTATTCTCCCAAGTAGATTGCAGAAGCATCAGTTTTTTAGAGAAAGCAAAGATGTCTATAAGTAACTAAAACTTATATGTGAAGGTGAACTTGAGATAGGCTATTTTAGAATTTTTCTTTTCAAAGCAAATACGGTTTAGATATCACAGAACGTTGTGGCCAGTATAAGAGATAGAAAAAACATCAACGACACCAGATCTAATTAAATCCGATCTAAGACTCCAGGAATGCAGAATCGTCCATGGGCCATCAAAAGCATACAACGGGTCTACAAGCAAACATACTAAGTAAGTTTAGAATTGAATTAGCTTGTTGTAAATTTAATTTTAATCTTTTGAAAAGCCAGAAAAGTTGTAAAAAGTTGAGTGCACCAGAAGCCGGAATGATGAAGTGAAATCAGTGCAAAAGTTACATCTTGACATTGTCATACGAAGAGTAAACATCTGAGCAACTGTGTACTTCAGAAAAAATTGTAAATTTACAGATAGATTCAGATTGCAGCTGCAAGAACTAGATTTCGCGATTTTGCATCCAGAAAGATGTTATATCTCAGCGTGTGTTGCGATATAACCGTCATAACTGATGTTCACGTTCTACATGTTAGCGGCATCCACACTTAATCCGGAAATTTTTAATACTGTGTTAACAAACTGTTAAAATAGTTTCAGACGTTTTAGAAAACCCTGTATTTCATAAGCTGATTGTGTGTCATTGTTGTCTTGGATACAGCAACACAAACATTTTTGTGGGGTAGGCATCATCTATGAATGGTGTAGGTGTAGAAAACTTAAGGATGTTAAGAAATTCTTCTAATAACAAAAATCAAAGGAAGTAATAATATTTAGTATTTAATTTCACTCAGATAGATTGAAGAGGCGTCAATGTTGCTGAGAAGCAACGATTAGGGACTGAAATTCGTCAATGGAACAATAATAATTATTGTCTTTAAAGTGTCGCGATATGACAGCTATATGAAGTTTTGGTCCTTATAAAACTGCATGCGAATTTCTTGACTTCAATTCTGAATCAGACCAGAAGCCGACGCAATGATTGAATTGCTCAAGGTCACTGATGTTTGGTCGTAGTGCAACGTTCTTCGGGCTGCTTCGGGCCCGATAATGGCACTACGACACGACGTGCTCGTATTTCCGAAACTTTTTCCTGTTTGTTACCTTGAAAAATGCAAGTGTGGGGGGTGATGTAACCGCGGCGCAGGATTTCATCCTGCGCCGCGGTTAGATTTTGTTATTACCGGCGCGGCGGCGCTCTCTCGATTCCAACGTGATTTACGGTGGTGAAATCGGTTTTTTGCGTATTTTCGTGTTGTTCTGGTTTTTGGAAAAGGGTAAGTACCTATTAATATATTTTGATTGCACTACGCTATGTACAACCATTTTCCACTTTTCTTGCAAAATCTGTAGTATTGCCTCTCCTTTTCGATCTAGATAGTCTAGATGGCAACTGTGAAACACTGGCTCCAAACTTCAACCCCTTAAATCTGATACCTAGAACCTTGTCAAATAACGTGCCAAGTCTTGGGCGCTGGCAAAGGGGCGCCCGGCGAGCCCTTTACACTTTATACTAACAAAAAACGGTTTGCAGTGATGGTCAAAATAATTTATTTGCTTCTTGCAGTTTGATTTGTTTACGAAAGACCTCGAGTTACGGGAATAACCGCCAAAACTGCATTCTATTCCCGGAATTTTTATTGTTGCTTCGATGCGTTTCTGCTCAAAGGTTGATATTGATGTATACAGGGGTTTATTTATATTGGAAGCAGCTTTTAATAGCGAACGTATCAGTTTTATCGTATTTTTTTTTATATCGATCATACTTCATTTTAGTAACAAGCAAAACTTTTCCGCGTTTCTGGTTTAATAGTTGTTTGGTAGTTTTATTAAACGATGAGAATTATTATGTAAGTACAGCTTGGAGAAAATGCTTTGTCGTAACGGGCGGCATTGAGGGCCGCACGACTAAATTGAGCGACTGTCCGGATTGTCCTGTTGGCTTATTTTGAACCCTTGGAGGGAGGCTAGCCCGAAATTATTTGCTTGAGTCTGCACAAGGAGATTCCCGGCTAGCCTCTCTCCGAGGGTTTAATATAAGCAACACGACAGTCGTGCGGCCCGCAATGCCGCCCGATACGACAAAACATTTTCTCCAAGCTGTACATCACGTTTTTTTGTCTCCCATTTGAAAGCTAGAGCCCCCTTCTTTATCAACAAAGATATTTGTCAGTCCAAAAGTTGGGTAGTCGTACTTGCGCAACTTTCGGTAAAAACTCAAATATCAATCAATATCGAAAATGAGACCTCTAATCAAAATCTTGCAAGTATAATTCTTTTTTCTAAATTGAACGAGGAATCCACTAAATATACCATTTTTGGAAGTATCTAGTGGCGTAGGAAATACGGTGGAAAAGCGAAAGCAACCCCTCTGCAGCTACGCCAATGAGCAATTTTGACAAATGGTTCTAGCGTTAAATAATAGGTACCTATTTTAGAAGTACTTGAACCAGATTTGGTCAAAATTGCTGTGACGGTCTAAGAGTTATTTTAGGTCATTTTTCTCATTTGCAGTCAATGGATTCGAGAATTGCCAAGGTTTTCATCAAAAGATGCGATGAACGGTGTGTAAAAAGACGTCTCTTCCCCACAGATATTGCTGAACCAGCAGCCACCACCATAGAAACTCTTGCTTCCGAAACTATATTAATTGAAAACCTAGATTTAGCAGAAACTAAATCTAGCACCGTGTTGAGTACAACACAAGATTTATCTGCCGGTAAACTTCATGGTGCTACATAAATCAGATAATTTAATTCCGTATGTTTCAGGCACTAGTTCTAAGAAAAATTTAAAATATTGTTTGTCTGAAGATAGTGACAATTTACCAGATGATGTTAACGAGGCCGACTTTACCGAAAACGAATATCATCCAAGTACTACAAGCGAAGACAGCACCGATAAATCAGAGAACGACTCATTAATAATCAAACCAAAACCCAAAAAACGGGCTGTAGCCAGGAATAAGACAAAGCTTGCTGTTAGCACCACAGAAACAATAGAACCTAATCTTTCTTATCGTAAGTACGCTATTACTTCTAACGTCTCAAAAAGCTGAAAAACGAGTTGAATGAATTATCATTGTATCTAATACCCTAGACACATTAAGGAGATTAATTATCGTTAAGAATAAATTACTAATTTAGTTTGCAATAGGTCCCGACGTTATTTACCAATTTACGTACATTTAGCTTATATGGTTATTTATGTTAATTATCGCTAAACTCCTAAGGTGTCAAGGGTGTTTACAGTCTAGGGAATATTTGTGTAAACCTGACTCACAGACTTTAATTAAAGACGCCTAGAATCATTAAACCTCGTAGGGCCGGTATTTCAGTGTAATGTAAGTTGTTACAATGGTTTCTATGGATATTAGCCATAGTTTAAGAAAAAAATAGGTTTAAACCACGACTGAAATCCTGGGCCTAATAAATTAAAAAGATAACATTTGAAAAAGATTTACCATAATCAGGTGTCAAATAAGCAAAGGGACAAATAATCCACCATTTGCCTACACCCAAGAAAGTAAAACAATTTATGATGTGTTGCCATATAACTAATCAACCCCCGGCAGACCCCTTAAAGCCCATTGGAATCTTATTAATTTTAATTGAAACATTTCTTTGGACTAAAGGTATAAAAACTCTTAACGTTGTTATTATTATTTAGTGACAGAAGACCGTACCGGTACTAGTGGTACTAGTGGCCTTGATAAGGATGCTCCTCCTGAACTAGTCAATTTGTGCAACGTAATCATCAAAAAGGATGATGCTGCAGGTTCGTCCTATGCTGTTTATTTGGATGTGGAAAATGTCATCCATAACGGCAGTGGGATCAAGGGACGAGTAGTGGAACATCTTAATATTTACATGACCACACTCTCTGGTCCAAAACATAGATTGTCACACGAATGCAGTAAGCACTTTGTTAAGGATTGTATTGTTTAATAATTTTTATGAATTTAAGGTCTTCCTGGTACAGAGAACGATAACTTATTGGCAGCTTGCTTCTGGCAATTGAAGACCGGTGAGGTGGAAATCTTGCCTAGTTACTGCTTGCAGCCTGGAAAGTATCAAAGCCGAGCAACTTTTGTACGACTTTTAGGACATTTTTATGCTCCCTTCTTTTTTCCACGAGAAGCATCGTCTGATACTTTTCCTATTGTTGACGAGAAAACGAAAAGCAAACTTCATTTCTGTTTCTTTTGCAAGAAATTAAAAACTTCAATTGCACGGCATATCTCTATGGCACATAAAGATATTCCATTTATTGCAAAAGCTGCAAGAAAAGGAGTCGACCAGAAGTATAGAAATAATGTCTTGGAACATTACAGAAAAAAGGGGGATAATCTTTACAATGACATGGCCAAAGAAAGAGGTCTGTCGTGCCGAATTGTTGTAAGAAGACCCAAAAAGATTAGCCAGGATAACTACTTGTCGTGTCCGGTATGCAAACGGTATTACACTAGAAGCAATTTGGCTAGGCACGAAATGAAATGTAGTCGGCGGCCGGCCAATTATTACAGTGCAGTTAGAGCTCAGCGTAACCAAGAAGCAGTCGATGTAGCTACATCTAAAGCTGATTTGCTTTCACGGGTAAACAAAGAACTCATCATATTTTTTGTTTGTTTAACTTGGCTTCTTTTTAGATAACCTCAAAGATGTTGGATGACGAAATTGGCAGAATTGCTAAATGTGATAAGACCATAGTTGGTATGATGGAGATTGCTGCAAACGCTTACGCCAAAGAAAAGCATTTGGATCATAATATACGACAGAATGCACGCATGTTGGGACGACTTTTAGTTCAGTTAAAAGAGAATTCAGAAATAAAGGAGTTGTCTGATGCGTTACATCCCTCACACTACGAAGATATTATAAATGCGGTCTACAAAGTATGTGGTTTAAATAACGCAACCTACGATTTTAAAATTCCACAAGTTGCCATGAAATACCGTTCTGTTCTTACTAAATGTATCGAATATTGGGAACACAACTTTCAAAAGAATAATATTCTTGAAAGTGCTTTAGAAGTTCAAACTTTATTAAACTTTAAGAAACTTTTTCACGGCAGGTATAATTCTGACGTAAACAAGAAAGCATTGAGAACATCTTTGGAAAATAAACTTCGAAACAAAAGACATCTGCCTGATGTTGAAGATATTTTCAAATATAGTACTTATTTAAAAGAATGTGCTTCTCAATATTATGAAAAACTACATAAAAGGGATTTCTCCTACAAATATTGGTTCCAACTAGGTGAGGTTCTATTGCTCGAAATTCAGTTATTTAATCGTCGCCGTATCGGCGAAACGCTAAGAATTCCACTTGAGGCATTTAACAAAAGGGAAAGCATCAACGATGAACAGAAATCTGCCATGAGCAGGCTTGATCTCTTTCTAGCCAACAACCTTGAAAGGATGCAAAGTATCGGGAAAAGGGGTCGGGTTCTGAGCTTTCTCATCAGCAAGGATTTAATCAAATACTTGAAACTTTATGTGGCGTTGCGTTCTGAAGCAGGAGTTGATCCTGATAATCCCAATCTTTTTGTAAGCAGCAGTAATGGGGTTCTCAACGGTTACGCAGCCATTGTCAAATATTCTGTTGGATGCGGTGCAAAAGAACCAAATTCTCTTAGGGGTACTGCTCTTAGAAAGCAAGTTGCCACTATGTCTCAGATGTTTACATTAAGTGATAATGATATCCAGCAAATTGCTGATTTTATGGGTCATGACGTTAATGTTCATAAAGCCGTGTACAGAACACCAGATCTGACTTTACAAATAACTAAGTTATCTAAATTTTTTATGGCTGTTGGAGATACTAATTTATTGAAGTATAAAAATAAATCTATTGATGAACTCATCGAAATTGGTGGAATGCAACCTGAAGAAGACACGCACAGTAGTTATGATGTTCAAGACGAACACGACATGATCGATGCCCTTAGAGACGAAGTCCAGATAGAACAGGCTGAACAAGGCGTTGATAACAGACACAAGTGTGGTAAGTGTTAGTTTCCAATCCTATTCCGTTATCTCGTTGCAAGGAGCTTCTGGCTAATTAACTAACACTAGATTAATTTTGCTCCGAAGTAATCATAAAACTGTTGAAGATAGTAATTGATTCTATTCCTAATAGATGCCGCACTCCAGGAGGATGTGTTTACAGCAGACGATAATTTACCTGAATGGGAAATGCCTGAACTGGACATGGACCTGGAATTCAGTCACCAAGATAATGAAGAGCCTCAATCAAGCAACCACATCAACCAACCCACATCAGGTGTGTAACTTTCTAATTGAGCACACGCTGAACCAGAAATGTTTAAAAAATACGTACTCTCTGTACAACATCCATAAAAATTAAGGTTAACCTACCGGCCTCTGAAACAGCGTAAATTACACCATTGTCACTCTCGTAAAAAAAAAAATATCTTTTGTGTTCTTTAGGAAGTTGAAATTGTAGGAGTAGCGTAATTGGACGTCGCACTCGATTGAGTGCAGGCTGTTGTTTCCCTCTTTTTTCTGCCTGATAATCTTCGGTTGATCGGTACAACTGTAGAAGGCACTTTCTCACATTGCACCATGCTGAATGGTAAAACTAGAGAACTCATTCTAACTCCAACATAGAACGTAATTGTATAATATTTCTACTATTGTTACATGTATATCTCTACGTCAAGACTCGAACGCGGTCTAAAGCCCGAAAGAAACTTTTGCATGCTAATACCAGCAAGAATCAAAATATAAACTGTTCGAAAGGTCACATTCCTTTTTGGAAAAAGTTTACAAATGTTTTTTATTAGCTTTCTTGTAAAGTACGATTTATGGAAATAATTAAATTATTTGCATACCAGGCAACGTTGCAATTGCCATGACGATAACGTCAAATACTCGTATTTTGAGGTGCACGTAATGATTTTTTCGTAATTTTTATTAAGTAATGGGAGTCCATAAAAAATTATATTTGTTACTGGATCAAACGCTAACGTCAAGCTTTAAATTATACCGCAAGGGTGGACAATGATACGCATTATTTCTTTGTTTTACAAAAATGACTATAATAAGTATGTTTTACATTTTAATTTATTGATATTTTTATCTTTTGATAGTGTGTACGCGATCGCAGACGCCAGATATCAACTCTTCGTCAAAATCAGTTCCTCAAGCAACGATTACCTCATCGCTGACACCTTCTAAGAAGATGCGATCTAAGGAGATTGGTAGTATGGTGGTATCTCCGGCTCCAAAGAATCCTGATAGGAAAGGGATGACGGTGACCCAGGGAAAACGAAACAAAGTTATGTGGACTGCTGAAGAAAAACGTCTTGTTAGGGATTATTTTTCCACAGATATCAGTCGCAAGCGGCAGCCATCCCGAGACAAATTAAATACATTTTTAAAAAAGTTTGCTAACCGGTTAAAACACCGTGACAGCACTAAACTGTATTCCTGGATTCAAGCTGAAATTAGAAGAAATTCATAAATGTAATATTTTCTGCGTTAAATCCTTACCATTTTGGAGTAAGGTGAATGGTACTGTGGTAGGAGCCTGAGAACTCCGGAGCTGGAGTCATTTTTGAGGATAGCTCTGACGTGGTCTTGGTTTCGTTTCTTGTGTCTCCAACTTCTGGGGTGATGTCAGACTGTGCCATGGTACCATTTTCTTTTAGAGTTTTGTGCTAGCACGCAGGGTGGTGATTGCAGATCCGGTTGCCGGCTGCGTAGAACTGTGGTAGTTCTGGTGCGGCTGTCAAACTTTAGTTGTGGCAAGCAAACTTTGGTCTCCACCGGCGCGAAAACAACAGCATACGCGAAGAGGTCTAGGAATTGGCTCAACTGAAATTTGGGGGTTGCTTCGGACTGCGTCGGTTGTGCACTGCCTTGCAATTAGATCTGAAATTGTCACCATTTTAGTTTTACCGGACTACATCGGTACCCATTAAGATTATTTTAACTTTGTTTTGGTTTAGTTTGAATATTTGTTTCGCTAAAGTGTATCGGAATTTTGCCAAGATACACCGTTGCGTGAATTTCTTGTGTTCACTATTTTTTCTGTATTATTTACCATTAATCGATCTTTAGCCTTGACAACTATATATATTTGTAGTTTTAACACTTTCGGGACCCTGCAGAATGTTAAAGCTCGGTTGAAAAAATAAAAGTGGCAGCTAGGATTTTTTTCTTTTCTAAAACTATGTATAGTGATTTCTTATATTTAAATTTTACTTTAAACTGAATCAGTAGTTTGTATTTTGAATATTTTTTAATATATACTTTGTACTTTCACGAGCAAGATTTTCATTTACTGAATTGGTATTTACGTCTGCTACCACAAGCAGTTTGTTGCGATCAAAAGTGTGCTAGACAGCTGTTGGCCAGTGTTTGTATTTTTGTAGGGTGGACCGGAACAGTGTTCCCCTACCCTGTCAACATGATAACGAGTAATGGTGGATAGGAGCGGTGTGTGACTGAAGGTCTGAGTCGAGATTTGCGGAGGTTTTAACCATTAGAACCATTTTGACTTATTTGAGTTTGTATGGGCGTTACTAGCCGTAATCAATAAATTCAGTGGCGTTAAGAAACGTGTAACAGAAAATTTACACATTTAGAATGTTATTAATGATTGGTATTCGTTTGTGAGTAAAATATTAATTCACAACTCAAATTATTTATTCAATTGAAAGTACATATTATGTATGAAAAGCAAATGTTACTGATTTTTAAAAAAAATGCGTATTCATAGCATTGGGCAATTGAATGAAGTGCTCAAATTAATGCAAAAATAAATTTATCTCTAAATTATAAGTTGCAGTTCGGCAATTTATTGTTATAACGTAATCTATTACGACGGTTTTCAACTGTGGTTTGCTTCTTGACTAGAGTGTAGAAGTCAACCACTAATTACAGAGCTCCGCCAAGTGGTCATCATTCGAACTATTACCAAATTTCATTTCGCGCTAAAATGTAGTGCATCGATAATTTGAAAGCATGCAAAATATAGCGTACCTTGGGGTTATACTTATTATTATATTATATATATTATTATTATTATTATATATTATTATATTATATTATATTATATATATATATATTATATATTATATACATTATAATAAATACATGAATAAAAAATCGAGGTGCTAGTGTAATAATTTGATATTAAAGGCATTTAAAGGGTTAAAAAATTATACTTCAGTAATCCGGACCCGCCGAAAACTATATCTGTCCGGATTATCGAAGTTCTACTGTACTTACTTGTATCGATGTTTAGTCAATCATAATATTGGAGTAAAAAGAGTGTAGGAAAAGGCTTCAAAAAATCTATTTTTATACACAAGATTTTATTTAAAAAAAAGTTACTTGACCCTGTATAATCTCTTGGCTCACTCTTTGTATTCGAAAATAATTTCCGGTTATAGACTTTTTTCTCTAGTTTATTTATGTTTTTTAATCAAATTTTTAGGTATCGAAGTCCGACACACTATTTTGCTCCAGCCTGTATATACTTTTTTTTAATTTTCTTAATAATCCAGTCAATGAACGCTTAGATGGGGAGTCTAGAGAGAAATGTCAAAAGTAAATTTTTTTACTTCAGGGGTGTGTTTGAAATAGTTTGAACTAATTAGGAGGTAACACATACTAAAAGTCCTGGAACCTACTATACTCTGTACGGAAATTTAAAAAGTGGCTCATCAGCATCATTTGGAGCGTTGCGGGCGGGCGCTAAATAGTAAGGACGTTGTGTGTATGATGTGGCAAATTGGTTGTGCATATAACTCGACAGCAGTCGCGTGTTGAAGTGCTACAGCTTGTTAGAGTTTGTGAACGTACAGTAGCCGTCATTGAAGAAGCCCAGGGTGAAGTGAAATTCATTCCAACTTACGGTATGCTTGAAGTTGTTTATAATTTAAAACTGAAATGTGCCGCTCTATTTCGACTAATTTTAGTTCACCTGTGCGGTTTTCAAACAAACTGTACCCCGTGGTTTAGCCTGGTTGCAAATGTAACGTAAGTTAGAATGAATTTTGCTTCACCCTGGGCTTCTTCAATGACGGCGACTGTACATTAATGAGTCACTTTTTAAATTTCCGTACCCAGAGTATAGTAGGTAAGAGCAAGGAGGCCCAAGGAAGATACCGGTTTTGGGTTTTTTGCTTATATCTCGAAAACGGTTTGCTCTAGCTAAAAAGTGGTCATGTACCAAATTGAAGCTGACAAAATTTATCATCACAGTGTTTGTTTTTAATTTTATTAAAATTTATATCCAATCAAGATGTGTGGAAGTTTTTGTGGGTATGAAGCCATTAAGGCAAATATTTAAGAAAACTAAACTTTGACAAAATTGATAATAGCAACTGATTAAAAATGGGAACAAATATAATGTACACCAAATTAAACCAAACATCCCTTGCACTCTCTACCAGAAAATTTAATGAGCATCAAAAAATCTAAATAAAACTCAAATTATTATACATACATCAGAAAATGAGAACATTACCACTAAAATAACTATGCTGCGTATTGTTTTACCATTGCTTACATTTTAAATTCTATATGTCTATAAATTTTACTAAATGTTCACCAAATTTAGAACGCTCAAGTTACGCGTCCGTGCTGTACATGATAAATATTGGCGCTATCCATTTATATTTAGTGTTTCTCAAAAAAACTATTTGTGCGTCAAATAATTATTCTATTACTCTAAAAATGAAATATGCTCGCGCATCTTTCCTTGCCGCTTGCCCTTCCAGATAAGAGGCACGCGAAAAAAGTTTTGTACAAGGTCAGTTCAGGGCCCTGTAATTTTTTTTTAAAGCACGTTTAGAAATTACCACTAAAAGAAGTTTTACATTTTACATAATGCAAGCCAATTACAGCAAAGCATTTATATACATATTACGGAAATCAATATCTTTTTTTGTGCAAACCACTTCTATTTTTACTCTTATTTACCTTGCCCCCTAGCACATCTACATCTATAATTTTGCATAAAATTATTTACCATTTGCACAACATTTCATTGCTTGTGTATTTTTGATCAACAAATAATATTTTTAACTGCTGAATAATATAAGACACTGTCGAAAATTAAATATCTGGGTATTATGTTAGAATTAAATGCGGAATAAAATTTGGTAAACATTTAGTATTTATGGTCAACAAAAGTTATTTTGGCGAACAAAATATATAAGAGGCCAGCATTATGTCAATATTTGGTTGTCGCTTTAAGATTATGTATTTTCTTAATTTTGGTGAGCATTTAGTATTTTTGGGAAATGAAAGTATTTTTTTGTATGAAAATATTGGGTAAATTTGGTAGACTGTTAAATACGACCCATTAAAAATTGTTAATACATATTCATAGATTTTGTTATTTTTTTTCACCCAAACAACACGTGCTTTGAACATGTTGAATGAATAAAAATTTTCAAACTTCCTTGGTAAATTTAGTAATAACTCGAAATTGGGGATATAACTTATGCCGGATATTGTCCTATGCGTTGGGCATATCCCTTTTCTATTGTAAAATTCATGAAAAGGACGGCGGCGTTTGTCAATTGAAGGGACCATCATGGCAATACCAACCATTGAAACCTCATTTGCAGTTTTATGGTCAGTTGGGTTTCGGCCCTACAATCATACAAAGAGAAGCACCCTGCCAGTATGAAATAATCGCAACCGAGGGCAGTAATAATAAAGATAAGCGATGAGACCACAATGTGCCAGAAAATGTCTTGAGAATATAAATTTAGGGTAGGTAGTTATTTTTCAAAAAAAAATTTTTTATTTCAACATGTAGGTATTTAAAAGATATTACAAAACTGCAAGTGCTCCAGTTTTAATGTAACCCCTAAATTTTAGTACCAGTAAAATTGTCGATGTTTTTATATTCAGTTCGAGACACATTTTTGGTAATTGTACCTACCAACTTGCCAAAAGCTCTTTTTGGGAGAATGTAAGAAAAATTGGGAAAATTGGTACTTTTCTCCGTTGGTTGTTATTTTTTTGGTCGTTGCTAGAAGGGAAATTAAACTGCGCCGGTTTTCATCCGTCGTTGCGGCATTTTTTCGTTTTGGTCGAAAGGCGAAGACTGAAAGCGTCGAGCGAGTCTCCGCAAAGGCAATGGCCCCGACTAGAAACGCGCCGTTTGTCCCACTTCGCCTGGTTGTTGGTGTCGGATGCTTGAGAATTTCAACATCCAGTTCTCATGCACACAGAATGGAAACGGTAAAATTGCCGTTACACTCGATTTAAACTGGTGGACGATCGTTTTCGGCAAATACGCGACTGCACCACCCACCTAGGACCGATCAATAAACTAATAATCCCCTAGGACTCGACCTCCACTCTTCACAAAACCATCAGGAAGGAGAGGGTCCGAAAAACCGTGTCAATTTTCCGATGATCCAGCGGATTCCGCAAGTTACGCAGAATGTTTTTGTTTGACTCGCAACTTCTTTGTGTAAATGTATTTGCTCGGCCAGCAAAATTACCGGTTAACTTAATGTAGGTTAAAAACTCGGGCGCGTGTGTATCGGAGATTTTGCGCCATTATATGACCCGAATTAAATGGTTTCGCGTACCATTTTGCTGATGGTCGATGAAGGGAGTTTGGGGAATTTTAAAAGCTCCTCGACAAAGCTCCGCCTTAATTCAAGTTATGTAAAATTGGTACTTTGGCAAGTTTCTTCTTCGATTTATCCCGAAGCTTCGTTAAAATAAGCAGCAATTAGGGTAAAAGCCGGCGAAACGTTGGAATTTGAATGTGGCTATTGAAGCGTTTAGATTTATTTGGACGATAACGGGCGAATCTCCCCCCGACCGAAACAGGCACGCAAATACGCAAGAAAGTACTACGGAACCTTGAACATTTATTTATTTATTTATTCTCACCAGACATTACCCTACATTTCTGTTACCTGGAGACAAATACGCAGCGCGAACTTAATCATGATTTCTCTGCGCACCGTGCATGTGAAAGTTATAATTTACATAACCTCCATAACAACTGTTGCGATGAACTTTATAACCTTTAACGGTTCATCGTGGTCTTCTGCATGCATACATACATTTATTAAAATTCTCAACCTCTATCGCTAGTTTTCATGGTAATGGCCCGGTTGACTTTGGTTGTCGCAGTTTTCGCTTTTATCTCGAACCATAAACAACGTCAATGATGAATGGGATCAGAGATTCTCTCAGTTGTTATATACAAACAGCAGCACTTCGAGGCTACATGTTTGACTTGACCTAGAAAATTCACTATCATTAACAATTTAAGAGTTAAACCGGAGGGAGATCGGATCAAGTGGGTACCTACATGTTTCCAGTATAACAATAATTGATGGCGTATTACCAGGGCAAGTGCATGAAATTAGAGTTTCCATAGGCTGAGGTTGAGATTAAGATCACAGCACCCGCTGTTATATTGTTACTTTTAGATTAGTGGAGGGCCTGTGGTTATCCCTCCAGTCCGGACACAAAATTTCAAAGTGTCACGACACTTTAGTTTGTTACGTCGTTTTTCTCTTCGTGCTAAGAAGATTATATGTATTTGGATGATTGTGGGGAAAAATGTTGTCGAAAATGTTACGGTTTGTTGTTATAGCAGAATTTTTCTAACAACTCCACAATCGCATAAAACTGTCAGAATATCGGCTGAAGTCAGCTGCAACACGCGTACTTAATCGACCGTCTCTTATACTCACAGAAAATGACAAGTTTATCCGAGTTATTCACGTCATGGTTCAGTGGGTTTAAGCACGTGGTCGACCGATACGCCTCCGTTGGTGTTTCATTCTTATTCGATGAAGTGAGCGAGACAAGATTATACATAAAACCAAGTCCGCTCCAATATTCTTGCATGACTATACCGGGTGTTTCAACGAGAACCGTCGGTGCCAAATTGCGTATTTCCAATAGAGTTAAAAATTTGAAATTTGGCAGAAATAAACTTTAATGAATGCGCTACAAATGCGCTATTTATGACTTAAAAGCGGTACCTACTCAAAGATCTTTGTACAGAGACCATCATAAAATCTAATGTGGTTAATCGCAAAAACGGCCACAAAGCTGTCAATCAAAAATCCCTTAGGGCTGAAAGTTAAAAATCCATGATAATAACGGTTTGATATAAAAATATTTCAATTACTCGTTATCAATCTTGGAGGTCGTGATCATGAGCTTGAAGAAAATCAAGGAAATCAAGTGAATATATGAAATCACGGTCGAAAGTAAAAACTCCCACCGTTTAAAAAAGAAAAAAAACTATAATGTCATTTTGTAGTGCTTTCATTATAATAATAATTTGGCATCGGCGGTTCTCGTTGAAACACCCTGTATAAACCACTGTATTGTAGTGCATTAGAATAAGACAGCAATAAAATTATTTGCTGAAGTGAGCGAGAAGTTTGCGCGTATATTCTTGTAGGTACCGCTCGCTGTAAATCTGTTGTTTCGTTCATTTTAGTGCATTAGAATAAGACAGCAATACAGGTGTGTGTTAAGGGGTGCAGTCTAGCTATAAGTTTACACCTACCGCGTTGACCATAACTCGGCCGAGCAATAGAGTCAATCGATGATACACTGGTTGCAGGTTGTACATTGTGACAGTTTGATGTCATCGTGGTGTTGTTAGAAAAATTTTACTATACCTATATTATGTTTAATGTTGCTTACTAGAATAAAGGGTAATGAACTAATGAATCGCTGTTATAGGCTACATCTAAATTCGTCGTGATTCCGCTTTTGGTTTCTTCTTTGTTTTTTTTTTTTAAATTGTATTCAGTTTTTAAAATTTTGACTCTTCTCGAATTAGGTATCGTTTCTGATGGCTGCAGAGCCGTGTTTTGGTCTAGGTCAACCAGACTTGGGCTTGGAACGATAAATAAGTATAGCTCACCAATTTATAGGAGCGGGAAGATTTTTGAAAATTAAAAGTAGACAATAATGACAAACTTTGCCTACTACATCAGCAGGCCTGACTCAATGGCTGTCCTTAAATTCTTAACAATAATTATGTATGAAGAATAAGATGCTTACAGGAGCCATTTTTTTTAATAATCCTTAAGAATAATGCCCAGTTTCACAAACGCACATTAGCTAATGGTTCGTTAACGGTTAATTAACTTTTTTCTATTTTTTTTACTACTTTGATTGGTCATATTAGCTAATGGTTCGTTAACGGTTGATTAACTTTTTCTATTTTTTTTTACTACTTTGGTTGGTCATAATTCATTGTTGCAATTCGTAAAGTGTCAAAAATTTCAAAATTTACGTTTTTTCTCTCTTATGAATAATTATTGATTATCCTTCTTTTTTAATAAATTTATTTTTATCAAACTTTCCTTAAATTGAATTCTCAACGTAAGGTCTAAATTTACGAACAGTTTAATAATAACTTCCAATCTAAAGTTTTTTCTAACAATTTAATTGTAAAATTGTTTTTTAGTGGGCCACATAAACAGCGGGATTTTGTGTGGGGGTGCTGTTGTCAGCGTTGTTCAGGTGTTTGTTTCATAAGTCTCTGATCAAGTATCTCGCAATTGTCTTGGCACTTAAGTCTCTACCCTAAAGAGCCACTTATTTCTGGTGGGATTACGCTGGAATCTACCCGATAAACGGTTGCTTCATATCACCTACATTTAATACATAATATGTATAATTACATCATAATTATAACTGAAACAAAAAGAGGGAACATTAAATTATTGGGGAATTTCTAACCGAACCCTATGCACGATTTCAGCAATTTTTTGCTTCACTCGGTTTAATTAATCTTACTACAACAATCAAGCACGAAAATTTCAGATTTTTTATTCAAATTTTTTTATCAACTGAATTTAGTTCACATTGTTTTTGTTTCAGTAGAAATATACGAACAATAATTCAAAATCACAGTTGATGATTCAATTAACTTTTCTTAATTTCAAAGACTTTGCAGGCGGGTACTTTGGAGACGAATTTTTGTTGCATTGTTTTTTCTACTTTTACCCCCCAGGTTGCACTAACGTTAATTAAGAGAGCCATAATTTTTTAAATTTATGATGACTAGTTAATTTTCGAAATCTTGAAGCATGTAGGTGATAACAAGTCATCAGTTTTGTTGGTGCAACCCCAAAAGCAGCTTTAATCACATATTTCGTTAACAATTTGAGTATAGTTATGACGTTTCTTGATTTAACGTGTTTTCCAATCGAACTGAAGGTACAAAGTCTTGACTGAAGTTGTGTTGTCTCAGGATGATTGATCGTGGTTGAAAAAACACCGATAGATTTTTCCAAACAATGTCTCTTTCGGATTATGTCGGAAATCGTGGGCGTCCCGCATGCACAAAGGCATAAACGCCCTGGAAATTATTTGAGCCCAATGATGCTTCGCTGATCGATAAATTGCCACTGTGGCGACAATACCCTCCACCTCTCCATTTCGATGAACCACACACACAATGTGCGCGAATTGAATAAGTGAAATGTTTCAGCAACTTGTCTTTTCATGTGAATCCCCGAATGCTTTTGATTTGATGTAATTGTTTTGCAGTGCCTTCCACCTGTCAGTTTACCTGCCAGGCAGGTACCGGAACAGTTGGCCCGACGATTCACCGCCACAATACTCGAATAACGGACGGATTGCTTTGTGTGGGCGATTGCAGTCACCCTGTGCCTATTGGTCGACTCCTCCCCTATGTGCATTATGCAATCCTGGACTATTATATCGCCCACAAAGCAGCCGAGAAGGGATAGATTTTTGTTATATGAGCGCATTATTCGCGCTGTATTCTGTTACAGTCTTCGGGTTTGTAACAGGATTTCAGGGCGTTTATAAAAAGAAAATTGATTTTCTTCCATTTCGTGGATGCGATCGGCTCAGATGGAGCCACGTCGAGCGAATACTCAGCGCCCGACTGTTCCAGGAATTTAAAAGGGCGGTCGGGATGTTTTCCGAGCGAAATCGAAACTGATTTCAAGGGGTCCTTATGGTAAATACATATTGTCTTTTTTCCAACAAGACCTGATATAGAGTATAATAAGCAGGGATTTCGGCTTGTTTCAAACGTTGGGGGACAACCATTCAAGGTGTTCAATAACATAATACACTTATTACAAACTTTAATTAAAGCATAGGTATGAAGGTGTCAAAATACTAAGTACTAAAACTAGAGTTTTAGGGGCCGATTTCAAGTGGAGACTTGCGATTATGTTGCAACTGCCGTTGTCGTTCCTTATATTGGTGCTGCAAAGTTGCAATCGGACGTATCATTTCCCTGGAGAACATTCGAAATGTAATTATCTAAGGGTCGTATTTAACAGTTACCAAATTTACTCAATATTTTCATATAAAAAAATACTTTTATTTCCCAAAAATACTAAATGCTCACCAAAATTAAGAAAATACATAATTTTAAAGCGTCAACCAAATATTGACATAGTACTGGTCTCTTATATATTTTGTTCGCCAAAATAACTTTTGTTGACCATAAATACTAAATGTTTACCAAATTTTATTCCGCATTTAATTCTAACATAATACCCAGATATTTAATTTTCGACAGTGTCTTATATTATTTAGCAGTTAAAAATACTATTTGTTGATCAAAAATACACAAGCATTAAAATGTTGTGCAAATGGTAAATAATTTTATGCAAAATTATAGATGTAGATGTACTAGGGCAAGGAAAATAAGAGTAAAAATAGAAGTGGTTTGCACAAAAAAAGATATTGATTTCCGTAATATACACTGCTCAAAAGAATTAGGGGAACACTTTTTGTTGACGGCATTACTTTTAAAATAGTAGCGTCATTAAGATGGGGTTTCGAAATTCTGTAAGATACATATCTTTTCGTGAGAAAGTGACTTCAGTAACCTTCAACCAATTCTTTATTCTAAAGACTTGAACAAAAAATGAAAAAAACTACAAAAATCAGAGTAAATGTGATGCAACTTTTTATTGATTAAATTAACAAGTGTCTATTGTCTTAGTGAAAATTAACACTAAATGTCATTTAACCAGTTATCAGAATCAAAATGAGGTATCTCAGTGAGGTAGAAGTTGCATGTGCTGTTGCTCTACGTGAAAATGGGACTTCGATTCGACAAGTTGCAGAAGATGTTGGGAAGAGCCTATCCATCATCCAGCGTTTGTGGAATTGCTATAGAGCATCTGGTCTTTATTAAAAACGTCACGGACAAGGTTGTATGAGAAAAACTACTTCAAATCAAGACCGATTTTTAGTCCTTTCTTCCATGCGTAATCGCATCTCAACAGCAAAAGATAACAAAAATTCACTCAGGATGACTCACAGACTGGAAGTTTCAGGTCAAACCATAAGAAACCGATTTAGAGAAGCCAGTCTTCTGGACGTCAGGTCCAGAAGACCCGTGCAAAAAGCAATCTTGACCCGGCGGCGCAAAAGATACCGTTTAAATTTTGTCCGTGAACACGTTAATTTTCAACTTTGACATCGCAGACCTATACTCTTTACTGATGAGTCAAGGTTCCGTCTCACACGTTGTGAAGGTTGAGTACGTGAATACAGACGTCCAGGCAAACTCTATTCTTAGTCTGCGATATGCAAAGTTCAAAAATTTGGGGTAGGTTCTGTTATGGTTTGAAGGGGAATCAGTCTTAACGGAAGAGCTGATCTTGTGGTAATCCGCGGAAATCTAAATGCTCAGAATTGCATCGATATAGTGCTAGGAGATCATGTTGTGCCTGCTGCATATGGTTTAGTTCCAAATTTCATTTTAATGCAGGATAATGCGAGACTTTATACTGCACGCATTATTATGGACTTCTTTAAGACCTGCATATTAAAACCATGGCATGACCAGCAATGAGTCCTGACCTAAAGCTAATAGAGCCAGTATGGAATAAGCTAGAAAGAACCATTTGCAGGCGTCTCAATGCACCTCCAACTCTTCAGCAGCTAGAAGAAGCAACAATCAAAGAATAGGAGAAAATTCCTCAAGAAGATTTAAAAAGAATAATCAGGGGTATGTCTCGTAGATGGCAGGCGATTATTGTTGCTGGTGGAGGACACACATGTTATTGATTTTAAAATAAGGGCTAATGGAGCATTGTTTTATGTGTGAAATCTTAGCAGATTTATTTTAATTTTTGTTGCTTTTTTTGTTTTTAATTTAAGTTTATAGAGTAACAGATTTGTTGAATGTTGCTGAAGCCACTTTCTCATGAAGAAATGCGTATATTTCAGAATTTTGAAAGTTTACTTTAATGGCGTTCCTATTTTAAAATTTATGGGATCAACAAGAAGTGTTTCCCTAATTCTTTTGAGCAGTGTATAAATGCTTTGCTGTAATTGGCTTGCATTATGTAAAACGTAAAACTTCTTTTAGTAGTAATTTCTAATCGTGCTTTAAAAAAAAAATACAGGGGCCTGAACTGACCTTGTACAAAACTTTTTTCGCGTGCCTCTTGTCTGGAAGCGCAAGCGGCAAGGAGAGATGCGCGAGCATATTTTATTTTTGGAGTAATAGAATAATTATTTGACGCACAAATAGTTTTTTTGAGAAACACTAAATATAAATGGATAGCGCGAATATTTATTATGTACAGCACGGACGCGTAACTTGAGCGTTCTAAATTTGGTGAACATTTAGTAAAATTGATAGACATATAGAATTTAAAATGTAAGCAATGGTAAAACAATACGCAGCATAGTTATTTTAGTGGTGATGTTCTCATTTTTTGAAGTATAATAATTTGGGTTTTATTTAGATGTTTTGATGCTCATTAAATTTTCTGGTGGACAGTGCAAGGGATGTATTGTTTAATTTGGTGTACATTAAATTTGTTCCCATTATCTATTATTGAGCTTGAGTCGCGTAACATTAATTATGCCAAAATACATACAATCGAATTTTGAAGTAAATATTCACGAATAACTGTGTAAATAATTAAAAGTTGAAAAGTGGCTTTAGACATAGACTTGAGGTGCCGCAAAAAATTGTGTTGACTAGGGAGGGGATTTTGGGAGACGGGGAGTCAAGGCTGGCCTGCCGATTTGTCGAATTGGTTTCATTAACGAGGGGCGCTACCGAGGATTGGCTGGATTGTGATTATCGCAAATCTCAACTTGAAATCGGGCCCTTAGTCGTTCTTGCCTCTATTACTTTATTTGTTTCGCAATAATTACTGAAAACAGTGCTTCCTTTTAATGGCGATAACTACTTGAGAACGACCCCAACCTTTTACCCCGTTTTACTTAACAAATTGTAAACGCGTCGTCATACGATGGCAAAAACAATCTGACAACGCCGGCGCGTATAACTTAATGTTTTCGTAAAGTGACATTAAGAAATATTGCGTAATTCACAACGGGCTCCCAGCCAACGATGCAGCCGTTATGAACCTGACATTCAGACAGGGCTGTTTTTGTGTGTTCCACCCTCTTCGACGCCTGTATACAACAGGCGGTCGGTCGACTATGGATGGATATTGTTGAGGAGCCGCTTCGAACTTCTCTTGGAAATTTCTAAACAAACTAAATAGCTGCGTGACAGTTTCCGTGATGTACGACGTCGTGCGCAGCTCAAACAAGATCGGTTGTTTATGCTCGACTTATGGCCGTTCAAAATTTAGCATTTTGGGAATTTATGTTGCAGAAAATTCCCCAGTTCCAAAAGTTGCCGGTCGAACGTGGAAGACGAGCATGTATCAGAAGAGCACTTATGAAGTTGGAAGATGCTTTCCAATTTCTATTTGTGAACGAACGGTCCACCGATGCTTGGCATGATGAGGATTGCGGAACTTACGGGCGACTACGTATCATTCTTGATTTCAGTATTCCCTTTACGGCCATAAATTTAATCCCAATTTTCCGTTGTCAGACTCATGTAATTTCTGCTGCATAAACCATCAAGTACCAGTTATCGACTCATTTAACGCTCTACGCACATGAGTATTCGTTGTTAGGTACTATTACGACCACGACTGCAAATGGAAGCCGTCAAATTCAAATAGTTTCCGCATTGAGGCAAGAGAACCGCGCATTTGCTTAATTTCAGCAAATGAAACTATTCAGACTCCAAATCGAGGAACTTAGACCGGTACCGACCGAGTGCCTACAGTGAAGACGGACGGGGTTTATTCGACCAATCTTTTGTCAATATGAACCTTTTCTGATTTTTGTATGTACTTTAATTGCTCAGAGCTGCAAGTGATCAAATCGGCACGAGACTTTGTTAGGAAACAGGTGCCAAGCAAATTGGCATAAAATCCAATAATAGAACTAATTTCGTAATCAAATTTTATTGGAATTCGTCCATCCGCCTTACACCTGGTGCTTAAAAGAAGTCATCTATTTTATTAATAATTATGTATGTACCTACCTACGTAAATGATGACACTTTTATATTTGGTACTTTCGGTTTTACCGGAAGCGAGCAGAACTCTAAACCAATCATGTCTAATTTTTCTCATCTAATTTTCCAAATATGTGCCATCAGATAAAAATTTGGCAGAAACTTATAATGGCCAACCGATGAACGATTATAGATTTATTGCGAGTGCTATTCGGGAAATGGCGATAATGGTGGCATAATGTTACTTTCACTAGTTTTAGTTCATCGCGAATAAATCAAACAATCACTATGCTATCAGTATATCTACCTACACCAGATAACATAAATGTTAACCTCGTGGAAAGTGGTTAATCTGGTCGTTATAAATTTTAATGGTAATGGATGTCGGCGTTGATTAAACAAGAAGACACTTTCGAACTTGTTCGTAGAAGAGAAAAATACCACAGACTAAAAATCTCCGTATTATTCCATTGAACGAGGGTGCTGTTTAGTTTCGCTCAAGCCACTCCCTTGAGCGGATATGTTCATTTTCGTTCAACATAACCGTGTTTAATGCTTATCGGCAAAATACGGAAAGTGATAAATTTTTAAACGACGCAACCAAAATTCTACCATCTGTAGTCACGCATGTAATCAAATCAGAAATAATTTCTTCAAGGGAAAACAAGAATTTCGTTTTTGGATTGAGATATGTACTTAAATTATTTTTATTCGCCACTGCTCCCAGACAAGAGCAAAAGCAAGAAAATTAAAAGGGATTTTCAGTGAAGATCACAAGTTTAAGATCCAATCCAAATTCTAACTGATAACAAATAGATTTGTTTTTACCATTTTTGGGGTGAAACTGACAAGTATATCTTACTTACTCCTGAAAAATATCGGCCTACTCCCGGCTGACGTCGGGAACGGAAATGCTTTTTTACATGATTTCACATCGTTACAAAACAAAATTATTATTAATTAAGTAAGACCAAATTCGGTAAAAGCATGAGAGGCGGTTTTAATGTTCCAATCATATACAACGTGTTTGCTTCTGAGACTTTGGAGGACAACCATAATCGCATTCATCATTTACATACATTATCATATAGTATACAGGGTGATTCACGTAGCCCGTCCATTAGAAGTTTTTTAACTTCCAGTTGGATTAGAAATTTGAAACTTGGAAGGCAGTCATTATCAGTCATGCTCATTCTATCTAAAATATTTTGAGCTCTCTAGCTATACAGGGTGTGCGAAAAGTCGGTATCTACTTTCTTATTTTAAATAGAAACGTACCATTTTTTCTACATGGTCTAATTGGTCTTCCAACTCTGAGTTTTTATAACATTTGTTATGTAAACTTATTTGACAATTTTTGACATTATGTTAATTTATGTGAAAAAAAGGGTGGATGTGGTAGCTTACGAAAAAATTCGTATCTGGCAGACGGTTCAGAATTTATGAAAGCTAATTTGTAAGGTGCTTAGTTCAAAGTCCAGACTAACTTCTGATGTCTTAATGGTGGTTCCATCTTGTACCATATGGGTGCAGACAATTTTCAAATATCGCAACCAAAAATGTTCAAGAAGTCATTTTTTTCAAATGGCACCTATAGATTTTTTTTACACCACTCGATAGAAAATTGTATTTTGGGATGAGTCACTTAAGCATACCCTATACCTAACTTCATCCCCTATCAAATTAAAAATTAAAATCCAGAAATTCCATCAATCCTGCCAAGAGATTTTTAGTTTTTCAAGTATGCCATGGAAACAAAAGACAATTGCAACATTTTAATTATGAAATGAATATGTTACTAATTTTATAAAAAAAAACAACAACAAAAACTACCAAGAACCATCTTAACAAAATTCTAATGTAGGTGTTCAATGTGAGCACCATTTTGATTACTACATACATTCTATTAATCCATTTTCAACAGATTGTGTACCTCTTTTAATTTCGTTGGGACCAAGACTGTCGAATGCTCTTATTATCTCCAGACCTTACCTCATTAGACTTTTATGTTTAGTTTGGGGTCGAATAAAAGATTTAGTTTATACTTCACCACTTTGCAACATGAAGGAATTAAGCGGGAGAATAATAAGAGCATTTGACAGTCTTGACACCAACGAAATAAGAAGAGCTACACAATGATATAAAATGATAGAATGTAGTAATCAAAATGATGCTCACATTGAACATTTACATTAGAATTTTGTTAAGATGGTTCTTGATAGTTTTTGTTGTTGTTGTTTTATAAAATTAGTAAGATATTCATTTCATAATTAAATTGTTGCAATTGTCTTTTGTTTCCATGGCATACTTGAAAAACCAAAAAATCTTGTGCAAAATTGATAAAATTTCTGGATTTTAATTTTTAATTTGATAGGGAATAAAGTTAGGTATAGGGAATGCTTAAGTAACTTATCCCAAAATACAATTTTCTATCGAGTGGTGTAAAAAAAATCTGTAGGTGCCATTTGAAAAAAATGACTTCTTGACCATTTTTGGTTGCGATATTTGAAAATTGTCTGCACCCATATGGTACAAGATGGAACCACCATTAAGACATCAGAAGTTAGTCTGGACTTTGAACTAAGTACTTTACAAATTAGCTTTCATAAATTCTGAACCGTCTGCCAGATACGAATTTTTTCGTAAGCTACCACATCGACCCTTTTTTTCACATAAATTAACATAATGTCAAAAATTGTCAAATAAGTTTACATAACAAATGTTATAAAAACTCAGAGTTGGAAGACCAATTAGACCATGTAGAAAAAATGGTACGTTTCCATTTAAAATAAGAAAGTTGATACCGACTTTTTGCACACCCTATATAGTTAGAGAGCTCAAAATATTTTAGATAGAATGAGCATGACTGATAATGACTGCCTTCCAAGTTTCAAATTTTTAATCCAACTGGAAGTTGAAAAACTTCTAATGGACGGGCTACGTGAATCACCCTGTATAATTATGTACAAGGTATACTTCTGGGTCAGTCATTCTCAAAATGGGCTATCATTATACCTAATAATAAATTGTAATAGAGAGTACGGTACAGTACGTGAAAAAATAAAGCACGACTCTTGAAGCAAATCGACGATTTCTAAGTTGTGTAAAACGGTCTGTAGGAGTGGCCGTATATGAAGTTGGTTTACACTGGGAAGAAACAGTGCGCCTTATTCATTGATAGACACTGTACCTATATGCTGCTTGAATATATTATTAGTTTCTTTCGGTACATATCTTTCGCTTAAGTTTGGGATTCTTGAAAGACTCGTTGGGGTTGCCTGTTAGTCAAACTTAGTGTCGGTGTAAACAAACCTTAAATTAACAAACATTTAACTAATTTTTTTTGTTTTTGTTTCAGGTGAGTGCAGAGTTGGAGTTGTTGGAAGATTCCAAACTTTTGGCAAGTAAAAGCTCGTTATGGACGCGTCACCGATCAATCTTAATGTCCGTTAGTGGTTGTTGAACTGATCGAGATCAAAGAAATTTGGAATGGAATGTAATCTGCGGCGTCATTTATCGACTTTATGTTTTTCGTGCTAATTATTTCTTCAAGACGTGAATGAATAATTTGTTCTGAATGATAAGTTCATTGCCGCCGTTTTCAGATCGAATTTTGTTACTCGTCTAGGGACATTGTCCTCCTCCTCAATGACCAGCCGTTCTTTTCAACAGTTCGGAAGCTTTCGCGGCCTTTGCTCAATCGGGTTCGGTTTTCGGGTTGTCAACCCCCCTGTCTCCTTGATTTGGTGGCATCAATTGACTTGACGGTGGGACGGTGCCACCTTTTTTAGAAAATCGTTGCCCTTTAGCAAAATTTTTTGCTACGAGTCGTGATGACAGAAACGTCAGGTCAAGTTAAAACAAAACAAGAAGTAAGTAGGTATGCATAGACCATCAACTATTATCTACTTATGGTCGAAGCCATAGATAGACCGTATTCGTAAAATAGACAATGGATCTTTTTTGAAATAATTCTCGGTGATGGCGATTTTACGCGGTAGGGGTGCAATCTGTTTTAATTAAAAAAGGGCTAATAAGCTGCCAATAAATGAGCTTAAAGCTTAGATGTCGAGTCACCTCTCTGGACAATTTCGTGCCTTTATAATTTGACATACCTAGAGAGCTCCATGGCTATGCAGTAAAATTTGCACCCTCGATCGATTTTCGTTCTTGCCCCACCGTTTTGTCGAGTTGTAATCGTTATTAAAAAGTATGGCGTACTAAATTTGTATATTGTTTTATCCCCGGCGTCTGCCCTACTCCGAACCCCTCTGTTCGGCGTTCGCCCCCTCGTGCCTCAAAACTTCCATCCAATTTCGCTAGGTTTATCATCCTCGTTTGCTGCAGTCTGCTACATCGGAAAGGACCCTCTCTCTTCTCGTTCTCTTTATCCTGCCATTTCTCACTTTTGTCGGTTTCATAAATCCCTCATTATGCCTTCGGAGAAGTTTAATTCGACCGTTTTAGGGGTAGTTTTTGTTTTTTATTGACTGTTTTGCGCGGTTTTCCGCTCACTTTACGATTGGTGAGATCTAGGAAGGCGCGTCACGCGTCTTTATCCGTAACGTCGTGCTAGTACGTAATTGTGGACTTGATGGATAATGAGCTTGCTTCGCTTCTTAGCGGGAGGTCAGCCGTTCATATTTAGAATTCCACAAATAGAACAGTGTGTTCCGATTTAAATATAAACTATGTGCACCTGTTTGCCCAACACCATAATCCAACTTACATTACATGCTGCTTTAGCATACGAATCGCGCAAATTGAAAAAAAAAACATTAAAATGTACCTACCCCAGTCACCCAGTAATGCATAGTAATGCAGTTTCAAGTGAAACTGCGATAGGTCAAAACCGCTCAATGTAGTTGAATGTGTAACGAAAAGTGAAACACTTTCTTACTTTGTCTACAGGGTGAGTCAGCTATTTCCGGTACCATGGATACCTTTAAATTTAATTTCGTTTTATTCTGCTTAGAGACATTTAATTAAATGTATCAATTTTTTTAAATTTTTTTTAAATAATAGTATGTTTTTAGCTGAGGTTAGAAATAACAATTGACAATAATTGATGCTGCATTAGCTTGCTTTTTGGGAAATTTACTACTTTTTGTTGTTCTGTTTGTTTCTTCCCTTTACCCACTTAATAAGTGCAACTCGAACAGAATCAACCTTCAAAAGCGGTACGTTGTACAGTAAACGCTACCATTATTTCATAATGTGTTTCACTAGGTTGTTGATAACACCATCTCATACACTCTGTCAATTTTTTCCATTTGCACTGGTTTGGTAATTGAGAAGTAAAGCTTTTTAATTACTCTAAATTTGCGCGATTTGAAGTGCAACATTAAGGGACGTACGCGCAAACGGTCAACGCACCGCATAATTTTTAAGGTGTTATCGAGATCTATCGAATTTTCGAAGCATCCAACGATTCGAGCAATTTTTAGCGCAACTGGTGCGTAATTCGAGAAGCAACGCAGGAAATTCGGAAGGTAATTCGAATAGGTAATGCCGGCAGCGCGTACACCTAATTTGAGGACGGAGCGAGTCCTAGTTTATAGTTTTGCGTTACCACGATGAAAATTAACGTGTAATTGTCAGTTGGCAACCATGCAAACAAAATTCTAACCCAACTCCTTTAGCAGTGACAGAAATACGTATCTCGTCTTCATCGCATCCACTTCAACCCTTTAACGTTGTAACAACGATGAACCCTTTGTCAGTGACCGAAACTTCAATGGAAGTTACATAAATTTGACGTCGAGCTATGCTTAAATCATCTTATATCAAACCCGTAACCCTTGAGAAGTTTGAAATTGCGGTGCAGGTGTCGCGTTGCTCTCAATACTTTTCATCATTAGGTGCGATTACAGCTTCGCATGTGAATCTTGGTCGAGGTCAAAATAGGGACCGAAACTTGTTCACTCCGCACTGCGGCGCGTACCGCATTACGTCGTCTTTCTATAATGTAAGCGATAAGCACTCCGCACCGCATCGCGTACTTACCTATTAACACAAATAGAATGATCCCGGGAAAAGAGGATGACAAACGTCATCGCTTACTTCGATTTGGTGCTTGCTCATCTATTGACGCGTTTGGATACTTACTACCAGCAGGAAAATTAAAATGGCCTTGAATGCATTTGCGTTAAAAATGATCAAAACTACTTTCTAAGTGGGTGCAAAGCACTGGCTACCTGACAATCCCCCCCTGGAGAACTAGCAGCACGTCATGCAGATTGTGACTGATTACTGCCGTGCTTGTTTATGAATTTCCGTCATTACGCTCTTTCCTTCGTGAGAATAATTATACAACTAGCGTTTGTACGCTAATTGTTTAATTAAAATTTATTTTCTTTCTTATTAGTAGTGCCATTAACTTGTATTCGTCTACTGCTGTAATGTAGACATCAAGTAAATCGTGCCAGGAAAGTGTATGTACCAATTGGACGTACACGCATACATACCTAATACGTACCACAAGAGTGGTAACGTTTTGACACTTCTAGCGTTATTGAGATTCTTTGGTTGATAATCTTTAGGGAGCGGATATTGAACAAAAGACCTCATTGGTCGCAGTTTCGGAAGGCTAGAAAGCCAAACGACTCCTCTGAAATCTAGGGAGCGGATAGCATTTTTCTCGTAAGCGGGAACATAGTTCCTCATTTCGTACTTTTATCGTAGGTCAAAATATGATACAAAATGTTAACCTAATGTTCTTTATGATCAATTGAAGTAAAACTTTTATTTTCAAAGATTTTTTTCTAGTTTTAGAACGTACTCTTACGACGTTTGGAATGAGAAAGACATCAGCTTAATTGATTATTATCTATTAAGCAATTGACTTTCTTGTATGTTCCACGCCTAAAACTTTTAGTACGGGGTTTATTTCATCTTTATTTTATGAAGATTTTGCAAACTCAGAAGTCTAACCATGGCTAGCATCAACGAAAAGAGGAGAATAAGAAGTTGAAACATAAGTTATTGGGAACAAATATAATGTACACCAAATTAAACCATACCTACATCCTTTTCACTGTCCACCAGAAAATTTAATGAGCATCAAAAAATCTAAATGAAACCCAAATTATTATACATCAGAAAATGAGAACATCACCACTAAAATAACCATGCTGCGTATTGTTTTACCATTGCTTACATTTTAAATTCTATATGTCTTATCAATTTTACTAAATGTTCACCAAATTTAGAACGCTCAAGTTACGCGTCCGTGCTGTACATAATAAATATTCGCGCTATCCATTTATATTTAGTGTGTCTTAAAAAAACTATTTGTGCGTCAAATAATTATTCTATTACTGCAAAAATAAAATACGCTCGCGCATCTCTCCTTGCCGCTTGCGCTTCCAGACAAGAGGCACGTGAAAAAAGTTTTGTACACGGTCAGTTCAGGGCCCTATATTTTTTTTAAAGCACGATTAGAAATTACCACTAAAAGAAGTTTTACGTTTTACATAATGCAAGCCAATTACAGCAAAGCATTTATATATTACGGAAATCAATATCTTTTTTTGTGCAAACCACTTCTATTTTTACTCTTATTTTCCTTGCCCTAGCACATCTACATCTATAATTTTGCATAAAATTATTTACCATTTGCACAACATTTTATTGCTTGTGTATTTTTGATCAACAAATAGTATTTTTAAATGCTGAATAATATAAGGCACTGTCGAAAATTAAATATCTGGGTATTATGTTAGAATTAAATGCGGAATAAAATTTGGTGAACATTTAGTATTATGGTCAACAAAAGTTATTTTGGCGAACAAAATATATAAGAGGCCAGCATTATGTCAATATTTGGTTGTCGCTTTAAGATTATGTATTTTCTTAATTTTGGTGAGCATTTAGTGTTTTTGGAAAACGAAAGTATTTTTTTGTATGAAAATATTGGGTAAATTTGGTAGACTGTTAAATACGACCCTTAGTTATTGGCTTATGCTGTGACTTACGCCATAAGCCATAAGTTAATGAATAATGGGGATGAAACTTTTGTTCTGTTTGTCTTTTGACCGACAAATCTAAATCCGAACAAATCAACCGAAAAACCACGTTATTTTCATGATTTAAGAAGAAGGCCATCCACTGTTGATGGAAATTCATTTATGATAATGGCGTGACTCATTATTGTGCCATTGTACTGCAAAGTGGGACAAGTCCCAACATCTAAAAATTATTTCACGATCGCAACTTGAATACAACTCACACTCTGAACTTTGACAATTGCAATTTTTTCAAGAAATTTTCTTCATGTCGCCAAATAGGTCTCTGGGTGCCGTAATATTCAATTTGAATCGACCATTGTCAAATGGAAATGAAAGAACCAGCAAATGTGGCTCATGGTAGCGGCCAGGGCGGTAATTGTTAGAGACAAAAACATAAACAATTTTACAGCCCCCGAAAAAGCGTACAGCAGCACGGACAACATAACGTAAAAAGAGACCTAAACAAAGAAAAAAACCAAACTCTTGGTGGAAGCGTAGATCGAGTTATCAGTCAGCAACAGTCATTTTGCCCCGGATAAGTGGCAAAAAGTGTGTTGAAAAACGGTTTCGATCCCCGAACGGGGTTGCGTGGGCGGCGACAATTTCGTAGTTTGGCCGGGGTTCTCGTGCAATATTTTTTTCTTTAATGAGAAACGATTTATCCATCAGCGTGTTTGGTCGACAAATCACAAATCGAACCCGGTCTCTCTGCTCCACGTTAATAATTTCTGAAAACCGATTCCTCTTCATTATTGCTTGTATTTGCCGTATAAATAATCTATGGACACCCTTGGGCTTATCGGGAACGCCGGAAGTCGATATCCTCACAGTGCAATGTCAAGACGAAGAAGTAACGAAACGTGATCGTGTTATCGTTCGTGACGCCCGTTTGTCTGGCCGTTCAATAATGAAGCTTGGTATTTATATTTGCCGGCAGTACTCGCAAAAATTTGCGTGGGTCTGCAAAGTCGAGCTTCAATTATTTATAAACGTCGGTCTCGAGCTTTTGCCATCGTTTTTAGCTTTCGATGCATCCTACCGCGACCTGCCAATACAATGAATTATTTATATACTACAGCCTATGTGTTCACAGCGAGATTCATTGCAGCGAAGATGGCCGTAATAAATTGCTGGCTCTGTGGGCTACAAAAAAACAAGAATAGTTCGCGGCCATGTTCAGTGAGTTTCAAAATTACATTGAATACTCGGCCACGTGTTTTCCTAATTGTCTCGGCTAAATGGATTGGCGGCACACGACAATTGTATACATATTCAGATAATTAAACTGCAATGGTCTATTCTGAAACGGATTTGTTGCATAATTAACAGATTGTGCGCGATTAGCATGCATTAAAAATTAAGTGTAGTCGTTAGAACTAACCAGTCAATTTCATTTAAATTATGTGAGAGCTTTGTAGTTTTATTCTATCTTCGCCTTGGATACTTTATAATTTTGGTTCATATGTTCTATACAATTTAGAAGAGACTCAGCATCATAAGTGTTGACTTTAGGTTTAAAAAATTAAATGGTGTTATCAGAATTTTACATTTTTGACTGTCAAGCCAATCTGAGACGAATACTAATAAATCATAAACTTTAAGAGGAACGTCTTTGCTGTATCATTTGTGATTGTAGAACGTCAGCAAGATGCATTGACGTGTTTATTTGTATTAGCAGGGGCACGTATTGAAAAGAGAAAAAATTCATTTCGTTTTTCCAAGCAAGCTCTGTACAAGTAAAAAATATCTTGACTTTTGTTTTTAAGATCTCTGATACGTAACGATAGAGACTCCAGCGCTGGAGTTTTTTTTGCAAATTAAAAAATACAAATTTGGTGCTTATGGTCGTTCTCTGTTCGACAGTCATAAAATGGGTTATACCCATCTGCCTCACTTTATGGTTGCTCGAAATGATGTGGTGCAAATACTCTGCAGAATACTAGAAATGATCTCGCGTCAAACATTATGAATATTGTCTTGAGTTATCATACTGGCGCGCGAAAACCAGGCCTGTATTAACACGTTTTATTTAGTATGAAGTAACAACGTGGAAACAGTAACCTTGGTGAATACGACACTGGATTGGGGCGGAGCGTACCACTGTGTACCAGGTGCGTACTGAATGCATGCGCGTGGCGTCATTTCATTAAATTAACTGGGTTATTTACTTGCACTTGACTCATTCCATTTCCTTTTATGTAGTGATCTAAAATGAGAAAACTAATCTCTGCACGTCAAAATGCATACAGTGAGAAAAAACGCATGTGATGGAGAAGTCGTTGCTCTTAAGAAAATCTTAAGTGGAATTTTAGTAACTTTTTCAATTATCTAATAAATTTGTGTACTTTTAGGTACGTCAATCAAATCGATCTTAGATGAAAACTAAATTAATAGATTTTGACATCATGCGTCAAAATTAAATTATTAATTATATGGTGTTCTGTGGTAGTGTTGAAATGAATTAACTGATTGTTCATTGTATTTCAGAATTTTAAATTGTCGAGGTACTTACGAAGAAATAACATAATAATAAGGAAGCCAGACTAGCATGAAGCCCTCACGATTGTAGTTAAATTAGTTTTATTAATTTTTTTACGAAACTTCTTTGATTGTTACAATTGTTTTTGAATTTACGTTTAAGATGTGAGCCGCTGCTAAATGGGATTTGTCCCGATAAACAAATTTTCATGAAATTACAAAATACATTCCGAAGAATTCTGGTAGATTAAAGTACATATGGTGAAAAGCAAATGTACAATTAAAGAAAGATTATTTCTAAGATCACCAATTTCTAAAATAAATTGATTCAAATGCAAACGTATTTATTGATACTTTTGTTTGATGAAGTATTTTTTTTGAATGCAATGATGTCTAGAATCTAAAAAATTAAATTTGGTGGAATATCCTTTTAACAAAATAAAAAAGGAAAATGTAGTTTGTCGGCCTTTTCTCTTATAATTTCGCTTTTTCTCGAAATGCGAGAAGCCGCATCGAACAATTAATTGCTTAATAACTAACAAAATAATTTGCACCCCGCACTTCCAGATGGTTATGTTAGGTCAGGTTTATTATTCCAACGACACGACCTGCCCCAAACACTTGACTTGACGTCATTACTTCTCCAACACGTATTGCGACTTCACGTAACCGTACGCAACTGCAGGTGTGTCTTTGCTACATTATTCTTGCGTTTCTCTCTTTCTATTTCTGGGCTAAAAACGTAGGCAAAACAACACCAACCTCTGTTGACAGCGCACTCTAATTATTCCTCTGAACGCCAGCTCATTAATCATCCCTTCCCGCTGCATGAGTCCGCTATATTTCAACATGCCCCTCCTCGTTATCGCACTCTTTTTTTATTCGTACTTATTGCCTGGTCGAATCAGAAATGGAAATTGTGAATTTTTTCGTTTGTTCGAAGAATTGCGCCCTTACGCACCATAAATTAGTGTAAATACCTACCTCTGTGCCATTATGACAAGTGAATTTTTAACAATTTGGTTGCTAACGCATTTTTGTCAACTTTACTATTTTTAAGTAAAATTGGTGTCTTTGGTATGCGCTTTTACGCGTCTCAAACATTTTGGCTCTATGGGTCTTTTTTTACGTTACAGCTATAGTAGAATTTTTCTCAACAAATATTTACAGAATATAAGAAACTTCTTTGCATGTTGGACGTCGTAAAATCACAATAGCCAGATGGAAGTTCATAGTTGTACCGTGCATACACACACTTGCAAGTTATCGCATTGCAGTTGAAAGTTTCGAAACCACAGTTTATAGTTACAAACCAAAGCTGCAACTTATAAAGTTACTCGTACGTGGCAACTGATTTATAGGATTACGTAGGAAACTTTGGGAGTTTACTTGCAAGGTATGATGTTTCAAATAAAAAATTATTTGGAAGTTATAATAAAAGTATCGTAGTTGCAAGACAGGATCTTCAAAGTTTTTAAGTTGTAGGTAAAGTGCAACCATTTCGAGAACTACACATACGTCAGCAGAGAGCTGTGCGGATAATTTCTTCTAGTGACGTAAGATGCGACACAACAATTACTTTGCGGATCGCTTGTACAGTGGCGAGCAAAAAATTAGACACGATGTTTCTTCCCAGTGTAAACCAACATTTGGTAGGATGGGCAGAGCATTGCGACCCACCCATTCCTCTCCAAATGGAACAAATGTTTATTACCCGTAGCACCATTGGGCTATCAGAATTTTTTCGGGTCCAATACGGCAGACTGACAGGTCACGCTGACACAGTCACTTCTAAGCCCATTTTACACAACTTTAAATTTGCCGATTTTGCGTCACGAATCGTGCCTAATTTTTTACTCGCCACTGTACATAGTTACACAGAGTTCAAAGTTGCAAGTTTAATACCTAGTCACGTTTTTTGGGAAAAAAGCAATTTTCGGCAAGAAATTATTGTTAGAAGGAAAGGTAAAACAGTATAAGCTTTCTAGCATTCTTCCAACAAGCGTTTGAATAGCTATTTAGGTACGAAACTGATTACGACACTACGAGGGATCATTTTTTTTTTCAATCACATGGATTCTATTTTATTTACGAGTTGTAAGTTTAGAATCAAAAATGACATTTTGTACTTGGGAATTGGAAGGTGGAAGGTATTATTTAAATTGAATGATTAATTTATTATTAAACATTATTCACGCAAAAATTCTTTACAAAATTTGTTCTGATGTGACGAATACGACAAAAAGTAAATTTTTATTTATTTTAGTGGTTTTTTAGAAATTTACCCCCAGTTCATGTACATGAACTAATCTAAGCAGAGTATTAAATTAAATTTGAGCATTACTAAGACAAGGGCGTCGGTAACAATAGACTTATAGGGACGGTCTACGCGGATTCTAGAATTAGGTACTTTCCAAACTTCAAATTTTGCCAATTGATTTGATTCTCATCTGCGTACTAATCTTGATTTTTTACATCCTCTAACTATTCTTTCAATGAATCTTTATTCAAATATTTGCGAATTCAGTGAGAAACATTTTTTGGATATTTCCAATTTATTGATACAAATTAATACATCTCTGATTTATTTCTTTTGGATGTTCCGAGAAATGAATACTTACGTAGTATTTTGTCATAAATGTCGTACAAGCCGGATAATCAAATCGCCATAACGGAAGAGGGATTTCTGCATCTGTAAAACGACAGTTCCTTTGAAACGGTTGTCCAACGAGTAATTAAAATATTTTTATATCAAACCGTTATTGAATTACATGGATTTTTAAATTTCAGAGCTTCAGGGATTTTTGATTGACAACATGACAGCTTTGTGGCCTTTTACCAAGCGCTTAACCACATTAGGTTTTATGATGGTCTCTGTACTGCAAAGATCTTTGAGTAGGTACCGCTGTTAAGTCATATAAATAACCGAACCGTTTAGACGAAAATTTTCTGGAAAAGCACTTTATTGCGTCCAGACGGCGCATGGAATTAATTATGGACTAAACAATAACGCCACATCGTAGCGCATTAATTAAAGTTTACTTCTGCCAAATTTCAAATTTTTAACTCCATTGGAAATACAAAATTTGGCACCTACCGAATGGAGTTGGTTTACACTGGGAAGAAACATTGTGGCAATTTTTTTGCTCACCACTGTACAAGCGGCCCAAAAGTAATGTCCATATGTGAAGCTTAGCTCGTTTAGTTTCTGTTTCTACATGAAACAAGCACAGTCACTGAAATTCATATTTATGCTAAGTGTATGAAATAATGGAACATATGCATGAGCTTAGATTTAGCACGCCATAAGTTACAAGTTGAATCTAGTCACGTTTTTTGGGATAAAAAGCCATTTCTGGCAAGAAATTATTGTTACAAGGGAAGCTAAAACAGTATAAGCTTTCTAGCATTCTTGCAACAAGCGTTTGAATAGCTATTTAGGTACGAAACTGATTACGACACTACGTTCCACATACATACGAGGCAAACGTCTAGATGGATTTAGAATAATTTCCAGTAAGTTTCGCCAATTTCCAGTTTGTCTCCAGATCTACTTAGATAACGCTTTTCATTTACAAAGTGCAAAATAGCTGTCATTTGAATGTGTACACTTTTCGTTTGTGATACGTGGGGCAAGGAGACGAAGGAGACAAGGTTGGCGCGGCAATTTCACAACAGCAAAGTGTCGATTCCTCTCCTCTTTCTCTTTCGCCTCTCGATGCACCGTTTTCCCCCCATCTCTATTCGCACCGCACCCCTCGCACTTCCCCGACGCAGGCCGACTTCGACTAATAACATCGCGGTGGCCTTGGCGGAATTTATCTTGCAGCCTACTGACTTTTACTGGGTTCGGCGATATTTAATGCACAGCACACGTCTTTCCAAAAGTGGTGCTGGGCAATTAGTTGGAGCGATTCCCTTTTCTAGTGTTTTTTTTTTTTTTTGACAACTGGACATCTAGATGTTGAGGTAGGGAACGAACGGGCCTCATTACCTTGTTAGCAATCGTTTGGTTTACACATGATTATTTATTTATTCATGACTTTTTTATGTGCGAGTGGGTTGGCGAAAGAATTGACTTTTGGGACATTGAATACTTGAAATATCAGTATACAGGTGTTTCCACTTAGCGGACTGAGCCAATAACCTTAAAAATAGAAGATTGCCGGAGGTTTTGATGTTGCACTTTCTGGTAAAGAATTGAGAGAAATTTTTGGAGTTTGCCAATGTGTTAATAGATCAATTTCAACTCGAGTTGCGCTGGGAGTAAAAAATCGGTGTAAAATTTACGCTACTCCGATCAACTGACCGGAGTTGCGCCGGCTTTGCTCCGTTTCTTTACTCTTACTTTTAACTACTTATTTCACTGGGCCGCTCCATTTATATCGAATTTAGTCAAAGAGGACCAATGCTGACGTAACTTGACGGTTTCGTCAAATGTCAAATTCGTTTCAGTTTCGTAAATATCGGCGCTAAAGTTAATCCGTGGCAACTTGCATTTTGGAGTTGAAATTAAGCGCAACCGATTTGCGCCGCTCCGCCCATTTATGCCAGGCGTACATCGAGTTGAAATTGACGCATTACCTATATGTGACAGAAGAGCTTATGTCTAAACCTATGATACAGTCACGTTCAAACTAAAATTTTATTAAATTGGTTTGCTTATTTCCGATACAGGGATCACTTTTATTTGGCATCTAATTTTTTTCTACACAATATACTTTTGACTCTTTTTAGGTCATTGACATCGTATTCTCTTTCGCTCTAAGCAGCTTTTGGCCTTTTCTTAGCTCCAAGCAGAGCCTTCAATTGGTGTCAACCGGTGTTTTTAACCGAGTTTGTTGCTTCTCGCCCTTATTTCCCATCTTGATTTGCGGCAGACAAATGGCGAAAATTATCCAAAGTTACGAAAGCATACGGAAGTTTTCTTGTTTTAAATGACTCCATTCATAATAAATCTGGCGGAAACGCAAAACTCGTCTTGTTTTGCTGTATTTAATTTCGCAACGTAGATTAACATCAGAGTGGCCGGTTGCACATCTGCATTCAAGACACTGATGCAACCCGTTTTAATTTTCCAGAACGTATGTCTGAACGCATGCCAACTTAAATTGAACTTTCAAACAAACTGTTTACTCTACGCCGACGACTCAATCAATCAATTTTATTATGTGGTTGGCGACCAATGTTCTTGGTAAAACACCACTTCTTTAACCGATCAATAAACATAAAATTAAGAAGCTTAATTAACTACAATAATTTCTCAACAAGTCGGAACTTCTCTACGGATACTGGGGCGAAGCTCTAGTTTTAATAATAAATAACCCCTACATTCGAAAAATTAGAAAAAGCAAACTAAATCGCAACAAGTTGACTCTATGGTTTGTGTTAAAAGTATTTTGTTCGATTGCTCCCCGCGGTGCTGTAAAGACATTCTCGATTCTATCTGTAGGGAGAGATGCGAAATCTTCGAGTCCAATGCTGGTACTTGCGCAGCTATTGCGTTTGAACATTTCAAACTTCATTAACACACGTTAAGTCGATGCGATAACCTCTTTATCGTTTTCACCCTAGGCAATATTTATTGTTGTCAATAAGAACGAACTCTATTTACTGCTCTCTGACCCTACTTTTCTTAATTTACCAATAAAGTGTCTGTAATTTCCGCTGTCGACTAATGATTGTAGCGATCTGAGCCCAGACAAGTCAACTGCTCGCTATCTCTGCTTCACTTGGATCCTTGAAGTGGAATTCTCTCCAGATAGAACACATGGGGAGAGACGACGCCCACGCTGTATACTAATTCGATAGTACATTGACAGATGATCGGTGTGCGGGGTTCTCGTCGATGTTGTTTCGAATCTCGGATTAGATTATTATCTGACTTTCCGCGTAATCTTCCGTTGAACTCAACCTAATTCAAATGTTAACTCCAGTAAACACCTGTGGATCCTGAGGTGAATCCCGAACTATCGAGGCGGAAGTAGATTGGAGTAACGCCCGTTTTACATAAATGTCGTGTGCTAAATAAATTTTTAAGGGTTGGTGGCACTTTGGCAATCAAACATTTTGGCAACCCCATTTTTCGAAAGGAAGGAAAAGTTTATTTTGTTACACAACTTATATCTACAACCTTAACTTAATCTAGTCTTCCAACAATGTTTGGTTGTTTGGTTTGTTTTGAATAATTTTTAATCACGTTAAAACATCTCCCTCTGCTTATTAGAAATTTCGGAAAAAGTACTTAATTACTTATACCTTTTTTCATTTCAATGGCAAGGTCAAAGTCATTGCCCTAAATACCTACCTAATATGGAATGCTTCAAACATATCGTGTTTTGTACAACCGCAGTGCTTACACATGACTAGAGATGGATATCTCAATAACCGACAAAAATGTTAGAAGAACGAATCACTCCGATGATCCGATTCGTTCATTCGAAAAAAGGTTCGTTCACTGTCAAGTCGCAATTTAAAATCGCGAGTGGGGGTTGCAGTTGACGTCAATGACTCACTCGTTTGCCGCGTCGAGATCGAGGGCCTCGTTCAAACTCGTACGTGAAAAAGTCGTAAACTGAACATATATAATAAAGACGATAAAAACCTCCGGCTCACCTGTTCACCGATTCGTTTTGTTCATTATTCATGCAAGAATTATGATTTTATAGTATCTCGCTGCAATCATTTTAGACGATCCGTAGATGGAGTGAATGAACGAATCTTTTTGCTGAATTAAAAGATTCGAATCACTAAATTTTTTGACCAAATTGGCATTGGGTGGTACTGGGGGATGCCAACTGAACTTGATTTAAAAATGTGTTGAAGAAAGTTGCAGACAGCGTTCGAAGAAATTGTTGTCACTTCTTCAAGCAACCTTGGAAGATAATCTTCTAGCTTTGAGTATCTTTGATAGCATTATCTTTTATGAAGCTGAAACATTTTCTGTTTATAGTTATTGTGAAGTTTGGTAAATCACAAATCGTCAAGTACGTTCACTGGCGAGTAAAAAATTAGGCACGACTCGTAAAGCGAAATCGGCGATTTTGAAGTTGTGTAAAACGGGCTGTAGGAGTGGTAGATCTGCCAGTCTGATGTATTGGACTCAGCAAATTCTAATCGCCCAGTGGTATGGGTAATAAATATTTATTTCGTTTGGAGTTTATACCTATCCCAAAGGGGACCCATCTCTCTCTTTTCCGACCGCGAATCACCTGAAAATGGGTGGGTCGCAATGTCCTCCCTATTCTATCGAATGGAGTTGGTTTACACTGGGAAGAAATATCGTGCCTAACTTTTTGCCCGCCAGTGTACCAATTCAGGCGAATATGATGGTTGTGGACGAAGATAAATTTTTTGACTTGAATAAACTATATCTACTGAGAATTGATAGGGTTCATGCAATCTTTTGCAATTGTTCCAAATTTGGAACCATGTAATGATAACAAAACTCTTCTGCTGTGGCTACATTATACTTTAATCATACTAGCGTAGTGTACTATACTGGGTGTTTCAACCGCCGGTGCCAAATTGAGTATTTCTAATGGAGTTAAAAATTTGAAATTTGGCAGAAAGAAACTTTAATTAATGCGCTACAATGTGGTGTCGTTGGTTGGTTCATAATTAATTCCATGTGCCGTCGGGACGCTATAACGTGCTTTTTCAGAAATTTTCAATAATTTTTTTTATTATTATTATGTTTGTAATACCACCAAGTATACGTTCCTGTTGTTAAAAATTTGAAATTTGTAGTTGAAGTATCCCTAATTGTGTTTTTAAGAAGTTCACGGGATTTTGACGAATTTATGACACGACTGCTTTATTGAAGCAGTGAAATTTGGTGAGAAAGATCGCCTAAACGGTTCGGTTATTTATGACTCAAAGATATTTGCATTGGAGAGACCATCATAAAACCTAATGCGGTTATCCGCAAAACTGGCGCCCCAAAAATGGCATCTGTCAATTAAAAAATCCCCTGAGGGCTGAAATTTAAAAATCCATGTAAATCAATAATGGTTTGATATAAAAATATTTCAATTGCTCGTTATCAATCTTGGAGGTCGTGATCATGAGCTTGAAGAAAATCAAAGAGATGAAGTGAATAAATAGTTCGATATGAAATCGCGATCGAAAGTAAAAACTCACACCGTTTAAAAAAAGAAAAAAACGATAATGCAATCTTGCATGAATTATAGTTTATTTCTGCCAAATTTCAAATTTTTAACTCCATTAGAAATACGCAATTTGGCACCGGCGGTTCTCGTTGAAACACCCGGTATATACTATATATGTATACTGTATTTCTCAAATTTCAGTGCCATCGTTATTTTACTAATTCTGTTAATTTATTGTTTCAGATTGAATGGAATATATGCTAACCAAAGGGAAACTTTCTCCTCAAAGTTCTTAAAGGTGAGTCAATTAGATATTAATTAGGTGAACTTTGCAGCTGTTATGTTTATTAAAAACACTGTTTAGGTAAAACTTAAGGAGGAACTTTGACGATTTGACGTTTGCATAACTTCATAATTTTACCGTCAATAATAGCATTGACCGAATCATAGTTTTATTTTGTTGTCTCTTTCTCGTTTGAAAACCGACAACCACTTTTTAAACCCAAAACGAGACACAGGTATGTCATTAGTTGTCTGGAGTTTAGTTGTCATCGGTGGACATTACTATAAGATCTTAGATTGGCTCTGCTTAGTTACTTTTCAACTCTGTTGTTAATTAACCGAGTAGAGATCGAGCAGATGCTCTCGTCTTATCGGCTACAGCTTGCCAAGTAGTTTATTTTATTTTTTAATTATGTACTTGTGAGCAAAATTTAAAAAAGCTTGTTAAGCAAAACGTATACTTAACTTATAACACTAATTTTGCTCGCTGATTTTTTAATTACGTTTTTATTGATAATTTACGATATTTCTTTTTTTACGTAATATTTGGGCAATATAATAATTTCAAAAATGAAAAAATTGGCTCTGAATTGAAACCGCTCATCTGACGGAAGCTTGCAGGCATCAGATGCGCTCAATTTGTGTTTATGTAGTTGATAATCCGAAATACTGAAATTAGGATTATTTGAATTAGTGATGTTCCATAGAACGTGACTGTTGCTGCATCTGGGATTTTATTAGTCGCGCATTATTAATTTTAACGGTATGTAATTATAAATAATGCACGCAATCTGACCTTGACACTGTAAATAAACAATTCATGTTTAATATTTGAACCGGTCGCTGTCAACACATCTATTATTTTGTCATTGCTCTTTGTTGTTTTGAAAATTTCGATATCTACAGTAAATAAGCCAAAATACGACAAAATCGTTCGGCCCACCGCCAGAAATACAATAATTGTGTGCGTCACGAATATTCGGGCATCTTGCCACGGTTGTCTTGTCTATTTTAACTGTTTCGTATTTCCAAATCCATTTTGCTTTTGTGTTACGAAATTGTCAAGAGTCATATTTTATTTGGGTCGTTACCAGATAATTTTAGTTCGTGTCCCAGAATAGAATCATCATTGAAGTTTCATCTTTGAGAGAGTTGAAATTTTTGAGATATATTATTGTTATTTTTTGTTGTTGGCGAAATTTGTTGCGTGAGGTAGGAAAGCAAAATTAGTTGCAGTCAGCGCTTCGTAGGTTGCAATGAATAATCCTTGAAACGAGCTCGAGCCACGATCTTGACCTTTGCTAATATAATTATTTTACGTAAGCTTCTAAACTGGGATAAATTTGTTGGGACTTGCACAATAATAGAGGCAATAATTAACGGAATTATTAGCGAAGCAACAAATTGTAAAGCAATCATTATTACTTAGTAATTAAAGCGGCGATTGCGTTCTCCATAAACGCTTTTAATTAAAGGAAGTCAATGAAATTATCTCGTTAACTTTTTGATCGAATTTTAATCGTCATGCTGTTTCCGGTCGAAGTTGGACAGATTTTGATTACGCCTTGTAGAAGAAAATCTTCACATCACAATACAAACAGAAAAATCGAAACGTCTACGTCGCTGTTACTGAAGACTTATTATTACATGTTATACATAGAACAGGCCCATAACTCATTGCCACTAAAAATGGTTCTGTAAAAGTGTTCCGGGAGATAGAGGTACCTACATCAGGCGGCAGCATAGCTGCCGCGCGCTTTGTTGAATCGAGGGCGAGGACAGACATATCAGCTTCAAGTATGCCACATAGTTGTCTGTTGATGTTAGCTTCGATTATTTTTTTTTAACAAAACAATTGTTGTCAAAGACTCCTTCTTAGTAGGGGGACGCTCTTGTTAACTAAAAATTGCACTATCCATAAATTATGGTTGTTGACCTTTTTTAAAGCTTTAGGTCCTTCTTGTTAACAACTTTCATTTCACTTAAGCGAGTTGAATTCTTTTACACACTTACATTGTTTACTTTTTAATTATGTTAAGGATTTAAACCAGAGAAAAAATGTCGAACCCGGCGGGATTTGAACTCGCGTCTTCTCCCGTACAGGCCTGCCGCTCTTCCCAACGAGCCACGGAACGACCTTCTTCTCTAATTTTAAACCTTCCACATCTCTTACACAAGTGACGTCATCTCCCATGACTCACGATTATAACAGTTCGACCAAACCTGACAATACAGCCGTCCTCGGCTGTCCTCTCGAGACCTTAGACTCACAAACTGTCATTGCCACCGAATGCCACCGAACCTGTATACACCTTTACATCGACTACGCCTTACTACTCCAAGCAGCCAAGCACGCAGTGAATCCCACTTCTGATCTGTTAAGAAGGATTTAAACCAGAGAAAAAATGTCGAACCCGGCGGGATTTGAACTCGCGCTTCTCCCGTACAGGCCTGCCGCTCTTCCCAACGAGCCACGGAACGACCTTCTTCTCTAATTTTAAACCTTCCACATCTCTTACACAAGTGACGTCATCTCCCATGACTCACGATTATAACAATTAGTAGGTTCTTATTACTTTTCCAATCTAGAAATATTGTTTCATGAACTAAGTTTTCTTTAAATCTAATAAGTACCTGTTGAAGACAATAATTTTTTGGGGTTGTGGAAAAAGTATAGAAAAATATTACCGCAGTCGGTTTTTAGCCAATTTCCTGTTGTTGCTTCCACTTCCAGTACAAAACATCCGGCACGGGCAGTGCAGACGCAAGACGATATCTACTTTTTTATACTAAGGACTTTAATTGTTTTACAGCAGCAAGTTCTTTTGTTGCTTTTTTTTTTTTAATTTTTGTCTTTGCCGGGAGAGCTTTTTGTCTACGTGCTTTGCCCTAGGCACTTCAGACAGAGGAATTTAATTTCTGTACGTAGTTGAGTCGGTACCTACCTAAAATTTGCGTAAAATTCTTCTCGTCATCGGGAATTTGCCGTGAACTCGGATTTTCGGTCGAAAGCAAGCAAACAAGCCTCATTTTAGGAATCACGCCGTGGGTAGCGATTGCGGCGGCGGTATTCATTAAAATGTGCGGCAGAGGAGTGAAGCACGTGGTTTTAACGGCACAACGGAAAGGCGGCGTTAATGTGGGGCATAAATAACCATAAGGTCAATATGGCAATGTGCAATGGCGTCGTCACCCATGATTATGTGCATGTGTTACACATATCGGGGGCATTCAGACGAACGGGCAATGTTGCATAAATTCCGGATACCATTGTTCTGCCGTGTTCCGGATATTGAAACGAGGCGTGCGCAGGCGTCGCAACGTCCCGGTTATGTTTACCTTGACAACGGTCTACGTCGTCGTCGCCGACGCCGCCGCCACCACCACCACCGCTGCTGCCGTCGTCACAGTGGCGTAACTGAGAGAGGAGGGCGGATTATATCATTGTGTTAATACGACACTAATCGCCCGCAGTCTGGGGGTGTATGTAAAATTAGAAACGGCGGCGATCCCGAACGAACGTTCACAGCTCGATGATCACACACCAATCTGTGTCGTATCAATTATCAATATATCGTTTCAATTATGTTACATTAAACTACTACAATGTTGTGAACTGCCACATTTTGCTAAATGAAACAAGTTTTTTTATAACGTAATCTAATAATCTAATAATTTATGTGCAGTTGAGGAAGTGACCTTGTAATACCATGATCTTATCATTTGCGCTTACATAAATACTTTATTGCACAACAACCGATAATATCTGGCTTCTCGAAGGTAATGAACTACGATTTTCTGTATAATAGACGATTGGAAGTTAATGGAAGCCATGATTTTGGTAAAAGTAATAATAATAATATTTCCTTAACTTTTAATAAAATCATTTAACAGACCTAAAGTTTATTTCAGCCGTTTAGTCCTCTAATGGCCGATTTCATCACTGCCAGATGTTCTGCAGATAAATATATTTGAAAGATATCGGTTGGATAAATAGGAATTTGCTTTTTTTCACCTCCAGTTAGGACATATCTACCGGCTAGAGTTATCCGGAGGTTGAAGTTCGAGTTATCTGGCGGATGGAGATAACGCATGCGCATAAACATAACCTTCGACGAAGTGTTAAAGATCACCATGTGCACGTCCCCCTCTTCTCACTCAACACCTGTAAGGCTGCGCCTAGACCCGGTGCGCATAATTTTACACCGTTGCCATTAGTGATGCAACGAATATTCGGCAACTATTCGGTATTCGGCATATTCGGCCTATTTTGCACAATTCGGCCGAATACCGAATAGTTGGCTACTATTCGGCCGAATACCGAATGGTTACATTTAATTTTAATTTTCTTATATTTTGAGATAAAAGAAAAGTTATCTACTAAAAAAAGTACCGTTTATTAGAATAAAATAATTTTCTTGTACCTAAGTAATAACAAGTAATAATGTATAAAAAACTTAAGTTAAACGCAACCAGTTAACATTAACTGAAATAACTGAAACAACACAGAAATTGTTAGAAATAAAAATATAAGAAATTTTTTTTACATTGTTTACTTATATTGTTTATTTTGTATTCAAAATTTATTAGTGGTAAATTGTGGTGCAGAAAGACCAATTTCTCTGCGTTTGAAGGCAATAGTCGGTTCCTTTTGTCTTCATAAACGTTTTCAGCTTCCGAAAAAAGTCTCTCACTGTAAACACTGCTCGCAGGAGCAGAAAGATAAAAAGCAGCAAATTGTGTTAAATATGGGTATTGACTTCAATGGGCTGCCCACCAAAGATAAGGATTCTCATTTCTTGCTATGCGTGCAATTTTTAAATTTGTGTCAAGTTCGGTTGCAATAGTATTTTTCTCATGAAGTGGTTCACTATTTTGTTCTGCCGCCAACATCGCCACTTCATCATAACAGTCCCAAAAACTTGTGTGAGCGCTAGACGTAGAGGGTAGCGGTAAATAATGTAGTCATGCGCAAAAATCACCCTACTGTGCTGCTGAGCCGAATATTCGGTATTCGGCACGGCAGGTGAGCCGAATATTCGGTATTCGGCTATTCGGCCGAATCGCTATTCGGTGCATCACTAGTTGCCATATCTATGCACCTGCTATCCGTGGGTTTCGTATCCGTAACCCGAAGTGGAGGTGAAGAAACTCGAACAGTATTTATCTAGCAGATAACTATATCTTCAAGATAGCTATCGGCAACTTGGCGCAAACGTGAAGAAATCGGCCATTAGAGGACTAAACAGCTGAAATGAACTGTAGAAGTTATATGTTGGATAGGAAGACTAGGTATAAAGACAGAAATTTGGTTTTGCATTATCGTACTTAGGGTGGTAGTACAGTGGCGAACATACATATAATAGTAAACGACTTGAAACAAATTTTGATTGAAAAGGTATCGTGTAAGAACTTATTAACAAGTCTTACCCTGAAGATTTCTATAAATTTAAGTATACTGTGAAAAATGTGTTCCTTCAATGAATGAATGAATGAATGAATGAATGAATGAATGAATGAATAAATGAATGAATGAATAAAAGCTTTTCAATTAATTGTAACCGTTCACCACAAATTGGAGACCTTAAATTTATTACATTTTTTTCATCTTTTTATCCTCTTTACGATAACAGTAAAATTATTATCTCATTTGAATTTATTGAAGAAATCCTGGAAATAAATAGTACTTTTCCGTTGATGTGAGACAAATAGGATCTGAAATTAATGCGCTTCTCCTTAAGGACTCACCCTGTACCGCTCGATGTCGACCTCCTACAATCATAACGATTTGAATCTTCTTATTTGTTTTGAACAAGAGGAAGACTGTTTTGAGCTGACAGGAAATGAGATATGATATAACATGAATTTAGAATTTACGGAATGCCAAGTGGGGCGTGTTCAGTGTGCATCTTTGAATCCTGAACTACCTATAATATGCATTTTTGACCCTAAATGTGATTAAGAACTGTTTATTATCAAAAACGGGTTATTTCTCAGGAGTTTGTGGCCTGTTGATAAGACTGAGATAAGAGCAAATCTTTGATTCCATATCTACTAAAAATAGTGGTAACACTAGGCAAAGAGTTGCGCTAGAACTATCAAACAGATTATTAACCATAAAAAGTGCATTTTAAATATGTCGGCTAATCGCTGGAATTGTAACAAATTGTACCAAATCGCAAAATTTGAGGTACAATTTTGTGATTGAACGAGAAAAAGACGAAGAATATGGTTGCAAGTGCAAGATATTTAGTTCTGAAACGGGCAAAATTCGGTGCGAAATAATATAGCACATGGACGCCACTGCGCCGCCGCCGCCTCCACCTCTCTGCTGCTGTTGCCGGTGCTTCTTTGCTGCATTCGGTGGAGGTCACCGCCCGTTTCCAATTTAGATCGGATAGGAGGTCCATCTATCTGGCTGTTTGCTTCCCGCAACGATGACGTTCATCCAAAAAGCTCCACTGAGGACGCCGACCGACCGGATCCCAACCATGAAAAAGCTCTTTAGGAATGCTGGCGCACGGTCGTTACGCGCGCTTAATCAGTTCACAGGTGTTCACAGGAGTTAAATCACTTAATCAGAGAAGTTCCATCGCATCAACGACGATATGTCTCATGATTGATGCTGTCGATGATCCGGACTTGATTTTAATAACGATCATAAAAGGTAGCAGCATAGCATATGAAACTATGAAAGTAGCTGGACCCGCATGCGCGGTGGCAAGCTAGCTCCGCCTATTTTTAGTTACAAAATAGCTACCTCAAACTTCAATTATTACCAACCGAAGCAACAACCACCAAAAATCCCTAAATATTTCAAACACTATTGTCATCATTGACAATTCAGAATAATTAATTTTGAGTATTGCAAAAAAAACAATATAAGAATATTATCAACAGAAGCAGTTAAAATAAATGCTTGTAATAAAGTAAAGTAGCAGAGTAAGTTTGGTCTGCTTTTATGAATAATAGTTTATTGTGAAATGGTCTATTTTGAGGTTTGCATTAATTTGCCATTTTGAAGATACTGATGTGTTTCGATTCGTCATTGAATCAGGACGAGTGCCGCATCTTCATTTGAATACCGACGTAGTAAAACGAAAGGAATTCATAACGAGGTATTTCCAAAAATAATATAACTACAACTGCAAAAATAAAATAATGATACAAAGATTTGTTGTTACACGAGCAATTTTCAATTGCAAAAGGTGACTCCACATTAGAAAAAAGGCACAACGTTAACGTGGGGCATGTAAAGAAAGTTCAGTTTTGTTTTTGCTGAAAAATTGAGAGTAAAGTAAACAATAATATTTGATAATAGGTTGTTACTTCTGCTTTTTTGAGCCTGTGACTACGGTTTTCCAGGAAATAAAAACAAAAATGTTCTTTTTTACCCTCCTTGATGTAAATTCGGACACTACGGCACACAAGAGCCCATCATTTATTATTGTATCTTGCCTATTTCATTTTGCGTAAGCTTAATTTTTTTGACGAAATGATATGATAAAAATTTGGTCGTTTGTTCTTGAGTTACCGCTTAATGAATTATGTAGTTGTTGAAGTAGCCACATTATAAATATTAATGTTGCGGTTCCGAGTTACCTTCACTTGGAGAATTACATTTGCTTGATGTAAATTTTGAAGATTTTTATACTTAGATATAATGTTATTAGAAGCATTGTTTGACCCACAACGATGAACATTTACAACGGGACTCGATTTTAATTTTTCTCGAATGGTAAAAGTGTTTCTGTCCATTTCGTATGATTTTGGACAGCTACTGTCTTCCGCAAAGGACCACACTTTTTAGACATCAAACCCGCACAGCACTTAATTATCATCAGTTTCTAAACTTTTTGTATGAAATTAACTGAATCGGTTAATTGGATTATCGATGAATCGAAGAATCTATTAATCGGACAATCTATTGATTTATTAATTGGACAAGCGGACAGTCGATTAATCTACAGGGTGGGGCAATAGTGGGCCCGAGTTCGATAGCTCGAGTTCTATGATAGGTAGAAATTTGATTTAAAAACAGATAAACTAGAGAAAGAAGTCTATAGCCGGAAATTATTTTTGAACATACAGGGTGAGCCAAGACAATTATACGGGAGCAAGTGATATTTTTTTAAATGGAATGTGGTGTGCAAAAGAAGATTTTTCGGAGCCTTTTTCTAGACTCTTTTCAATCCAATATTATTGCTGACTATTTCCAAACCACTTGGAAGTAGCGATTTTTTTTGTTCAAATAATGGCACCTATAGACTGAAGAGTAGCTATATACACCTCTTTTTTTTGTACCTACTACTATTTTTTCTATGATATGGAAGTTTCTCACCATGACATAAAAGAGTCAAGATTTTTAGATTTTGTACCCACTAAGGGTTACCCGTTTTTATGATCTTCTGCCCTGGACGTTGACCCACATATTTGATTACCACAACAGCATTTCTGAGTTGAGATTTACAATTTTTTTATGATATCTGCATAGGAAATGTATTGTTGAAGCCAATAAACCAGACATTCATCCAACAAGACCAATTACGTAGTTTGCAGAAGTTTTCTGTGTTTATTGGGTAGGAAAGCCCTGTCGCACGGTGTAATTTATGATTGGCTCCGGGCTGTACCGTCGTTTTGCTTTTGATTCGATGAGAAAATCACTTGTGTGTTGCTAGAGCGTGATTTAGTTGGACAATTTTCTTTTAACCGCATTTATCGGCTTCTTATTCTAATCAGGTTGCAATTGTGATCCGGACATCGAGTGTTAAGAACCACATTACTGTGCAGTTCAAGGGAGTTTGAAGGAAAATCAATAACAAACACCCTAACCATATAGCGAATTAATTATAGATTTAGGTTCAGAAATAAGCACGTTAAAGATTTATCATAACATTAGGTAGCTATCTGATTGTACAAGCTATGTTCAATATGAAGTTAGGTGTTAGATTAATATGCATTAAAGGTTGCTGTTGCTGCGATTTACATTATTTGTAGCTATAGGCAAGATATCAGATAATACATTTTGACTAATTAATCATCCGTCAACGATTATGATTTAATATTGCAGGAATTTAAAGTTATTTCCTCTACTCAGTTTGGTCGGTAGACCGATTGTTTACCCTAGCGGCTGAATCATTTCACTAGTGGGTGGGGCTGACGTTTGAAAAGTATCTCATTTGTTTTTTTGATTTTGACAACATTGCTAATACTACTTTACGTCTTTGTTGTGGTTTTTGAACCATAAACTACTTATTCAAAATTAGAATTTCTTTGTGCAATCTGTAATCTATGAGTACTCGGAAAACCCACATTATTATTATGGCCTATTTCGAGATTGTTTTATGACCGCATTTTAATTATTGTTGTAAATTAACCGACTATTGTTAACGTTCGTTTATGAGCCACAAGTTGCATCGATTATTTGGCGGTTTTATCGCATTTTGCAAAGCTCCAAATTGTGGGTCACTGGTGATGGTTCGTAAATGAACGGAATTACATTGTGTGCAGTTTCGAATCATAAAGTTTTCTTTGTACCAACATCAATACGGACGAAACGAACCGTGTCTTCGCCAAGTGAATAAAATATAACGAGAGAATATAAGAAAATAAAATCGATTGAGCCAGCTGTTTTTAAAGTGGCACGGTCGTCTGCAAAGGCGATTTTTAAACATCTTCTTTGTACCTTCTTCTTTACTTCTACAACAACAACCGCTTCGACAGCCTATTCGGCCATTAAATTACGTCGAATAACAGGAAGCTATAGAATATCGTTACATCTCCCGGTAAACTACCATTGGCGTCGTAATGGATATTTTCTCCAAGGTTTGTTGCGTTCATCAAATTGAGTCAAGTCGGGCTGATATAGGTTTGTTGCAACTTGGAAAGTCTGCCTTCTAAACGACTGAAAGTGCATCGATCCGGACCTTGAATGCACACCTTTTCATGTGCATTTTTTTATGTTTTATGTCTGACGCAGACTTGTTTAAGTCGCCAATTTATTTATAGGTTTCTGTCCTTGATTGACCATTACCAAAATCTGGTATTTTAATGGGAACAAATATAATGTACACCAAATTAAACCATAGATCCCTTGCACTGTCCACCAGAAAATTTAATGAGCATCAAAAATTCTAAATGAAACAAAAAATTATTACCTATACATCAGAAAATGAGAACATCACCACTAAAATAACTATGCTGCGTATTGTTTTACCATTGCTTACATTTTAAATTCTATATGTCTATCAATTTTACTAAATGTTCACCAAATTTAGAATGCTCAAGTTACGAGTCCGTGCTGTACGTAGGTAATAAATATTCGCACTATTCATTTATATTTAGTGTTTCTCAAAAAAACTATTTGTGCGTCAAATAATTATTCTATTACTCCAAAAATGAAATATGCTCGCGCATCTCTCCTTGCCGCTTGCGCTTCCAGACGAGAGGCACGCGAAAAAAGTTTTGTACAAGGTTAGTTCAGGGCCCTGTAATTCTTTTTAAAAGCACTATTAAAAATTACCACTAAAAAAAGTTTTACATTTTACATAATGCAAACCAATTACAGCAAAGCATTTATATATTACGGAAATCAATATTTTTTCTTGTGCAAATCACTTCTATTTTTACTCTTATTTTCCTTGCCCTAGCACATCTACATCTATAATTTGGAATAAAATTATTTACCATTTGCACAACATTTTATTGCTTGTGTATTTTTGATCAACAAATAGTATTTTTAACTGCTAAATAATATAAGACACTGTCGAAAATTAAATATCTGGGTATTATGTTAGAATTAAATGCGGAATAAAATTTGGTGCACATTTAGTAGGTATTTATGGTCAACCAAAGTTAATTTGGCGAACAAAATATATAAGAGGCCAGCATTATGTCAATATTTGGTTGTCGCTTTAAGATTATGTATTTTCTTAATTTTGGTGAGCATTTAGTATTTTTGGGAAATGAAAGTACTTTTTTTGTATGAAAATATTGGGTAAATTTGGTAGACTGTTAAATACGACCCTATTTTAATTGCAAGCAGGCTGAAATGAAGGGCAGCAATAATTATTGTGGAGGTACTATCGGAGAAATTAGAAATGCTTAGCCAACAGCCTACTTTTCTGACGTTATCTATAAGGGTAACGTGGAAAAATTTGCCTGTTGGCGGACCTCTTCCAAATTTCCAATTGCATCGACTTACGTTTGGTTTCTATTCTTAAGGTGGCGAAGGAGACATTTTGCCAAATTTTGCTCGACTTTATACCACTGTAGTATGAAAACTTATGGCGTTAGAAAAATACATTTTATTAAATATTATAAAGGAATCTTTCAGTTACATACTACCGTATAATTGAAGTATGCACCTCAATTAACAAAGTGGTAATAGTTAATTTAGAATACGTCTGCAGCAATCTTTTGATCGTTATATCGCGGTTACAACCGAAGATTTTGAGGACTTGATCATTTCCTTGTATACAAAAAATTGTAATCTAAAAAATAACGAGCTCAAAATCCGGCTAAAGTTTGAAATTTTGATTTCAGATAACTGAGTTATGGCTGAAGCTTTGTTGTTGGTCTAAAGTCTATTGATTTTGAACTTACTACGATGAACCTGGACATTGTAGACTTGCCTGAAAGGTCATGTTTGCGCCAGTTTAATTTGTTGATTTGTGGATTTTCATTGAAGTTATGGCGGACAAGTTGGAACTCACCATCATTTATTAGTATTAAATTGAATATTTTCCCAGTACTGTGTTATGATCAGTTTGTGTCAAGAGTTCAGGGTCATTTTCAACTCAAGATAAATTCTGGTGACCTAATGAAACAATGATAAGGAACAACAACGCAACTACATATATTCAAGATTTCGAGGCCTGCGTAGTTAAAAGTGGCGACTCCTTTAAAGTGACTCAGAGTAAATTCGGGATCTACTGCGAAGGGCTCGGGGGGCGCGCTAGTCTCCTTTTGTAACTGCGTAATTCCCTATTAGTAATAATGGAACTGAATTTGGCATGCAAAAGTAATCATGTCGGAGAAAATACTTAAAAACACTTATAATTATTATCTGATTATATTGTGTCAAGGATTCACCTCTGAACACAGAACACTGCAAAAGAAGAGGAAAGATGAATCCCCTCACTTGATTTCGATGGAAAGTGTCACACCGAGATCGAATAGGCAGGTGCAAGTAGGCAGAGGCGAGAGGGAGAAAGCGGTGGGCCATATTTTTCAATTTTTTAGTCACGTTTCCAAATACAGGGTAGCAATAACAGATTGTTTAGTGGCAGATGGCCACGGAATTTTAAATCGACGCGCTGTCTTTCAATCTTTGATTTTTTTTAACTGAAATTGTAAATTTACCCAATATTTTCATACAAAAAAATACTTTCATTTCCCAAAAATACTAAATGCTCACCAAAATTAAATAAATACATAATCTTAAAGCGACAACCGAATATTGACATAATGCTGGCCTCTTATATATTTAGTTCGCCAGAATAACTTTTGTTGACCATAAATACTAAATGTTCACCAAATTTTATTCCGCATTTAATTCTAACATAATACCCAGATATTTAATTTTCGACAGTGTCTTATATTATTTAGCAGTTAAAAATACTATTTGTTGATCAAAAATACACAAGCAATAAAATGTTGTGCAAATGGTAAATAATTTTATGCAAAATTATAGATGTAGATGTGCTAGGGCAAGGAAAATAAGAGTAAAAATAGAAGTGGTTTGTACAAAAAAAATATTGATTTCCGTAATATATAATGCTTTGCTGTAATTGGCTTGCATTATGTAAAACGTAAAACTTCTTTTAGTGGTAATTTCTAATCGTGTTTTAAAAAAAAAATACAGGGCCCTGAACTGACCTTGTACAAAACTTTTTTCGCGTGCCTCTTGTCTGGAAGCGCAAGCGGCAAGGAGAGATGCGCGAGCATATTTAATTTTTGGAGTAATAGAATAATTATTTGACGCACAAATAGTTTTTTGAGAAACACTAAATATAAATGGATAGCGCGAATATTTATTATGTACCTACAGCACGGACGCGTAACTTGAGCGTTCTAAATTTGGTGAACATTTAGTAAAATTGATAGACATATAGAATTTAAAATGTAAGCAATGGTAAAACAATACGCAGCATAGTTATTTTAGTGGTGATGTTCTCATTTTCTGATGTATAATAATTTGGGTTTCATTTAGATTTTTTGATGGTCATTAAATTTTCTGGTGAACAGTGCAAGGGATGCATGGTTTAATTTGGTGTACATTATATTTGTTTCCAAACTAAAATACTAGCTACACCAGTGGCCCTATATAATAAATTATAGTATAATATAGTATTGTACTATCGTATAGTAATGTATAGTATTAAATTGATTCATTATAGACATTAATTTTTCCCACTTCTTTATCGTTTATCTGCAGCAACAGCCGATTCTCTTTTAACTGTTAGTGATTCTGGCAAACTGTTTCATTTTCTAAAACAAATTTGTGAACAACACCATTTCCTCGAGCGCCAAATTTCCGGCTTGCAGTATTGATTTCCTGAAAGTCAGCGAGAAACCTGAGCAAGAACAACCGCAAGATAGCACAAGTAATACAAATGTATACTTCCTGTGAAACTAGTTCTAGCCGTTTAAAAGAAGGCAACGGCAACGAGGTCAAGATGTTTGAAAACAAGATTCTTATATCCTCGACGGTAAAAGTCGATTTGCCTAAATTTCTTGATGCATTTAAATTTCGCAAAAGTAAAGGGGTCGTATTTAACAGTCTACCAAATTTACCCAATATTTTCATACAAAAAAATACTTTTATTTCTCAAAAATACTAAATGCTCACCAAAATTAAGAAAATACATTATCTTAAACCGACAACCAAATATTGACATAATGCTGGCCTCTTATATATTTTGTTCGCCAAAATAACTTTTGTTGATCATAAATACTAAATGTTTACCAAATTTTATTCCGCATTTAATTCTAACATAATACCCAGATATTTAATTATCGACAATGTCGGATATTATTTAGCAGTTAAAAATACTATTTGTTGATCAAAAATACACAAGCAATAAAATGTTGTGCCAATGGTAAATAATTTAATGCAAAATTATAGATGTAGATGTGCTAGGGCAAGGAAAATAAGAGTACAAATAGAAGTGGTTTGCACAAAAAAAGATATTGATTTCCGTAATATATAAATGCTTTGCTGTAATTGGCTTGCATTATGTAAAACGTAAAACTTCTTTTAGTGGTAATTTCTAATCGTGCTTAAAAAAAAAATTACAGGGTCCTGAACTGACCTTGTACAAAACTTTTTTCGCGTGCCTCTTGTCTGGAAGCGCAAGTGGCAAGGAGAGATGCGCGAGCATATTTCATTTTTGGAGTAATAGAATAATTATTTGACGCACAAATAGTTTTTTTGAGAAACACTAAATATAAATAGATAACGCGAATATTTATTATGTACAGCACGGACGCGTAACTTAGCGTTCTAAATTTGGTGAACATTTAGTAAAATTGATAGACATAGAATTTAAAATGTAAGCAATGGTAAAACAATACGCAGCATAGTTATTTTAGTGGTGATGTTCTCTTTTTCTGATGTATAATAATTTGGGTTTCATTTAGATTTTTTGATGCTCATTAAATTTTCTGGTGGACAGTGCAAGGGATGTATGGTTTAATTTGGTGTACATTATATTTGTTCCCAAAGTAAAGTATCAGCCCTCCAACGGCCGCAACTTACTCAATCTGTTGTTGAATTGATCAAGAAACGCGAGTGTGTAGCGGACTTTATCTCTTTGTGCTTGTTGAGATTTTTGGAATCTCCAAACTGAACTTCTCAACTTTGCGAAGTCCATCGCGCGGGAAGAGTTGTCGAGTTGCTGGATCATCGTTCAACGCGATGATTTGGGTGTTTACATTTAGACGGTTCCGTTCAGGATGCCTCCGTATTTAGACACTCGATAAACTCTGCCGATCGCGAACTTATCCAGTCGTTCCCGACATTGCCTGTAAACGAACAGTTCGGGTTATCTAAATTGTTCCCCTAACTATTCCGTTCTACGTAAGGATACCGGTTCAGCAGAACACTCCTTATAAATTGGGATGATTGAAAATTGCAACTTACGGCCGTCCGGGTACAAGTGTTGCCAAGGCAACGGTATCTAAACCCCATCAAATTACAACCCCCTGACGACGCAAAGATCTGACGCTATTATAATGACCCGCTCGCCGCCACCGCCGCCGCCCTACCATACGGAATACGACATTGGGGTGCGAAAAGCAACGAAATAATATGAACAAATAAAGGCAATGTAATAACGAGATGTGCTTTTTCGAAACGTGGAGAGATTTGATGGAGAACGTCACCGACATAGTAATGGGAAAGGAAAGTTTACGCTTGTCGGTGTTGTTGGCTGATATGCCGGGAAATTTTCCGGGTAGGGTTGGGAAAAGTTCGACCGACCGGTGTTATTTTATGATAAAGGGATTTTTTTTTTTTGTAAAATAAATGCAGACTAAACTCTCCAAACTATTTGCGGGTCGATTTCCTCCCGGCATATTTAACGGACAACGGTTGACACCGACCAAGGCGCATTTAATTAACACGTTTATCGACTTTGAAGCAACCCAGTTCGACGCCGAATCCGCTACTCGATAATTTAATCAATTTTAACTAAACAGGTATGCTAAGAAGTCTCTTTATTTTTAATTGGAGCTATTGACCAATTCAGAGATTTATAATCGAAAAGATACGTGAAGCAATTTATCTGAAATATTACCAAGTCGAATTTGATAATTTCTGAAATTAAATTCAGATTTATTTCACATTTCCATCACTCTTTGGGTACATCTTCTTTCTATAATATCCTTTTTTAAGTTTTTTTCCTTCTTTCTGCTCTTTTTTATACATCTAACTAAGGGTCCCGGAGTTTACTACTACATTCTGTTCAATTTCCTTCGAATTATCCAATAGTTTTCCTTTTAAGACTAATTTTAATTTTGAAACCAGTCAGAAATCTCTAGGGAGATTTCTAAATCTGGGTCATACAGTGTTTCCCCAGAATGTCTTGAGTGTGATTGGCGCGACGTTTTCAATCACTTACCACAGTTAGCACAGATGAAGCTTGTGCCTCCTCACAGCATATCATAGTCTTTACAGAACTTCCCGGTAGTACTTCTTTGTTTACCATCTGACCGCTTGGTACAAATTCATATTAAACCAACCGCACCTTCATCCTTCATGGTTGGAGAGAACAGTAACTGTTGTTTTCGTATTGCTTCCAGCGTCTTGTTTGATGTTTATTGTTCTTGAGTATTTCATTGAGAAGAGAGAACTTTTGTTTCAAGCACATGCAATAATTCAATTTTTTTTATTGTTTCTTTTTTCTGTCCATTTCTTAAATCAGTGGGGTTTGTCATTTACGATTCACTAGTTATCTTATTATGTACTTAGATTACTTTTACTTCATTACCGATTCAATTTATGTTTTCTTAAACTCTTTTTCATTTTTGACCTTATAGTATTCAGCTCCCAACTATAATTTCTTATGATACCATTTTCTATATGTAGAGCCAGGGAATTAGGTAATGCACAGCGGGTGCGCAAATAATCTTTTGCCATATTATTATGTATAACGTGGAAAAAGTTTACGATTTGTGATTTCCTTTTGGTTTTCTAGTGTCTCCTACAAGTTTTTCTACGTTACACTTGATGATAACGTGGGGAAAATAAACTATTGGCGCACCCCTGTGCATTACTTAACTCTCCGACTGTACCTTAACTTCTGTTATTTTTTTTTTAGCTAATTTTGTTTAATAATTCTAATTCGTTTCTTTTTTCTTCCCAATTCATTCAAGTTTTGTTAATTTTTTTTTTCGCCCATTTCTTTTCTTATATGTAATTTATATTTGATACTTTGTCTCAATAATTGATTTTGACCTTAATTCTCGTCTTCCTCTTTTTAACATTCATTCTAAAGTTTGACTTGCCAGAAACGAATCACTACAAAATGTTGGATAACACACAATTCCTTTGAAACGAAAGAGACAAACATAGGACGGCATACTCTGTCTGTATAGTAATTTTTAATTTGGCGGCTGGCTTTTTCTAAAGTTTTCAATTCGAAATTCACTGGATTTTTAGTTTACTTAATTTTTTACGAGCTTAGAGACATAGCCTTTATCATAGTAGGGTAAGAAGAGGGGTTCATGCCCACTCCTCCTTCTCTCATTGTATATTGTGTTGCCTACCTACTCAGTTTAGCTCAACTATAATCAACTTTTAAACCACTTTAACCTTTGTAAAAATGTTTAGAACATGAAAAATAGTAGGTTGAGCTAAACTGAGTAGGTAGGCAACACAATATACAATGGGAGGAGGAGGAGGAGTGGGAATGAACCCTTCTTCTTATCCTACTCATCATCTATAGGTATTTTATTGTGTCAACTTAGGTACACTGCCATAAGCTTCCTGATTGATTTTATTTTCATGTATTAGAAAGGACTAAATCAGTAATAGTAGTATGCCAACCGAAAAGTGGCTTGGTTGGCAGCTCTACAGTAAGAACATACATACCATAAAATATATATCCACCTCAGAATTGCAAAAAAGGAATTGTCTATTATGTAAGTACAGTCCACCTCGTTCACGGTCTTCACTGTAGACTATGCATTAGAGCCAATATTAGTTGTAAATAGAACAAATGCGTTTCTTCTGGGTCCTGCTGCCTTTCCATATCGTTGTTAAGTTTTGTATACTTCTTCAAATATTTCATTGGTTATCTGTAGTATAGTCATGGATCGACTTTCAGTCATTTGTTGGCATCAGCATCTAAATAATACAATCTATAATTCAGATTCTCACCTATAGCCTATAGCAAATCAAATCTTCATCCTTTTTGATAGAAGTTTTCTTGTTATTGAAGTTATTGCATAGTCACTAGTGATTTTAACGAGCATATAGTGCGAAAGACGGTAGACGCGTAAATAACTTACGTTTAATAGATGCTGCACCTGGCATAGAATCTCATTAGAAGTTTTAACGAGCTCTTCTTCAACTTTTAAGATGGTGAATAGATCTAATAACATCCGCGCATGCAGTTGCGAAAATTTAACTGCAAATATTGGGCTTTTGCACTGTATAAACAAACTCGAGTATGAATATATTAATACAGGTGGGACAAGGTCCAACATTGTTTCTGAATGTATTTTCGGTCTAAAAACACGACCCTCCGCCAATGACCTCATCCATATTGTGATATCTCAAGCCGGTGCGCCGAATGCTGCTGACAAACATCTTTCTCCAGGAATGTCCAGCGTAATTCATCAAATAAGTTGTGCGAAAATTTTTCTTCTTTGTTTTTAGGTTAATTAGCAAGTACGTCAAGCCCATTGTTTTAACCTTCCCTATTGGATTTTTGTGGTAAAATTTGTGAAACTCTTCTATTTATGAGGTATATCTAATTTCATACTTTTAAAGACGATGGGAGAAAGAGTATCATCGCTCAGTTACACGTGTTATTTATTATTACAATAATTATATCATAGGAACCGGATGTTGAACACTTGAGTGTTAAGTTGAAAGTTCGTAATGGAACAAATTCCTGAATATCGCTGTAAACAACCCCAGTTGCGTTACTCACCCTATCACGATCGAAATGCCTCCAGGATGCGATGTCATGCTGGGAGAGAATTCACTCGACGTGATTGATCCATTTGAAAGTGTTCGAGTTGCACCTTAGATATCTGCGTAATTCAATAATTCGTTATGAAGGAAAGAACATGCTTGGTCATATAAAGCTGTGTAATTTGCTTGCGATTAATTATTATTCTTCAAACATAAAAGCTGTGCCAATAAACTTTGCGGTCCCTCGGCCTACTTTTGCGAAACGACCCACATTCGTTGGGCACTAATTGATTTGAGGTGCGTTTTTGGTTTTATTTGGTCATTAAAGTGCGCCGTATTTTGCAATATTATTTTATTCTTGTTATGCGTTTCATGTATACTATAGCTAAATATAGGTATTCAATATTACATTCAAGTCTCAAGTCAGTCGTTTTCAGTCTATGGCAAGAAATTTGCGATCTACCTGTTTCTTGAAGGTTAATCCGAGCACGGTGCTGCACTAAACGCCTAAAAGTTATTGCTAATAAATTTTATATTACCACGTGTCATATGGGAATGAAGGCCAAATATACAAGACATCACCGCTCCTACTCGTATCTATATGTGTGACATTGTCAAGGGCAGGAGAATTTTTAGCAAATCTAAAATTTATTGGGAACAAATATAATGTATACACCAAATTAAACCATACATCCCTTGCACTGTCTACCAGAAAATTTAATGATCATCAAAAAATCTAAATGAAACCCAAATTATTATACATTAGAAAATGAGAACATCACCACTAAAATAACTATGCTGTGTATTATTTACCATTGCTTACATTTTAAATTCTATATGTCTATCAATTTTACTAAATGTTCACCAAATTTAGAACGCTCAAGTTACGCGTCCGTGCTGTACATAATAAATATTCGCGCTATCCATTTATATTTAGTGTTTCTCAAAAAAACTATTTGTGCGTCAAATAATTATTCTATTACTACAAAAATGAAATATGCTCGCGCATCTCTCCTTGCCGCTTGCGCTTCTAGACAAGAGGCACGCGAAAAAAGTTTTGTACAAGGTCAGTTCAGGGCCCTGTAATTTTTTTTTTTAAAGCACGATTAGAATTTACTACTAAAAGAAGTTTTACCTTTTACATAATGCAAGCCAATTACAGCAAAGCATTTGTATATTACGAAAATCAATATCTTTTTTTGTGCAAACTACTTTTATTTTTACTCTTATTTTCCTTGCCCTAGCACATCTACATCTATAATTTTGCATAAAATTAATTACCATTTGCACAACATTTTATTGCTTGTGTATTTTTGATCAACAAATAGTATTTTTAACTGTTAAATAATATAAGACACTGTCGAAAATTATATATCAGGGTATTATGTTAGAATTAAATGCGGAATAAAATTTGGTGAACATTTAGTATTTATGATCTACAAAAGTTATTTTGGCGAACAAAATATACAAGAGACCAGCATTATGTCAATATTTGGTTGTCGCTTTAAGATTATGTCTTTTCCTAATTTTTTTGAGCATTTAGTATTTTTGGGAAATGAAAGTATTTTTTTGTATGAAAATATTGGGTAAATTTGGTAGACTGTTAAATAGGATCCAAATTTATTGAGGCATCAGGAGAGGGGTTTTACATTTGATTCCAAACAGAACAGAGGTACAAAATGGGGTAATTTTAATTAATTACTGCAAACCTTGCAGCAAGTGTCTTGTAAGAGTTAGATAATAGGTAGTTTCTTGTACGAGTCCTATTATTGAAGTTAAGTTTGCTAAGTCTGCTTCAGATTATTCGATTAAAGTTGCGCCTATGAAACTGCTGTCACATAAATAAAAACAATATATCTACAATGCTTGAGTGATACTTTCATTGTAATTTAGACGGTATTTGGTTAGTCAAAAAAGCGCGGAGCAAAGGCGTTCTCCTGGCTACTCTAGACCTACTAGATCTCGAAAAAAATTTATTTATTGTTCCTTAAATGAATTTTGAGGAGCTTCGAATGGATCAATTTCAACTCGACTTACGCCTGGCATAAGTGAGCGGAGCAGTGCAAATCGGTTGCGCTCAATTTCAACTGCAAAATGCAAGTTACCACGGATTAAATTTAGCGCCGATATTTACGAAATTGAAACGAATTTGACAAAAACTTTAAGTTACGTCGGTATTGGTTCTCTTTGACTTAATTCGATGTAAATCGAGCGGCTCAGTGAAATAATGAGTTAAAATTAAGAGTAAGGAACAGACCATGGCCGACGCTACTGATCGGAGTAGCGTAAACTTTACACCGACTCGAGTTGAAATTGATCATAATGCGTTACCTGTAAAGTTGGTTGAGATCGAGATGTTGATTGGGATAAATACCTGCAATCACGAAAGGTTTCTTCAGTTTGCCCGCCAAGTTTTCAATCCTCCCTCGGATCTCCGCCGCATAATTATTTATTCACCCGAATACATTTATGAATTGATTTTTAATTAACGTATCCTCCATCAAATCAGTGTTGCGACGATATAAATAGCTCTCTCTGTCGTTAGGGGAAGAATTGGTTAATTAATTAAATACCTAATGCATATCTGCTTCTTCTCTTTAATTAAGGCACACCGCAGAACTGCTCTTTCTTGTAGCCGTAGAAATTACGTGATAACTATCAATTCCGCTAGCGCTCGAAAATTCAGGGGGTAGCTGTGAAATCCGTCAATTTCAGAAAACAAACAAGAACAACTTCTAGCTATCTAACCGTTGTTTCGCTCATCACCAGTTTGCAGTAGTCTGTCTGGCAAGTGGTAGAGTGTAGATTTCAGTTTTCTAAGCGCAAATTGGATTCGAAGTGCTCTCTTCGTGCATCGTGGCGTGGCGCGTCTAGTTTTCAGACTAGCGAACTTTACGAGGTCGCTGCCATTCCCGGACAGCAGCCAGCCGGCTGGTATTCCATTCCAGTGTTAGTGCCTGCTTATCGTCCCACCATTCGATAATACAAAATGCGATGCTGCTGCTCACCGAACCGGAGTTATCGATAATCTGATCAGACTGTGCCGCGTAAATCGTCACATATGGAGGTATTTCACGCACGCCATGTTTACGTTCCGTTTAGAGCAGGGGTGGCCAACCCGCGGCACGCGTGCCACATTGTGGCACGCCAAGGTACTAAGACTGGCACTCGAAGGACTGCCGCAAAAAAATAATTTTAAATTAATAATTAATGTCAACCAGTAAATTGTATAACATAACGCCTGTTTATTTTATCCTAATAATGAGTTGAGAGATCACTTTCTTGGAACCGTGTCATAAATTTACAATCCAGACTTCTGTTCCAATTAGTTTCACCCTCCCTGTTACTGTTACCCGTTTTTTGTAACATTTTAAAAACGGTTCGATTATCGGTATCATTGGGTCTCGGAATCATGGATTCTCAGAAGGTCTACCCCCATATCCACAACTCCACCCCCCTAGCACCACATTGGGAAACTACAAGTTACCGGCCCTGCACTGTGGTGATTGTTTTTAGCTGTCTGCAATTATTTTTACTCGCGTCCGTTAATCATTATTGATGTTGATGCTGGTTGATGCAAGTCGCGTGTTTTGTGAGTACCTTTTCTCCGATTCTCTGTTTCTCGAGTGCTTGACGTGGGTGTGATTTTATATCTTTAAGAATGTCCGTTAGTAAGCCATCTACATCGAAAAGGAAGTATGAAGATGATATTGCAATTCGTGACTTCCAAGTTGCATGGGAAGAACAATTTCTGTTTACGAAACAAAATACTTCCAAACCAGTGTGTTTGATTTGCGGAGCTTGTGTAGCGGTGCCGAAGAAATTTAACTTGGAGCGACATTTCAAGCAACTTCATCCCGGTTTTGCCACAAACTACCCTATTAGGTCTAAATTACGAACGGATTTTATAAACAAAAAGAAGAAATCCTTAGCCGGTCAACAATCACTTTTTCAGAAAAGAAGTGATGAAGTGGAAACAATGGTAAAAGCCTCTTACGAACTATCACTTTTATTGGCTAGGAAAAAGAAACCGTATTCTGACGGAGAGGAAATTATCAAACATAGCCTATCAATATTTGCTAAGTATGTGGACGAGCCAAAAATTAAGAAAATGGTCGACGAAATAGCGTTATCCAGAAATACTGTGATGCGTCGTATAGACGACATGGCCAAAGACGTTAATAAGCAAATTCTCTCTGGACTACAGTCTTGTAAATATTTTTCTCTGGCTTTAGACGAGAGCTGCGATATAACCGACAATGCTCAATTGAGTGTATTTGTGCGTTATGTTAACGACAGTTTTGATGTGATCGAAGAACTACATGATCTGCGCCAGCTAATTTCTACCAAAGGTGAAGATATATTTAATGAAATAAAGAATATTGTAGAGACCAGCAAGATAGAGTGGGCAAAACTAGACAGCGTTTGCACAGATGGAGCACCATGCATGACTGGCAAAACAAAGGGTTGTGTAGCCTTACTTGAAAAGTATTTGGAAAGAGAAGTTTTCAAGTATCATTGTATTATCCATCAAGAAGCTCTTTGCGCGAAAGATTTGGATTTATCTTCTGTTGTTGATCCGGTAGTGCGCTGCATCAACAAAATTCGAGCTCGTGCACTAAATAGGCGACAATTTCGTAACCTTTTTGCGGATGAGACGGAAGAAGAAGGCGAACTGATTCTTCATTGTAGTGTGCGTTGGCTTTCTAAAGGAAGTGCCCTCGAAAGATTTTGGAATCTGCAGCACAGTGTCTTGAAATATTTGGAAGAAGCTGGTGAACTCCCCAATGAGTGCTCACTTTTGAAGAATGAAGAGTGGCTGTGGGATTTGGCTTTTCTTACAGATATAATGGGACATTTGAACAACTTGAATGTAAAATTGCAAGGCAAAAATTGTATCTTTCCAACCTTATTTGGTCTTCTATCTTCCTTTATAACCAAACTTGTGCTTTTTTCTAACGATTTCACTCAAAAAAGGCTGACTCACTTCACACGAATGCAAGAGCTAGGAAGTAAATTTGATAAAAGACCGAATTATGATAAGTTCAAAAATTTAATTACTCTGTTGCATGCTTCATTCACCACTAGATTTGCTGACTTTCAGGGAGATAAGAAAAATATTGAACTTTTTACAAATCCCTTTTCAATTTCTGCTGAGGATATTACAAACTTCTCTTCTGAAACTCAAATCGAAATTATCGACCTACAACACCATACTCCGCTTAAAATCAAATATAAAGAGATAATATCATCCGCAACAACTAATAAAGATTATATTGAATTTTGGAAATTTGTGCCAATAACTGACTTTCCAAATTTACACGACTTGGCACTTAGATATTGTTGCAGGTTTGGTTCAACTTACGTTTGTGAACAGACATTTTCGGTTATGAAAATAATAAAAACAAAGTATCGTTCAAAACTAACAGACATTCATTTGAAAAATTTAATTTTACTATCTTCGTCCAAATTTAATCCAAACATAGATGAACTAGTAAAGAACATACAAATTCAAAAACCACATTAATTTTAGTTATTAATTACACTTTCCCAAAAAATTATCTACATATGTTTAATATTCATGTTAATTTACTGTAATTAGTTGACTGTACAACAGTAATAAAATAATGTATCCACATTTCTATTTTTATTTAAACCCCTTATGATAATTAAAAAGACGAAGAGTGGCACGCATAAAATTTGTAGCCTTAATATTGGCACGGGTTAGAAAAACGTTGGCCATCCCTGGTTTAGAGAATTGGAGGTCACATTTAATTTGGAGATTCCCAATTTCTGTTGCGCAAACTGAGCGCCATTCAAGTGCAAGCAGTTCAAGACTATGCAAATATTGTAATGGTTGTTACTGTTGGGGAAGTGGTTGTAACTACCTATATGCAAAAGGACAGTTTTGAGATCTCAATCGCAATATTGGTGTTAGGAATCAATAACTGCTCAAAAAAGTTAGAGGAAAATTTCTTTGTGACGACATTACTTTTAAAATAGTAACGCTATGCAGATGGGCTTTCGAAATTCTGAAGATACTTACAGCTTTTTTCGGCAACATTCAACAAACCCTTCATTCTAATTTAAGAAATGCAAAAACAGCGATCAAAGTGCATGTGGTAATATTTGGCACATAAAAGAAAACTGCATTAGTGCCTATCTACGAGGCAAGATCCTCATTATTCTTCTTAAATCTTCTTCAGAAATTCTTTCCCGTTCTTCGATTAATCTTTCTTTAAGCTTCAGAAGAGTCTAGGGGCGTTTGGGGGCCGGCAAATACTTCTTTTTAGCTTATTCCATACTGACTATCGAGTTTAGATCAGGACTCATTGTTGACCGTGCCACGGTTTCAATATTCTGGTCTTGCAAGCAGTCCATAGTTATGCGTGCAGTATGCTTCGCATTATCCTGCATGGAAATGAAATTTGAACCCAAACCATATGCAGGAGGCACAAGATGATCTAGCACTATGTCGATGTAGTTTTAAGCAGAATTAAGATTACCACAAGATCAGTTCTTCCTTCAAGACTAATTCCTCCGAAATCATAACAGAACCTTCTCCAAATTTTTATATTTTGCTAGGAATAGCGAAGATTTTGCAAATCCAGGAGACAAACGATTAGTGGTTTCGACGGAAAGTAAAGCTTAAGAAATTGATGTTAACATTTGTTTGCCGTCTAGATTTTAAAAATCTTCATAAAATGAAGCTAAAGATGAATCTTTGTTCCAGAAGTTATGGAAATTAAGAGACAAAATATTGAAGCAAAAAATAAAATGAACAAAAGTCTAGATAAATTTTATTCAGAACAAATATAATGTACACCAAATTAAACCATACATCCCTTGCACTGTCCACCAGAAAATTTAATGAGCATCAAAAAATCTAAATGAAACCCAAATTATTATACATCAGAAAATTAAAAACATCACCACTAAAATAACTATGCTGCGTATTGTTTTACCATTGCTTACCTTTTAAATTCTATATGTCCATCAATTTTACTAAATGTTCACCAAATTTAGAACGCTCAAGTTACGCGTCCGTGCTGTACATGATAAATATTGGCGCTATCCTTTTATATTTACTGTTTCTCAAAAAACTATTTGTGCGTCAAATAATTATTCTATTACTCCAAAAATGAAATATGCTCGCGCATCTCTCCTTGCCGCTTGCGCTTCCAGACAAGAGGCACGCGAAAAAAGTTTTGTACAAGGTCAGTTCAGGGCCCTGTAATTCTTTTTAAAAGCATGTAACACGAGCCTCTACTTAATTCCCCGACCGACCACGCCCACCGCTTGAACCGCCAGTTTCGCGCGACTCAGCTGGACGATGCAGCGCCGCCAAGCGTCCGGGGACTGCATCGTCGCCTCGCTCGTTACTGCGCCCCTCCGTAGATGGCGCAGCATACAATCGCCCGCTACCCTGTCCTCGGTATAATCCTATATATGGACAGGGCCTCGATCACCAAGGGAGTCTCAACTCACTCAGTCTACAGTCACCATCCATTCGGACGACTACTAAGACGATTTCCTTGGCGGAACAACCAACCTACAATTATGGTGCGGCCCGTGTGCCCCGACTAATACAGTAGTTTCTCTTGTAACCGCCTGATGTATTGTTTTACTACTTTACTGAATAAATCGCTCTTACAACTGACGCCCAAACGTGGAGCCCGAAACCCACGGAGTAGTGCCGCAGCCCGAGTGCTCCACTAACCCCTCCAAGGAGACGACGACCAGTGCGCAGCCCGAGTGCTCCACCAACCCCTCCAAGGAGACGACGACCAGTGCGCAGCCCGAGTGCTCCACTAACCCCTCCAAGGAGACGACGACCAGTGCGCAGCCCGAGTGCTCCACTAACCCCTCCAAGGAGACGACGACCAGTGCGCAGCCCGAGTGCTCCACTAACCCCTCCAAGGAGACGACGACCAGTGCGCAGCCCGAGTGCTCCACTAACCCCTCCAAGGAGACGACGACCAGTGCGCAGCCCGAGTGCTCCACCAACCCCTCCAAGGAGACGACGACCAGTGCGCAGCCCGAGTGCTCCACTAACCCCTCCAAGGAGACGACGACCAGTGCGCAGCCCGAGTGCTCCACCAACCCCTCCAAGGAGACGACGACCAGTGCGCAGCCCGAGTGCTCCACTAACCCCTCCAAGGAGACGACGACCAGTGCGCAGCCCGAGTGCTCCACCAACCCCTCCAAGGAGACGACGACCAGTGCGCAGCCCGAGTGCTCCACCAACCCCTCCAAGGAGACGACGACCAGTGCGCAGCCCGAGTGCTCCACCAACCCCTCCAAGGAGACGACGACCAGTGCGCAGCCCGAGTGCTCCACTAACCCCTCCAAGGAGACGACGACCAGTGCGCAGCCCGAGTGCTCCACTAACCCCTCCAAGGAGACGACGACCAGTGCGCAGCCCGAGTGCTCCACCAACCCCTCCAAGGAGACGACGACCAGTGCGCAGCCCGAGTGCTCCACTAACCCCTCCAAGGAGACGACGACCGGTGCGCAGCCCGAGTGCTCCACCAACCCCTCCAAGGAGACGACGACCAGTGCGCAGCCCGAGTGCTCCACTAACCCCTCCAAGGAGACGACGACCAGTGCGCAGCCCGAGTGCTCCACCAACCCCTCCAAGGAGACGACGACCAGTGCGCAGCCCGAGTGCTCCACTAACCCCTCCAAGGAGACGACGACCAGTGCGCAGCCCGAGTGCTCCACTAACCCCTCCAAGGAGACGACGACCAGTGCGCAGCCCGAGTGCTCCACCAACCCCTCCAAGGAGACGACGACCAGTGCGCAGCCCGAGTGCTCCACTAACCCCTCCAAGGAGACGACGACCAGTGCGCAGCCCGAGTGCTCCACTAACCCCTCCAAGGAGACGACGACCAGTGCGCAGCCCGAGTGCTCCACCAACCCCTCCAAGGAGACGACGACCCGTGCGCAGCCCGAGTGCTCCACTAACCCCGCGCAGGAAGGTGACGAAGCGTCCCTGTCCTTAGACGAACCCGACAGTGCTCCAAGTGCAGCCAGTTCGTGTGTGCCCCAAGAGCGGCCAGTTCAGTGCGCCCCAGGTCATTCGAAGACCCAAAAACGTCACAAACACCAGTGCGGCGTAGCCCCCGGTTTACCATGGCTCTTACACTAGAAGCTCTGGAACAAATCTTGCGGCGAGTGACGCCCAACCCCCGCACGTGTCACATGACACAGTGCCCAGCCCGGTTCGACGGAACCCGAGACCCTCACCTGGTGGGGGCCTTCATAAGAAGCACAACCTTCTTCAAGGAACACCATGCGAACCGACGCCAGCGGATATGCGCTCGGAGCAGTTTTCCAGCAGGGGGAGACAGACAGCGAGCACCCTATGGAGTAGGCCAGCCGCTTGTTGTTAATCACTGTCGAGAAGAATATTCTTCGAAGTTCGCACCTCACCAGGATGGCCCCTACGTGATAACGCCTCACCGAGAGCCTACCCTACGATACGCGATACGAGATCGCGCAGCCCGATCTGCAAGACGACCATGTCTTTGCCTTACGCCCCTATCAACTTGGTACCGGCGTCTCTACTCCCTCGCCAGTAGCCCCACCCGCCGTCGAGGACGACTGCGGAAGCACCAACCCTAGGTGCAGCTCGTGTTTTTAAGATTCAGGCTTAAGGACGAGGGCGTTTCCTTAATCCTGAGGGGGAGTTTGTAACACGAGCCTCTACTTAATTCCCCGACCGACCACGCCCACCGCTTGAACCGCCAGTTTCGCGCGACTCAGCTGGACGATGCAGCGCCGCCAAGCGTCCGGGGACTGCATCGTCGCCTCGCTCGTTACTGCGCCCCTCCGTAGATGGCGCAGCATACAATCGCCCGCTACCCTGTCCTCGGTATAATCCTATATATGGACAGGGCCTCGATCACCAAGGGAGTCTCAACTCACTCAGTCTACAGTCACCATCCATTCGGACGACTACTAAGACGATTTCCTTGGCGGAACAACCAACCTACAATTATGGTGCGGCCCGTGTGCCCCGACTAATACAGTAGTTTCTCTTGTAACCGCCTGATGTATTGTTTTACTACTTTACTGAATAAATCGCTCTTACAAGCACCATTAAAAATTACCACTAAAAAAGTTTTACGTTTTACATAATGCAAGCCAATTACAGCAAAGCATTTATATATTACGGAAATCAATATTTTTTTTGTGCAAATCACTTCTATTTTTACTCTTATTTTCCTTGACCTAGCACATCTACATCTAAAATTTGGAATAAAATTATTTACCATTTGCACAACATTTTATTGCTTGTGTATTTTTGATCAACAAATAGTATTTTTAACTGCTAAATAATATAAGACACTGTCGAAAATTAAATATCTGGGTATTATGTTAGAATTAAACGCGGAATAAAATTTGGTGAACATTTAGTATTTATGGTCAACAAAAATTATTTTGGCGAACAAAATATATAAGAGGCCAGCATTATGTCAATATTTGGTTGTGGCTTTAAGATTACGTATTTTCTTAATTTTGGTGAACATTTAGTATTTTTGGGAAATGAAAGTATTTTTTTGTATGAAAATAATGGGTAAATTTGGTAGACTGTTAAATACGACTCAATTTTATTCAGAAATAGCACCTGACCCATTATGATGCTGAGAAAAACATAAAGAGGGATATGAAGCAAGATTCTTTCTTATTTTCAGAGTTAAATGTGATTTTGAAGCAAACGACCTCAACACAACAAATATGCCTAAAAGGTCTTCATTTTGGTGCTGTCAATAATTTGACAGATCTAAGAAAGAACCTGCATTGTTGTTAATTGGGTTGCATCCCCATCTCCAGGTGTGATCTAATTAACCTGTAATGGAAACCATACAAAAAGGGGGGCGGTATTTTCTTTGTAAGCGTTCACTTTGATTTCGCCCAACGCCCAACACAAACCACTTTAGGTGATTTTTTTTGCAAACTCGAGAAGTTAATGAGATTATGCATCTAGTCAAATAGAAATATGAAAAACTGCCATCCAACGACTAAAATAAAAAATTACCGGGAGCCAAAATTTTAATGTCCTCTACCACTTCCGTAGATGATTGATTTGCTGATATACCAGACTGCACCACAATAAAGAAAATTTAGAACGAGAAGAGTTTTACCGAATATAATTAATCTTAAGTGAAGGCGTCTCAGTATAGTATTTCTCGATAGCCACTAATTATTTTCATCACAGCAAATTTTTTTGATCCCACTTTGTAAATCGTTGATCTCGCCAGATGGCAAACCTGGAGCTTGCTCCACACTTTCAGTTCCCTGATGGTCGATTAAAATTGACGACAATCCGCAACCTGCCCTCGTTGTGGAGCTTTGCGGTTACGCCTCGTGGTGCAATTTGAACGCAGAACGGTGCATTATTTCAGGCAATAAAGCCCTGCAATAATAGCCATCGGTCATCGCGCCGTTGGATGGTCGTCGCCTTCAGATTTTATCTCCTTTATCGACAAACAACTGTAATCAATCCGATACGGTCCAGTGAACGCGTTTAGTTGCACGCTGATGGCTAATTAAACGTGGTACCTACTTTATAAAATAAAACTCCGTCGGTTTTTATTGGGTGCCTAACCTCTAATTTCAAAACTTATCTATATGCGCCTCCGACCCAGACAGCATTCAACAGATTGCAAAAAATAAATCTGCACAACAAGCATCAGTGGAAAATTATTTGCGTATAGGTTCGTTAAAATCGGGAGCTGGAGGGAAAATTGGGAATTGCGTTAGTCCCGTTTCTGTTGCCATTACAATCCGGGTTTAATATACCGGGTGTTTCGCGACCGCTTAAACGGTTCAGTTATTTATGACTTAAAAGCGGTACCTACTCAAAGATCTTTGCAGTACAGAGACCATCATAAAATCTAATGTGGTTAACCGCTAGGTAAAGGGCCACAAAGCTGTCATGCTGTCAATCAAAAATCCCTTCAGGGTTGAAATTTAAAAATCTATGCAAATCAATAACGGTTTAACAGAAAAATATTTCAATTACTCGTTATCAATCTTGGAGGTCGTGATCATGAACTTGAAGAAAATCAAAGAGATGAGGTGAATATTTCGATATGAAATCGCGATCGAAAGTGAAAACTAACACCGTTTAAAAGAAGAAAAAGACGATAGTGTAGTGCATTAATTATAGTTTATTTCTACCAAATTTCAAATTTTTAACTACATTGGAAATACGCAATTTGGTACCGGCGGTTCTCGTTGAAACACCCTGTATGTGCAACGGAACAGAAGCAAGTGGCTGGTTTTATTGACTATAGCATTGATTGCCGTGTTGATGGATTTATTACCATTATTTATGAGCTCACATTAAGACGTGAATAGCCTTCATCTTAATCTTTTGTGTATGTTTGATTTAATTAGCGCCAGTCAGCATTTACAAAGTTTAGCAGGTTATTTATGGGCTACAGGTTCGTCTTCCACTGCCATTACCATCAATACATACACAAAATTAAATTTTGAAACAGAACCTACACACATTTATCTATACTTGCCAAAATGCTTGGTGCTTATGTCAAGACATTGCAGAAATAATTGATAGGTATGCACAATAATTGTGGGTATCACCAAAGTGGTCTCTTCATAACTGTTTTATTACTCAAACTTTTAATAATGATATTTTGCTGTGATAGCGTAACTGCTTATATTATAAAAGACGATAGTAGGTACCTTTCGCTCGCACGTCAGTGTAATGGAAAAGGGGCGGCCACTTTTCGTTGGAAGGAAGTGAAGGAAACTGAGGGTGAAGGGTTGATGGGAGTGAGGGTAGAAAAATGAAATTTTATAATTGGAGACGTGAGCTGATGGCAAGGAGCTTTCAAACAGAAAAACCGAGAATGAAGACGACTTGTGCATTTGTGGCGTAACTATAGAGATGAACGTCAATTTGGAACTGTCATCCGAGATTTGCAAGTGAATATCTTTCGATTGGGGAGGGAGGAGGCTGGTGGGACCTAAGCCAGGCGACAACGTAGCTGCCGCGCGTCTTGATGGATCGGGGACAAAGGGAGATACTACGCTCGGTTCTGGGTAGGCCGCACGGCTAGCGAAAGGACCTCTCGTGATTAAAATTTCCGTCAAAGATAACTGACACAAAAAAAGTTTAGAGCAAAAATGATTCTAATTTCACAATTTTAGAACACGGAAAACGCATAAATTATCCAACCACAAAACAAAAAGCAAGGAATCACATGGTTGATTCAATAATGTTACGTTTATTTATCTAATAATTATAGTGTTTAAGGCGAGCTTGTTGGCGCATACTTTTATCCATCAGCAGCGGCTGATACCATCTAAACTGTTATTATTGACAAATTGGAACTCCACTAATGACCGTAAATTGATCGAAGTGAAAAAGCCACGGAACCGGTACCTAAATTTCTGTTTTTCTGCTTAACCTCTGACTAAATCAGAATAAACTGCTATAACATGCGAAATTAAATAGATTTGCATAGTTTTTGTCTGCACGCTGCAAAAAGAAGCAGGTAGTCGATTGGTAGCGCTCACTGAACAACCTTGGTCGTTTGTAGCATCCCATATTCAAATTAGTCCATTGTTCCCTGTCGATAAATTCGTGCGAAATGGAAATGGGGGAATATCTAGGTATGATGAATCGTGTGTGGATGTGCCAAAAGCAAAATCATAAATATTTTCAAACGACCTTGGCATCCACCTTCAACAACCGATCGATCTACCTACTCACCTGGTACAGGAGGCTGCCTGCATACCTTGAAAGCTAGAGAACACCGACCATTCCTGTGGGTGAAAATAGATGGGGGACCACCCAGTTTTCGTAAATTCTACGTGATCCGACAATATTTATCTTGAGCCGAACTGTACAGATAAAAATCATGACCTTTCTTACTATTTATCTCGTAACGCATCAATATTTACGAAGGTGATAAAATTAGATCCGGCCAATTTATTTTTAAACGAGCTCATTTAACAGGTATGCCACGAAATTTGAATAGGAGCCATTAACATCATATTGATTGCCGGCCCATGCATTAACCTAGATTTTAGACATGCAACCAGGATAATCGCCGGCGACAAAAAGTGACCGTAAATTATCTATTGTTTCTTCCCATAGCATATGGGGTCAGGTAGGTTTACCGGAACTATTCGGCTTTTCTTGTTAGTTAATTCGCTAGTGGTTATTCAAAAATTGTTGAGAAGTTGATGGTAGGTTTCTGCGTATTTTAATTTAATTTCGCTTCAATTATTGAACTGAGGTTTTTTGATCAATGTAAAAGCATGCGTAACGAGAAGTGAAACGCTCTATTCTATTTGCAGTACAAATTTGAAGATTCAGGGTAGCGCATGATACCATGGAAAGAGGCCATCCTTACTCTGTCTCACATGAGTAAAAAATGTTATGTCGAGAGTACGCTCTTATTGCTTTACGGGAACACTGTGGCGACCTCCTCAATCTATACCTCTACACTTACATAGTGTTCTTCTTCTTCTATATGCGTTGCTAAGAAATTTTACTTTGATTCTGCAAGATTTGCACTTTTTTTATACTTACCTGCATAGGCTTGTGACAGAAAATAATAATTTACTTAATAATAATTAAGTTTGAGTTATTGTTTAATTTGGCGAATTACGGTTGAACGTTGTTCACGACTGTTGCTACTTTGTATAGTAGGTATGCGGTAGATTATGCATAACTTGGAATTTGTAGGTCTACTCAGGGTCGTTTTTTTTTTTGCAATCGTCCATTGCTAAAGAAACCTGATAGTGTGGCATCTTACCTAACGTTTCGAAAACATTGTTCGTCAACCTCTATCATTACACTTTCACAAACTTATTTCCTCTCCGTCTGGTCTGGGGTCGGCGCGGTCACGCAGAGCAACAACGTCGTCGTCGCCGTTCGATTTCGATCACCGATTGACGCCTTTTTATTCGGAAATTACTTCCAGTTCTGTAGTTAGTTATTCCTCAACATTAAGTAATGACGCCAGAATTGTTGATTCAAATTCCGATTTCATCGATCGTCTCGGCTTCGAGGGGAGAGCCCGATTCCAAATTTAATGAAGTTACACCGATAATTTTCAAGTTTCCCTTGAAAGTTTTATTCCTACCCCTAATTTCCATTAGTAAATAATCATAGTGTGGTTATAGACTCGCTTTCATTGACCGACCATTACTCTTTGAGTTACCATGATTTTACAAAAGAAACTCGATACCAACGGTGTCTTGCTTTATTTAAAATTTAAATTTAGAGAAAGAGCTACAAAAAACTCTTTTAGCATCAGTCGCATTAGCTAAAACAGTAAGCGTGTCTTTCTGAAGAGTGATCCTCCATCGACAGCTTCAAATATTCATTAAAAATTAAAAAAATTTAATTATGAAAACGACATTTTTTTCCTGAAAAGTCTATAATTAGCTCCTTTCAGTTGGCTAAAAACTATTTTAGTGCGGTACTTAGTTCACAACTTATAATTTTTTAAAAAAGCTCCTCAGTCAAGAAGATGTTGAGAGAGCCATCATAATTCAAATATTCATAAAAAATTAAAAAAATCAAATTATGAAAGCGACATTTTTTTTCTGAAAAGTCTATAATTAGCTCCTTTCAGTTGGCTAAAAACTATTTTAGTGCGGTACTTAGTTCACAACTTATAATTTTTTAAAAAAGCTCCTCAGTCAAGAAAATGTTGAGAGTGCCATCATAATTCAAATATTCATAAAAAATTAAAAAAATCAAATTATGAAAGCGACATTTTTTTTCTGAAAAGTCTATAATTAGCTCCTTTCAGTTGGCTAAAAACTATTTTAGTGCGGTACTTAGTTCACAACTTATGATTTTTTAAAAAAGCTTCTCGGTCAAGAAAATGTTGAAAGAGCCATCATAATTCAAATATTCATAAAAAATTAAAAAAACAAATTATGAAGACGACATTTTTTTCCTAAAAAGTCTATAATTAGCTCCTTTCAGTTGGTTAAAAACTATTTTAGTGCGATACTTAGTTCACAACTTATGATTTTTTAAAAAAGCTCTTCAGCCAAGAAAATGTTGAGAGAGCCATCATAATTCAAATATTAATAAAAAATTAAAAAATCAAATTATGAAAACGACATTTTTTTTCTGAACAGTCTATAATTAGCTCTTTTTAGTTAGTTACAAACTATTTTAGTGCGATACTTGGTTTACAAGTTATAATTTTTTAAAGAACCTTCTCAGGCAAAAAAATTTTGATAATAAGAAAATTTGAAGTCACGTCGCTGTTTCAATACAAGTTGTTATTACTATACGTTAGTACCGTGACTATACCTAGAGATAAAGCAATTTGGCACGTGTATCGACTCGATTCAGCAATTTTCAGACACTGCTGTTATCGATGGTTATCCGATAACTTACTTCTTTCAATAGAAATTGCAACTGAAGGAAAGTCTGCTTTTGTACGCCGAACAAGCTTTAATTGGCAACCTTGGCAATCAATATGCGTCAGATTCTTCTAGGTCAGTATTGAGCGTTTTCCGCTTAACTTTATACTAAATACAACGAGCACTGAAGATGAGTTTAGACACACAGAGGAAACTTTTAAAAAGTAATTAATGACGGGAGGGAAATGAACAAATTTCTTGCGGAAAAACTGTTTCTTGGTAGTGTAGGTACAGCTAGTTGCTAAAGACACCGGACGGACCCTATTGCGCTAGGTCGACACTGTCTGGCAGCGGTTTCATTCGTTTTATTTCGAATATACGCCTTACATACTTATGGTAACTCTCCAAAATACACAGTGACCCAAAAATGACGAAATATATGTATGATACGCTGTTTGTGAAATATAAAAAAGTAAACGTAACACTTTGAAGTTTCCGAGTTCTCCAATTTTAATAACCGTTTCTACTAATACTAATACTACTATTAATACTAATAGCAAGAAAAGAAAATATTTTTTCGATAATTTTTCTCTTAGTATTGAATTGACATTACCTACCCGTTCGAGCACCAATGCAGCCACCTATAGAAATCTACAATGTCGTCAGTGCATGTCAGGAGACTTATCGTGCTGTTTGAACTAGCTACGATTTTTTTTGTCGGTTTTACTTTTATTCCTCATCGTATATTAAAAAAACAATGATTTCCTCATTAGCAGATTCTCTAAAAACAATACAACGAAAACGGAATAATAACGTATGACCGTGTCAAGGCCGAAATCCACAGCTGACTGTTTTTTTTGATCCTGCAAAAATTTCCTACTATCTAAACAATGGGTATTGTTGCTAAAAATATCCTCCGCTAATGGTATTGGCCGTAAAGTTACTTGATAGTTATATATTCATTTTGTTTACATCCTCGTTCTTGGTGTATGTACTTATTTTTAGAAATCAACGGCGTCAGTTGAAAATATCTTCTAAAATGCAACAGTGCCGGTGCCAACTAAAGCCTGACGAGAAATAAATTCTATTTACCATCTCTTATTTACTCATCATCAATCTCCTTCCTTGTTCTTAATTGCTGTTAATTCTATGTTGTTGGTGTTAACATTGTTAGATATAATTTCGTTTATTGCGGTTTGTATTAATAATCTGGCACCACATTGGACGCAACTGGTATAGTAATTTGTGGGCGGTCTAATTAAAGGTCGCATTTTTCCGGGGTATCGGAATACGTGGGTTTGCGCAATGCTTGTTATTCATATTGTCTGCATGATCATGCTTTGTTGATGTTATGCCTATTGTTGTGAAAATTACTGAATAGTACTTTTTGTTTCAGGTATGTTTCGCAATCCAGAGCTGCCGTGTAAAGGTAAAATTTGACCCCGTAATTAATGAACCTGTCCGGCATTATTGAATGGTTGAGTTTATGGGTCTGCGACCACCCTATTTATAGACACGCAAGTTTGTTGGTGCTACTCGCCCCTTCTTTCATCGTTTTGTTATTTAAATTATAATACTGCAATACAGTTTATTAATTTTTTTTTCTTCGCATGAAATAGCCAGTGTATAAGCTCTTGGTATACCATGACATGGTTAGTTTTGGAGAAGGATCGAATCCTCAGTAGGTCATGCGTGTTTACTTACTCTCAATCTCGTCTTGTTCTTCACTGGCCAATTTCAGATGTCGTGATTCAAACCAACTAGGGAACTTCAAGTGTCCAGGTGTGCTTAACTTTTTTCCTATACCTCGAATTCTCAAACTCTGGTTTTATGATCTTGACATTGTTCGCAGGTCAAGTATAATTTAAAAAAAAAAAAACGTGACGAAGAACCCAATCTATTTTTGGAGAAAGATCACTTACAAGCCGAATTTTTAAAATTGTTTGCATTGAATATTGGAAACACTCTATTTCGGTATGTATTGTCTTTTACTTCGCTGAATGACACTTTTGTGTGTTATATTATAAACTATGACATCTTTACGGCGTTATAAGTACCTCAGCACTGAAAATTTCAGCCATTGACACGTATTTGAAATGGTGGTACGCAGTGCTAACGGCCCGCGCGCATGTTGCCCAGACTGACGCCGGTCAGTACGCGCGCGTGTGCGCATACAGTACGTGTCTATCTGAACCGGACTTAAATTGTTTTGTGGTACGCAGTGCAAATGGCCCGCGCGCATGTTGCCCAGATTGACGCCGGTCAGTACGCGCGCGTGTGCGCATACAGTACTTGTCTATCTGAACCGGACTTGAATCGTTTAACCTTAAGATTGAAATCCGAACTTGGTGACAAATAAACTGCGCAACACAAACGGATCACTAACGGTTGCCTAACCAATATTTTTTGGGTGATTGACCCGAAGTCGTCACGTCAACTCAAGACTAAATTGGAAGCCACGAAAATAAAACAAATGAGGTTGTTTAGGCGTATAAAAATAATATCACGACACGACCCAGTAGGAGATTAAATGAAATTATACATCATCACCTACAACTTAATGAAAAATATTAAGTAGACCTATTTGCACGGCTCGGGCCAACGCGGAAACGTACATAATTTATGTATTCCCCACTGGCAGTTTGCTAAACACGCACGTCGTCACTGTCATTAACATTCTTTTGTCATTATTTATTCTCCATCATGTCCGTTGTTCTGTACTGTCCATAAAGTTAATTATCAAGTTTTTGGCGTGTAGCTAAATCGCACCTTTACCGAATTCTCGTGTCTCGATTTCCGTCATGATTCATGAGTTAGACTAGACGTTAATCAAACTATACAGTTGCTCTTAAAATTCCGTGAAAAGTCAAAACTATGGCACTAACCACCACAGTTTATATTAAATATATTTACATAATTTGTCACTTATCCATGTTGGAGTTAGTTTGGTAATAAAGTCACAGATGATATCAGATAATTGGTTTGAATAGGGGCAAGTTAATAATATAGTTTTTGTGTAATCCGGAATATCTATATGTATAGTTATATGGTACTAAAAATTACAGGATAGGCTTTCTGTGAAGATTGTAGAGAATCTATTATCTCTGTGAGGTCCCGGAGCAAAATACCGGTAGAACTTCAATGAACGAATTAATCAGAGAAAGTGAAGGCGTGTCAATTAGACTATTTAGGTCGGTACCGGTCGCTTCAGTTATATAAATTCAGCATTCGTCCGACATTCGGTGGAAAAGTGGAAGAACAAATAACACACAATATCTACAGGAAGCAAAACGAAATAGAATGTTATGACAATAACTAATTGCTGCAATGGTGAAACAAAATAGAAACTCATTTACAACAAGACCTACTAATGAGTTCAAAATATGCAAACAAAAGCAGCACCGACTATTTAATACCTAACAGAAAACACTCAAAATAACATATGTGTTGAGATGGGCAACAGCTAAATTAATTAAACGATTGGGAAAGGTTCTGATTGTTTACATGGTAAAAAAGAAGAACACTGTTGTTGTGCATTGGAGCGCCAGTTGCAATGGCCATCCACAGTGGTAGTGGTATTGTAAAGTAAAGGCATCCCGTTTCGAATTTCCATATTTATGCAAAGAAGAGTTTATTCAGATTAAGGTTAGAAATATATTTGTACATGGGTCGTATTTAACAGTCTACCAAATTTACCCAATATTTTCATACAAAGAAATACTTTTATTTCCCAAAAATACTAAATGCTCATCAAAATTAAGTAAATACATAATCTTAAAGCGACAACCGAATATTGACATAATGCTGGCCTCTTATATATTTAGTTCGCCAGAATAACTTTTGTTGACCATAAATACTAAATGTTCACCAAATTTTATTCCGCATTTAATTCTAACATAATACCCAGATATTTAATTTTCGACAGTGTCTCATATTATTTAGCAGTTAAAAATACTATTTGTTGATCAAAAATACACAAGCAATAAAATGTTGTGCAAATGGTAAATAATTTTATGCAAAATTATAGATGTAGATGTGCTAGGGCAAGGAAAATAAGAGTAAAAATAAAAGTGGTTTGCACAAAAAAGAGATATTGATTTTCGTAATATACAAATGCTTTGCTGTAATTGGTTTGCATTATGTAAAACGTAAAACTTCTTTTAGTGGTAATTTCTAATCGTGCTTTAAAAAAAAAATTACAGGGCCCTGAACTGACCTTGTAGAAAACTTTTCTCGCGTGCCTCTTGTCTGGAAGCGCAAGCGGCAAGAAGAGATGCGCGAGCATATTTCATTTTTGGAGTAATAGAATAATTATTTGACGCACAAATAGTTTTTTTGAGAAACACTAAATATAAATGAATAGCGCGAATTTTTATTATGTACCTACAGCACGGACGCGTAATTTGAGCGTTCTAAATTTGGTGAACATTTAGTAAAATTGACATATAGAATTTAAAATGTAAGCAATGGTAAAACAATACGCAGCATAGTTATTTTAGTGGTAATGTTCTCATTTTCTGATGTATAATAATTTGGGTTTCATTTAGATTGTTTGATGCTCATTAAATTTTCTGGTAGACAGTGCAAGGGATGTATGATTTAATTTGGTGTACATTATATTTGTTCCCTTTGTACATAGTGGTGAGAGGTCAAGTACATAATATTTATAAGTAGACACAATCATAAAATGCCATTTGTATCATTTTTCGCATGAGTAGGAAATGCCATCTCGAGCATGCGCACTTGATTTACGACAACACTATGACGGAGTAGTTAGTCTCCACATTATACGATGATTACCGTCTTTAGTTTCATTTCTATCGTCAGCCCTTGCCACTCCGGTTTTTTAAAATTACTCTACAAATCTGTTTGGTAATATTTTTCTTTCAATTTCTCCGCTTTACTTTATAAACTCCTTCAATAAGCTCGGCGCTTGTCTAAAATGCACTAAAGAGGTGGGAACGTAAATCAGGTCTTAGTGGATAACGCCACCACTTTGATTACAGCTTTGACGTCTTTTTATATCTTTGTGTTATTCACTTTACCACCAATCGGTCAACCTCAATTTTAGTCCAAAATCCCGAACTGTAGCAAGCAGGTCAACTTTAACGGCAAGAGGGCTTAAAATGTAGCGAGGGTACCTACTAACATTATCCTTTGAAAGCGTCAATCACAAACTTTCTTTGGACGGGAATTATTAGCCTCAAACGCTGGCGATTTCATACAAATGGCCATAATTTGACTCATTTGACCCAGGAGCCAGATTTTACGGTATTAGCTTGTTTTTGTCGGAAGCTGCCTTGTTTTTACGATGTGCCTCCGTTGCTTTCCGGAGAATCAACGTTAATTTGCTGTAGAATTAATTTTCACGGAGCCTTAAAAAATCGTCGAGTTTGACGTGAAGATTGAATTTTCACGGTTATGGACCTACAGCTTTCACTGTCATTTAAAAATCGATCAAAATGTATTGGGAGTGAAAGCCGTAGGTAGAAGCGGTCACGAAACGCGAACGTTTTAAAGGAAACGTTCGCGGATGATACGTCACATCCTCAACGTAACGGAACATTGTTGTTAAATGTAAGTAAGTAGATCTGTAATTGCCGGAGCGGAACATGGTCGAAATTATCGTCGCTTCAACAGTTTTCATGGTTGTTAGTAATTTGTCCAAGATATTGCTCAATTCGTTGTTCCCCGAAAAAGTACCATTCTTGTTTGGACTTTGGGAATATTTTTCGAGGAGTCTTGGAAACGTATACAATAATCCGTGGTTTACAACGCCGGTAAACTGACACGTATATTTATCATGTTCCGCATGGTTGCCGTAGTTTATCGCAAATTCTTTGCCGTTAGTTGACCCAATTTACAAAATTTTACGTGATTTTTTCAACAGAAATGAAGAGTTGGTATAATGCCAATATTTTCTTCTTCACTTTTACCAAACAAACTTTCCTCAAATCTCGAATGTGGGTCATAACATTGTATATGGTCGTAATTATTATCAGCAGGCGTTTTTAAATTCTAAAGTCGAAGTACTTGTATTGCTTATGCGTATGTTGTACCACCTGCTGGCTGCTCTGTGATTTCGGTCTTTTTTCTAAGTGAGAAAAGTTCTTATTTTATAATGGGAACAAATATAATGTACACCAAATTAAACCATACATCCCTTGCACTGTCCACCAGAAAATTTAATGAGCATCAAAAAATCTAAATGAAACCCAAATTATTATACATCAGAAAATGAGAACATCATCAATAAAATAACTATGCTGCGTATTATTTTACCATTATTTACATTTTAAATTCTACATGTCTATCAATGTTACTAAATGTTCACCAAATTTAGAACGCTCAAGTTACGCGTCCGTGCTGTACATAATAATTATTCGCGCTATCCATTTATATTTAGCGTTTCTCAATAAAGCAATTTGTGCGTCAAATAATTATTCTATTACTCCAAAAATGAAATATGCTCCCGCATCTCTCCTTGCCGCTTGCGCTTCCAGAGGCACGCGAAAAAAGTTTTGTACAAGGTCAGTTCAGGGCCCTGTAATTTTTTTTTAAAGCACGATTAGAAATTACCACTAAAAGAAAGAAGTTTTACATAATGCAAGCCAATTACAGCAAAGGATTTATATATTACGGAAATCAATATCTTTTTTTGTGCAAACTCTTATTTTTCTTGCCCTAGCACATCTACATCTATAATTTTGCATAAAATTATTTACCATTTGCACAACATTTTATTGCTTGTGTATTTTTGATCAACAAATAGTATTTTTAACTGCTAAATAATATAAGACACTGTCGAAAATTAAATATCTGGGTATTATGTTAGAATTAAATGCGGAATAAAATTTGGTGAACATTTAGTATTTATGGTCAACAAAAGTTATTTTGGCGAACAAAATATATAAGAGGCCAGCATTATGTCAATATTTGGTTGTCGCTTTAAGATTATGTATTTTCTTAATTTTGGTGAGCATTTAGTATTTTTGGGAAATTAAAGTATTTTCTTGTATGAAAATATTGGGTAAATTTGGTAGACTGTTAAATACGACTCTTTTATAATCGTTGGGTAGACGATTGGGAACTCGAGAGAGTTGAGAGCAGGGTTGAATAGAGAGAGAAAGTACGTGAGTCCCGTGGCACAGTGGTTAGTGCACCCCGAATTGGGAGCGGAGGGCTGACGGGCTGTATAGGTTCGCACCCAGTTCGGTGAGTCACACTTTTCTCTGGTTTAAAGGTTGTTATCACTTATAGGTATTGTTGGCTTACAGTGATGTTAATTTTTTGGCTTTTGTTATAACTAGCTCATGAGGGCGCGCTAGCGCGCTTGAAGATTAATTATGGCAATGAAATTTAGTTTTCAAATTTTTGGAATTGAATATTTTTGAACGTTATAATAGGTTATGCAAGCAAATCTACACTTTTGAAATGGCAACAGATGAGTAGGCTTGCTCCATGTCGAAAATTTGATATCGAATATCAAAATTAAAATACTGTAGACCTCGGTTATAACGTCCTCGCATACAGTTAACTCTTGTATACAGGGTAAGCCAGACAAAGTGAGTCAATCAAAATATCTTCGTTATTACTAAAATAATAGCTTTAATATAATTATGATACAATTAAATCCGGAATCCAGAGCACAATTTGATTTTTAAAAGCTCTGCTACAAACGGTCCAAATTTGTCTGCTCCGCGAAGCATGTCGTTGATCAGTACTGAAATTCTGAAATTCATCTTTCCAACTGACCGCCTTCCCTTGCTGTTGACTATCATCCCTATACAGTATTTAAGATGTTTGGCCTAACATGGGTGTTGTCATTAGAATGTGACCGGTTGTGCCTACATTTGAAGTGACGTTTACATTCTAATGGCAAACGCCGATGTTAGACCAAACATTGTTGTAGCAAACTCATACGAACTGAACTCTTGCCGGTCCCTGGTAATAGTTTCTGGTAGCACACCAGGACGATTAGAAGATTGGATGTAAATAAAGTACATCCTTGTTAGTTGGTGCTGTTTCCAAATTTTTTATCACTCATTCTAAAAACACCACGCGGAATTCCATGTTACATAACGAAATTTCATTCTTCGAAAGATTTAGCAACAACCCATGTTTACAGCCAATGGTAATAATACAACAGTACTCCTTTCCGTTTGTTACATAACACTAGTTAATTCAAGGCATCAATTATTCACAACAATCATTGATCGAAGCAGCAGGTATCTACTATAGTGTTTACCGACTTTCACGTGCACCCTGCCTCATTCAGTTTGTGACTAAAATCAGTGGTTACGTCTTTACAAATTTGGCAATTTGTAAGAAACCATAAAAGTATAACCGCAACGCCATTGTTATCCATCACCGTTAACATTCAACGCCGGAAAAAAGGTGCTAAACACCTTTCCTTTCAAAGTTCGCTGACCTCCGTATCAAAACATTGGTTTGCATTATTCAATAGTTGGGATATTTTAGTCTTCGATCGTTTATTCTGTCATTGTAATCCGGTAGACTGGCGGCTCTTTAGAACTACGCTTGATGTCAACTGGACCTCGCAACGTTCAAAGGAATTGGGTTAGGTCGTTAGTTCACAACCCGACATTGAGTTTGGAGGATTGCAGCTATGAACTAATTTCTCAGTTCAAAGACTTGATTAGCCATAACGGTCGTGATGTAGCTTTTTTAATTTTGGACAAGACAAGAAATGTTAAGGTGAAGAACTAAAAATGACAAAAAAATCTGTTGGATCCACGGCTGGTTCGCCGAAGGTTTCTCAATTGACGAGCAGCCAAGGCCGGTCAGTAATCGTCCTCACTTGCTTACTAATAATGCAGCAGTCGATATTTTATGTAGCCATTAATTCTATTCGTTTGTAAAGAAGGCATGTCACGTCATCTTAATTTTATTCAAGGGCATTGCAAGTAGTAGTACTGACCTTTAAGCGTTTCAATAGATTAATTGCTGGTGTCCTGAAGAGTTTTTTTTTTGTAGAATTTTCTTCAACGTTTGACTGAATGGACGGATGGACGACAAACTGTCAGTTACTTTTTAGCCGTAATTTTATTCAATGGCAATAATCTACTAGGTATAGTAAAAAGAAAGGTCAGTGTACTTAGTTGAAATACGAAACTATCAAACCGTGTCTAAAGATACATGACGAGCACGATCCTTTTTGTTCTGTTTACCTACCTAATGTAGGAAGCGCACTTGGTCGAGTATAATGAGACTTGTCAATTGTGAACTTGCGAACTCTTGATGACCAAGTGAAACTACTACATTTTATCTTTTAAATGTTTTACAATAGCAGATAGAAGTCGATGTTCTGGTTTAGAAGTGGATTTGTGAATTGGTGGCATTTAACAGTGTTGCTTTCTCTGTCGCACACATGAGACGCTATAAACACAACAATCCACTTTATCGTAGACGAATTCTTTAAAACCGTAAGGAGTGTTTTTTTGATGGCATTTGAAAGGCAATAATGATATCATTTGCTCTGAGAACGGTAGGTTTTAAATAATGATCGCCAGTCTTGAGTCCGAAGGATTGCAGTGGTTTGTTCAAAATGCTTTACCTCTCTCTTTAACACGTGCGTACGTCATTTATTTGCTGACTTTCCACAGTCATAAATGATCAAGCAGAGACGTTCCCCTTAAGGCAAGCACCACTGACCTACTTATTCTGCAATTAGTATACTAGTGTCGTTACAAGCGAGACTACGTACCGAAATAGGTTTTATGATTGAATTTTTTGGAATCCGTCCAAAATCTCGAGGAGCTACATGAAAGTTGCGAATGTAAAAAAAAATATGTTACTTTGCAATGGCGCACCCCGCCGTTATATTCGGGTGATATAATCTGGACTAACACCGCGAAATCCGGCTGCCAAGGACGCCAAATCCTCCAGTTCGATAAAACGTAAGTTATAATGGCCGTTGAAATTCTAAATTCGATAGTGCGGGTCAATGATCGTCCCAAATGGCGTGTCGGTGGCCGCCATGCCACACGCCGCGACGCTGATGCTACGTCACGATTCGGTCCAATCCCCCCCGACACCGACTGATTGTCGACCTAACACAACAAGATGCGCTTGTTAACAACGAAACGTTGACTCATTTATCGCAATAGATTACTAGATGGTATCTCTCCATAATTGCAGTTGGAAGTCAATGATTGATGCTGGCCGTATGGCGTTAAGAAGAGACGTTGTTGCTGTTATGAAACAAAATAGCCAAAAAATATGTTTAACTAGGAAAAGGTTACCGAGTTACTAATATTCTAGTTTGTAATGGAAGTGGGGATTTGGTGGAGTTGTAATGTTCGCCTTTGGTTGAAGGGGCGAAAGATATGCTCATTAAATTAAAAGACCGATTTAAGGCAACTTAACGGCGGTGAGGTGTAATTAAATCGAAACTTATCACATTTTACTATGCACGCTAAACCATATCCTCCAGACGGTTTAAAAGTGGAATAACTCGAATAATAATTATGTGCCTAACGACAATAACATGAGCTGTCCGAAGTTCTTCCAGGAGAACGTAGACACAATAAGTAGGGTAAGATGGGGGCTTCACGTCCACTCCCCCTTCTCCCACCACTAACAGTGGAAAGAAGAGGAGGAGTGGGCGTGAAGCCCCTATCTTACCCTACTGCCGACCTAACTTTACTACATTTTTCTTGCGTACGTTAGTAAATTGATAATTTTCTTCACGTAACTTAACTCTTTAAAACCAAGAAGTTTATTAAGTTGAATTCTAATGTTTTGTTTTGTTTGCAGGTGAGTCTCGGTCTCGGAATCTTGGTGCTCAAGAACTGTAGCAAAATCGCGATCTTTATTACGCTGGGTAACAAAGTTCAAGTTTTCTTGATACCGAAGGAAAGGATCGTCGTACTCTCGTCCTACTAGTCAAGTGACTAGCATACCATGAATGTTTCCAAATTAAGAAAAGGAAGTTCACTATAATTTTATTCCAAGGTCAGAAGAGGTGCGGTTGACTGGATGTCGGATGAGTAACGGTGTAGAAATACCTGTCTGATGGTTTATTTGCACACATTTTCTCATTTTCTGTTTTTGATGATCAACCTTTATTTTGTTTGAAGCTTGAACTAACGCCATCTTTTGTACTTATTTGCAATGTTACTTTAACGTCCGATTTTACTGAAGTTTTAACGACCCTTTCATTGCAAAGTTTTATTATGAGAACAGTTAAACTAAATTAACCAATAAAATAGGCGAACTATAGCAATTTTGAATTTGGGGGTTTTGTAACATTTATTGCGATCTCTCAACTGCAAAGAAAGTATCGAGATTCATAACGCACTTTAATATTAAAAATAAATCAACGAGTCAAATCAAAAGAAGTGCATTCGTTAAAATCATTCTAAATAATCAATATAATCCTAATAAATTCATGACGTCAGACCATTCTACTGTAAGTTAGACTGTAATGCAATAGACCGGTAATGTACTGTTGGAAGAGATAACTAGCGAGAAAGTGTGAGTGAAACTTCAGTTAAGCGAGAACTTAACGAATATCTGGCTAAACTTTCTGTATAAATAACGGTTTGACTCGTCTGCAAGGCGAAGCGTGATGGTCATTCGGTCACTGTTAACCGTTATGGACTGGATTTCGTCCACCGTTTATTATAAGGCGATTGACGACGCCGATGGTCGTAACATGTGCAAGTTTAATTCACACTGTCTCATCAATTTTATATATTAATGTAGTTGTAGAACCGTTAAATGAGTCTAAAGCTAAGGCTGGGTTTCGATTTGATTTACATAAGGCAAAACCGTAACTTTGATGAAAAAATTACCGTTTGTTGGCGTTCGATTCCAGCTTTACTGCATTTACCTATATGTATTTATTAGATGCTAAACAGCGAGGACCATTTAAACGGTAAAAACGTGCTATTCATCAAAATTCAATAGTTTCTATGGCATACTATTTTGAAAACTTAGTTACCGCTGTTACAATCGTGAGTCATGGGAGGTGACGTCACTTCTGTAAGAGATGTGGAAGGTTTTAAATTAGAGAAAGAAGTCGTTCCGTGGCGCATGGGTTAGTGCTTCAGGCTTGGACGGGAATAGACGCGAGTTCAATTCCCAGGCGGTTCGACATTTTTTCTGTGGTTTAAATCCTTCTTAACACCGCACAAACTTGTTTATTATTGATATAGATGCTCCGATGTCCATGTAGCATCAATGTTAACGATGTTGAATCACTCGAATCTATCATTTCGTAACGAAATACATATAAGAGTAACTGTTCTTTTATTGTTTGACTCTGAAGCATCATCGTTATGCGCAGTCGATTACTTTAACTTGAAAGGTTCTCATTATTTTAAACAATTTCCAGCAATTGGATGAAACTTTCAAGTTTCGTTCAAATTCAACGGTAATTGCCGCAGTTAGGTTAAAAAGGAAGTTTTGGGAAAAGTTCCGGATATGGTTAAGGGAGAGCCAAAAGTCAACAAAAGAAATTACCAATTACTCTAGCGAGAGATTTAGGGATGATTCTTGAATCCATCTCTTCAGAATATTTGTGTGTTCAAATTCGTTCTGCGACCGATGTGAATCAGCGAATTAAAAATTCACGGGCACTCGTTCGTGAACTTGAAGTAAAGAGTAGAGAAGTGGAGGTTATTTACCTACTCTTTGCTTAAACGTTTTTAATAGCACACTATTGTGAAAATTGAGTAAGCCACTTGTTTGTTATTCACATAAGCACTCAGATATAGATATATTGTTAATGATGTTAATTAAATTCATCACTTTGATCAAATTCAAGAGCAAGTAACATTTTAAGATAACGTAATCTCGAATTTGATACATGTTTAGAGGTTACTGCAACAATTTGTATAAAACATTTATTAATCCTGACCACATTGTGCAAGTAAGTACATACGATAGTGTGGGAGGTATAGACTCACCATCGATGTTATAATAAAAAATTTCTAACAACTCTACGATCGCCTAAAACTGTCAGAATGCCGGCTGAAATTAGCTGTAACACGCGTATTGTACCGACTTTTACTTACAGAGAATCACTAGTTGTTCCGAGTTTTTCTCGACGCGTCATGCTTTAGTGGATTTAAGCACGTGGTCTCTGTTGGTGTCTTATTCTTCTCATGCACCGAAATGAGCGAGACGAGACTATAGGCAAGTCTGCGGGTATATTGTTGTACCTCCTCGATGTAAATCTGCTGTCTCGTTCGTTTAAGTGAATTAGAATGAGACAGTAATAAAGATGTGTGTTATTAAGGGGTGTAGCTTACACCTACTGAAGTACCCTGCGTTGAGAATAACTCCGATAAACTTGTCGTTCTCTGGGAGCAATAGAGACAGTCAATACGTTTGTTGCAGCTTGTACATTCTGACAGTTTTACGCGATCGTGGAGTTGTTAGAAAAATTCAACTATACTTGTCGATAATCGCATCGTACTTGAATTTTCGCAATGTGTATGGGGGCCGGTTTTCGCTTTAGACTTTCTGCATTTGTTTTGTGTAATGTGGCGGTAAATATGCTAACGTAAATAATTGCAACTACTTTTCGAAACTTGCGATTTAATTTGATGCGGTTTAGACAGGTTTAAAATTATTTCTTTATTTTACACGTGTCAGAAGTTAGATGGAACTAAGGTAAGGGCATAAATAATAATTATCGACGGTCTCGTGCATCAATTAAAAACTAGAAATTCAAACAACGTGTTGTTTAAATTCGTTTGCGTCCGACCAACGATACCCCATCAATAATTCATTGCATAGTTGCTGCTAACGGCATTCCCACGACTAGTTGATTCACCTTTCGCAACATGCATAATATGCAAGGGTTAGGAGAACGTATACTTAGTTAATAATAACTACAGTTAAAATTTAGGTGGATACTATTAACCATTAGCCTTTCTGGTTTAATCGGTTTCTAATTTGTATATTTGCAATATTTATACATATGATAAAGTAATTTCCTGACCTACAATTATAAATTTTACGAACCCTATTCTTCAAACGATCCAGCCACCCATTACAATCTTATATGACAATCCTCTACTTGTGAGACATATTTTGAACGCGGTTAAAATCTTTTTTTAACATATTATTATATTTTTTATTGGAGGAAAAAAGTTCGGCGAAGTTATTCTTGTTGATCTATTAAAGGCCTTTAATTTTCTAGCATTTGAAGCTCTGTAGCTAGTCTTGTTTGTACAAATTGTCTCTCCTGGATGGGATGATAAAAATAGAAAAATACAGGAATAAAGGGAACAGATGGGAAATGTATTTTAGATAACTTGTTTCAATATTATCTTTATGGTAAATTCATAAAAAAATTTAAAAACGGGCAAACTGTTGTGTTACATTTTGGTGCTCTATTTTCACCAATTTTTTTTTCAATCTAAATACATACTCATTCGAGCACTAAACAAAATATATGTTAAACATTTTCCTTTTTTTTTGCTCTTTTATACTGTATAAATATTTCTTTTTTTTACATTACATTTCATAACAACACCACGATCAAGATTTCCGCAAAATTACTTCATGTTGAGCTTTATTCTAAAAGCCACCTTAATTCTTTAATTTTTTTCTATAAATGAGAAAGAATAGCATTTTTGTTACTATAACTGCCTGGCCCCAAACATTATTTTTTCTGGGTAATGAACTCTTCTCTCTGAAAACGTGTGAGTTTTTATTTCGGTTTTGTTTATTGACATGACCGTTTAATAGAAAGTACGTTCATCTCTCAAACAAATATTTTTCGCTGGTTGAAGCTCGGCAATAATTCTGACGGTCATAATTTCACAAAATTTAATCCGCATATCTGGGTCATCATTGCAAAGTTGTTGAAAAATTTACATTTTATTATGGATACGATTTATCAAGTTTCAATACATGTCTAACTGATTCGCGTTATAGTGCTGTCACTGAGCCGACATAAATTTATTAATGGCATATTACCCAAGTAAGGCTCTAACCTCAGCTTCTGCATTAGGTATGGTACTTTGTTGCTACAAAAACATACAATTTTTTTTGTTATCTCTTGCGGCAGGTGTAAATTTACTTTTGTAATACTAGGAGTGACTTAATTTCTACTCGAAGCTACCATGTCATTATAGTTTCTTATACTATGTGTTTTGATGATGTTTTAATTGAATAGGCCTTTACAGTAGTTTTTATTTTCACTAATTGAGTACGGAATTGGTTAGATATGTAAAAAATATGAATGCTTGAATAAGGGTAGATTTTTAAAAAAATGAATAAATTAGTAAAAATATCATAGCGAATTTAAACGACTGAAATCTTGGCGGTTCAAAGTTGCTGTTTAATTGGTGTGACGTCTTAACCCTCGTCGCCAATTGGCGTTGTTTTGCGGTGGAGTGTAACCACTTTTGTTTCTGCGCTGCAAAACGAGAAAACGCGAAACCGTTGTTCTTTCTTCTTCCTTAGCGACAAGTGACAGGACGTACGTCTGACAGCAGCTCAGCTGTTAACGGTGCGACGCGTGACGAGAAATCTCGGCTGTTTATTGGTCGTGAGGTTTCTGACGTCATGTAGCGCGGGATTTTACTGGCGTTTAAACTCTAATGGATTTTTGTTTAATTTTCTGATTTTTTTAAAAGATAATGTCTAAAACATTGCAGGAAAAAAATTCGGGTTACTTTATTTTTGCTAAAGAACCGAATTAGAGTAAGAAAAATTAACTGTAAATGTCTATTCGCACGTAGGTCTAATGCAGGTTTTAAATTGGTCACCCATTTATATCCAGCTTCTTATTACAGGTTTTACGTTTTATAGCCGCAATAAAATTCTGCCCTTCTTTCATTATCTGTAATTTTAATTTAGGAATTGTGAAGCTCCAAACTCAATTGTTCGTTTTGGTTTTTACAACCTACTGGCATAATGAAAATTATTTTAAGACCGCAAGGTCGAGAAAGAAAACCAATTGCAATAAACGTAATTTATCCAACTCAGATACCTATTAAAATTAATTTTCCTAATTTTTTTTATTAAAACTAATTTTCCTAAAAATTTTTAACCCACGTAATACCTAATTGCTTTTTATTCCAGCCGCATGCAACTTTTTATTTCTTAATATTCCTTACCTATATGGTTCGTATCGTATGGTATTATAATGATCCAACCCGTCCTAAAGGACATTGTCACAGACTCTTACTCCCACGTGCAGTCTGTGAAAAGGGCAGATTTATTGTTCAAAGATTGGTGGGTAAAGCAAATTTATGCAAACTGGTGGTTCGGTATTTTTCTCGAGAGACGAACAAATATTGTCCAGAATTACTAAAGTACTTTGTGGTTACCCTTTTGTCAATTTTCCTCCTCGAAGTTTTCAGCACAAATCGCGTTTGTCCGAAATGAAGCTTGTGTACTCTCTTCACTTCATGCCAAGAGGTATAATAATGGTGGGCTTCAGTGCTAGTTTTGCTAAGTAAACAAAAGCTTTCTTATTAGCATTTATGAGGACACCACAGATTTGGCTTAAAGTGGGTGTTGACTCAGACAATCGTTCCAATTAGAACCCGGTAAATGGTCGGAAAGAACTTTGCGTGGGACGAAAACGTAAATCTCCATCACACATTTTCCACAGTTAGGCGCAAACCAAGTCTGCATTAATTTGTTACATCTACCGACACCAGGGTAATGGTAGAAAATAAATTATCTCCGTGCAATTCGCTCAACCCTCTTTATTATTGTTTAACATACATTTGTGTGCGGCGCGGAGATGAGGTCTAAGATAAGATGAATAATTCATTGATCCACATCCATGCAGCGACTTGTTTCTGACGCCGGTTGGAGCGATGTGGTTAATATTTATCAAATTATTTAATTCGACGTTATAAAACCAAGTGGTCAATAGCGTTTCAAGTAATCTCACCTCCAGTATTTCCGTTTGGTCCCGAGGGACCCTCTTGAATTAGTGCAATCTGCCCCGGCGTCGGGTTCATGTTCCAGTAGAGTAATTGGCACTGGAAGACGTTCAGCAGTGTCGTGGACGGGATGTAAATAACGCCCTTCTTTAAATTTACAACGGAAAACTGCCCCCAAATCTCCGGTTACCTCATATCCATTATTCCGGTCTTTGGACCTTTAATTTTTTCCATCTCACTGAAACTTCAAAAACATAAAGAAAACATTAACTTGATTTAGATGTAGGAAGCGTTTTGTTACAATTAGTTAATTTCTGGAGTTGCTGCGTGTGAGTGACGTCGTTACTTAAGAAGGGAAGGTGATAAATTGACCATTTATGGTTTCCGCAAGCTTCTGTTTATGCGCAAAGCAACCGGCCATAAAGCGATTTGCGCTACGAGGACAAAAATGTTTCGCAAGTTGCGAAGAAGGGAAAACTGCTAATCATTATTAACTATGTCGGGATATTTTTGCATTGTAAGGTTGGCGTGAGTCTACTGATTATGTAAGTTGTATACAGGGTCGTCCGTTTTGACCGCCTTTTGCCACTTTCTTTTTGAAGATTCGTCAGTCGAGTTAGAGACAGTTGTTTCCAGATGATAAGTACAATATCATAACTGGGATAAATCAACCCGAAAATTGTTGTGCTATCGCACCTGTTCCTTCTTCGTCCTACACACCCAATCGCAACAATTACTGGAGACGTGTAAGCCGGGAATCGCAATTTAAAACTGTTGTTTGGGGGTGGGCACCTTGGCGGCGCTGGCTGTTGGGAATTTGAAGTTACCGGGTACGGGTTGGATACTGCGACTAACCTTTGGAGGCGGCGTCGACGAGCTCGCTATCGGGTTCGCACACTTGGAGTTCGTGATTCGGCACTCTCGATTCACGCGCTTTCACCCTGCAGTCGGCACACTTGTTCATACACCCGTCTTAGATTTAACACTCACTAATTGGCACAATTGGCAGGTTAACAACCACCAACGTGTTCACCTGATGTCTCGCCAGAGATGCGGAGTGATCATCTCGAGAGGGGGTCAGAATAGGGGGGTGTCTTTGGATAGCGTGAGAAGCTATCGCGATAAGGCCGAAACAACTGTAAGGCTGTAATAGTTCAATATCGATTCAATTCAGAAGACTAGATTATCTTTATGTTGATGAAAATAATATCAAATAACATAAAGTGTCTAGTCAGGTTTTTATAATGAGATAATTGCCGGAAAACTGGCAGTTCCATTATTAATGACCCCTGCCCGGGGGATGGAGTGGCGTTTCGATTTTTGACTTGTTAGATTTAAAATTTCCATAATGAATCTTGATTGTAGGGTAAGATGTATGGCAAAAAAATACGAAGCGAAAGAGAAAACTTTCTAAGAATTTCGCACTAACAATTAGTGATAAATCGAGTGTCAGACCCTCCAGGGGGTGTAAATGTAAAATAATCACTGCCACCTTTTCGTCACGCTATCTTCGCATCAATTTAACTTAAACGGAGCGACAGAATGGGCCGAACCTCTCTCCAAATGACCCGACGACCGCTGATTAGTCAATCGGTTTGCAAGTCCCATAAATACATCGGGAACGCTTTCCAGCCAGAATCCGGCAGATCTCGCCCGTCATGATCCGACAAGCGACGCCCTCCGCTTTTCACTGGAAAGCTCCGAATGTGCCGGATTAAAAAGTTTCCTTCACGATCGCATTACCCCTCATTTATCGGCAATTATCCAGTGATTGTTGGATGTGAGGGGTGTCTCGGCACCTGTTTGAGAACGGACTGCTCGATTGTGGCGGCAGCCTGTATTTTCCTAATTTGCCAACTGATTCTGTTTTATGGGTCATGGCTTCCGGCTGCACAGCTACCGGATTCGTTTCGTAACCACGGTAACGGTTCCGCACTTTTACTAGAGGCAGTTTTAATAAAGAGTGACTCCAGTGGACGCTGTTGCGCTACACACACGTAAACTATCCCCTATATTGGCGCTAAATATCCAAAGTCTGAACAATAACTCAACTTGGGATTAGAAGTTTTTAAGAGGGGATTTGTTGGGGAATAAAGCTATGGAAGAAAGTGGAGAAAATTGCCAGAGCTTTAATTAGGTTTCTAGATTACAGAAGTGACAATGTAGATAGAACGCCTACAAAGTTGACGTTTACCAGTGCATTAGGTTACGCGCACTTTTTTCACCATTGGGCGGGACAGTACTGAAGCCAAGTCCGTTTGTTTGGAGGTGGCACCTTGGCGGCGTCGGCTGGTGGGAATTTGAAGTTACCGGGTACGAGATGGATACTGCGACTAACCTTTGCAGGCGGCGTCGACGAGCTCGCTATCGGGTTCGCACACTTGGAGTTTGTAATTCTGCACTCTCGATGCACGCGCCTTTCACCCTGCAGTCGGCACAATTCCTGCTACACCCGTTTCACATTTAACACTGTCTAAATGGCACTATTGGCAGATAACAACCAACGTGTTCAACTGATGTCTCGCCTGAGATGCGCAGTGATCATCTCGGGAGGGGGTCAGGATAGGGGGGTGTCTTTGGATAGCGTGAGAAGCTATCGCGATAAGGACGGAACACCGTTTCTTTACAAATTAATGCTTTAGCCTCTTAAAATGTTAACATAAATCTCATAAAATTTATTGTTAATCTGGAATTTAAAATATGAAAATTTTTAGATCTTGTATTCTTGAGTTTTTGTTACTTCAAATTATTATTTTCATGAAAAATAGTGTTTGGCTTAAAAACCGACGAAATGCATTGCTTTCAGTGGAATTACATTTTTTAGAGAAAAAGTAGAGAAAAATAGTATAGAGAAAGAACTCGTTTATAAGGCAAGTATGGCACTTGTTCATTACAAAACTCGCCGCTGTGCGGCTCGTTTTCTAAACTTGGACTCGTGCCATAAAAGCAAACACGAGTCTGTTATACACAAACCTGGCGTGTCCTGAGAGCGTGAGCAGTTCTACAGAAGTAGAGTTAGTTAAGATTTCCCTTCCCTATTTTCCTAGATTAGCATGAGGAGATCTCATCTCTGGGAGGACGCCTTTCGCCATGATTAGCAGGAAAAAGGAATATGTTCACCCATTTTTCTTAAACCGCCAAAGATCTTACAATCATTTGTTTCAGTTATCTACTTTTATGCTGGACATTAACTACCCGTTAAAGGTAGAGTTTCATGCCTGAGTTATCCTCCCTATACATAACTCGTTTATGTTCGATCTTTTATCGTAACTTGTGTTGCAAATTGTAATTTAATCGTTGCAATAAATAATGACGATAAGTTGGGGTACAACAGTTGGAAGGGTGGGCGGTTTTTGTTGTTGTTTATCTAACGCAAAGGGGAAATTTAATTAAATTGCTTCTGTCAGGGACAACCATCGGTCTTCTAAATCGGCGAAAGCAAAGCGCAAGAGACGGGTGCCGGGAGAGTTCGACAACTCCAGAGGAAATCGATGGTTAAAAAAGCGTAATTCGAATTTTCCGTTGCCAATCTTCCTACAGCCGCCTGAAGCAATTTGGGACGAATTACTTCTGCATGTAGCTTTTTCTAATCCTCGCCTAATCGGTTCACAAATAGACGTTTGACGAATCAAGTTGCTTCATCTTTATTGAATTACCCCTAGCTAGCGCTCTCAGCAGAGAGCAAGTAGTATAGTGGTGTATAGGATCGATCGTTTACCGTATCGTCAAACCCCCTGAACTACATTACTAACCGAGGCAAAAACATTACGGTACATTAATCACATTCACTTGAGCTGTTAAACGTATGGACTTAGACCAATTAGATTAAAGATCCTTTGTTTCCTCCAATTTTTTTTTTATTGCTCTTGATCGGGATACTTTGCCGACGTGCCGACAAGTTGGAAGAACACTTGACCAAGTCATTTGAAATTCTCTTCAATTCATACCTTCAGTGGTTAAATTAGTAAATATCGTAGGAATAAGGAAACAAAAACGGTAAACTGCTATTACCATTAGAAACGAGCTCTTGAACGTGCAACATTAGTACTCAGATAAAATTTGATTTGGTCTACTTTTCTAATAGTATTAGGAGATTATTGGCCATCCACAGACAATGTCGTTTCTAATCCAACTAAGCAAAGGAGATCTTTTAATCTGGAAATCGTCTTTCACAATATGGTTGAGTACACTCGCGAGCAATATTTACGGCACGCCCAGTGTAAACCACCTCTATTCGGTAGGATGGAAAGGGCATTGCGACCCACCGACTTTCAGGTAGGACAAGGGGTAGATAAACGAAATAAATATTTATTATCCATAGCACCATTGGGCAATAAGGATTTGTTGGAGTCCAATAGGACAAACTGTCAGGTCTGCTGCCACAACCACTCCTACAGCCCGTTTTACATCACTTCAAAATCGCCGATTTTGCTTTACGAGTCGTGTCTTAAAAATTGCTTGCGAGTGTACCTTAGATTGGGAGGAAACGTTCTCAGAAAACTATTGTGGGAGAGATCTTCATACAAACTAACCTTACATGAAAAGGGTATTACGACAAAATGTTTTTTTCTTTTTTTCTGAGCATTATATCATCATTTCCCGCATCGTTCTTTAGCTCCGCTATAGAAACTATGTTTTTTTTGGTTCTTTTTAACCTATCTCTTCTATTACTTCCAATCTTTCATATTTCTGTTCATTCATTTTTGTTCTTTCATATTCTGTTCATATTTAGCTTTTACTAAATATACTTATTTTCATCATTTTGTTTATAAGCACAAAATAGGTTTGGAGTTGGCAGTTGACACCATAGGTGAGTATACTTTGTACGAAAGGATCTTAATTTTTAATTTTTTGGAACAAAACTCGTGTGACCTTTCACGCCTAATAACAAGGTGCAGTTTCTTTTTCAAGTAGCTAACATATAATTTTGAATTAATTTTACTAACGTTGGATTGAATTTTCCCATCATTAATTAGTCAATACTTGGTGAGTTTAAATTAACGGCTTTGTGAGGTTTTGTCCCTCTCCCGGTTCCCTGTTGATGGAGATTCAAGTTTGTTTAATTGAGGTTACTACCCCTCTATTAATTTAGGAACAAGCTTGAAAATTGAATTTACCTTTAGTATAGGAAAACTTTCCAACAGCAAATTAAGACGGAGATAACTTTTATTTTGTTTGCATGGCCGCGATTTAAGTCGAGGACCGCCAATTCGCTTCGTTTACAGTAAAATTCAATAACAGATTATAAAGGGGCCGAACGCAAAAGCCACGTTTGTAAATTACATGTCAAACATGAATTTTTAAAAATTTACATTGGGAATTTATCCCAAATGTACAGGAATATATTAAACAGGGTCACGAAATCGTCTACCTACTCTTCTCACCGGTCTTCGCACGAGTAGGGAAGATAACATAGTAACTCTTCTACAAAGGTCCTTTGTCTACTTGTAATATGTGCATAGGTATAGCTACTGGAAAAAACTAAGGGACTACCTTCATGCTAAGACTGGAAATTTCGGCAGCCTTAGCTACTGATTCCTAGTTTCGCGAATGTCTTTATGCCACTCGAATGTCCCACTTTTGATATTATACTTTGAAAATCTGGCACCTGCGCACTTTACATAATTATGCCATTAAGTTAAGTGAGACGTTTTTGCAATTGGCGAGTAATTAAATGCGACGAAAAAAAAAACAGGCCATTAGCAAATTTCAGCAGATTATTGACGTATTTCGTGAGCTAAAAACTTTATTATTTGTTAAAAAGGTGTGCTTTGATTGAGGGTATCGGCATTGTAGATAGCTATAGATAATAATAGATGTCTATTGTTACTCAGAGTCAGGAAGATAATTGGATCAAATAACTTTGTAATCTAAATTTTGCTGGAATTTAGGCGTTTTTGTACCAATTGATTTTAATGAAACTTTTTATTATCAAAAGACAGGTTAACAACAACGGAGCTAGATGCATTGATACGGAACGTCATTGCTCGCGTCTTACGGTCACAATTATTATTAAAGTGATGCCGTGACCTAGTTTAACCGACGCCTGCATGATGTCGTCTCTCGCTTTATTTATACGACGGAGATGGCTTCGTGCGATTTCCCATTCCCACTTTGCAAGCGCTCCAGATAAAATTGCACATTTTATACTTACCTCTGTGCACTTTAGGATGGTAGTTGCGAAGCACAAATTCACTGCGATATCGTTCCAACCTCCAAAGTCTGCTGTTGGCTTTTCGCGAATTTAAGACGAACTTCGCTCATTTACAGCAACCAAGAATAAATGTAGAACGGGAACGGGGAGAAACGCGGAAAATTCGGAAGCAGGAAATCTGTTACTAAAAGTGTCTGTTGAAAAAAAAATTACGGTTTCTGCCAAGAACGAGGAGAATTTATGATTTAGCCACTTAAAATTTTGGATGTTGTAAAATTTTTAAGTAGATAGAAGCTACATAACTCTTTGATCCGGCAACTCAGGAAATGACTGGTGCTTACAAATTCTTTAATGTAGTGAGTGACTGGCAGTAGGTAATTCAAAGGCCGTCAAGGACACTGAAACTCTGACAACGTTTTCGCAAATCTTGCCGAATTTTTTCACCGACCTTGTTCGTAGGTTGAGGAAGTTTAAAACTGCGGTCCCGTGACGGACAGAAATAAACTTTTTCCAAATACAAATTTTAAACGTTTGTTTGCGCTTTGGCACATAATCTAGTTTCGAGAATCAATTTGTGACTTGTATCAACAAGGTGACAGTTAAAAAACCTTTAACAAGGTGTAGCTGTGTGGCAATTAGACGTCACATGGATCACTTAAGTTTCATCTTCAAATAATTTGAGGAAAAAAATGGACATCTAGACCACCTACTTAAAATAGACAAGTAAAAAAATCGCAAGATCGTACGCATGCCTTTGGAACTGGGTGCCTCGGCAAGAATTTTAAAAATTCAAAACGGGTCCAAACTTGCACCTCATCCTTGTTCCATAGTAATTAGGTTTTGGTGGTACGCAAACTTTGTGCGCGGCATTTTGCTACTTCAAATTTTTTCTAGGTTACAATATTCACTGTCTGCTTTTCTTTGACAAGTTAGCAGGAGGCTGTCAAATTTGAACGATGTAAATATGAAAATTTAAAATTCTGAGGCGCCAAAAAGATGCCAGGTGGCGTGGAGTGAACAATTTTTTACTGAGATGACATGGTACGAGATTTTCACAGCAAAATTTGTTTCCTATTTTAATCGTCTTCAATGAGAGCTTGGCTTGCTAAAGATTTGTACTATAGTCTATAAATAGACACTTTGATGCGAACATTTTAGTGGTACACGAACCTGGTGCGCTAGTTTCTTTTGTTCATTAAATACTCAAAGGCGCATTTAAAAGATACAGGCACATACATATATACCTACTACATGCGTTACAATGTTCAGTCTTTGCTTTACCCCACAATATCTAGTGTTGAGATACTATAGGATGAGGTACGTACGCAAGATAGTGCGGAGTGAAAAATTTTATGTTAAAATTAATTTATGCAAACACGCATGAACATTTTTAAAACCTATGTCCCCTACATTTATTTTTTCTAATAGACAACAACTCTTAACTCTTAAGTATGTAGTTTTGTCTTCTAAAGTTCTTAAACTACATAACTCCCTACTATGGCTATTATAGCAAGATTTAAAATACTTTTTTACGTAGATGTAGGCAAAGCTCACGGAAAGCTGCAAAGTAATTAGAAAAAACACTATAAATTATTCCTTGATAAGATTTCTTCCTATATATTATATTATATACAGGGTGTCCCAAAAGTACTGCACCACCTTGAAGGTGCGTTATCTAGGATTAGTTTAGAGTAGGTACTGGATAATTTCTAAAAAAAATTGTGATTAAACTGTAATTACGTCTTCCTTAAAGGCTTATAACTTTAAAACTATATGACATAGAATTTTTTAAACAGTTTTCCAGCATTGTACAGTTTTATATAACGCACCTTCAAGGTGATGTGGTACTTTTGGGACATTTGTATAGTCGGTTTAGATCTTTCGATGATGTTGTCCGATTTATACAATACATTTCTTCCTATTTTTTCATTGACCCTCTTGAAGGTTCTTCTTGGGTTTCCGTCTTTTTTTCGAAATCCAGGTTGCCATTCCATAGTCTGTTTAGGCAATCGTGCGTCGACAATCCGTATTATATGGTCATTGGCCATACCGAGGGCCATACCATACCAGTTGCTTCCTTTCTATGTCCTTCATGATTGTGTCTTCTATTTCCATCTGTTTGCACACCTCTTCGTTTCTTACTCTTTACAGTCGTGATACTCCGCTGACTTCTTCTTATTGCGGTGGGGACAATTGGTTGACTCTTCACCCTGACAACCCTGCATACAGAAATAAATTCTTTTACTTTTGCATAACCGAACATAGTGGGGGCCATCACCTGCACTTTGTAAAGAGTTTGTTTGGTATTTGCCTTCAAACTTCAAAGAACATCGACGCGCATTAATAATAGGACAGTGAGTTGGGGATGTTGTTAGGGAAACCCCTCATTGGTTTCCGCTTCTTGAAACCTGTCGAAGCGTTTTGTCGCCATCTTTAAAGAGTCGAACATTGTAACAACGACTGTAAAACAGGATTTTATCTGGGGTAATTACCGGCATTAATCACGGCGATCCGTTCGTTCAATTAGTTCTGTTTTATCGTGATCGATAGTTGTTGCAACCGTTGAACCACGCAATAAGTTAAACGTTGACCCGTCTTGGATGTTTTCGTCCGACCGTCCGTTGACCATAACGCAATTACCTCAATCCGTCTTGGAGACTTCCAGCCTCTTGATTTGCCAATTTGTCGTGGCCAGTCGCTCCAAATAACTAATTTTAACGGACTAAAACAATTATTTAAACATTAAAATAATACAGAAAGAAACTCGCCTCGGTTCTTTTAACAAACTTACAAAGTGTCGTGTTCTTGTGATGGCGATCGATAGTACAAAGGACGGAGGATGAGATCGAGCGCTTTCCACCAAAACAGATTATCTTCTCGATGTCTCATCTCTCTTTTCTCGAATGTCCCCGAGTAATTCGTTATTGGAATAAATCAGCGTCGTGTAAATGAATTTAGTTTGATCTGGTCGGCTTAATTCTCTGTTTGTCATGTTGAAATGGATTCGTTGGTGTCATTGGGAAAGTGTTACATATTGCAACATTGACATTGCATTGTTTAAACTGTTTATTGGCCTCCACTCGGAAGTCACGCCAACGACAATAATCGACGTAACCGATGAAATCTGTTGCCGACAAGATAAATTCCCCATCCAGCTTTCTAAGACTAACGGAACCATAAAATTGTTACGGCCTTCGATAGAACTTTCGTTGCCGTAATAGATCCTGCTTGAGTTACGTGAGGATGAATGGTCACTGTGGGTTATTACGGAGTAATTTAGACGCTCTGGACGATGTCTTGTCTTTGGCTACAGAGTTCTATCGATGATTGGGCACTCGAAGCATGGATTTTGAAAACTTGGATTTGCGGATCTCAGTTTCGATGACGGGGTGGTTTCGCACAAAACTATGGGACCTTAACCGACTCGAAATGATCGTCCCTTGCAAGGGTTGTAAGAGAAGTAAAGAAAACGACTTAACGGTGGAAGGAAAGAACCAGATGGATGCTGACCACTACCCTTCACCACGTCACATGGGTCCCACCCTGGGGGTAATTCAAACGCGATTGCGAGCATGTAACTAAACTATTTGTTCTTATAGTACACTAACCTAAAGAAAACAAACTAAGTAAAAAAAGAAAAAATTAACTAATTATCTAAGTGAGGGTACCGAACAATACAGTCATCTTCAAAAGAATCCGTAAACTTCAGCTTTCAGATACAGATGCTCTTTCTTGCTTGGAACGATGCTTCAGAGCATCAGAGCAAGCGAGCAAAAACATTTGCGCAAACAACGAAACTTTCCGAATTCTTTTAAAGATGACTGTACAAGAATTAGAAGAAAGTTACAAAATGGTTGGTCAGCTTCTGTATGACGAATAAAATAAACGCTAAGCTGGCTTGTCAATTTAACGCATTTGCAATATACAAAACAATGGAGAAAGACTATTGTTCTTCGCCAGACGGCATCTCATTCCAAATAATAACATTGTGTTCTTTCTTATATTAATGTATCGATCGACCTTGAATGTTGATACTTGTATATGTTTCCCCTCTTAATAAATTAACCTCTCTAATCAGGAAGATACTGACCCATATGTTATCGTGTACCCTATTCGATCTTCCAAACTTGTGCTGTAACCGTTGTGGACAATGTTTCACTTATTGTTACGTATGGTTCTTCATTGCACGAGTTTACTTCAAAAGTGCGCCAATACATAAGTCAGGAGAATAATAGATAAACAAACCCTTTGCTTTGAATGTCAAGAATGTTACAGCAGAAAACATCAAACGGACAATTTTGTTTTGGCGCCAAAAGTTTATACTCCAAAAATAAATTTTCTTACATTATCTAGATTTTTTTTTAAAGTTGTTTAAAATTGTTTTTTTTGTTTCAGAATGACGCCGAGATTTCAAGCAATGCCGGCCTTTTGCTGGCTGCTAAGGGCAGCAGGGTAACCATCATAGTTCTTTTTTATAAGGTAGGTAACCAAATTACCACCAATTTTAGTAGTAAAGTAGTAAATTTTTGCGATTTTACTAAACTTATCAAAATCTATTTAAAACAAACTTGATATTTAAACTACTTATGAACATAGACTTCAAACGATTTCAAAGTAATGAAGACCTGCACTTCTTCAATGTAGATATTTAATTGGCACTTTTAATTTATTTTACTGATTCCTGGACATAGGTAAATGTGCGACTTTGTAAATAATGCATATTCAGTGCTCTAATGATAGTGACAGACGTTCTCTGTCGCTCACATGGAGCGCTATATGTAGACACGACAATTCATTCAGTTTAAGAATTCTCCTGGGTCGTAGACTAGAGCAAATGTTATGAGTTTCTGTTAATTTTTGCGATCGATTTCTGTCACTACTGACTCTAAACGTAAATGCCGTTTGGTCAGTAATTTAAACTTTCCAAAATTGTAGCTTTTTTTATTCTGAAACGATTTTAGGGAAGATTGTTATTAGGCTTTTTCACAATTGTCTTTCATTTCAAACCAAAAAAAACCTTTTAAAATTTTACTATGGTTTTTGAAAAATTATGTACTCGACAGAATAATATAATAGATATTGTGCATATAGCGCTTCATGTGTCCGACAAAGAAAGGGACCCTAATTCAAGGTTTCATTAACTCCCTTTTTAACTGGCCAACAGTTTTCAGGTTAATGACTATTGGTCACTGTTAACTTTGTGTTGGTTTTAAAACTGAATTCCGGACTTATAATTTTTGTTGTGTGGACTTTATGCATAACCAACCACAAATGAGTGGCTGCGGTTCACGTCAAATAAAAAAAAGGCAACTTTAACGGGATTGCTGTAATTAGCTGTCGCAGGACTCACAAGAATTTATATTTCTCGATAGCGAAAAAAAGATTGATTAATAGACGATTTGGACGTGTTCAAACTGTAATCGTAAATTGAACCTCTCTGCTTGTGATTCCATGAAACCGAAACGCATCACACATTCCGACCGACCTGTTTTCAAAGGACGTTATTATCGCAGGCATAACAGCCCGACTCGATCCCCAGTAATGTTCGTAATCGTTTATGTCTTGTTGTTTTATGTTTTGTGTACGATGCGGGACTGCGGCGTCACAATTTACGATGAACCATTAAAAACCTTATTAAAAATCAGGCTGAGAGGTACAACTAGGTCCTAATTTCATATCTTGCAAAATATGGCCATCTAATAATGCGCAGAATTTTTATTAGTCACTCGGATCGTCGGAATGCAGGAGAAGAAAAGCGCAAAAAATTGTGACTAATAGAAGATGAGTTGCTGAAGAAGGTCTGTGCCGCCAGACTTGCGGTACAATCGCGCGGCCGCGCCGCTGCGCGGTTGTACCGCAAGTGCGGCGCCGGGCTAAAATACTCGTTCTGAAATAAATGTGCTCTGGTGGGACACAGCGTAAAAAATCCATCAATAACTAAGCTTTTTAAGTAGCTGTGTCGATAGTAGTCGAGACGAAATACCGGGATGCCAAGAACATAAAATCCTCAATTGTTCTTGACGAGGTGTTAATGACTTCGAACTTGAATGGTGAATCTTGACCTTCGTGTCGTGAATTTTAAACGGTGAAATGTAAACAAATAGCGCATTATTAAGGAGGTTACTAGAATAATGAAAGGCTGTCTGTCATAGAATTCTAACAGTTGATATGAACATTAATTTGCTATTACATATTTAAAAAAATCATTATTGTTGCTGCCGAAATCAAAGTGGAATTATGACCATAATATTATAGTATGTAACACTATAATTCTTCATAATAACACCCCATAAGAATTCGCAGTTCTAATCAACTGGTCAGATTTTTTGACTTACCAGTATGACGTAGAGTGGATTCAGCATGTTGAGTCATCAAGAGATGCGCGGCGGGACCGCACCAGTGGCGTCGCTTTGAAAGCGAGAGGAGATTTAGTGGTGCTGCGTAACGAACGACACTGTGCCGATAAACAAACCACTGGTCTTCCCTTTCCCGAGCGTTGAGCTCGTTCGAGACGACCGCGCAGCTTTGTGGGTAGAGAGGGGGTATGCTGAATGTCAAATGAACGCGTATGGTATGCGCACCATTGCGTCAATATTATTTTCAATGGAGTACTTATGTATCGGCAATTTCAACACCAATGACTGCCAACCAGCGAAACATTTACAACAATGATAAGTAATAAAACATTGCAACTATATATCACGTGAATTCGGTGTCGGTACGCGGCGCTCACGAGCCAACAACATCATGCGTACCGCAATGATATACTGAGTTTTCTCATAAAGCAAAAACGTTATTATTTATCAAATAACCCCAGCTACTGACTACTTTATTTGACAGCTAATTAATCGTGTTGCCATAATTCTTCAATCTGGCAATACGGCTCAGCGTCTACTATTAATTGCATCTGCTGTTAGAATTTTTGGACGCGATTAGTGTCTGTTTTATTTGCAATTATCAAATTGTTTTATTTGCTTTGCAGCATCTGAATAAAGTGAATGAGCACTGACGCTATCTGAACCTTGCGAATATCGATTTTCCGGAAAATGCTGGGACTAATATTACGCGGAAACCGGTTTTCGCCTCTTTTCTCGATTCTCCGGGGGTTTTAACACCCCCTCATAAGACGTTATTTGTTTCGGCATGATGTCACGTTCACTTCACCTTAAAAAAAAAATAACAAAATTGAAAATAAGACAATTGAATAGATTGAAGATGATGTCGTGTCTTCAATGCGGAAATTCTACTATGGATATCGGTCAATGACTCATGGATTAAAACTAAGAGACCACCGTTTTGACTTATTTTTGGGTATTTTAAAGTGCCAAATCAGCGGTTTTGCCGCAAGTGTGGCACCTCGGCTGCGCTGCCGCGTGGTTGTGCTGTAAGTAGGTAAGTGTGGTTCCGGCCTTAGTGTTACCTATCATTTACCCTATAACTATGTCTGTTTATACCACTGCAATTAAAAAGGGGAACAAATATAATGTACACTAAATTGCACTGTCCACCAGAAAATTTAATGAGCATCAAGAAATCTAAATAAAACCCAAATTATCATATATCAGAAAATGAGAACATCACCACTAAAATAACTATGCTGCGTATTGTTTTACCATTGCTTACATTTTAAATTCTATATGTCTATCAATTTTACTAAATGTTCACCAAATTTAGAACGCTCAAGTTACGCGTCCGTGCTGTACATAATAAATATTCGCGCTATCCATTTATATTTAGTGTTTTTCAAAAAAACTATTTGTGCGTCAAATAATTATTCTATTACTCCAAAAATGAAATATGCTCGCGCATCTCTCCTTGCCGCTTGCGCTTCCAGACAAGAGGCACGCGAAAAAAGTTTTGTACAAGGTCAGTTCAGGGCCCTGTAATTTTTTTTAAAGCACGATTAGAAATTACCACTAAAAGAAGTTTTACGTTTTACATAATGCAAGCCAATTACAGCAAAGCATTTATATATTACGGGAATCAATGTCTTTTTTTGTGCAAACCACTTCTATTTTTACTCTTATTTTCCTTGCCCTAGCACATCTACATCTATAATTTTGCATAAAATTATTTACCATTTGCACAACATTTTATTGCTTGTGTATTTTTATCAACAAATAGTATTTTTAACTGCTAAATAATATAAGACACTGTCGAAAATTAAATATCTGGGTATTATGTTAGAATTAAATGCGGAATAAAATTTGGTGAACATTTAGTATTTATGGTCAACAAAAGTTATTTTTAGCGAACAAAATATATAAGAGACCAGTATTATGTCAATATTTGGTTGTCGCTTTAAGATTATGTATTTTCTTAATTTTGGTGATCATTTAGTATTTTTGGGAAATGAAAGTATTTTTTTGTATGAAAAAATTGGGTAAATTTGGTAGACTGTTAAATACGACCCATTAAAACCCTTTTAGTACTGAATTATCTTTCCTTTACTAGAAAAATCTAAATCTTGGAGCCATGAAAGAATGATTTTCTTTAAGATTTTTGAAGCAGTTAGCATAATTTTATGATAGCCCATTTTTGGGCTATAGCCTGTATTCAATTGAAAACATTGTGACTCAAGGGTAAAAATTTTATTAAGATAAGTTACGTTTTTCTTCCATACAATATCATTTTTTTCGTCAATTCATGTTTTTTTTATAAATTCACGTACTCTTCTTTTTCTGATTTCTCAGACGTTTTCTTAGGCCCACCTCATTGCTTTCTCTTTTTCTGATTTCTCGGTCCTTCCTTTAAGTAGTCAGATTCCTCATTGATTTTCGTAAGACCTGAAGCCGTCTTTTCCATGTTTGAAATAGTTTTATCTTTATGGAAGCATTCTTCAAAGTTTAATGGGTCTTCTCGAACAGTTTCCAGACTTTCGTCATTAGACATTTCGTCAAAATCTTGGCCCCCATACTCAAAGTCATCACCATCATTACTTAGATATTCGATATCAGAAAGCCCTCTATCAATCAAATTCATCTATTTCTCATCCGTCAGAAGTTTTCTCCTTTCATAATTGGACGCCTGCGTTGAGAAAAGTGTCTTTTCGAAAAAATTAAAATAAAAAGTGATGTTAGGCTTATTATCGAAATTACTCCGTTGGCTCACGGTGTATTCAATTGAATACAGCATTTTCAAAAAATCCTCTACCTTACTGTGACTGAGAACATTACATATAGAGGGTGTTTTTTTTTAAAATTTGAAGTTTTTTCTTTTCGGAGACGGACAATTTATTACCATACAATTGTCAAAAACTTCAAAAATAAATAAACAATAACTTGCTGCAACAGGAATGTGTCAATGACCTTGCGGCGCTCTATATTAGTATAAATGGATGTACGGATAGTGGCACTAGGGGACATTGGCGTATACAGTAGAAATCTACAGATCTCAGTGATATCCCTGATATGGATTTCGATACATTTGTTGGCTACAGGTTTCTGTAAAAAAATCTGGAATTTGACGTATTCAATTGAATACGATATGAGCGAAAGGGTTAAAAAGCTTCATGGAGAGGATTACAAGCGGTTATTTGCTTTTGCTGTAATTAATAAACAACCAAGTAAAACGTAATGTCATAGGCAAATTTAGACGCTTATTACGTAATTACATGTGTTTTTGTCTCTTTCAAATTGATTGGAGTTTTGTGCTTTTCCAACTATGGTTAACACGATTTTTTTTTCGTTACGTTTAATGCTGCTGATGTTTTTGTGCGAATGTAGGAGTTCGGACGCAACAACAATTCTGGCCAGTTCATACATTTTTCACTTCGAGAAAACCACTAAACCTTATTTACCAGCACTTTTTTTAATATCCCTACGCTCACCTGTTTTTTTATGGCTGCCACTATTTGACGCAGTACAGGTAATCTAAGTGTAATGCTGTTTAAGATATTGCAATATAAACTTGCCGGTATTTTTTTCATAAACGCACGCACCACCGCGGAGGGCTAAAAGAATACGATAAAATGTCTTTATTGCCCTTTATGAGTTTTCGGAGGCAGTTTGGCGATTTAACAGTTGCCGCCGTTTCTGCTTTGCACCGTCGTAAAAAATAATAACGATGTTATCACCTAGTGACGTTGCTTAAAATGAGATTTGTGCGCTAATTAAGAATGCGGGAGGATAGCAGTCAAGATACAATTAACAAGAGGAATTAATTGCTTTTAGTTTGCAAATTTCTCCAGCACAGCTTCATAAAGTAGTACTCGAACACAAAACGTTTTCAATTTTGTTAGTAATTTATGTTGCATTGTATTTCGACGACCGACAACTCGGAAAGATGGCGTTTGATAAATTGTTCTGGCGCTGTAGTTAGTCGATGCAACGGCTGGCGACGCTTAGGAACGAAAAATGTTCACTACATCGATTAGCGAAGCGACCTAACGTATTGTCGTAATTTTATATGAAGACGCCATTATCGTTGCACTGGAACAACATTATCGGAGATTATGAGGCTGCGGTGTGAGATCGTCGGGAATTTGACGAACAAAGTTGGCAGCGTTTTTCTTGGGGAGTTTTAGTTGCCGGGCTTCATTTCCTCTTTGTTTCATCCTGTTGGAACAAAGTTTTGAACTTTGTTATTTAGTTTGTTGAGCTTCTCTTTCACCCGAAGTTCCAAGATGACGAATAAACGAAATGAAAGATAATAACTTACACTTAGTCGAAAAGAAGCTGCGGGAAAGGGCGAGCCGCCGAATTAATTTCAACAAATTTCGAACATTACACGTAAACAGCTATTTCCTTAGTTGTAACTTATAACTCGCACATTTATTATTGTGAACTTGTTCGGAACCGGCGGAAAAAGCACCATCATCCTTGACAGCTACGCAAGGTTGCAGCAGATTTGCATTTGAATTTATTAACTTTCTACATGCATTATGTATGAACTCATCCGCGTGTAGAGCATCATCACCGTCATAAAATAACCATCGTTTTTATTTCTACGTATATCGTCTGAATTTTAGGTGTACATATTTGGGTTAATTTAATTAAAGCTGACAGAGAAAAATTTGCGCTCCAGAGCCTCGAGATAGAAACGGAGTACAGTGGCGGGCAAAAAATAAGGCACGATATTTCTTCCCACCATGAACCAACTCCATTCGGTAGGATGGACAGGGCATTGCGACCCATCCATTTCCAGGTAATTTGCTGCCGGGCGAGGGAGGTGGGTGACTTTTGGGGTAGGTAGGTATAGACTCCAAGCGGAATAAATATTAATTACCCGTCGCATTATTGGACGATAAGAATTTCCTGGGGTCCAATACGGCAGACCGGCAGGTTTCGTTGACATAGTTACTTCTACAAACCGTTTTACACAACTTTAAAATCACCGATTTTGCTTCCCAGTCGCGCCTAATTTTATGCTCGCCACTGTACCTACTTATTTTATGAAGTTTGCAAAAATATAAAATGTTGACTTTCATGGAACGAAAAGCTTAATTGCTAGGAGAGTTACGGGTATTGCGTTAAGATGGCAGGAAAATAAATATGTTCAATTATGTGGTTTGACCTCTGTTGTAGATCAGTCTGACTTACATCGTTACTCGCAAGTCGCGTAACCCAATGCTAAAATACCAAGGGTGGATCTTTAATTGGAGTACACCTGCGAAATAATCTGGAACTGTTTTAATTTTTATTTATTCAACACACGAAGCGTTGTGATTCGCTCGGCGCATCCACCATTTTTGCATTAAGATATATGTTGTTCTTGCACATCCCCCCAATTTAAATGTTTATAGGAGTATATTTGAAGTACCTATATTTTTGTTTTATCCACCACAATTAGAAGACTTAAATAATAGCAATAATTTTATTATTTTATAGGTTTAGTAGCTATTTATGCAACAAGTTAGATTTTTTTTATCAAAGTATTAATTAATTGTTCTTTATTTATAACTAGCAACGGTGCTTATATATTGAGAATAGTCTGACGACAATTGTTCTATTGAAGAATAATAATGGAAGCTATCGTCACCAGACAACTTCGTGGCATATCTCAAGTTCATATCTGTCTTTGCATATTTTTTCATAAACTTATCTTTACTGTTTGTATTATTTCTTTTTAGTTTAAAAGATACAACATTAATTTTATAGTCTATTTTATTTCTCTATACTTTATTTTCTGTCCCATATCGAATGTTTTGTATTTTTTATTTCGGAAAACAATCTAATTTTTGAGGATTATTCTGGAATTTTGTAATTATTGGGCAATACATTGAAAATGGTTACAAGTAGCCATAGGGGTGTACATATAAAAAATGTTTGTTTTTAGTTTCTACATCATATTGTTAAAAAATATACATGGTGTTGTATTTGAAAAAAATTGAGATAATTGAATTCAAAAAGATCTAAATTGAAAAATTAAATTTAGCCACCCTGTATAATTTTTCAAAAATAAAAACAATTCAAAGACATTCCATAGATGTTTCCTAACTAGTCTTTACATAATTTTTTCTTAGAGCTTGTAATTGTGACTGTAGTGATTTTTTTAACATGAATCTGCAGATGCCATTATTTGAACAAAAAAAATCGCTACATCCAAGTAGTTTAGAAATAGTCAGTAATAATATTGGAGTGAAAAGAGTCACTTCAAAAAATCTACTTTTACTCACAACATTTTATTTAAAAAAAATGTTACTTGCCCCTGAATAATCGTCTTGGCTCACCCTGTTATAATTTTTTTTTTCTAGTTTATTTGTGTCTTTATATCAAGTTTCTAGCTATCATAGAACTTAAGCTATAGAAATCGGACGCACTATTGCCCCACCCTGTATACCAGATATAACGCTATTCCGGAATAACTCGTGATAAAGGGCGGTTTATATACCCTCGATCTACAGTTTATACCTGCGTTTATCTTATTCGACTTTCGTAAAAACGCATTTATCTCGGAGTTATTCCGGAATAGCTTTATACCTGGACCAATGTCCTTTTGTAAAGGTTGGCCCCAAAGTTTGTAATATTTCTTTGTGGTTGCCTCAACTGAATTTTAATTAAAAGTTGAACTTCTTTATCACGACCACATACGTAACCTTAATTCGAATGAAAGAAACAAGGGAAGTTTCTGACCAAGTCATTTTATGTCGTTCCGGCGTCATATGAAATGACATAATTACAATCCAGATAATGTGACCATATTGTCGAGCATTAATCATAATTTATTTCTACCCGAATTGATTTTTTTTCATTATTTTATATAAATATACATTGTTGAATCAACAAATCTTCGTTAGCGTACACGTGACAAGTTTCTGCATCAACTTTTAATATGTGGATCACGCGAACGCTAATACTAATAAAATCTTTTGGTTGCGACGCGTAAACCAACATTTGTCAAGTTAAGACATACGACCCTAATACGCCGTCTAATAACAGGTCGGTAAAATACGACAGTCCAAACCATACGTCGTTTCTAGATAAACAGTCTGCATTTCGCTCAGTTCAGTGGCGTCGTCTGTTTTCAAACGCAATTACAGATTTTGACATTAATTTGTTTTTAATTTTCTCGCTACGTTTCAAGTTTGTTGCATAATCTCACTATAGTTTTCCTCCTTGTTACATCAAATCAGTCGGAACTTTTCGCCCTGCTTTATAAAATTTCTATTGACGTTAAAAAACATAACCTTCAAATGCCAGGCAATCGTTTAAATTCTCAAGCTCAAAAGCTCGTCGTGACAAATCTAATTGATTAATTTCCTTCCGGAAGACAAAATAAGGGTCCTTTAACGTCCCCTAAATCTCTACAAGAGGTAAATCTATTTGAATGATTTATAATTAATTTAATCTATTTAGATTAGAGTATTGTAATAAATAGTGAGTGCGCCACTCAGATTTGATCCATACCTTTCGTGTTGATGACGTGCGCGCAAAGATCTGTTGATGCAGCTATATTATTAGAAGTAATTATAGGTATATCCGGATCTAGAAAAGTTTATTTATGATCAGCACACGATTAATTTCATTGAAGTACCATCTATCTGGATTCACAAAATATGATATCAAATCGACTAGGTATAACCTGACACGTAACTAAAATTGAGAACTTTAGATTTACATAAACTCACCTTATAAGTGTTGCTACTTGAAATCAACTACCGAACTATTGAATGTCTCCGTTGAGCGAGAATAATAACATTCCAAGGAGGAGATTTCCAGAATGGGCGAATCCTTGGAGGCTCTGGAAAATATTCCGGCAAATTAGCGGTGGTGAATCCGTGGAGCTTGCCGGGTTTCTAACAAAAGTAAAACAAATAATCTGGTAATCCAGTTCTTGTTGAACAAGATAATGCCTCCGACTACCTACAATCACGGTGTAATTAGATGCATTTGTGCAGCCGGGTTAGGTAAGGTTATTTATATCTCGACTGGTATCTGGAACGTAAAGATCAAGTTCGCATCAGGTCCGGAATCTGGGTCATCTGACTCGGCCGTCGGCGCTGCAGCGAAATTGTTACAGCCGATCTGCATGCTCTCAGCCAGAAGATAAACTCGTCCATCCATCGATTCACAGTAGTACCGCCAGTACCGCGTTACCACTGCAAGCAATTCAAAGCAATAAATAGGTGAAAGGTGTGAAAGTCGGTTTTCATTATGCAACTGCTGCGACTTTTCCGAATATGTTATGCAGTTTAATTGCTGGCGCGTAATCGAGGATGTGTAACGAAACGAGGCACGCATGAATGAATGGATAAATGAATAAATACATAACGCGAAGATCATAGAGATAGATGGAGCAGCGCATCGTATAACAATCAAAAGTTGAAGAGCTGTCGGCTTGTTGAACATCACGATGCGTGCCAATCATGCCTTTCGCGACGCATTACCATAATCCCAGTGCTCACTGCTTTTGGGCCAGAGTTATAAAACCACTTCAAACTTTACATCTCGGCTTTGCCGGATCACGTTTTGTGTTTGCTTTTGTTGAAACCGGCCGACAATTAGGGAGAGTTTATTTTTCTAAATTAATTGACGCTTTGAATATTTGTATGCCCGAAGGCGCACACAAAGGCGGCGCTTTGGAAAAAATAAGAACAAACGCTGGATGCAGGGATTAATCTGTTTACGGACCTAATGAAGGATTACGTGAGGTGTTAACGGCACAAGAGGCGGATATGAAATTTCCAGGGAACCAAATGCATTCTCGCGCCAACTTGTTATTGGTATTAATTTGGCTTGTACCCCAATTTCATTAGCAAATAATTAAACTTTAATATTGTTACCGTAATTTTGTTGCACGTTTTGTATATTGCAGCTATAACGCGTTAAAGGATTATTTGTCAGGAAAGAGTTGTGCAGTCAGTTCACACAAAACCGCCCAAAGGGCCATCAACAACTAAAATAACTTCAGAGACCAATTTATTAATTTGAACTAACGAACTAGGTTTTCGTTCATCTAGAAAAGGGTATGAGGTTAATAATATCCATACTTAGTTAGATCTATAGAGCTTAGAGGCTTGGGTCTGAAAGACCAACGACTGATAAAAACACAAGACGTGGGGGTCGTTGAAGACATCTTCGAGTTCTAGGTTTGGAGACTTGTATATAGAATCACGTAAATTTAAAAGTGGTGCTACTCCAAGAATGTTTCGGTTGTAAGAGAAATCCCGATCATCAAAACCGATGGTAACATAGAAAATAGTATTTATCGAGAGCAGTCGAAAGAAGGGTGTAAACATTGAAAATAATGTTCCTGGTTCCTTACAAAAACGATCAGTTTTGAGGGGAGAAAGATCAAACGACGTAACATAATTTAGGTTTTAGAAGGATTCTGGAACGACATAGAACTTGAAACCTAAGAATTTAGAATGAGAAAAAGAGGAAAGAATATTGGTTGGGGAGTGGGACCGCTGGCGGGAACCGGACACGGGGGATTTAAAGTTACCGGGTATGGGTTGGACACTGCGACTAACCTGTAGTGGGATCCTGGAAAAAGCGATTGCGACCGAGTCGCTTCTAAGCAACCGAAAACGGTTGCTTTGGATAGATATCAGCCGAGTCGCAATAGATTTCTATCGGTTAAACAGAGAGTTCCGAGAGGCTATCGCATTTTTTGGTGTGCCGAAGGTGCATCCCTATGAATGGCATTGGTAGATGACGGCTTAGAGGCTGGATTTTCAAATATTTTCAGGTACAAGTGGAAGGGTTATAGCCTCCGGCACCCAAGTTTACCTGTTTTTGGTAGAAACCGTTTCTACAACTCCAAAGGTGCTGCTTTAAAAGCGATTCTTCGGATATTGCATATTTATCGTTATTTGGAGATTAACAAGGGGTTTTTAAATAATCTTTATCTTGTTGTTCATAATATGTACCAATATTATTACTTTTGTAGGTAAAAAATAACAATCTTCATTTCCGAAACCACTTTTAAATGATCTCTAGATTATTTGAATTTCTTCTTCAAAACGTGCTTGCAAATTTTACAAAATCTTAATCTCGACAAGCATTTTAATTATTTCCTTGAATAAACGTTATATCCCAGTCAACTTGAACATTTGTAATTACATTCAGAAAAAATATTTGTAAACAAAAGTCCTAGGTACAATCCTACCATAAAGTATGTTTCTATACAAAATAATATCCTCCACAAATTTTGTTACATTTATAATAATTTGTTGGATTCATAATATACAGTAGCTTATATTCTAACTCTGTCAGATTGAAACGCAAGTTTGAATCCATACGCATATCTCAATTTTTGTATACATAGTGTCCCGGAATAACTGTTACAAACTTGAGAGGCGGATATAAAATCAAAAAATTAAACGGCTTTTCTTAATAAACATGTTCTCGAAACCGGTTGATAACGGAGGAAGAGTTCTTGAAAATTGTCGTAACTCTTGACTCTTATGATCAATTTTTCCGAATGTTTGCACATGTACTACTGAATTAAGTTATCATGTATCGTTGGTATCCATTTTGATGAAAATCGCACGACACCGAAAAGTAGCCAATAGAAAAATAGAATTCGATGTCGTTTCTATGACAATGTAAAAATTTCCTGAATTTTTTTTTTCCGGAAATTTTATTCTTATGCATGTTCCACTCGGGCTAATTAATACGTTTTAGAAATGCATTCGAAAAAAATTCCGGAAATAATCAATGCACTAGGAATATTATAAGTGACAATTGTTTAGTGTATTAAAGTCCACGAGGTTTACGTTCACGATACTTAGGTTAGGTAGTTTGAAAACTTTTCACCTTAACAAATTGCTGAAAAATGATTGGTTTCGCATTTTTGAAAAGATCCTCCCCTAAACCTCTTCCCTCCAAAGCGACCGAAATCGTAAAGATAGCGACTCGATCGCAATCGCTTTTTCCAGGATCCCACTACTGGTTCCTTACAAAAACGATCAGTTTTGAGGGGAGAAAGATAAAACGACGTAACATAATTTAGGTTTTAGAAGGATTCTGGAACGACATATAACTTGAAACTTAAGAATTTAGAATCACCCCTATTGCGTATCCAAGATGTTTGGCATAACATGGGTGTTTGCTATTAGAATGTGACCGGTAGGATCTACATTTGAAGCGACGGTCACATTCTAATGGCAAACACCCATGTTAGGTGTGTTGGGTGTTTGCCATTAGAATGTGACCGTCGCTTCAAATGTAGATCCTACCGGTCACATTCTAATAGCAAACATCCATGTTATGCCAAACATCTTGGATACGCAATAGGGCTGAATGAGAAAAAGAGGAAAGAATATTGGTTGGGGGGTGGGACCGCTGGCGGGAACCGGACACGGGGGATTTAAAGTTACCGAGTATGGGTTGAACACTGCGACTAACCTGGGGCTGTAGCAGGCGGCTTCGACGTTCCGATCGGGTTCGCTGTCGAGGTTCACACACACGGGGTTTGTGATTCGGTAGTCTCATATACGCTCTTGCTTGCACACTTGATTGATTGACAACTTGCACACTGCAGTCTGCACACTTATTGCAACACTCGTTTAACACTACGACGACAACCACGTCTTCACCTGTTTTCTTGCCAGAGATGCGCAGTGATCATCTCTGGAGGGGGTGAGGACAGGGGGTGTTTTAGGTGGCGTGAGCAGCTATCGTGATAAGCACGGAACAAATATTCACGAGATTCATCTTTGCGATAAAGATTCTTCAATCCGCAGAATGAGGTACAATTTTTTTTTTAATTCGAAGAGACTTGATGAATAGTGAAGAGAAATTAGAAAAGTAGGAAACTAGTAGTCGAACAACGAAGAACTACCGAAGATGCCCAAATCGGGGAGCTGCGTCTCGACGAAAACGTAGGGGTCCAGGGGGGCCTCAAAACAATAAAAACAAACATCATCTCCTTGTTTACATTAGGCTTTCCCAAATGGTGAAAAGTGTCAAGTAGACTTTATTTCACTTGCGGCTACAAAACCAGCATAATAATAATTTGTGTCGATTTTGACGTTTTTAGGAAGTTACGGTGCAAGGAATGTTGAATAAAATCATTATGGATTTTGTCTGCACTCACAAGTCAAATTGTTGGCTGTTGTATAAATTTGCTTGCAACAACTTGGAAACTAACCTACTGCAATACGTAAAGACGCGATTATGCCTTGAACTAGTTCCGAACTTTCCCGGCTAGATGGCTCACGTCTTATATCGAACCCTAGTTGCGTCTCTTGCACCAACTCAGAATAACGGACATTCACATCTGCCCTCTAGACGAATTTAAAAAATTTAAAAGATTATCAGTAGTTTCACTCAGTTTTGTATTGCATCCCGATTCTGACTGCACATTTATTACAAAAATACAGTCTGCGGAAACGTGAGCTGTACATTTGTTTATGTCATCATTGTTATTGCTATGATCCAAATACAATTCTTTTATCTCTCGCGTTGCTATAAACGTGAATATTTTCTGTACATCTTTATCACTTCACTCACTGGTCGACTATGATTAAATTTACTGATACAACATGAATAGAAGAACATTCTAAGCTTCAAACGACCAATTAATTCCTGACTCTCAATAGTAACTTATTTAATGGAAAACAGTTCTTGGTGTAAGTTATAAATTAACATTTGAAACTTCTTAAACTTGCTTCATCAATGTAAAGTACCCGAAGGAACATTTGGAATTGGCCTAACCAGTTATTCACGTCATGATACCAAGCACATAGTGATTCTTCCACGCCTTTGAGTTTAATGCATAGTTAGTTGCGTGCCAAAAGCCAAAGGTTGTACCAAAACATCTAGTACAATTTCTACTTTCAATGCTGCCATAGAAAAACTGGTGACGTACCACTATTGTTAAACTTTTGGAAACTCTTTTTGGACTCACTGTACCAAATATTAGAAATCTACCCTAACAGTTGGAAGAAAAATATAAAATAATTAATAGAAGCTATGGCTTCAAAGAGAACTCTAGGCACTCAGAAGGCTGCAAAACTCATTAGTACTCCATACAAGGATGTTCTTGAAATCATGAATGATTCCCCGAGATAGAAAGAAGTTATCAAGAGTAACAACTACACCTGAAGAGAGACACTGGTTCTGTAATGAGGGAGACTAGAGAAAAGTTCTGCACATAATCCATTGCAAGCGGTGCAAAGTATGGACTACAAATGCGTGGGAGTGAGTCTGGGGAAGAAGAAGTTCATCTAGCAGTCATTTTATTAAGGTTTTTTTTAGAAGATGTTTTCTACCATTTGCAGCCCTTCAATTATTTTTTTAATTAATGGTAGGGGCTAATAAAGTAGATTCCCAAAAGTGTAGTTCAAGTTAATGTCTTAAGATGAATTTACTGGCAATTTTTTTGAAAAATGTTTAATTTGGAGAACTTTTCCCTACATTTGATGTTAGGTATTAAATTAAACATTTACTGAAATTTTACAGAGGAATCGTTACGAGGCTTCAAATATCTTTATTACTACGCAAGCGGCTGCAAATTTCTAATCTCCAACAATCGCTGACTGAAAGCAGAAGTAACAAGTTAATTTAAGGATCATCATCCCACATCGTTGTTGATCCTTGCTCGTTATTCACACATTAATAATTGCTAGCTGAAATGTAGATACTACTAGAGAGGACGCTATGTATAGTAAGGAACTGGGATGGCAACGCGCAATAGAAGAGGAACTCCTGACTTCTGAGTCTGCCAGTAGCAATACGTGGAGCTTAGGTGTAGGTTAGAATAGGAAAAGTCGCGTAGCTCTGTGACTTCTACACGTTACGTGACTACAATAATAATTAGTCACGACAGTAAATCAAACATACTTACGTTCAAGGAATGACGTTCTGTACTCATACAAAGAAGAATATGTTCCGGCCAAAGAAGCTTCATTCCACTCGTCACTAGTCGTTTAGCGCTTTCATTTCCAGCATTATTTGGAGATGGTTTGAGTTCTTCGCCAGATAAAGCTAAACGAGCGCTAAATCTGGTTCGGAAATGAAAACTATTTATTATAGAAACTAAATTTAGTGATCTTAAAGTCTCAAAACTGTTCCAAATAGTTTTGAACAAAGCATCTGAACAATAATATAAAGTCTGCATAACTGTTGCAAAGAAAAATGTAAAAATAATAAGTGGACCCAACTGAAATTGGCCCAAACTCTGGAAACAAATCGGAAATAAAAGTTAGTTGTGGATATTTTATTGAAGTTGATTGAAAATCCTGTTGTGCAAAGAAACAGTTGTTCGTGTCAAGCTGATTGCGTGTCTCGATGGTTTTAACCGCAATTAACCAAATTTCTAAACCAGAATTAAATTATAAATATTTTGTGTGGTAATATCGCCGCTTTAATTAAGTATCAGTGATTTGGAAAACAATTTGTTGCTGACACAATTATTTTTGTTTGAATTCTCAGCCCTTGTCAAATAATTATCATTGGAACTTATTCAGTCGAAATAATGATGCATTGTAATTTACATTAAATGGTAGAGTGTGCAGGCAATGCCGGAGTTTAGGAAGCATTTAACAACGTGTAATTTAAACGCCGGAAGTGAATCGATTCCGACAGCTCCTCATGCGAAGCAAACGCCTCTAGTTCTCGAACTTACATCATACTCTACAAAGTATTTTTTTTGTAGCGTTGCAGGTTCATACATTGTCAGTTAATAATTATCTACTGTTATAATAATAGAGTTTATAATTAATAATAACGAAACAAAAGAAAACTTTCGGTATGTAGTTATCGTGGCTTCTACATGTTAAAAAAGAAGTAATACGGTCTAAGCGCGGACTAGAAGGTGTAGTTAGATGTGACTTAAATCTATGTACAGTGAAGGTCTCTTGCGACTAGGTAGGTACACTTGCGAGCAATATTTAAGGCACGAGTCGTCAAGCGAAATTTTGAAGTTGTGTAAATCGAGCTGTAGGAGTGGTTGTGACAGCAGACCTGGCAATTTGCCCCATTAGACTCCAAGTGCTGTGGATAATAAATATTTATTTCTTTTGATACCCCAACGGCCGCAAATCACCTGGAAGTGGGTGGGTTGCAATGCCCTTTCCATCTTACCGAATAGAGCTGGTTTACACTGGGAAGAAACACCGTGCCTTAAATATTGCTCGCGAGGGTACTTGTAAGTGATTCATTATCGATGAGCCAACTCCGTTGATTGCAGATTTGAATCGACGTTAATTATTCTGTTCAGTTACGGTTAAGTCAGTGTTGTACCTACAATTATTTAGGTATCCGGTTATTATCTGCAATTTTACGTTTTACGCTTGAGAATTTATGCAGTTGTCGTTCAGGATGAGGCGCTAAATTAATAGCTTTGAATATTGACCACGTAAAATTCATGGTTTAACGTGAAGCGAAAGCGACCGCAATATGTGGTGTGAACAACCACACGAGTACTGTGGTAAGTGCTTGGATTTTAATGCAAATCAAGAATCACGACCTACGCCCTGGCGTTTTCTGAACACCTAGAAAACGGAGAGACGTCTCAGTTCGGGGAGCAGAAAAACTCAGAATTTTTGTATAAAATATTTCTAGACGTAAACCAAAGCAGAAGAGTTAGTAACTTTTGAAGAGAAATTTCTTTCGTCGTCCAATGCAGAAGGACACTAGCAAGACAAAAAGCATAATGAGACCCTGAGGACAATAGCAGGCAAAACCCTCTGGGATCGAGTAAGAAGCGATGATATTAGACAAACGCGCGGAGTTCAAGACATAGTAAGATAGGGAAGACAATGGAGGAGATGCTGGCATGAACACATAAAAAGAATGTATAGCCCGCACGGCACTGGAGGGAAAACCGAGAGGACAACGCTCTCTGGAAGGCCACCAAGAAGATGACGAGACAGTTGAAACTCGCTATCGCAGGAGAAACAAGAGAAGATCAGTTGCAGAAGAGATCCATGGATCTTCTGGAAGAGGAAGAAGAAGAAATGAATTTAGAAGGATTCACCTTATACAATTTTTGGGGGCAGGTTGAACTTGTGGCGCTTCTTTCACTTTTGAACCCTGTCGTCTTCACTGGGTTAGTAAGCAATCACCACCAGATGAATCCGACTCTATAGTTGAAAAGAAAGAGGAACGTTATAACCGCTGCATCTCCTACAGAGTCTACAGCTCTACTCCACTACAGAGTGCAGCAGTTTCACTTCTATCTCGCGAAGTTGCCAAATTGCTCTAAATGTTCACAGTATTTTTGAGACGAATATCAAAGAAAAGTTGGGACATTTTATTTATTTCTGGCATAAACTCACGTAAGTGAACCTAAATACTGAAATTTATGTCAGTACCTTATCCAGTTTTGTGAACTCCTCAAAAACGTGTTAGACCTGTCCTTGATTAGTTCACACAGCAGAGATGTCAAAAATGTCAAACAACCCACTATCGACAAATGGGGAAATTTGATTCTTACCTATAATTGTTAGTCCTTTGTTTCAAGTATTTAGAACCCTCAGGGCAAGTGGTTGGTGTAACACACGTGTCCTTCTAGAGGGTGCCACACTTGCGGCGAAGCCGCCGATGCACCTTCACTATTCTAGACCCCTCTCTTAGTTTTAAGTCGGCCTTAAGGAAAGTGCGATAAGAGAAAGGTAACTTTTTAGCCAGTTTTTATGATGCAGTTCAAGTTCAATGTCTTTGCTTCATGCCGACGTCACTCACTAGCGAAATTGTGAAAATTACACAACTAGTCCTAATCAAACATTAGATAAGTGTTGTAGTTGGATAAGCTACACCGTAAACAAACAATTTTTTTGTTTACTTAGATGTGCAGTTTATTCCAATTGCCGTTTCCGGCAGCTTCTTCCAAAACTGATTAACTCAAGTACCCCAACGAAACTTATCTATAAATTCGTAAGTTACAATGGAATTTTGCAGCACACGCTGCGAGTTGTTTTGACAAAACTGTTGTTCGAATTAGAATCTTGTTGTCTCTCAGACTCAGACAGTCAAGGTGAAAGAGAAAGCCACTCAAAGTTTTAATGGGAGGAGATCGACTTCAGATTTGTATGATAGGTATAACGACCCGGGCGAAACGGGAACCTCTTGTAAAGCAGCCTTTACAAATTCATCGGTGAACCCAGTCGCTTCTGTAGCGTTAAAAAGTTTCACACTATACACTTTTCTTAAACTCACGTCTTTTGTTCATGTAACCACAAAAAAAAAAATGTTTTGGTTTGTGGGCCAAACTTTTGTTGTCGTCCATTCATCCTCATTGATGTTATTGTCCGCCTGGGACATCTTGCAAACACGCTAGTATTGAAATAAGGACGTTACTACTTTCGTCAGTCGTTTAATGGTGGGATTTTTATCCTTGTTTCGGCTTCTTGGCAATAAAACGGAAACGAGATTATTAACAAATTATTCCATTCCGAACTCGTTACCACTTCTGAGTTCTGACAGCACAAGAAAAATAATTAGACTCTTACATTTAGTAATTGAAACAGCGCGTTGAAGTTTGGCCTGAAACATCCACGTCGCTGGATGCATTGTTCATATTAGTGTCATACTGTAGATGCAATTACGGCATTAACGTTGCGATAAGTTTCGAGCGGGATGGTTGGTAAATTCGTAATGCAATTAGGCTGGTGGTAATGAAAAACTGCGAAAGTTCCAGTAAAGCGCTGCCAGCTTCCAAGTTTTGCAGTGTTTTACGAAACTAAGGATTTAATTATAATTTTAAAATAATGTGTGGGTAGGGAGTTCCATTCCAGAAGGGGTTGAAACTAGGGCTGGGAATAATATTCAAATTATTCGAATATTCGAATTGACGAACACGTAAAATTCGAATACGAGCAAATTCAATTATTCGAATATTCGAATAACTATCCGAATATTCGAATTATTCGAATAACTATTCGAATATTCGAATTATTCGAATAACTATTCGAATATTCGAATGACTATTCGAATATTCGAATGACTATTCGAATATTCGAATGACTATTCGAATATTCGAATGACTATTCGAATGACTATTCGAATATTCGAATTATTCGAATGGGCTATTCGAATATTATTATTCGAATAGACTATGTATTTGACTAACTATTCAAATAATCAGAATATTTAAATGATTATTCGAATTATAGAATTATATATACGTATTACTAATAAATTAATGAACAATTGCACGTCGAACTGTAAGTAATTTAAACTTTTGAACTTTGCTTTATATTTATTGCGTTGTCACTTAATACCTATAAAAGAAATGATGCGGGAGAAGAATAATAACAATAATCCTCAAGAGAAAAAGTTTAAAAATCTCTGTTTTCGCAAAGACGTGCGAAACAAGTAATATAAGGAAGGTAGCCAATAGCAGCATTTTATTTATCCCGCGCAGATGAATTAAATAAATACTTTTTTTGACACGTAACTAAACAAAACACAATGAAACATAATGAGTAATTACTACATTATTTTTTATTGTGTGTTTTTTTAGTTACCTGTCTAAAAAAGACTTTACTACATAATACTTTTGTATTCATTCATTTTGTAGTCATTCGAATATTCGAATAATTCGAATAGTCATTCGAATATTCGAATAATCCGAATAATTCGAATAATTCGAATATTCGAATGACTATTCGAATAATTCGAATATTCGAATACCAAAATTCAAAAAAGTCCCAGCCCTAGTTGAAACAGGTTAATTAGAGCGCCATTTCCTCAAATTCGTTTATCATTAATCGATCGATCTGAAATTTTGCCAATAATAACAGAGGAACTACGAATTCTGCAAACTCACATTCAATATGTGGACTCTTATTTTTAGAATACGCTTACGCGCCACTAAATTATAAATAGCTCCCTAATTTAACCCAGTTTTGAACTTTTCAACCACGTGTGTTTTTTTAAGATTTTTTTTTTTAGAAATCGCTGTTGTTCATTTATCTTTTAGCACAAGCAACTGTTTATATTTCGATGACTCAAATTTGCAAGGAAACTGGAGGTCATCCGTTTAAAAAAAAATTGAATCAATAGGCAAAAATATTTTTAATATTTCAGCAAAGTTAATTTATGGCTTAGGATGCAGATTTGTGTTAGTGCCACCAAATAGCAATTGTTGCATTTGGACGGACGGGTTGGATGAGAGTTTCGGGGTGGAAGCCCCCGCTCCCGGTTCAAATTAACACCGTTGTGCTGGTTTTTCTCGGAGAAACGAAAGCGATGATTTCCCCATTTTTCCGGGAAACCCAGTATAATCAAACTGCCAAGGTGATTGAAACGCCGATGCTACTGAGAAATAAATAAGTTCGCCGCTGGAAAATAGATTTCTGGAAACATTTCCATGGACAGCCCTCCACAGTATTTATGCCTCAAGTCTAGACCGCCGACAAAGGCAATAAAGAAAAGAGAATGGTCATTGTACGACGAACCGACTGTCAGAACTGGAACGAAAGTAATATGTCGCAGAACATTGGAAGTCTTAAACGCGACTTTTTCCGTCCAAAAGGCAGAAGGATTTCGGTGTAACCCTCTTCCATTTATCGCGAATTTGCCGAAACCCCCACCTGACTTGATACAATTTTTTTTTGCGACGAATTTGAAACGGTCAAATTTCAAATATGTATAGTGAGACGATGAGCATAAATTTTTACCGGGGTCCTGGAGGACGAAGGGGATAGAAAATCTTTATTGCGTGAACAGGGTGAAAATCGATGGCCTGCATTCGAGAATCGGTTGGCTGACCTTTGCGAATCAGAGAACGCGGCGACAGATCCAACTTCTCGAGTTCTAACCTTTGACAAACTGCATTTAGCAGGCTTCTCGGGGATGTCACGTCTCCGGCGTCTCCCTAAAGGGAAATTCGGCGTCTTTACTTTTTTTATCATCCCAAAAGAAGGTGAAATGCATTTCACTCGCGGCGAAAGCTCGTAAAAAATTGAAGAAAATTAATTTGCGCACCGACGAAACTTCAAAGGGATGTTGAACCCTCTTCTGTGGCAGTGGTGAGAAATGCATTGCAATTTGTGAATTACAAATGAAGGATGCGAAGTGCATCCAGGAAATATTCATGATCGTGCAGTGGTGCACGATTTCAGAAATTCCTTCTGCTTCCTTTCATTTAACGGTATCACCTGCATAAATAAATATGAACCTCAACTTGAATATGCACAATCTCTCAGTTTCCCAGTTTTCAGTCCCCACTTCTGATGCAGCTGAAGTGTCGATAACAGTGGTGCACAACTGACGCCCTCTATACAACCGCAGCGCAACCGGCAACTTTGCCCTCCCGCTCCCTGCATTATAATGTGAATTTAGCACTACATAGGTATATGAAGAACCTCATCCTCTTTTTATTCATTCCATGTGCTTTTGTGCCACCAGCATAACCTCATCTCATGTACCGGACGTCGTATTACACAATCTCTCCAGTTTAACTTTTAAATAAAAATCGAGAACTCTTCAAACGTTCACCATAACGCTGCTACAATAGCGTTAATCAAATCTAAGGTTCCTCCTGCACTTGAAGGTGCTTCTTTATCAAGAACTGTTTGAGTCATGGTTTATTCTCGGTGAAAACTTATTATTCTTTGATTCGACCCTAGCGCGGAGGGTAACAAAGGGGCTTCCTTCAATTTCGATTAGATTTATTTTGCGTCGTTCCACGGGGAGCTGTATTTACTGGTATTAATCTATGTGACTTATCGCAGAACTCATCAATACCTATTCCTCTGAGACGAATTTAAAAGAGGATGGTTTCTTATAACTTGTGAAAGTGCAACATCCATTTCTGTCCTTATCCGGATTGGACGAGAAAGTAATTTAATTTTTAATTTTTTACTGTAATTAGTAGTTATTAAATTTGATGAGTCTAAGGGGGTGTAATCAGAATGTAACACTCGCGCTACATATAATTGCGAATGTTTCAAATTTTTGCTGCTTTGATTTTTGCATTAATCTACATTTTAAGGGGTGCGTATAGGTAGGGTGCCTTATATTGGGAATCTTAAGGGGTGATTACCGAGAAAATTTTAGGATCGAACTTACGCAATTGTATGACAGCAGAAAGTAGGGAATTTCTTATGCATCGTGATTCTTGAAGAAGAAGACAAAGAGAAAGTAATCATCATAAAATGTTAAGGATGCAATGGAAGCTGTAGTTGTGTTCATTAATATCTCTAAACGCTTTGTGACCGAGAGTAGGTGATCAGTAGTAACCAATTATTATTTCGTTACTCACGACTCACGACGATGGCTTGTCGTGGCAAACTCAATGGTATTCTGCGTTATTAATACCGTTCAAATTATTACGCTGCATCCAAGATTGACAGGCATCTCCACTACCTCATTGTTGACAAAAGATTAAATCAGTGGTTGTCTTATATCAAAAGTGGAACAAAGGCGAATCTCCTGATGATATCATTTAAGTTGTTGCGATACATTTTTCCAAACGTCAAGTTTTTCTTTAGTCAGTCACTGTCCATTCTGGTTAAATAATTTTAGCCAAGTTTTATTTTTGCTATACAAAACGTCTATTTAAAACCACTTATTACCATCATTCGGGAGATTTTGCTCGTGTGGCAGCTTCACTAGAACTAACTTAAAACTAATACGCATTGACCTTATATAGTCTAACCTAATGCACACGGCACCACGACACCATGGTACATCCGGTGACGGCCAAAAGAACAAAAGATGGTGACCTTGTCTTGGCGAAGGGCGGATCAATAAATAACATAAGAGTTTGACGGGCGGACCAATAAATAACATGCATGAATGAGAGTTTGAATTTTATTTTCAACACTTGTCTTCTTAAGCATTGTATAGACACAATTATTTCTCATGTTACCAAGCAAGGATCTGGCATTTACTGGCTTTACATGCTAGAAAGAATGAAGGTTCTATTAGAAATAAATTTGTTTTATTCTGGACTACCACTAACAGTCAGACTAGTCTTTATGAGGGCACTTTAAAACTGAATAATTTTTTACTTTAGGTCTTTAGTAAAGCTGTTGAAGTATGGCGTTTAAGTATCACCATCTTAGGTCTTTTTTGCCGTAAGTCTTATATTTCTTTTTGTTTCAGTGTGGATCAAAGCAGGTGTAACCTGCAGGTCATGGATGTTACCTTCACAAACGTGTTGGAGGGGGCGCGTCAATATTTCCAGGGGCTGCCTACGGCCACGAGCTCTGCGGTGGGCCCCGCATATTCCACAACTCCGGACAACTTGCTACGTGGCAATGAAACGGAACAAAACTCCGAACTACCCCCGTCCTCGACAGCCTACTGGCCGCCGCAACAAGAAATGGCTCGGCCTTCGACTAGAGACCAAACCCCAGTTCAGAGGCCATCTTCGCATCATTCAGACACATCAAGACCACCGTCCCATTCGCAATTGGCATCAAACGTTGTCCACGAACAAGCAAGATCACTCAACCACTATCCAGGCTCTTACCAAGAGCAACCACAACAACAGCAACAACAACAACAACAACAACAACAGCAGCAACAACAACCACAGTCTTTCCAGTTTTCTAGACCTCAATCAAGAGAAGTACCTTCCACTCAACAGCACTCGTATCAGTCGCATGTTATCCAAAATTCGCCCTACCATCAATCTCCGTCGCCGCAACAACCCAGAACGCCATCTCGACAGGAGCAAATGATGACACCACCAACATCATCCCAATCCTACCACCAGCTGCAGAATTCGGGGCAAAGTTCTCAAGCGTACCACAACTATCAGCAGCAGCAGCAGCAACAGCAGCGCTCATATTATCCTGCACAGTCGCAATCGAAATCTGTAGTACCGGCCAGCAATAACTCTTACAAAGCTGCCGCTAGTCAACCTATTACTCAAAGTTCGCAAGAAGGCAGCGCATATTATAAGCATTTGTACACCCCACTTGGGCAAGGTTCGTCGCAAGTGCCGATGCAATACGCGAAAACACCTCCGCAATACACATCGCAAGAAGTTAAACCGCCAGAACAACAAGAAAGTGTTTCAACGTCGCAAACGTACAGAACCACCCATAACTTACCTCCGATAGCCGCGTTGTCTTCTATTAACTACCATTCCAACCGAAACAGTCGAGAAGTTGCGAGAACTTCAAATATCAAATCGGGTACTGTCGTCCCCAATTCCGCATCATCAAATACGTTGAATCAAATTCCGCAAAGTATCCCAAAGACAAGTAATAGTGCTTCCGTTCTACAACAAAATTCTGTAAGAACTTTGTATTCAAACGAAGCCATGCAGCACGATTACAGGAATAGTTCGCAGTATTCCAATCAACAAAACCGGATGCCCGTGAGCCAAAATTATCAATACGGTACCACCACGACGACGCAAAGTTATAACCAGGTGATCATGACAACTTCCAATACGTCCACGACTTATTCCGCTCCCGTTCAGAATCAGTCTTCCTCCAACAATCAACATTACTATCAATCAAACAAGGTACCTTCGCTGGATGTGCAGCGAACGAACCACTCGTCGAATATGTTGCCGCAACAACAAATGGTTACAACAGCACCTGCAGCAGCATCGCAACCTAGTGTTGATCGAAATGTAAATGGTAGAGTAGCTCCGATGGCCAAACAAAAACGAGAATCACCTTTGGATTTATCCGTGAAGACTGTTAGAACTCCTGCCGACTCTACATTGGATGATGCGGAACAAGATGCTAGAGCTAAATATTATAGCAATAGCAGGCCTGCGATTACGTCGTCGGTGGCATCGCATAGCTATCCTACTTACGATGTTTACGCAAATTCATTCCAAAGAAATCTCACGCCTAGATCTTCACAGTTGCCAAGTGCTACCGCGCCAAAAGTCGAGTTTCATCCGAATTTCAACGCTCCCTCTATGAACCATTCGCTCCCTAACAATTACAGAAGGAACCCAGTACAAAGTATGCCAGAAAAGCCAATAAACAATCAAAGGATGGGGTATAGCAAAAGTAACTGTTATCAAACAAATCAACAAACTGCCAACACGAATCGTTACCCGACCGTGACGGTCCCCACCGCAGCTCATGTAAATTCGTACATCCATTCAAGTCCGCAAGCACCAAAAAGAACTGCAGAAAATTTACCCCGAATAGATTTTCCTCCACCAGGACACGGTCACAAAACGTCAGCCCTTTATCCAGTTCCTACTCAAGACACGCAAAATAAAAGACCGGCAGACACGCCACCGTCCGCGATGATACCCAACAAATTATCGAAAGTCGACACGTGGAGGCAAAACATCGACCAACAAATCGAACAAAGACTGTCGTCCTATAAACAGCAACAACAAAAACACAACTCTCCAAACAAATCACCGATAGTCAATGGAAGTTACCCAACGTTAAGTCAAGACAGGCCCAAAGAAATGTACAATGCATATCAAAGACAGCAATATCATTCAATGCAACAACCTTACACCAACACGAATCAATATCCTCATAATCAAACGTACGTTCCGTCAGCAGTGGCGCATCAGTTTCCCGGTTATTCAAGTTACCCAGCGCAGCAACAGCAAAACGTCTATCCGCAACCTCAGCATCCCATGTCCAGGACTAACTCGAATCAATCAATTCCTACTTCTAATATCGGGAAAAACCCATTGGGAGGTGCCGATAAGAGAGTGTTGAGTCTTTTGAGGAACAGTCTCGAGATAAAGGGTGCCAAGGAAGCGCAAAAGAAGTTGGAACAAGAACAGATGAATAGATCGTACGAGACGTTGCACAAACACTCGCGATTGGACGTTCAACATCCTTCAACAGACGTTACAGCTCCCTTGCAACCTAAACCTGGTTTTGTTAATCGCCATAACGTTTCGCCTTTCACCCCGACGAATTTCCCTGAAAGCAACAATTCGTTGACGTCCATGTATAAACTTCACATCCCTAGAGCCATCGATTCAGTGAATTTCGAACCTGACGCTCATCGATACGCCGGACATCCTTCTGAAAGACACTTGGAAGACGGGCAAGCACTGATTACGAACCATGTCAATCCAAATAGTGATTTAGATGGACTCGCAGCGTTCCTTGCGGCCAGAATTCGGACTAAAGCTGAATTGAAGCAAGTAGGACCTACGCAAAATGCGTTGAACAACAACACCACAGCCAATTCGAACCTACAAAACGTTATTGAAAATCAATTGAGAACCCCCATGAAACAAGAAAGTTTCCCGCAAGGTTCTATCAACGGATCTTCAACAACATCAGTTGTCAGTCCTCCGAAGCTCGTCAAGGAGCGTCATTCATTTTCGCCACGACGACGGTTGTTTAGTCGTAGCGAAGACGATCCCGGAAACAGTTGTAATGTTCCGCCTCGAGACAAATCCGGACTGAGGAGTTCATCGGAGACATCAGTATTTGATTTTCCTGATTCTGAATCAGAGACTGAAATGCCCGTTTTGGAACGACAAACTTTGGAAGATATGAGGCGAGATAGAAGAACGTCCACGAAACAAGTTTCGACTGAAGTCAAAGCTGAATCACCTCGACCTCCGAGTCCTGGCGATGATCTCTTCACCCAAGCTTGTGATAGTTTCTTGGAACAACTCAAGATTGGCGGTGGTAAGAAGAGAGGACGCAGGAAAAAAGTCGAGGCTGATGTTCTTGCTAAGTTGGAGACAGTTACTAAGGAGAAACCGTTAGGGGTTGACGTGACAATAAAGAAGGAAGTTGACGAAGAAGTTGATGTTAAATGTGATACTATTAAGGGTGAATCTGCGGATGTTTCAGTTAGTGCTAGTAAAGTTGATTTGGATGATGACGATTCAGACGTTCCTCTGATTAATTGTAAAAATAAGACGAATAGCGAAATTAGAGAGTCGGCAAAAAATTCGGAGAAGTCACCAAGTAAAAGTAGGTTGATTCCTAATGCCGGTGAGGATGACGATAGTGCAAACTTAAGACTAAAGACTATTAACGTAGAACTTAAAACTCCCAAGAAGGAACCTGTTGAATTGAATCGTATTCCAGCACCTAACCCTAGACCCGCCAAGAAACCTTCGTTTGGGGACGGCTCACATTTCGGCCCCGGTTGGGAAGAAGAGGTGTACAAGTACAAGAAGTCGCTGCGAATGCCACCAAGTTTGATACAGGTCACTAGGCCTCCGCAATATCATAGATTATCAACGTCGTTGCCGGATTTGGATCCTTGTCCAAATTCACCAACGCCATCATCAATAGCTGACGCTAATGAATATTTGAAAATTAAATCTAAAATAAAGTCTGAAATTCTCGATAGTGATACGGAATCAAACTGTAGCTTTAATCTTTTCGGCAATAAGAATAATTACGATTCCGAAGGTAGTTCTTCGATCAAGAGTCTGCCGAACTCAACGAGAGAAAGTAGCTCGATTTTAGATAAACTCCTGGAAAGGTACGGCGGAAGACGAAAGCGAAAACACAAACGTAGAGATGACCATAATCGGCCCAAAGTTGTGCCGAAGCCCGAGAAAGTCGTAGAGTTGTTGCCTACACCCGACCTTCCCGGCACCGGGGATGAAAACAAAAAACCTTCTCCCAACAGCACAGCTCTCGGTTTCCGGAAACAAACAATCGACAGTTTCAAAGACGTGTTCCTGAACCAAATTAACCCTTCGCGGACCCGCAAACAAACCAGAATATTAAAACAAAGAGTGACAATAAAGGAAGTGTTTGGAGAAGATCGGCCGGCGTCGGCGCCACCAGTGACCTGTGTTGACCACATCAAAATAAAGGAAGAAATTTCTGACGATAATGGTGTCGCTTTAATCAAAAAGGAAGACGACACGAGTCAATCTGAACTGACTTTGGCTGATACCAGGCAAGCTCTAAAAAATAAATTACTCAATCGCGGCCGCAGAGAAAACAATCTCCTCAAAGCTTTGGTCGGGAAGAAAATCAAAACGGAACTCCTGGACCAAGACGACGTTGACGACGACATGGATGATATTATTAAAAGAGACCCCGATAGTAAGTCGGAAACTCCATCAATTGACGGCGATGAAGGCAGCGTTTCTGGCAAGAAGCAACGCAATAAATTCAGGAATATACGACGGAAATTCAGTTCGGGCTTCGATTACATACGTAAGAAGAAGAAACAAGTGAAGAAAGATAATCAGGAGAACGAAGCGGTGGTGAAGCCGAAAAGGCGAGGAATTATTTCGAACAAATCGAATCCGGGATCAGTGCAAGATATCCAGAAGGAAATCAAAGGTTGGGTATTGAACAAGGGGATAGGCGAGACTCATCTCCACAGGTCCGCAAGACTTGGTTATACGGTATGTTGCCACTATTTTCGGTAACTCCTCGGATTAACGGAATTGTTTTCAGGACATCACAGCGTATTGTTTGGAACAAATGGCTTGTGCGCCGTCTCCTAAAGATAATGCGGGTTACACGCCGTTGCATGAGGCCAGCGCCAGGGGTCATCTTGGCATTGCGAAAATGCTACTTCTATATGGTGCCAACGTTAGCGAGTCGGCTCGTGGTGGCATAAGGTGGGTAGCTTCAAAAGTTCCCTTCGAACTTGCTCAAGTTTTTTTTTTTTTTTGAATATTTTTCGACACTTTATGCAAGCAGACGGTCAATTTCTTTTGTAAAGACTTTATTAAACTTGAATGTATGTCCAACTTTATGGATCATTGTTGTAAAATTTCCTAATAAATTTAAAATCAACCAAAACAATTTTGCTGGCGAAAAATTACTTGGTGCTGAGTCATAAATTAATTAGAGATTGTGACAGCAGCATAGGCAAGAGAAATTTATTGTACTATCGGTAGTAAGACTGGTTCACCATCACTATCAGTTAATAGTGAACGAAAAGTAAGCTTTGAATTGTGTTCTGGATCAATTTCAACTTGATTTACGCCTGGCAGAAGTGGGCGGAGCAGCGCAAATTGGTTGCGCTCAATTTCAACTCCAAAATGCAGGTTGTCACGGATTAAATTTAGCGTCGATTTTTACGAAATTGAACCGAATAACGCTATTTTGTTTAATTACAGGCCCCTGCATGAAGCCGTAGAGAACGGCTACGTGGAAATCGTGAGGCTCCTCTTGTCTTACGGCGCTGATCCCATGTTGGCTACCTACTCCGGAATGACGCCTCTGGCGCTGGCTTCAGACGAATCAACAATAAAGCTTTTACAAAATCACTTAAATGACGTTGAAGGAGCCGCGGGCCCCCTGTGGAATTTTCCGGGCCCCGCGACTTGTTTTGGTAAATATTGTTTTGTGCGCCCCCATTGAATTTGTTTTATTTCGTAATTTTTCCAGATATAAAAGAAACCGGATATGATCTTCTAGACGATATCCCCGACGATGAGCACTCATCCGATGGGGAAGATGCCGACATCGAGGTGTCCGATAGTTTATTGCCGAACTTGTACACTTTACATGGCGAACCCCACAACGACCGATGGATCCTATTGCAAGACCTTTCGAGTTTGTTAAGGATAAAGTCACGAGACGCGCTCCTTAGACAAATTTGTCCGTCGTCCTCTAGTTCGTCGCAGGTGAACCATAAAAGCGTTTTGCGCGAACTGAAAATGTCGGACTTTCTGGAACAGGCGCACTGTTGTCAGTTCCTCAACGCTGGTGAAAAGATAAACACTCGTGCTTCGAAAATCGCCTTAGTTAAGTATACGGACAAAGTTAAGGAACTGTTGAACGTTGAAAAAGTTAACATTTCCGTTAGGTGACCCGCGAACGACGACGCCCAAACGACTAGCTAAGTGATTTTGCAATTTTTCCGTGATATTGTATTGTTTATGTGATTTTATTACCTGTTTTTATGACGAATTGTTTTTTTAAGTTTTGGTGTATGTTTATTGGTGCTTTTGTAGCATTTCGACTTAATGACTTTTGAAGAGTAGAAATTTATTTGTGGATTTATTTAATGTTTCGTTTTAGTTATTTATTGTAAACGAAATAGATTTGAAGAATTGTTGTTGATAGGTTACCATAGCTTTTTTAGAACATTTTACAAAATGTAGGCTATAATTATTTAGTTAGGATACCTAATTGTAAGCAGAGTGTGCAATTCCTTTTGTAACTGTCGTAATTAATAAACAAAACAAATTGATTAGCTTTGAATGTGTGATTGTGGAGAAGAAAATATATAATAAAAATATTTTATACGAAAAGATGATACTCAAATTCAAGTTAAGTATTGTAAAATAATTGTTATCGTTGACTCAGGGAGATGTACTCTCTTTAATGGAGTACCTATACTAATATCTAATGTGTAATTATGAATATTTGTATAAATGTATACTCATTCTAGGATATTGAGACGTCAAAACTGTACATATTTTCTCCAACATCTTTATGTATTTTTGTTATAAGGTGATAGCTTCATTTTCTATGTAATAGATGATGTTATGTCATGTGACTTATATATGTGTGCTTGCTTATCCGAAAGCAACTCCACCTGTTTGGGCTTATTCTTGGGTAGTTGTACAGTAAAAAAAAAGAGTTATCTGTGATGCGCATCGGTGGCAAAGTGCAATGCTTTTTTTGCATACTGTATTAAAACATATTGTGATTTTGCCGATTTGTCCTATATAAGTGTGAAATTAGAAAGTATTTTTATTTATAAATCTTTTTCACATTTTTATGTTTTTTTTTGTTCTATAAAACATGTGAAATATTAATAATAAACAATAATATATCATACAATGTTTATTACTATACCCACTGAAGTGATAAGAATTTCTCAGAATATTGCCATTTTTACCCTAAACAACAAATGTCCAAAAAAGTGTCTGGTAGAGTAGACACTCCGTAAGAACATAACAAATTGAAAGTTCTTCAGAGTTATTTTAATCTAAAAAATGTTCATGTATGGATATGTTGTTGACTTTATTTATAATTATTATATGGAAACAAATATAATGTACACCAAATTAAACCATACATCCCTTATACTGTACACCAGATAATTTAATGAGCATCAAAAAATCTAAATGACCAATAAATTATTATACATCAGAAAATGAGAACATCACCACTAAAATAACTATGCTGCGTATTTTTTTACTATTGCTTACATTTTAAATTCTATATGTCTATCAATTTTACTAAATGTTCATCAAATTTAGAACGCTCACGTTACGCGTCCGTGCTGTACATAAAAAATATTCGCGCAATCCATTTATATTTAGTGTTTCTCAAAAAAACTATTTGTGCGTCAAATGATTATTCTATTACTCCAAAAATGAAATATGCTCGCGCATCTCTCCTTGCCGCTTGCGCTTCCAGACAAGAGGCACGCGAAAAAAGTTTTGTACAAGGTCAGTTCATGTCCCTGTAATTCTTTTTTTTAAATCACGATTAGAAATTACCACTAAAAGAAGTTTTACGTTTTACATAATGCAAGCCAATTACAGCAAAGCATTTATATATTACGGAAATCAATTTCTTTTTTTGTGCAAACCACTTCTATTTTTACTTTTATTTTCCTTGCCCTAGCACATCTACATTCATAATTTTGCATAAAATTTTTTACCATTTGCACAACATTTTGTTGCTTGTGTATTTTTGATCAACAAATAGTATTTTTAACTGCTAAATAATATAAGACACTGTCGAAAATTAAATATTAGGGTATTATGTTAGAATTAAATGCGGAATAAAATTTGGTGAACATTTAGTATTTATGGTCAACAAAAGTTATTTTGGCGAACAAAATATATAAGAGGCCAGCATTATGTTAATATTTGGTTGTCGCTTTAAGATTATGTATTTTCTTAATTTTGGTGAGCATTTAGTATTTTTGGGAAATGAAAGAATTTTTTTGTGTGAAAATATTGGGTAAATTTGGTAGACTGTTAAATACGACCCTTATTATGTTACATCTGTAGAAAATGTACCTTCTAGTCTGGGTGATAATGTTTTTATCGTTTTAGGTATTTATATAGTGCGCTGACAGTATGTGGCTATGTGCAGGCGCTCACACGGGTAATGTCCCTCAAAGACCCAAAACTTTAAGTTGAAAAGAGAGGAAAAAATGAAGAAAATTAAATTTAGCCATCCTGTATAATTTTTCAAAAGTAAACACGATTCAAAGACATTTCACAGAGGTTTCCTAACTAGTCTTTACATAATTTTTTCTTAGAACTTGTAATTGTGACTGTAGTAATTTTTTTAATATGCATCTGCAGATGCCATTATTTGGACAAAAAAATCGCTTCATCCAAGTGGTTTAGAAATAGTCAGCAATAATATTGGAGTGAAAAGAGTTTAGGAAAAGGCTCCAAAAAATCTTCTTTTTAACAAAACATTTCATTAAAAAAAATGTCACTTGCCTCTATATAATCGTCTTGGCTCACCCTGTATGTTCAAAAATAATTTCCGGTTAGGTATAGATTTTTTTTCTAATTTATTTGTGTTCTAAAATCAAATTTCTAGCTATCATAGAACTCAGCTATCGAAGCCGGACGCACTATTGTCCACCCTGTAAACCATATCACTGTTTAAACTTCAACAAATTTGTTTAGGAATTAGTGGTGCTCTGCCCTATTGTTGAAAAATCACTCAAAAGGCTACTAAGGGCCGGTTTTACAAAAGGACGTTATTCCAGGTATAACTTGTGATAAGGGGTAATTTACATATTCTCGGTCCACAGTTTATACCTGCGTTTATCCTATCCGCTCATCGTAAAAGCTCATTTAGTTCGAGTTATTCCGGAATAGCGTTATACTTGGAATATTCCGTGTTTGTAAAATCGGGCCTAAGAAGACAAAGTCTTCTGGATTCTAATTGCATTTGTACCTATTTGGTCAAAATCAGGATACAGTAGGTCGTACTATTTGAAGAAAAAGAATTTTTTTCGATAAAATGAACATGGGTTACAAAAGGGTCAAAAAACCCCTTTTCGATTACAGGTTCCTGTTATAGTCGAATTTGTCCTGCTAGGGGGCGCTGCCGCTTTTTGAATGGCCGTTCAACCCATTCAGTTCTCCAATAACCCGTTGTTGGCGCTGCAGTTTGCACGTTTGACAGGTTGCTTGTTGGTGGGACGGAAAGATGGCTTTTTAACGTCAAAATAGTTAACGTTATGTTAGTGTTTTGAACGTGAATTTGTTAATAACCGTCGAGTAACTTTCGTCGAAGCGTTGAGAACAAAAAACCGTGTATTTTGTAGTTATGTTGGACGACCGTTGTGTTTCATGAACATCTGCTCTCCCGCTACATTACAGAGACTACCCTAACAAGGATTTTTAAAAGACCGTAAGTTTTTATCGAACTACTTTCATATTCTCTGAGAATTTCGCATTCGTGATTGGTAATCGATCGATACACGCCAACTCAACTTGCCAAGTTTCCGGGTGTTGGCATGTGCTGAATTTGTTGATCATGTCATTTTCGAAATACGACCCCAATTGGAGCATTGCCACTTACCAGTTAAACAAGGGGGCACACAGTACTAGCATCTCGTATCACGATACAAAAACTTGCACAAGTAGACAACTTACTTACCTAAGTTGATGCTAATAAGAGTCGTCTCATCTAGTGTGTCTTGTAACTGTCATTATGTTTGTTTTGTTTTTCATAAATATTAAATTTTAATTTAATTAAGTATTTACTTGTGATTTGTGATATTTATGCACATTTATGTTAAATAGTTATTGGTCGGATTTACGTAAAAAATGAAGGGGCGTGGGGCGTGAGGCGTAAAGGTGGGTTGCTATGGTCACCGCAAGAATCTGTCAAAAGTGCAACTAATGACCAATCTAAAAAAAAGAGAGTATCTAAGGAGACTTGATGATCTTACTATTCTATTCAGCATTAACGCCCGTGCTAAATTTTTAGGGGTTCAACTGTGTCAACCAAGTTGACTCGAAGGGGTGGGGTCAATTATTTCGCATTATCAAATTTATTCTATTACTATAATCATTATAAAATTTCTCAATTTAAAAGTTAAATTAAAAAAGTGTTAGCCTAAAGTCGGCTCCACTCATCGCGAGTAGTGATATTTTCTAGTAGGCCGGGACTGGACACTCGGCACTATAGTAGAATTTTTCTAACAACTCCACGACTGCATAGAACTATCAAATGCCGGCTACAATCAGCTGCAGCATGCGTGTTGTAGCGGTCTCTCGTTGGTGTCTCATATGCTAAAATAAACAAAACAGTAGATCTATAGTATAGCGGGGCGAGGGTTGTTTTTATAGTCCCTTCTCGCTCACTTCAGTGAATAAGAATCTGAGGCATCTAGTCGACCACGTGCTTAAATCCGCTGAAGCATGACGCTTCGAGAATAACTTGGATACACTTGTCGTTCTCTGTGAGTAAGAGAGACAGTCGATGCGATACGTGTGTTGCAACTGATTTCAGCCAACATTTTGACAGTTTTATGCAATTATGGAGTTGTTAGAAAAATTCTACTACACTTTGTATGAAAATGCATCGGTTTTTTGGAATTCCTAACGCTACCCATACAAAGATAAAAACGAAGTTTTAGATGACTTGAGCTGCTTGACCAGAATCCACGCCATTTTCTCAGTCAATAGTACTGCGGCAGTGCTGAAAAAAAATAAAGAATTTTCTGATAGGTGAAGGTGAAGAACCCGAATTTTACTGCGAGTAATCATAAGTTGGCAGTGTTGGCACGAACATGATGGGGCATAGACTCATAGACTCGTTCTCGCGATGTGTCTATGTCCAACTTAATAGATGGGCAATTATGGCCACGTGGGGCTTGGGATAAAATATTAAATACTCCCCCTCCCCCATCGATACATTAATTACATAGATTACGATATTTATAGATGTAGATAATATGTTTGCCAACATCATAAAGGTCGACACTTAAGAGATTTTAAGGTTTTATCAAGATCTACTATACAGGGTGATTCACGTAGCCCGTCCATTAAAAGATTTTCAACTTTCAGTTGGATTAAAAATTTGAAACTTGGAAGGCAGTCATTATCAGTCATTCTCATTCTATCTAAAATATTTTGAGCTCTCTAGCTATACAGGGTGTGCGAAAAGTCGGTATTAACTTTATTATTTTAAATGTAAACGTACCATTTTTTCTACATGGTCTAATTGGTCTTTCAACTCTGAGTTTTTATAGCAGTTGTTATGTGAACTTATTTGACAATTTTTGACATTATGTTAATTTATGTGAAAAAAAAGGTCGATGTGGTAGGTTACGAAGAAATTCGTATCTGGCAGACGGTTTTGAATTTATGAAAACCAATTTGTAAAGTACTTAGTTCGAAGTCCAGACTAACTTCTGATATTTTAATGGTGGTTCCATTTTGTACCTTATGGGCGCAAACAATTTTCAAATATCGCAACCAAAAATGGTCAAGAAGTCATTTTTTTCAAATGGCACCTACAGATTTTTTTTATACCATTCGATAGAAAATTGTATTTTGGGATGAGTCACTTAAGCATTTCCTATACCTAACTTCATCCCCTATCAAATTAAAAATTAAAATCCAGAAATTCCATCAATCTTGCCGAGAGATTTTTTTAGTTTTTCAAGTATGCCATGAAAACCAGAGACAATTGCAACATTTTAATTATGAAATGAATATGTTAGTAATTTTATAAAAAAACAACAACTAAAACTACCAAGAATCATCTTAACAAAATTCTAATGTAGGTGTTCAATGTGAGCACCATTTTGATTACTACATACATTCTATTAAACCATTTTCAACAGATTGTGTATCTCTTCTCATTTTGTTGAGATCAAGACTGTCGAATGCTCTTATTATCTCCAGACCTTACCTCATTAGACTTTTATGTTTGGAGTCGAATAAAAGATTTAGTTTATACTTCACCAGTTTGCAACATAAAGGAATTAAGCGGGAGAATAATAAGAGCATTTGACAGTCTTGACACCAACGAAATAAGAGGAGCTACACAATGATATAAAATGATAGAATGTAGTAATCAAAATGATGCTCACATTGAACATTTACATTAGAATTTTGTTAAGATGGTTCTTGATAGTTTTTGTTGTTGTTTTATAAAATTAGTAAGATATTCATTTCATAATTAAATTGTTGCAATTGTCTTTTGTTTCCATGGCATACTTAAAAAACCAAAAAATCTTGTGCAAAATTCGGCAAAATTGATGAAATTTCTGGATTTTAATTTTTAATTTGATAGGGGATGAAGTTAGGTATAGGGAATGCTTAAGTAACTCATCCCAAAATACAATTTTCTATCGAGTGGTGTAAAAAAAATCTGTAGGTGCCATTTGAAAAAAATGACTTCTTGACCATTTTTGGTTGCGATATTTGAAAATTGTCTGCACCCATATGGTATAAGATGGAACCACCATTAAGATATCAGAAGTTAGTCTGGACTTTGAACTAAGCACTTTACAAATTAGCTTTCATAAATTCTGAACCATCTGCCAGATACGAATTTCTCCGTAAGCTACCACATCGATCATTTTTTTCACATAAATTAACATAATGTCAAAAATTGTCAAATAAGTTCACATAACAACTGTTATAGAAACTCAGAGTTGGAAGACCAATTAGACCATGTAGAAAAAATGGTACGTTTCCATTTAAAATAAGAAAGTTGATACCGACTTTTCGCACACCTTGTATAGCTAGAGAGCTCAAAATATTTTAGATAGAATAAGCATAACTGATAATGACTGCCTTCCAAATTTCAAATTTCTAATCCAACTGGAAGTTTAAAAACTTCTAATGGAGGGACTACGTGAATCACCCTGTATAGTATACAGGATGTCCCTGAAAGGGGTGTAACCATAGTTTCCTTTGGTTTCTTGATTTCTAAATTTACTTCAAAAAACACTTTCACCGGTTGGAAGGAGAGTTTATACAAAGATTTTTGACGTAATTTTCATAGGTTGTGATTGATGCAAGTTTCCACGGAAAGTAAGCGTAACGAAAAGTGAAACGCTTCAACGGAGTTTATAAGATTTCATGCATTCCATATCTTTATTTCAGTTAATTTTTTAGGCCTTCAAGAGACTTTAAGAGAGTGCGCTAGACTTACAAAGATGGTACTTCAATAGTTTTAACTACTTAAAACAATATTGTTATAATTTTCACGAAATTTTTCTGAAAATCCTCAGGTCTAATAAAACGTTGAGAAATCTCACACTTAACAAAGAACTCGAGCAGAACTGAAAACCAGAAAGGATCGATCCGAAGTGCAATAGCTTATACCACAAATAAGTGGTCAATTAGTACAACTCGACCAATTTAGTTTTACGAGGTAAAAGCAACGCAAATGTTAATAATAAACTATTAAATAATTTACTTCCCTTGCCTCAAGTTCCGAAGAATTGATTCCAGAAGATATTCTAACTGCAAGGAGTCTCGTCAATAAACATATGGGTAGGTACCGTATTTTCCCATTAGTCGGTTCAATCAACTCGCCCCGTGGACTTGAACCTCATACCTGGTAATTGTTAATAATTACGGAACATAAACAAAGCTTTATAATGCGAAATTTAGCAAATTACAGTGTTCGCCTGCAAAATGTTGCAACACCAGCACAGCCACCCGGACCATAGTAATTCAACCTCCATCTGGAGGCCAACAAAATTTACAATGTTATTTGCACGGGCACAATATGCCAATTTTTTTCCATCTAAAACTAAAATGATTGCCCTCAATAATTTAACACGATTAATTAGGTTTACTTTGCAACGAAGAGTCGAGAAGTAGATGTTTAAATGTTTTTAATTGCATTTAGTTGTTGACCTATAACGTGGCCTTCACGCTACTCTATTTATATACCTACGTTTTACTCTATTGAAACCACCACACGTTAGAGATTTTAATTATTTAATAGTAAAAATGAAAAAGACCAAAATTTAGTTTTTGATTTTCAAAACTGTAGGTAATAATAATATCAGTCAACTGCTGAATATTTACAGATGGCAATTCTAAAAATAAACTCGACCAAAACAAGACTTAAAATAATTGACGTCCTTGATTTCTGTTCGGTTGCAATTAATTGAGGAGCTTGGATTCTTCCATTCAGTTACCCCATGGACAGCTAAAGTGAATCAACCGAAATATTTTTGTTATTAGTAAAATTACAATTAAATAACTAAAATTATTTCCAGTAGGTACATGGATACCTTTAAATTTAATTTAATTTTGTTCTGCTTAAAAGATATTCCTTTAAATCAATTTTTTTTAATTTTTCCAAATAAGAGTATTTTTAGCTGAGGTTAGAAATAAACGCAATACTATCGCAATGCAATTGTTTAAATTTTTTTAAAGTTGCAGGAATGAGCATAATTTGATTTTACAAAGCTCTGCTACAAACGGTCCAAATTTGTCCGCTCCGCGAAGCATGTCGTTGATCACTTCTGCAATTCATCCACCCAACTGACCGCTCTTCTTCGCCGTTGACAATGGAACGGGGTGCTCTTTGAAATCCATCATGAGCGGTCTCCAATATCTTTCTTAGGTTAAATGTCTCTTTACCTGTTTGGTACATTATCCCACAACTCCACATCTCCACCCAATGGGGTACTTGCCTAAAAAAAATATTGCACTTTTTATTCTCTAGATGCATGAAAATAACTAAAAAAAGGCTTAAATATTTTTTTTCCCATTTTTTTATTCCATATTTTCGTAGATATTTGAAATTTTTGTCTTTGGTGACGTCATCGGTCCCCGTATCTAAGACTCACACCTATATTGAATAGACTCTTGTTTTTGGCTACTATGCTGCGCTGCTAGCAGAGGGCGCCACATTTTTTACATTAGATCGGCATTCGATTTATATGGAATCTGAGTAAAGCGCCATCATACGATTTCTTTGAGAACTACGTCGAGCTGGGGTCGCTTACGTCACAAATCTCCCACTCCAAAAATTAAAAAATTAATTCTGGGCTTAATATTGACCCTAGAACCAAATAAAAAAATACGGGTCTAATGAAATCGCTTACATTTTCTAAATATTATATTTCCCAAACATGAGGCAAATACCCCATTGCGAACTTTCCTTAGAGCTTCAAATTTCTTAAAAGAAGCTGCGATATACGTCGTCGTGCCTCTGTAATCGACAGTCGCAGTTCCTGATCTCATTTAACTTAATAATGACAAAGATATTTCGGTTGATTTACTTTAGCTGATTCACTCTGTATATAAAAAGCCGTGTCTAATTGCTCAGGAGTACCGGTAAGAACGGAAAAACGATGTTTTGATGACATAATGTAGCAGTAAAACTTGCCAGTCAATTTTCACTGCTTTCCCATCCAATTAAATCGCGGTTTTGCCGGAACGAATATTTTATTTAATTTTTTTATATTGATTAATGAGTTATTGACCAGTACTACTGTAGATTGTTCTGTTTTCTTTGGTTTCCAGTAACTTTTTATTTTAATTTAACAAGCGACCTTCCTCAATAATAGGGGAAAGCTGAGAGTAAACCGGCGGACGTTAATGTAGATTGCAACAGAAGGGATTTGTAACCACAAGGATTCAGCAGCAAGAGGTTCAAAAGAGCACGTCCAGCAATGTATCCATTTTGGCATTTTGGTTTTACTTTTATGCAATTTTGAAGCGTTTGTTTTTATTCTGATTTTGATATGTGGATAATATGTACAAATGATGATAGCGATATGTAGGTCGGAGGTCGTTCGACTGGAGCAATCAACTGACGTCATATGTTTTATGAGATTGTCATTGCAGTTCCTGAAAAATTTCCCGTCAATATTCTAAATACTTACATTAGATTAGATTTTCAAGAGGTCGTTTGGCTTTGTAACCTTTTCGAATTGAGACCAATAAGATTTTTTGTTCAAACCTTGGCTCTAAATGGCATAAACCTTTTGCAAAGTTTACAAAGACCTTGGAAGACCTCTTTTTCACTTCGTCACAGACCATAGATGCAGCAATCTGTTCTGTACAAAAACAAATTTATTAAGACCTGGGAAGCATTATGTCTTTCATATAAATAGTCAAAACTTGGACAGCAGACTTTAAATGAGGTAGAGACTATTAAAGACTCAATTGAAAACTGCCATCGTCGTGGAAGATCTTGTAACCTCTACCGGTGGCTCAAGGAACAAGCTTTTTAACCAGTAACAAAAACAGAAAAAATGAGCTTGGTATTGAGTGGTTATGGTACGTTATAAATTGACAAAATCGTTGTCATGCGTTATGGATATTGAATCATAATACGCATTCCTTCAGCAACCTCGATATCCATATAATGACTGAAATCTGCACTTACTAATTGACGTCACTGCAATCAAAAAGGTTACAACGTTTGATGCTAACCTCAAATCTCGGCATGCCACATTTATGATAGTTGGTGTTGATCTAAATGTAAATGCATAGATTTTTCGATTCTTTAACCACTGCCAGAAAATATATTTTAAAAGTTGGCAAATTGGGTGACTTAACTAACTATAAAATCAAGTAGCTACGGCGAAAGAACTATTTTATTTTTCATTAAAAAAAATTTGAAAACTGGTGTCTGTTTAATTAACAAATATTATTATGTAAGTGATGACGTCGACAATATTTATTCACACTTCTAGTTTCAAGGGCAGTTAGTATCAATTTTGTTATTTAAATGAAATGTAACTCTTTACTTAATTTTAATTAAGATTTGAATTTTTTATCCGATGATGGGTTGTTTTTTTTACTTTTAAAATGCTTCTAGAGGACCTAAATTCTTTTACAATTTGCAATTACGTTTAGAAAACAATGTTAAAAGGAAGCCAGTATATGGGTCAATTTCAACTAGACTACGCCTGGAAAAGTGAGCAGAGCAGCGCAAATCGGTTGCGCTCAATTTCAACTGCAACTCGAGCTGTAATTCACTCATATACAGGGTGATTCACGTAGCCCGTGCATTAGAATTTTTTCAACTTCCAGTTGGATTAGAAATTTGAAACTTAGAAGGCAGTCACAATCAGTCATGCTCATTCCATTTAAAATATTTTGAGCTCTTTAGCTATACAGGATGTGCCAAAAGCCGGTATCAACTTTCTTATTTTAAATGGAAACGTATCATTTTTTCTACATGGTTTAATTGGTCTTCCAACTCAGAGTTTTTATAACACTTGTTATGTGAACTTATTTGACAATTTTTGACATTATGTTAATTTATGTGAAAAAAATGATCGATGTGGTAGCTTACGAAAAAATTCGTATCTGGCAGGCGGTTCAGAATTTATGAAAACCAATTTGTAAAGTACTTAGTTCGAAGTCCAGACTAACTTCTGATATCTTAATGGTAGTTCCATTTTGTACCATATGAGCGCAGACAATTTTTAAATATCGCAACTAAAAATGGTCAAAAAGTCATTTTTTTTCATATGGCATTTACAGATTTTTTTTACGCCATTCGATAGAAAATTGTATTTTGGGATGAGTCACTTAAGCATTTCCTTTAACTAACTTCATCCCCTATCAAATTAAAAACTAAAATCCACAAATTCTATCAATCTTGCCGAGAGATTTTTTTAGTTTTTCAAGTATGCCAAGGAAACAAAAGACAATTGTAACAATTTAATTATGAAATAAATATCTTACTAATAAAACAACAACAACAAAAACTACCAGTACGTTAGGGTTCTGTTTATTTAAAATAATAAAATTGATTTCCCGCCCGGTGAAACAGGTAGCACAAATAAAAAATGTAACCTTACGTGTCATTACATGAATTTTTTTAATTACATAAATTCAATTTTTAAATTCAAAGAAATAAAGTCATTTTACCACATCCAGTTTTGTGGTCTTCCGGTACAAATATGGGTTGCAAACATTTTTATGTTTGAAGATAATGATGAATAACGACCGAACGATTCAGAATTGCGTCAATTAAAACTGCATGGGAATTTATTTCCGCCAACATAATTCAGAGAAATACCACTTTTACTTTAGCAGTAATGTTTTTTAATTGTTTGCAAATATATTAGTGAATAATGAAATTATTGCATTTCACGATGTCACTTTTACCTTTCTCTGAAATCCCATCACAATTAACAAACTGCATAATATATTGTTTGCACCTACCTTTTACTTGCAATTTGCACTACATTGTTTGATAATACAATTACAAGCTCATTCAAAAAAGTTATCTGTTAGGAACCATTTCACTCAAAAATATGAGTGATATTGATTAATTGTTGTTGGATTAAGCAAATAACTTTCTTTATTTTAAATTCTTATTGTTTCTTATAATTAGCTATTTTGTTTAAAAATAAGCCTTGACTGACGATGACTTGTCCTCTACTGACGTCACCGTCAATCATTGTGAATTACTTTGTATATTACAGCTTCAAACACAGATAGCTGTAACCGTACTACAACTTTATATTTCATTATTTTATTTAAGTATCTGTAAAGATAACGATTTTATGAACAAATCTATTTAAATTTGGGATTAAGTCATTAGTTGCATCTATTGTGAGGGATGTAAAATACGAAATCTTTGCAAAAATAACCATACCTACGAGGAAAGGTAAACAATTGGAACATGGGCATAATCACCTGCTCAAATTGCTCAAATTACATGCAAAATAAAATTATAAATTGTAACTACCTTTATTATTTTAATTTGTCGAATATTTTGAATAGAGTGAATGTTTTTGTACGAATTAAGGTTGGCAATAACCACCCCACTTTATTACCAACAATATATTGTTCTAATGACCATGGATATGCTAAGTAAGTTCACTCACAAGGGTGACAAGTATCTGTAGTCTACAAAAATAAATGTTAGAATGAAACATACCGGGTGGACCATCATTTGTGGTCGAATTTTTCCCGCCCAAACGATAAAAGATTTGAATTTGAGCTTCCGAGGATATGATCGAACCATTAAGACCTACTTTTCAAAAAATTTTGAAGTTTTTTGGCCCACCTCGTGTTCGTCTACACGGTGATTCATTCAAAATTGTAAAAAAGTTGAGAATAACGCTGCAACTTTTTTTATATTATTTTACGCAGAAAATTTTTCAAATTACGGCGGTCTCTTCAGAATTTCGAAATTTTGATTTCTGAGGCCGTAGTATTTTGTTGAAAATTATCTGAAGCAAGGGAGGTATTCCATGAATCAACTTGGCTGTTGCATTTTTACGAAATGCTACGGCCCCAGAAATCAAAATTTTGAAATTCTGAAAAGACCGCCGTAATCTAAAAAATTTTCTGCGTACAACGGTATAAAAAAAGTTGCAGCTTTATTGTCAACTTTTTTACAATTTTGAATGAATCACCGTGTAGACGCGTACGGGGTAGACCAAAAAGATTCAAAATTTTTTGAAAAGTAGGTCTTAACGGTTCGATCATATCCTCGGAAGCTCAAATTCAAATCTTTTATCGTTTGGGCGGGAAAAATTCGACCACAAGTGATGGTCCACCCGGTATATGTCGGTGTACACAGTTATTGAAACCTTTGACATGAACCCGGAATTCAGCTCAGAATGAAAGATAAAGTACCGAACTACGAAACAATTCTCGATATGAACATGGAACTTTCTGCAGTGACGTCTATATTATTATTATTATAATTTTTTCACTTGTAACCTCATTACAAGTAATCGTTACATGTAAATTGTGAGATAGTTTTCCATGAACCAAAAACTAGCTTGTTGAACGCTGATTATAATGACGATCTCGGAATAATATGGCGTTCATAAAGGAAGTTTATATAAGCATTCTAATGATAACAATAAGCAAATAATGCTATTATTTATGTATGCCGAGTCTTTTTGCCTAGACAATTATTTATTAACGCAGGTAAGTATCGGCGATAGGGAAAAATGTATCATGTCACTCACACTTAATTAGATATGTATTCAATTTTTTTCAATATGTTGTGTGTACAATTACAAGGTTACTAGTCAATTATGTAGTATCTGTAATAGTAAATAAATAATAAAAGTAGTGGATACAGCTGCTGTATCTGAATCTATTCCATGCCCCACAATCGTTTTTTCTTCTTTTTTGTACCTAAAACTCAACGCGTAAGCCTCTCCCCCCCAATTGATCCTGGAATAATTCAATTGACAATTAAGCAAGTATTTAACGCTACCTTATAGCTCCTGTTATTAACTTTTATTTATTATTTAGTATCTCCCTGGTATATCTTAATGGGTCGTATTTAACAGTCTACCAAATTTACCCAATATTTTCATACAAAAAAATACTTTCTCAAAAATACTAAATGCTCACCAAAATTAAGAAAATACATAATCTTAAAGCGACAACCAAATATTGATATATTGCTGGTCTCTTATATATTTTGTTCGCCAAAATAACTTTTGTTGACCATAAATACTAAATGTTCACCAAATTTTATTCCACATCTAATTCTAACATAATACCCAGATATTTAATTTTCGACATTGTCTTATATTATTTAGCAGTTAAAAATACTATTTGTTGATCAAAATACAGAAGCAATAAAATGTTGTGCAAATGGTAAATAATTTTATGCAAAATTATAGATGTAGATGTGCTAGGGCAAGGAAAATAAGAGTAAAAATAGAAGTGGTTTGCACAAAAAAAGATATTGATTTCCGTAATATATAAATGCTTTGCTGTAATTGGCTTGCATTATGTAAAACGTAAAACTTCTTTTTATGGTAATTTCTAATCGTGCTTTTAAAAAAAAATTACAGGGCCCTGAACTGACCTTGTACAAAACTTTTTTCGCGTGCCTCTTGTCTGGAAGCGCAAGCGGCAAGGTGAGATGCGCGAGCATATTTCATTTTTGGATAAATAGAATAATTATTTGACGCACAAATAGTTTTTTTTGAGAAACACTAAATATAAATGGATAGCGCGAATTTTTATTATGTACAGCACGGACGCGTAACTTGAGCGTTCTAAATTTGGTGAACATTTAGTAAAATTGATATACATATAGAATTTAAAATGTAAGCAATGGTAAAACAATACGCAGCATAGTTATTTTAGTGGTGATGTTCTCATTTTCTGATGTATAATAATTTGGGTTTCATTTAGATTTTTTGATGCTCATTAAATTTTCTGGTGGACAGTGCAAGGGATGTATGGTTTAATTTGGTGTACATTATATTTGTTCCCTATCTTAATGATGCAACTCATCATCATATCGTGAATAAGAATGCCTCTCTCTGATAGCTGGGGAGCTTGAGGAAACCAACTACAATACTTGAGGATATTGCCAAAGCTCCCATTAACTACTGAGTATACTATACATACTTCTCTTTATAGAAGTATCAGATTTAGTACGTAATGATGACATATGGTACAATTAACTTTAAATTTAAATACGGAACTAAATATTACAGGATCGGTAGATGTGCATTATAGTAAGATATTTTTAAGTTCAGTATAAGAATGAAACCTAGTCACTGACCTAAGTTCTTAACATGTCTATAGAGTTTTTTAATCAATAATCGTTCATTGAAAGAAGTTGTTGGGCTCCCAATGGTATTTCAGGAGTAAATTGGCAATCATTTCGGTTTGTTGCCGCTGACCTATGAAAAGAAAACTCGTAATAAACCAACAACATATGTTTGAAGATATTAACTAGGTATTGTAGATATTTGTCGATCATGCCAGTACTTAAAGTAGGTATTTATTTTAAAACGTAGGCACCTCCAGATGCAAAAGTAGGAAGTAGGAATTCAGTAGCACAGCGCGTCACACAATAGATAGCCGCAATGTAAAAATAAAACGAGCCATGCATCTCATAACATTATTTTAGGTAGTGAAAGTAATAAGATTGTAATGCACACAGTTACGGGTAGTTACGAGCTGAATACGGCCATGCCGGGTGAAATCTAGAACAACTCCACGTTTTCATTACCTACCGCGTTTTCTGTTTCGTTGTAAATTTGCATTTTTATCAGAAGAATCAAACGAAACGCGTGCCGGTCAACCACAATAATTACTCCTAAGAAACCGACTAATTAAATCTCTCATTAATTTCCCTCGCATTATCAAACGGTTTCTTTAGCCGACATCTGAGTGCATCTGTACTTGGTGGGGCATAATCTATTTTTAAGAAAATCACAAATTTGAAGAAAAATGCAATAGAGTTTAAACGCCTATCAAATCCCGCGCTACATGGCGTCAGACACCCCACGACCAATGAACAGTCGAGATTTCTCGATGACAGCGTTAACAGCTGAGCTGCTGTCGACGTACGTCCTGCCACTTGTCGCTAAGGAGGAAGAAAGAACGATGTCGCGTTTTCTCGTTTCGCCGCGCCGAAACTAACAATGGTTACAACCACCGGGCAACAACGCCGATTGGTGGCAGGGGTTTCGACGTCACACCAATTAAACAGCGACTTTGAGCCGCCAAGATTTCAGTCGTTTAAATTCGCTGATATTTTTACTAATTTATTTTTTTTGTTTTGTAACTAGAGTTTTTTTGAAAAATCTACCCTTACTCAAACATTCATATTTTTTACATATCTAACCATTTCCGTACTCAAGTAGTGAAAATAATAACTACTGTGAAGGCCTATTGGCAATCGCACGTAAACACTTCTTGAAACAGTGTGTGATGATGCTGATCGTGATTTCTCGTCTGGTTCGCTGAAATGTCACCGTGGACCCCGCCGTCATCGTCGCCGTCGTGGAGTTCGCGTTCTCTTCCTCCGCATCTCGGCCGCTAGTCATTTCGCGAATCGAATACCGCCAGCCAGTAGATAAGTTGGGTTCGCGTCTGGCACCTGTGCACTATCGGTGTTCTATGGATGGTTCATTGTACCTAGTGCAGGTTTGAGAACCGAGTTTGAACGTTTTCCATTGCTCATCGGGCCGATGATTCCTTTGAAAATTTGTTGTTTTGTTCGGTACGTGCTCAACTGACTGTGAATTGACGTGTGGATTTCGCGTTGTTGTGCACGATTTTTCGAGGTTGCCTCCTTATCAGCGGTTTTCCCCCATTTCAACCGAAAATACGGATTTTCAGCTTCTGTCGTAAGTTTATTTTCGTATTCCATTCAGCTACGTCACTCCCAATCCAATAAATAAGTCTTAATCAAGATCTCGATTATTATTAGCGCGACATCTGGTCTTGTCTTAATCAATTTTCGATTCCGTGTTTTGATGTGAAGATTTTCTTATCAAGATAACTACATTCAATAATTTCTTTGATAAAAATTTTGGATTCTTATGTAATTGCTTAAATAAATTATTAAGTCATTGTTTCGAAAATCTCGATTAACCGTCGAACTTAAAAAAAATTAAGTAATGAACAGGTAAACTCGAGTGAAACCCAACCATCAAATCGAAGTGCAGTCAGGATCGTTAATCAAAAAAATCACATTGTCTTTTGGTGCCGAGAAAAATGACTTTAAGATCCATTTTATTTTTTATTTGTTTGTGTTTTTGTTGATCACATTTTACCGTTATCATTATTTTTTTGACGTAGTTGTCAAGGTTGTAAAATCATTGATAATATGTACCAGGAGTTTCCCCAATTCCCAAGTTTATCTTTCACGTTAATCTCGCTATTTTTTTATTTTAAAATTAACTTGTTAAAGTAAGCAACAAGGTAATTGCCGTTTTTTGGTGCTTCAAGTACTAACACGACTTGTCTTTGGTTGAGGAATCGCACTTTCGCTGTTTGTCCTACACTTTTCTCGCAAGGGTGGATATGATGTCTTCTAATTTTAGGCCAGTGCTAGTTGCAATACCAACCAAGAACTGGTATTTTGTAGGTTACCACTGATGGTTACCTAGTAAAGTGTGAAAAGGCAAGAGACAGCATAGTTACGATTTAGTTATTTATCATTAAAAATCGGGTCGTATTTAACTGTCTACCAAATTTACCTAATATTTTCATACAGAAAAATACTTTTATTTTCCAAAAATACTAATGCTCGCCAAAATTAAGAAAATACATAATCTTAAAGCGACAACCAAATATTGACATAATGCTGGCCTCTTATATATTTTGTTCGCCAAAATAACTTTTGTTGACAATAAATACTAATGTTCACCAAATTTTATTCCGCATTTAATTCTAAATAATACCCAGATATTTAATTTTCGACAGTGTCTTATGTTATTTAGCAGTTAAAAATACTATTTGTTGATTAAAAATACACAAGCAATAAAATGTTGTGCAAATGGTAAATAATTTTATGCAAAATTATAGATGTAGATGTGCTAGGGCAAGGAAAATAAGAGTAAAAATAGAAGTGGTTTGCACAAAAAAAGATATTGATTTCCGTAATATATAAATGCTTTGCTGTAATTGGCTTGCATTATGTGAAACGTAAAACTTTTTTTAGTGGTAATTTCTAATCGTGCTTTTAAACAAAAAATTACAGGGCCCTCAACTGACCTCGTACAAAACTTTTTTCGCGTGCCTCTTGTTTGGAAGCGCAAGCGGCAAGGAGAGATGCGCGAGCATATTTCATTTTTGGAGTAATAGAATAATTATTTGACGTACAAATAGTTTTTTTGAGAAACTCTAAATACAAATGGATAACGCGAATATTTATTATGTAGTACAGCACGGACGCGTAACTTGAGCGTTCTAAATTTGGTGAACATTTAGTAAAATTGATGAACATATAGAATTTAAAATGTAAGCAATGGTAAAACAATACGCAGCATAGTTATTTTAGTGGTGATGTTCTCATTTTTTGATGTATAATAATTTGGGTTTCATTTAGATTTTTTGATGCTCATTAAATTTTCTGGTGGACAGTGCAAGTGATGTATGGTTTAATTTGGTGTACATTATAAGCCTTGTACACACTACAGGCGCAACGTGCAATGCAACGTGTAATGCAACGTGCAATGCAACATGGACGGTGTATTTATTCGCTACTGTTCCAACAAATTGTACATCCACACTGCAATGCAACATCCCTTTGTGTTCGCACCAAAAACCGACAACCGGCGGATCGCTGGCGCGCAGTCAGTGCAACACGAGGTGCAACATGCAACACGCGCGCAACACACGTCCACACACGTTGCATTGCACGTTGCATTACACGTTGCATTACACGTTGCACCTGTAGTGTGTACAAGGCTTTATATTTGTTCCCTTTACCTAATAGAAGATAGAGCTTCTCAAAAATAGGAGAAGCCTTGGAATTTCAGACTCAACGAACGCCCTTGATGCGGGCTCGCTTTTCTGGTCCTTCTGGTGCGCACTCCAGCGAAATGCTCAAGTGTTTTCTCATTCTTGGCAAGCTATACAAGTCATTGGTAGAAACCCTAGGTGTTTGGTCAGAAAATGGCGTTTGACGAAACGACATGTGGTATTGTGCTAATCTCTTTCTACCTTGTGGTTTACGTGGTGGTCGAAGATTCGCTCTCGTACTGCACCCATTACTCAGTAATGACGGTGCAATTAACCATCTTAGGTAGCTTTTCTAGCTTTCCCTTCTAATGTTAAGCAATTTGTTCTACAGTTCGCCTGCAACCTGGGTATTTTTCCGTCCAAGTGTTCGTGTGAAGAATGACTTAGGATGATGGTTTGGAAAGCGTAGTGGTGAAATGTGACACTAGATCTCCTATGTTTGTTTTAATACGGATTGAGGGAAGCACCACCAGATTTGAATGTAGTCCTTCGACCTCTATTTGTGGATTTTTAATATTTGTCGCTTGGGTAGTCATAATTTAACAGAACTCAGCTCTTCGCGTTGCGCCTCTTTCATTAGTCGGTAGCAATGTTGCTGGATGAATCGAAGATCCCACGACGTTTTCCGTGCTTTACTTTCCTGTAGGAAAATAAAAAAACACGAAATCTACATGGTTAGGCATAAGAAAGGCAAAGAAGCTATGGCCGAAATACTGCAGGTTCCATAATTATACTTTTACATAGGATGACTGATCCGCTTAAGTATAGTATTGAGTTCACCAGTTATACTACCCTCTATTGGAGGTCGTTGTTGCTTTCCAGCGAATATGCAACTTATTGTCAGGGTGTTAACCTATTTTTTAGTCACATTTGAACTTGACACAGTTCTGATGACTGAGCAAATTTGTTGCGACTATCTATAATTGGTTGCACCTTAACCATACCTACACCCATACTTGACAATCAGATCAATTTAACGATGATTGATTGATCTCTAATTACCACCTGATTAGAGTTGATAACATGATTTTTTTATAAATATTGCGGTCAATTATAGTTATTTCTTGGTACTGCTACATTATTTTGTTTTTACCAATATCTACAGGGAGAAAATCCTTTGTAGGTGGCATGTAGAAAATAATTATATAATTTCTACACTTGAGGTTTAGTAGCGGTTTAAGCGCTCCTAAAGTTTAAGTTAATGGCAATAAAATTTAGTTTTTAATATTTTGGAATTTAATGTTACCGAACGGTTATGCACCCAAATATACACTTTTCATTGTGGTTGCGCGCGCATTTCGGCGTGACATGACGTGTCTTTTTTATGTTAAGGATGCTCGGGTGCTTCTTGGGGATGTAATTATTTTAAGAAATTTATACAATAATTACATTGCAGATACTTTATAAAATGTTTGGACTACATTGCAAGTTTTCTGTAACATTTACACCCACTCAATTCTAGAATAATTCTATAGTGGGTGATTGGAGATTTCATTAACGTCAAGTCGTCACTTCTAGCCTTCACTTTCTTAAAGTATTTCTCTTTTATAGTCTCATCTTCGTGCTAAACCAGCATAAGTAATGGTCTTGCCACCAGTTTTGATCGATTTCCTTAGATATGTGGAGAAGTATTTACGTGTACATAATAGTATATTGAAATTTTAATATCTTGGACAGGATCAACAGGAAGGGACTTTTTTAAACTAGTATTTGAATTTGTTTATGATGGTTTATATTATATCTTACGAAAAATTCTGCCATTGAAACATAGATGGCGGTGTAAAAGTTTTTTCCTAAACTTTTTTCGCCTTAAATTATTTTTGCTTAGAGCAACTTTCCAAAAATGACATGCAGAAACAAAGGAAATGTTGATGATGGTTTTTGCAATCTTAATGAGCTCCAACTCTGGTGGTGAAAAGTGTTTTAACACCTCAAATATTGACAGCTAGTTGATACCCGGCAAATATCGCTGTGATAGATTTAACATCACTTTGGTAATTGCCCCAGAGTCACCCATTAACTGATGTAAGCTCGCATCAGTATCTTGATCCTACTTTCATACCATTTATTCATTCTTGACTTTTAAAGCTTTTTTCATACAAAATAACTTTTGTGGACTTCATATTTAATGGCGTCGTCTTTCGTCAATAATTAAATGGTATAGTGCCTCAACTCTAAGTGCGTCGTCACTAAAGTGGCCAGCGTGATGTTGGTAATTCAGTTATCGGTGTCAAGGTTTATGCAAAAATGAAGCTGGCAACATTATTCGCACGGTGTAATGCATATAAGTCTAATTGTTACTTAAAGTACCTAAGTAGTTGATTGTTAAACACATTCACTGTAGTACCCGTTGTTTACAATTGCCATTAAAGCATCTACGTTTTTACGCTACCGTAATTATACCTTCATACAATCATGTAGGTAAATTGTAATGTTGTGCATTGTACGGGAATAATGACAAACTGTTCATTAAGGAACACGCGCATCGAATTCATTCATCAAAACACTACGTAGGACTGGTTTTGAAGTATGCAGTTACCTTCTTGGTTAATCATCGGTACTTTCCCAGACGCTTCTTATACTAAAATGGTGTCGGGAGTTTGGAGGCCGTTGTCTTCTTTCCAATGTTATTCCGGGTAGCTACGTAATTAATATGTAAATGGTGTAGTTACCTTGGTGGCAACGATTGCAGATACAAATGACAGTTTAATTTTATTTCCTGGCTTGTAATGCTTAAAATTTGCGCGCATTCTGCGGGGATTCCCCACATTCCGTTTCTACGTATTCCAAATTTTTTTTATTTGATTTCTTTTACATCATCATGTTATAATCGTTGGATAGACTATTGGGAAATCGAGAGAGTTGCGAGCAGGGTTGAACAGGTGAGTCCCGTGGCACAGTGGTTAGTGCATCCCGAATTTGGAGCGGAGGGCTGGCGAGCTGTAGGTTCGCTCCTCGCTCAGTGATTCACATTTTTCTCCGGTTTAAAGGTTGTTATCAAGAATTTTTTTTTAACTTAAAATTAAAGTTTGTCAAAATGAGAACAAAGAATATTTTAAATAACTATTTAGTTAAAAATTAAGTAATTACGTAGTGCCATTGTTTATACATCTCAAGATCTATAAACAATGGTAGTATCCATCAATTGGTAAGTTTTTTTTCAATAGTAAGTAGATGCACTAGAATTTTGGTCGACCCAAATTAATGTTTTTCTCGCTTTTGGCATCATAACAACATTTAGCTTTACGACCTTGTCTCGAACATGCTAACGTGACATGGTTTTTAATTTACACGTGGACGAAGGAAGATTTTGGAAAAAGAGTAGCAAATTTTTTTTTTATAAAGGTCCGTGCATACAATAATTTTTTGAAAATGGAGTTTTCTGTTTCACCTCTCCTCTATGCCTATGGGTAGTGGCGGGAACTTTTCCAGAACGCAGAATTTTAAAGGTTATCTATCTCAAATCTTGTAGGTCATCCCCCCATTATGGTACATCGTATGATGTTGCATAATTGGATCACGAAACGTAATCACTGCTAAAACTAGTTTCGCGAACTTTTCAGTGCAAATATGCGTACAGTGCAGCGGAGTGAAAGTTGCTTTGGACAGCGATGACGTACATCTATTATTGCAATTCTGTTTGTTCTGCATAATATGTAGGTTTATACTACTGCATTTCGGTTAGCATTTTTTCGTAATGGCGAGAGTTTGATTGGTGCATTAAAAGCTTTACAACATGAGTAGCAATTAAAACTGGCAAGACTTTACAACTGTTACCTACCTAAAAATTTCTGTTTTTATTACACGGTTGTGGTGAAAATAACTGATTGGACGTAATGCGACCTTCACCTTTATAACATTCGCATTTTATATAACCATCTCGCATTGTTAATATAAATAGAGCTGAGTACATCCGACAAATCTGTTTTGCTTATCATTCATGTTCGCAACCTTTGAGGTTACCTTTGTGGAAAACAAATTGTTCTCTGGGACTCGTTGGCCTTAAAACATCGTTTAGTTTAATATTGGATATTTATCCCAAATAAATACACTTATAAAATGCCAATTTTTTTGTTGTTTTTTTTTTTAAACTATTGTTTAGAGAAACCAAAATAGGTTCGGTAGTGCAGGTAAAAGTAAAATTGTATGTACAAAGCGATGGTTTGTAACAATAGACCCAAAGGAGGTTTGGAAGTTCCGTTAAAATGAATATATTAACAAATATTTAAACCAGTTTTTAAACAAGCGTTTGCGTGTTTTCTTAATGATAATTTTTTTTTTAATTTTGAGTTAATTTATGATTATTATTATTGCAATAAGTGAAAAGACGTTAAAATTGTGTTGGTTTTCAATATTTATCAGTTAGTTATCAATAATGAGAATACTCACGATACTTTACTGGTGGTAACTAAGAGAGTAAAGATTTGGAATCAGCTTCTAAATTCATTAGCGCGACCAAGTCAATATCATGACTTAATTTTGACACGACGTCAGCAAGAGTACCGTGAACTTCCTGATAATTTGAAGGTTAGATACGTAGACAATTAAAGGATGACACTGTACAGATATCTCGATATCGCGAGATATGGCACGAGAGAAAGCGTAAGATAGAACATACCAGAAGGTCTTTCAAAAATTTGCAGAAAGTACAGTACATACCGGAAAAGTCACCTCAGAAGACGTAAACTAATTTTCCCTTCCAATTTGTGGTCAAGATATCTTTGGATGTCGTGGGTCTAAGCAGTGTGTCAAAATTTTTGCAACACAGCAGTAGTATTTGTTTGAATAAGCTATGACCTGACGGTTTGGTATTTAGAAAATTAGCTAAACTATGAAAACATGTGTTTTTGTATGTACCCCTTTACTTCCTCGATTTTCCGTCATCTCTGACATGAAAATCCACATTGTCTTTAGCAAGGATCCCAAATCAGTGCATTTATCGAATCTTTACAAGACTATATTGTTTATAATGAGGTTATTTGTACATGATGATATATTTGATTTGGTCTCTGTTTTTATTTCTTTTGGTGTCTTGATTTTGTCTAAAGGAGTTCATCTGTACTACTTATAAATTATCTATCGTTCGTGTCCCATCTCATGTGGGTGCCAGAGCATCAGGGCATTGAAGGAAGTAGCCAAACGGGGTACTGAGGCTCCAGCTATAGGACAAGAACCGTTCTGTGAATTGAGCGAAAGCCACAAAAGGTCGAAATCCTTAGGTTGGAAAGAAATACTATAATAGAATACTGGATACAAATTCCAGGACAAAGACAGCCACTGAACACAGCTTATTGAAGTATTATCTCAGGAAACTGGGAAAGCCATGTGGATCGGAAGAGGAAACCTCAGAACAGAGCGTCACTGTAAAGCTCTAGCAAGCTGTAGACTAACTCACTTTGGGAGTATAAATTTATTGCCTGACAAAGTAAAGAAGAGGTCTCCCAAAATCGTTGTAAACTTTGCAAAAGGTTTATGTCTCTGGGAAAATAAATAGAGGCAGGATGTGAACAAAAGACTTTATTGGTCGCAGTTCGGAAAAGCTATCTCATCTACCTTGGTGAAAGGATTAAGCGAGCACATACAGAGCGGTTCAATCTAGTGTTGGAAACACAGTCACTTGAAGTGTAGTGAATAAGGAATGTCCTCAGAGAGTCTTATCTTTGCTACTATGAGACGTACCTCTTTCGACGCAGGTTTTTGCACGATTGGATACGTCAGTGATATAGCAATTCTGCTGACTGGAAAGTATGAGAGTGTTCTCTCCAACTTGATGCGGATGACACTGAATGAAAAAATGTATCATATCAAGGGTGACCCATGAGGGAGCAATTCTTCATGGAGTGATCCCAAGATTTTCCATTGTGAGTACAGGAAATACTATTTGACTAAAACCTACACCATTGCGATAGAAACTACGAATGAACCCTTCCTGTCCGCTGCGACCCTTAACTCTCTCATTACTCATGTGAAAAGTTACACTGGCAGATGAGTATCTGTTCAAAGTTGTTGAAAGCTGCTATCAAAGTGATTTGCTTGAAGAGTCCGACACTTTGTCAATACTGGAAATGTGGATAGGTTGAAAGGGCACCTACACAAAATGGGATCCATGCAATGAGGAGGACTAGACGATGGAACATATGCTGTGTTAACTGTTCTGTGCTCGCTCCAATTAGAATTGGAGGATTCATCCTGGGGAGACTTCTTCCCGAGTATGACCAGTATGGCTTGGACCCCATCAGTACTTGGTTCTTAGGTTTGTCAAAAAGATTGGCTGGCTTGATGAACATTTGATGAGTTGACAGGAGTGTCTTTTGTGGCTTCAAACTTTTCTGATGAACAGGATGAGATCCTTGAGGTTTAATTTTTGGAACAACCTTTCCTCACTTCTCAATCTGAACATGAGGTGTTGTTTAGCTCTTCTTATACATACATTTGAAGAACTTTATCATCCTCTGCCTCTTCTTGAATTAACAACCTTCTACTGCTTCTCAATTTTCTGGTGAAAAAATAAGCCGCACATAGTTGAAAATGGGAAATTGTCTTGTTTTCAATGAAAACCACACTGGAGTTGATTCAGCTGCTTTTGAGCTTCAAATTTTCGTGTGATGTCATCTTGTGAAACAAAATAAATATTTTAGCAGTATTATCTTTGTGGTGTTATACCCATTTATTAGTCATGTCTCTCGTGTTTTGCGCGCAATTGTTGTGAAACACCTAACACCGTCTAATAACGAGGCTCAAATAAGAAAGGATCCTCACGTTTCTAGCCAAAGTAATTCTGCATGAATCCAATATTTATTATTGTTTTTCAACGCTAACCGCTAAATTTGCATGCAATCACCGCAAATTCCAGAAATTTTAAAGTGGAAAATTTTAGTTGCATCACTGGATTTGTACCTATTATTATTGATTCAACAACTATGTAATGGGATACTTTTTTACGAAATAAATTGTGCAATTTGCGCAACGGTTTTATTGTAATTTCTTGTCATCGACAACCGTCTCTAAAAATAACCAAAATTTCAGATTTTCGAATAATTTATTGCGTTGTTGCATCTACCTGTTGATATTTGGCATCCTGTTGCAATAGCTTTGGGTTGATGAGCTGGTGTCTGTGTTGTCAGTTGTTTTTCTCGTTTTATTTATAGCCGGATTTATGGAGCTTCGAGTACTCATCCGATGCGAATGAACCCGAGGCGAAGTCGAAATTAATTACTAATTAAATTCTCATATCTCCATCAAGAAATATGCAAATTGCAGCAGGTACTTAATTTCTTGACTAATTTTCACGTGTGTGTTACAACCGAAATTTACATTCAAGTTAAGGAAAAACTCTGCATCATGTAGTGGTGATAGTTTCCAATTCAGGAGAGAGTTACACTTGTTTTCGCTTTTGGTTTAGTATTCATCGTTGTCACTTGGCAATTTAATTGAAAAGTTCGCTTTTGAATGAAAATTAATTTCGTTAATTAATTTAAACGACGACTTACAGGTGTTTATAAATAATTACGTGCCTTAGGTTGAATGTAGCGTCAGACAAACAATTCGTGTTTAATTAGCTGCCCAATTTCACTTTGATCAATCGACGATTGGGCCAAGTTAGTTATTTTAAAGTTGGCCGAGGTCAAATTTGACCGGAAATTGGCGAATTTTGACCAGAAATTATTTTAAATTCCTAATGAGCTCATTTACGAAATTTTATCGCATGAGCAACTACAATACACCAAAATGTATAATAATGGGGTACTTTCCTAAAAAAAAATATTTCACTTTTTTTTTCTAGGTCTAGATGCATGCAAATATGTAACTAAAAGAGGCTTAAATATTTTTTTTCAATTTTTTCATTTCACATTTTCGCAAATATTTGCAATTTTTGTTTTTGATCACGCATTAGCCTCCCGTATCCAAGACTCACCTATATTGAATGGACTCTTGTTTTTGGCTACTATGCTGCGCTGCTACCAGAGTGCGCGACATGTGGACAACGGATTGGCATTCGATTTGTAAATAGAACGCAAGCAATCTGAGTAAAGCGCCATCATACAATTTTTTTTAGAACTACACCGTGCAGGGGCCGGCTACGTCACAAAACTCCCACTCCAAAAATTAAAAAATTAATTCTGGGCGTAATATTGACCCTAGAACCAAATAAAAAAATACGGGTCTAATGAAATCACCAACATTTTCTAAATATTATATTTTCCAAGTACCCCGTTATGTACTACCTATAACTATATCTAGTGCGAAAAGTGGATGTTTTCTGCATGAGATCCGAAATTGCAGACTCCACTACCCCAATTTTGACATTGTTTTCATTAATTCTTTACCTTATCTCTAATTTTTAAGCTTTGGTGAAGCAATACATTTTAAATCTCTAGAAGGAAAAAAATTAATAAAGTTGGGTAAATAGGTACAGCTATCGGAAGAATCTAAGGTACGACTCTTGATGCCAAAACTGGGGATTTTCGTCAATGTAAACGAGTTTTTAAGGGTTTTACGAACACGTGTCGCAGTTCTATTAGGGGTCAGAAAATCTTTTCGAAGTCAAATTTTTATATTGGATAAAAATATTGTTCCTTAGATTCTTCCGGTAGTTGTACAAAGTGTTCTGTTTGCATGTTGATCTCGTCCAACTATGCAAATCGGCCAACTTTCCTTAATAAAATTTGTATTAGCTAATTATAACTTTTACGTCTGTAACTTCATAATTTACGGTTACCTGATAATTACATTGCTTGTTAGCGCTGCGTCGATGTTGAATTTAATAATTCAAAGGCCCGGGGAACGGTTTTGTAAGGTATCTCCGGTCGACCTTTCCCATTTCGTATCGTAATAAATTCGGCTTCCGCCATTTTCCTTTTAAAAGCCACTACATGATGTCTCTGAGAGCTCTCGCTAACTCGAGTAATTGAAAAGTGTTAAGTTGAACGTGATAGGTTTCTACACTCTAGCTACGTGTTTTGCTGCAGCAGTCAGCTCACGTGCCTAAAATAATATCGTCGTCGGCCTTCAGCAAAGAGCTCGCCATCAGCAGCACAACACATCAAAGGGTGTTTATGGATGAAAGTGACTAATTTTGCTTTTGATTTTGGCGAAATTGCACCAATCCAGCTAACTGCTGGACGTTTCGAGAATCAGCAGCACTTACCAGTTTTATAAAATATACCGTACATTATTGAAAGCAGGTCGTCACTATTATTAATGTATGTACCTGTAAAGCTCATCAATCATCTGCTTTGGTGTTACATTGGATTTCTTGTAAAATTTTCAGGTCATTGTTTACTTTACCCACTTCTGGATTTTCAAAAAACCAATTACAGCAAAGCATTTCTTAACATTTATATATTACGAAAATCAATATTTTTTTTTGTGCTAACCAATTCTATTTTTACTCTTTATTTTCCTTGCTCTAGCAAATTTACTTCTATAAATTTTTGTATAAAACTATCATGTGGACAACATTTCATTGCTTAAAATGGCATTACATATAATGAGTCGCATTTACAGATCATCCGGGTGTACATACATTTTTATTAACGCCACTGTCATGCTCAGTGGTTGGATTTACAAGAATAATGAATAGAGAAATTATCATATCTGCACTGGATTTGCATCGTTATGCTTACGTAAATAAATTGAGATTGATGATGGACTTAGCAGCCTGCCAATTCTCCGATGGAACATAAATATCTCTAATTTGGATGTTTGTCAGTAATTAACAAACTTAATTTTTTTTTGTTTAGGAACCATTAAGATGCGAAAGAATGTACCTACCATTGCGAGAAACAAATTATCAAGAAATCTTTAGATATTTAAATCCACTGGGCTCTACCTTTTGGTTTTATTATTTCTGGTCCCTATTTCTCTATAGGTAGTTCCAGGTTTAACAAAAGACAGAAAATACTTTTTTCAGTTTTATCTATTAGTATTATTTACTTCGCCGTAGCAGCGTCGTGGCTTCGGATGTTTTTTCTTCTTTTGTCAGCTTGCCTCGTAATTTTTTGTCCCTATTATTCAATAGTGTTAAGAAGGATTTGAACCAGAGAAAAAATGTCGAATCGGCGGGATTCGAACTCGCGACATCCCCGTTTAGGACCTAAAGCGCTTTCCACTGCGCCACGGAACGAACTTCTTCTCTAATTTAAAACCTTCCACATGTCTTACACAAGTGACGTCATCTCTCATGACTCACGATTGTAACAATAGTTAAAGTTGCTTTTCACACTTTCTGTTTATTTCATCTTAAATTTTTTATGTTAAAACTTTTTGAAATTGACATCGATTTCCTCTTGTCAATAAGCGGTAATGTGTTAACAACAAAAAAATTTATTTACAATAAATTGCTTATTGATTAGTTTCACAGCGCACTTGACCTCACCACTCGAGTCATTGTCGTCAATTACTCACATATTTACAACAGTTCTGTTCAGTCAAGTATAATCTAGTCTTGAATAGCAGTACGGAAGTGAAGTGGTGCATGATTAAATTAAAATATCAAAAATTGTAAGTCGTCAGACAAAAATAACAAAAAGTAAGTTAGTAGTGGTAAAAAAATTAGGTCGCTCGCAGGCGCCTCAAGACATTTCCAAACTTGCACAAGAAACGATTCTCGATATTCCCCACATATTTGTTACATAAAATGAAATTAGAAAAATATCTGAAATAAAAACAATAGTCACTTAGCTCCTTTTTGACATTTTTTTCGAAACGGACATTTAAAAAAATTGATGAACAGAATAAAGTCTATTTGAGCGATGTTTAACTTCTTGCCACCATTATCCCCATTCCCGCCAAACTACATTTACGATTCTATGGTTGTATATAAAATTTATATAATGCTCATTAGTAAATTAATAAATTATTTAACTTCATGCTAAGAACATTAAACTAACCTTGCATTGGCAAGTTAATAATATCGTTTTTGTAAAGAATTTTTGTTTTCAGTTGCGTGTTTAGTGTGCAATTTTTTCGATAATCTGTTTCTACCTGCTGGAAACTGCGACGTGTTGTTTTGAAATTCGGAGAGTGGATTATCTGTTTAAGCATAATTGGGCTCATTAAATTTAAATAAATTCAAGAAATTGTGACACATGATCCATAGTGACCGCCTAAAAGTTTCATTTGTTGCTTTCGTAATTATTGAATAACTTCTAAAGAAAATTTTTTACACATAGATACCTAATAGGTAGGTAGCTTGCGGATTATGTGTAAAGACGGCGGAATTAGTTGTTGAGTAACGTTTTAGTAAATTCAGAAGAATGCTCTAGTACATACTACATAGTTGGACGTTGTTTTAATTATTGCGCAAACTTTCCAAATTATTTTTTTAAATAAAAAGTCTATGCTGCTGGCAATTTCGATTAATAACAAGCGTCTGTTTAATGTTAATACTTTTACTTCGTAATCAGTGTTGTAACAAATAATATTGAAAATTTAGGTTACTTTAATATTTGTATACGGGCGAGTGTCCTCCTTTTGCTCCGCCACATAGTTGCATTCATCCTTGTATCATATTTTATCGTATTGAAGAAGTAGCTTATTTTAGTTATGAAAATCAAGTCAATTATCACTTGTATTCTTAGCAGAACTCGTAGCAGATGGTTTTAGAGGTCAGAACAGATCGGAAGAGGTCCTCAGAGTTTTCATACAATACTTTTTATTTGGCAGACATTTTTCTTGTCTTCGACAACAATTTCTTAATTTTATTGTGGTAATAAATAATTTCTTAATGACTTCAAGCATTGTTTGTTAAACTTTTACTATTAACATTTCAGATCTGTGGTGCAATTGAATTCTATCGTGTTCTATCCTGAATTGTATTTTTCAGGTTGTCTCAAAACGTCTCTCTATTCTTAAGTTTGTTAATTTAATTAATGTTATATTATACACTTCTCGCAAAAATTAAAGGAACAAAAAATTTTTTTTAATTTTTTGGCAATTTTTAACAGGCTGTATTTCAGTGAAAAATGGTCGTACAGGAAATGAAAAAACATAGCTTTTGAAGCTTAAAGACTCTAGTTTTCGAATTTTTTGATTAATAATTTTTTGGAGCACCGGTAGCTATGAAATTCTTGGATAAAGCACGAATATTTTTCATTTTGCTCTATGGGCATGGAAATTTTTTTTCGAACTATATCAATGCATAGGTCCTATAGCCTGTTTATTCAGCTTTAATTTGCTTTTTGCGGGAGTCAGATACGACCATTTGTCTTCGAGATATCGAAATTTGAATGCAAAAGGAATTTTTTTCACTCAACTACTGATATCTCTGAAACTACTGGTCACCCATCGAGCGAACGGGAGGTTTCGTTTTCTGCAGAAAATTTCCTACGGAAATTTGTCATAATGGATTGAAAAAAAATTTTTTTTTTATTTTTAAAAAATTCAAAAATTTTTTTTTGAAAAATTTAAAAAAATAAAAAAAGACCAAGAGGTCATTTCTGACTCACCTCGCTAAAGCTATAGACACATTCAAACCTTTATTTTCCTTAAAACAAATTTTATTGAATAAAGTTAAAGTTGATACCCCTAAGGTGCCCACCGTACTCGTTGTGCGAAATTCTGAGCGATAAATTTTTTAAGTTTTCTACAGAGCCATTACGTGTTACAAAACAGTTTTTTTCAAAACTTTCCGACTTCTGGTAAAAAAAACCAACCAACAGTTTTTTTTTCACAACTCAAGTTTAAGAAACAAAAATGTTGTTCCCTTAATTTTTTCAAAATTTCAATCAATCGGTCCAGGAAAACCGCTGAACCGATCGTTCTAAAAATTTAGGGGGGCTTTTGGGGTACATTAGACTGCAAAATTTTCTTCTAACCTAAGCTTTTTCCCCAATATTGCCGAAGATACAGTCGATTAACCAAAAAAAGGGAAAATGGCATTTTTTTGCTCTTTTTTCACGTTAACGTTACAGGTGGAAAATTTTTTTTTTTTCCAATCAACCATGACAAATTTTTGTAGGAAATTTTCTGCAGAAAACGAAACCTCCTGTCCGCTCGCTGGGTGACCAGTAATTAAAGCTGAATAAACAGGCTATGGGACCTATGGTCTAGCTCGAAAAAAAATTTCCATGCCCATAGAGCGAAATGAAAAATGTAAAAAATTTGGAAAATTTTTTATTCGTGCTTTATCCAAGAATTTTATGGCTACCGGTGCTTTTTCATTTCCTGTACGACCATTTTTCACTGAAATACAGCCTGTTGAAAATTGCCAAAAAATTTAGAAAATTTTTTTGTTCCTTTAATTTTTGCGAGAAGTTTAGTTTACTGAAACTTCGCTAAAGATGTGGGAAAAAACAGGCGATTCTGGTATTTTGTTTTTACCTGCGGGTCAGAAGGTAGAAAGAAAGAGTTTTAACGGAAAGAAAATATCCAGACAATAGCTGTAAATTTCTTGATAATATTGTTACTGAGTGAGGAACATGAAAGATGAGTTTCTGTTCAACGTTGACGTGCAAAGAAATTGACACAATTTATGACAGATATCTACATTTAACATCACATAAAACGGATTAGTCGAAATTTCACCGGTTGACCAATTTTGGTTGTTCAACAATTTGTTGCTAAGTTTTATTTTATTAGTTTCAAATCACCTCGACCTGAAATTGCAACAAATTTAGGAAAATAACTCGTTCACTACTTATCAATTTAATGGAAGAGGTAATTTTGTTACGATTTCTCATTAATTTTGTAACGAAATCTCCCGATTGATCGAAATTAGTTTGGAAATTTATCAGTTTTATAATGTAAAAATATTCGATCAAAAGTGTGAAGTAAGGTGTGACCCATTATTGATTATCTTTTAAATCAAGTACAAGGATGAACGCCAATCACAGACCCGGTAAAATGTTGCTGCAATTCTTGCAACTACATAACAACAAAGCAACTCCTGGTGAAAACTTATTCTTATTGCCTAACAGCCGTTGACACTTAAGATTTTAATTAATTAACTTTTGGTGGTGAAGAGGATGGAATAGGTAGGTATAGTCGGGATTTGAGACGAAAAATTTTGCGTCTGCAAGTATTCGGTTTCATCACGGCATCACCTGCACTTTCTCTTAAAAAGAAAAGGACGACTAAATTACACAACCGTTTTCGCCTTTTCTTGTCCGTGATTCATAATTAAATCTTTGTCGTCCACGCCGGTTTTCTCCCCGGCCTTATTTTGCCAACGCCAATGATGGCAGTCGATATTTCGCGTGCTAACGCTAATTGACGCCAGCACCAACCGACAATAGCAGCTAATTAACTGCTTAGCATGAAATGTGCAATTTTAATTTTATAGTGTAGCACTGCTAGCGTGCTAGCTGCTGGCCAACAAAAACAATTAATAAGATTGTGCTTACCTATTAATAAATACTAAAAAAACATTTTTTGTAGTTTGCTGCCACCCCGGCTCGTGGTACCTAAATGAGGCAGCAGCGTAGCTGCTGCGCGTTTTGATGGTTTGGGGGCGGGAATATTAGAGATATCAACTTGAACTATGCAACAGAGTTGTATGACATTGAGACTCCCCTTTCAGAGGAAATATGTGACAAGAAAGTTGATTCCTTTGAAGACAAATTTTGAATAATAGTACCTACATAAAATATTAAAAAAAAAAATAAGTTTTCTTGTATAAGGGTAACGAAATTTTTTGAGCAGAAGTTCTATGTTGCTACAGGGAATTAAACATGGGTGTAGTACTTTAAACATAAATTCTAACAGTACAGTGCTATTTAAATATGGGTCGTATTTAACAGTCTACCAAATTTACCCAATATTTTTATACAAAAAAATACTTCATTTCCCAAAAATACTAAATGTTCACCAAAATTAAGAAAATACATAATCTTAAAGCGACAACCAAATATTGACATAATACTGGCCTCTTATATATTTTGTTCGCCAAAATAACTTTTGTTGACCCAGATATTTAATTTTCGACAGTGTCTTATATTATTTAGCAGTTAAAAATACTATTTGTTGATCAAAAATACCGAACCAATAAAATGTTGTGCAAATGGTAAATAATTTTATGCAAAATTATAGATGTAGATGTGCTAGGGCAAGGAAAATAAGAGTAAAAATAGAAGTGGTTTGCACAAAAAATGATATTGATTTCCGTAATATATAAATGCTTTGCTGTAATTGGCTTGCATTATGTAAAACGTAAAACTTCTTTTAGTGGTAATTTCTAATCGTGCTTTTAAAAAAAAATTACAGGGCCCTGAACTGACCTTGTACAAAACTTTTTTCGCGTGCCTCTTGTCTGGAAGCGCAAGTGGCAAAGAGAGATGCGCGAGCATATTTAATTTTTGGAGTAATAGAATAATTATTTGACGCACAAATAGTTTTTTTGAGAAACACTAAATATAAATGGATAGCGCGAATATTTATTATGTACAGCACGGACGCGTAACTTAAGCGTTCTAAATTTGGTGAACATTTAGTAAAATTGATAGACATATAGAATTTAAAATGTAAGCAATGGTAAAACAATACGCAGCATAGTTATTTTAGTGGTGATGTTCTCATTTTCTGATGTATAATAATTTGGGTTTTATTTAGATTTTTTGATGCTCATTAAATTTTCTGGTGGACAGTGCAAGGGATGTATGGTTTAATTTGGTGTACATTTTATTTGTCCCCTTTAAATATTGAGCTTATTCCCGAATGCCAAAAAGCAACAGCTTCAGGATTCTCAATTGACCGGGTCTGTTGAAACGAAAACATTTGTTTTAACCATTTTGACATCGTTATTTAACTAGTAATAAATACTAAAAACAATTTTTGGCATAACCTCGAAATCTACCAGATTATGTCATAAAATCGATGTCAAAGTTTTAACATTCTTGACTTTTTTTTCTACCCCAATTGATACAAATTCGAAAAATTCCTAAAATTGACATCGTTGCAATCAAAGCCTAATCGAAGCCGTGAATCAGGACAGTGCAGGGTTAAATGCAACATTGAGGTTGGAACGAGCTGGAGGCTCTAGTAACTAAATTAATCAGAAACTCTATTTAGACACCCTTAAACCAGTTTGGTTGTTTCAGAATTGCATCAGTACTGTACCATTAGATATAAATCTCAAATTTTATTGTCAAAAACTTGTTTGCAAATTGGGGAAATTAGCGTGTGTCTAATAACTGGGTTAATTGACAGATTGCGATGTAGTTTTGTAAATCAAACGCGATATCCAGTATGTACCCATATTAGGTGGAATAGCATTACTCGTATGTCACACTTGTTTGTTATTCCTACTGTAACAGTGACACATTGTTTAGGTACGTATTTTCGGTGTCGGTCGCCAGAAATGCACTTTCCTGCTTTTTATCTCTTGTTAAGTTTCGCGCACAGACTTAAATTGACCATAAACCAAAAATATCTTTGTCTCTAATCTGTGAAACAAACGTTGTCAAGACGACTTTGGCGGACAATCACCTTGTCCTTGTTGCCACCGGTGATAATGCAGACAAAGAACAACATTGAAAGTGAAAAATCAAATTTATGACGTTACTGTTATTGTCGTGAAACGCAATTACTTCCGCACATTGATATGGTGAAATTACTGGCGTCAATGTAGAATGATGGAAAAAAAAATGTACTATGAACTTGCATCCTTCAAATAATTGTCTGTTGTAATCAGTTAGTATCTCTATCTAAGAAGATACGGGAGAGCACTTGCAGGTACCTATAGTTTTGCGAAATTTTTAGATCAACTTCCGTGGAATGAAAACAGACAGTAGCAACAAGCGTTTTTGCCAAATCTCTAAAAATAAATTTTTCAATTTTGTTTGAAGCGAAAAGGAAATTGCGTTTGTTGAGCTTAAGATAATTTCCGACTCGGTCTTTACGTAAGTATCTTTTTAAGTAATTTAACAGTGAAAGTTACGAATTTGGACAAGAATTGAAAGCGAAAATTAGACTGCTTCTTTATTTTGATCTGTCAGCCACTTTTTGACCTTTTACCACTAAAATATTACTAAGCTTGATCCTTTTCTGTATAATTGCAGCTTAACTTGATTGGACAAACGTTGTAATTACGCATTTTTATTGTTGTCACTAATAATATTTGGGAACAAATATAATGTACACCAAATTAAACCATACATCCCTGGTACTGTCCACCAAAAAATTTAATGAACATCAAAAAATCTTAATGGAACCCAAATTATTATAAATCAGAAAATGAGAACATCACCACTAAAATAACTATGCTGCGTATTGTTTTACAATTGCTTACATTTTAAATTCTATATGTCTATCAATTTTACTAAATGTTCACCAAATTTAGAACGCTCAAGTTACGCGTCCGTGCTGTACATAATAAATATTCGCGCTATTTATTTATATTTAGTGTTTTTCAAAAAAACTATTTGTGCGTCAAATAATTATTCTATTACTTCAAAAATGAAATATGCTCGCGCATCTCTCCTTGCCACTTGCGCTTCCAGACAAAGAGGCAAGCGAGAAAAGTTTTGTACAAGGTCAGTTCAGGGCCCTGTAATTTTTTTTTTAAAGCACGATTTGAAATTACCACTAAAAGAAGTTTTACGTTTTACATAATGCAAGCCAATCACGTCAAAGCATTTTGCTGACGTTCTACAATCACAAATGATACAACGGAGACGTTCCTCTTAACGAAATCAGGCACTTCTGCTGGAATCGATTAGATTAGCGCATCTCTGATTGGAGGTATAACTCGTAGATTTCCAATAGTATTGTACAGGAATAGTATTAAATATGACATTATTTTGCAACAAAATATAAGTACATACGCTTCTAACTTAATCAATGTTAAACTTATGCGAAACAAAAATGAATGTTATCGTACTCGTTCTGCATGACCTTCCGCTATCGCTCAGGATTAAAAATTAGAATTGTGAGTGTAGCGACGAGAAAACACCGTTTCAACAACACAATGTAATTTGGGAATAATTCCGTTACGTTTCTTGACAGTTTCAATTGTAGGTTGGTTGTGAATCACTTTTGACGTTTAATGCTAAGTACTTGGCAAGGTTGCATTCTTGAATTTTAGCGACCATTGTTCATTCAACTTCCGAAATCCAGAATCGGTATGTAATTGGTATACATTATTAATTATATCTTCAAGTAGTACACTTACAGCTAGTTGCACGAATATTTTTTTTATTCTCAATTATTGGCAGTGAATTAACCATTGATTCGAGAATTCCGTGCTCCCGAAACGGTCTAAATGAGATCACTGCAAATCCTGGGTAGGTGTGCGTTCATCTCTATCTCATATGCACGTAAATATGCTCGTTCAAGATATGCGAAATCTGTTCGTCAACGCAATTCTACGTCAAAATTTTGACCTAAAGTTAACAATGAATTAAATTATTTGTGCAACAGTCTATTACTCTATCAGACGTTGATTGTGCAAGTGGATAATGATTATGCAAAGAAAACTTAATAAATATGAAATATAAGAAAAATACAGGGTCTCCCGAAAAAAGTGTGCAATATTTTACCGACGCCTTCTACAATAAGAAACATAAAGAAAGTTGTCTATAAACATGGGGCTAAAAAATTTTCCAATACCTGCCGTGTAACAAAATCTTTAAATCGATTTGGCTAAGAAACGGTGTACTCTATCGGTATTCAACTTAGGTAGAAAACTCTAGATATTTAAAATCTCGGAGTTAAAAATTGAAAAGGGTACATACAGAAAAGTTAGGGCTATTTTCACTTAGCAGGCTCTACGCTTAAGAAACCCCTGTATACATTTTTTGAATTATTTTTATTTCTACTGGTTACATACAAAAATAGTAATGGTTGTGCAAAATTTTATTATTTTAACTTGACTGGTTTTGAAGATATTCACTGCAAACCACTAACAGAGGTTTACCTTTAGAGATCTCTAGTTTCCTTAGGAAGAATTTTTTGTCTTATGTTTATACACAACTTCCTTCATGTTTTTAATTGTTGAAGCCGTCAGCAAAGTATTTCACACTTTTTTGGGACATTCTGTATAATAAGTTTCCTTTCTTGATATTATATAGGTGCATACATCATTACCTACTGCTTGTTAATTCCTATAAAAGCTGCCTTTAAATTTGAAACAAAACGAAATTCTAATTGTCTAAGGGCCGGTTTTACAAAAGGACGTTATTCCAGGTATAACACTATTCCGGAAGGGTCGTATTTAACAGTCTACCAAATTTACCCAATATTTTCATACAAAAAAATACTTTCATTTCCCAAAAATACTAAATGCTCACCAAATTTAAGAAAATACATAATCTTAAAGCGACAACCAAATATTGACATAATGCTGGCCTCTTATATATTTTGTTCGCCAAAATAACTTTTGTTGACCATAAATACTATGTTCACCAAATTTTATTCCGCATTTAATTCTAACATAATACCCAGATATTTAATTTTTGACAGTGTCTTATATTATTTAGCAGTTAAAAATACTATTTGTTGATCAAAAATACAGAACCAATAAAATGTTGTGCAAATGGTAAATAATTGTATGCAAAATTATAGATGTAGATGTGCTAGGGCAAGGAAAATAAGAGTAAAAATAGAAGTGGTTTGCACAAAAAAAGATATTTTGATTTCCGTAATATATAAATGTTTTGCTGTAATTGGCTTGCATTATGTAAAACGTAAAACTTCTTTTAGTGGTAATTTCTAATCGTGCTTTTAAAAAAAAATACAGGGCCCTAAACTGACCTTGTACAAAACTTTTTTCGCGTGCCTCTTGTCTGGAAGCGCAAGCGGCAAGGAGAGATGCGCGAGCATATTTCATTTTTGGAGTAATAGAATAATTATTTGACGTACAAATAGTTTTTTTGAAAAACACTAAATATAAATGGATAGCGCGAATATTTATTATGTACAGCACGGACGCGTAACTTGAGCGTTCTAAATTTGGTGAACATTTAGTAAAATTGATGGACATATAGAATTTAAAATGTAAGCAATGGTAAAACAATACGCAGCATACTTATTTTAGTGGTGATGTTCTCATTTTCTGATGTATAATAATTTGGGTTTCAATTAGATTTTTTGATGCTTATTAAATTTTCTGGTGGACAGTGCAAGGGATGTATGGTTTAATTTGGTGTACATTATATTTGTTTCCATTCCGAAATAACTTGTGATAAGGAGTGGTTTACATATCCTCGGTCCACAGTTTATACCTGCGTTTATCCTATCCGCCTATCGTAAAAGCCTATTTAGTTCGAGTTAATTCTGGAATAGCGTTATACCTGGGATATTCCGTGTTTGTAAAACCGGGCCTAAGGAAAGCGTACTTGTACGAGCTTAGTATATTAATTAAGCAAAAACATTCAACTTTTTCCTGTAAATGTGGGAAAAGAATTTTCACTTGCAGTGACCAAATGAAATGCAACAGAACGTTCTACCGCAACACATGGCATTCGGATCGGTTCATTTAAAGGTTTTTAGTCGTTTCGATCTCGGTAATTGGAACACAAAAGTAATTCAACGTAGCGTTTCTAATGCTCCTAATACAGAATTGCGAAAGTCGTCGTCTTTACTTTACTGTGTAACAACAGCAACTATAATATGCATCTACCCGTAAAATTGTTTTAAATCCCCGGTTTTCTCATTGTTGTCACTTTTAATGAAAGCGATAGTCGTGTTAGTTCTTGCATGTTACGCATAGCAATTAAAGCAGTTTTGTTAGTTGACCTCTTTTGAATGTTGGCAGTAAATGCTTAGGTTGAACCAACAAAATTGTTTGTCTAACTTAGGTGTTATTCTTGATCAAACTTCAAAATGATGTTCAATATGAATCAATAAAAGGTTATTACTGAATATCATGAGCGTTTCTATAGGTACGATTTTCCCAAATTGGAGGCATTGTTCGGGGCTGTTTTCCCAGTACCTCACCGTGAAGGTTTTTGTTCGAGAGCCGGCCAAGGAAAACTGGCGAAGAGATTTCTTTTTATTATTTCGAAACATTTATGTGAAACTGATTTGAGAGATAAGTTCTCTATACACTTTTGTACGCCCGCGTCTTTGGTGATTATTATAAGAATTCTCCCATCAGACGGTCTTCTATTGTGCGTTAGGACCCTCTTCGTGTTTGATATATTTTTTTTTCCAACTCTTAGTAATTTTTTTGTTGTTGTTCCAGATTGAAGCGCTGCCTATGTCCACCGAACATGTGTTCATCCATTCGTGATAGCCAGTAGAATCGAGCCTTACGATGCGCAGCTCCCTGGAAAGCGACGTCGCCCCCTGCGTTGCTGGACAACGCAAGAAACGTTTTCCCAGTCGCTGGTCCCTACGGCACTTAATTTATTCTAGTCCTATCCTGAACAGAAGACGCAGTCAGAATTCCTCCGGATCGTCGAAATCCCACCGGAACCATGGCGGTGAGTGTCGCTCGAACAAGGATTTAGTTTCGAGTCGCTATGGTGGAAAGCCGCGTGAAATGTCAATTTTGTGTGTACCCGCAACACAAGCGGAAACGTGCTGCAAATTTTAAGGTTGCAGAAGATGACGTTAATTTATCGTTTAACGGCTTCTATGTAAATTTCCATCTTCCCAAAGAACCTTGAAACCTTGGATGTATGTACGACGTCAAACAAAGTTCAATGCTGTTTGTCGGTCTTTGTGTTTCGCTATCAGCGAATTCCCTAAGTTGATGGGAGATGTATGTTAAAAGGGAGAAAAGGCAATAAAAGGGAGCCACGGTTTCACATTTAAATTCAAGACATTTTTTTTCTTTGGGTGAATTTTATCTGGGGAGGTCGATAGTGATTGATCTGAAGAGTTTGCAAGGCACTTTACAGTTTCAAGTAAACGGAAACTTGGGTGATTGATTTTTTTTTTTTGTCCATGCTTCGTTGCTACTGAACACGTTGCTGTGACAAGAATTCGATAAGCGGTTAATAATAAGTAAATGTTTAATTAATCAGTTGAAGCTCGTGGGGTTATTGGAACCTTGAATCACTAATTTTTACCAGTTGCCAAACTGACTGCGCAAACAAATAAATACATTTTCTTTCATAACTCTTCATTGAGTCAATGCTAAAGGATGCCATTCGGTCCATAATTTGCTCCAGTATTGTCCCGACATATCCAGTTGATAATCACTTCAATTTCGCAGTAATGATACTGACAGACATGTCAGCCTAGTAAAAAAAAGGGAACAAATATAATGTACACCAAATTAAACCATACATCTCTTGCGCTGTCCAGCAGAAAATTTAATGAGCATCAAAAAATCTAAATGAAATCCAAATTATTATACATCAGAAATTGAGAACATCACCACTAAAATAAGTATGCTGCGTATTGTTTTACCATTGCTTACATTTTAAATTCTATATGTTTATCAATTTTACTAAATGTTCACCAAATTTAGAACGCTCAAGTTACGCGTCCGTGCTGTACATAATAAATATTCGCGCTATCCATTTATATTTAGTGTTTCTCAAAAAAAAACTATTTGTGCGTCAAATAATTATTCTATTACTCCAAAAATGAAATATGCTCGCGCATCTCTCCTTGCCGCTTGCGCTTCCCGACAAGAGGCACGCGAAAAAAGTTTTGTACAAGGTCAGTTTAGGGCCCTGTATTTTTTTTTAAAAGCACGATTAGAAATTACCACTAAAAGAAGTTTTACGTTTTACATAATGCAAGCCATTTACAGCAAAACATTTATATATTACGGAAATCAATATCTTTTTTTGTGCAAATCACTTCTATTTTTACTCTTATTTTCCTTGCCCTAGCACATCTGCATATATAATTTTGCATAAAATTATTTACCATTTGCACAACATTTTATTGCTTGTGTATTTTTGATCAACCAATAGTATTTTTAACTGCTAAATAATATAAGACACTGTCGAAAATTAAATATCTGGGTATTATGTTAGTATTAAATTCGGAATAAAATTTGGTGAACATTTAGTATTTATGGTCAACAAAAGTTATTTTGGCGAACAAAATATATAAGAGGCCAGCATTATGTCAATATTTGGTTGTCGCTTTAAGATTATGTATTTTCTTAATTTTGGTGAGCATTTAGTATTTTTGGGAAATAAAAGTATTTTTTTGTATGAAAATATTGGGTAAATTTGGTAGACTGTTAAATACGACCCAAAAAAAATAACTTCACTAGCTGTGTTATATTATGGACCATTGGCATATGATGATGCTATGACCTGTTTTTGTACTTGCATGGCACAAGATTATTTGCTCATGCACCTCTGATGCATAGTAAGTAGAGATCTAGAAATTTTGCTTAGAAGCTTGTTTCAATAAAAGTTGAGACTGTTTTCTGAAGCACAATGACACATGCTTGTAATATGCTCTAAGCAAGTCTCTACTAGACATTAAGCATAGGCCAGATGGGGTACTTGCCTAAAATAATTTTGCTATTTTTAATCTCTAGATGCATGCAAATAGCTAAAAGAGACTTAAATATTTTTTTACCATTTTTTTGTTTTATATTTTTGTTAATATTTGCAAATGTTGTTATTGATGACGTATCTGTCTCAAATATCCAAGACTCACACCTATATTGAATGGATTCTTGCTTTGGCTACTATTCTGCTTTGCCATTAGAGTGCGCCACATGTGTAAAGCGGATTCAGATACAATTACGCTTCGCTAACGACTCTGACACAATCACAAGAATATCGATATTGATCGGAGTAAAAATCTCCACATTTCTCGTTCTGATGCAACTGCTGGCGGCGGGTTGAGATTTGAGATTTTTGGGTGGCGTCATCTTACAATTTCTTTTAGAACTACGCCGCACCCGGGGCACCTACGTCACACTCTCGTACTAGTGTTTGGCAATATTTTCACTTAATCAGTAAAGCTCAGCTTTTGGATGATTGGTATTTAGGAGTAAAACTATAGTTTTTTAAGGGTTTAAAGTATCCAATGCTCAAATGAATAGTTTACTAAAAATATTTTTTTTAACGTAAGTTGTGAAATTTATTGTGCTAGTGGAACAAAAAAGTCTATATCTAAAAAGCGTTTTTTTCTTAATTGTTTGTACTACAAAAGTATTATACATTAAAACTGGTCAGACATGAGCAACCAACAAGTTTTATCGCTTTAATATAACAAAAACGACAACTTAATAACTGGTGTTCGTCCAATGACGTCCATAAGTTTACGAAAAAACCCATTGAACACCATAACACAATATCGTAGATTACGCCAGGTCAAAGAGTTTTGTTTTCTTTAATCGGTGCAGCAGATCTTCGTTGTGGAGGAAATGAAGTATCTCGACGTTTGGGTGATGGCAAAGACGATTTTCGTGGCTTCCAACAAAACGTTGAATTTCTTCTTTGACAAAGGGAATTCTTAATTTTCTGTGGACGAGTGCGTGTTTTTCACATACCACATAGTTTATTTTGCTGCGTCTGGATAATCTTGACATTGCGATTACTTTCTCGCTTGCATTCACACAGCACACCTAGATGTCATAAACCTATGCCATTTAGAGGATCTGGTGGTAGATCGATCAACCATGTTTGTTGCATATGGACATCTTTGATTGCCTTCCTAACACTCAGTATATTTAGGGAAACTTAAAACCAAGCTCTTAACATTTCTTTTTAGCATGCTGTGTTAGCATGAGGGATAGCTATGCCGCTAAGGTACACTAACGGTACATCTTCCATCTTGCGATATGCAAAATTAACGTGAATTTGAGCTCATTGAGCTTAGTTGCCTTTCCAGGTCTAAGCTATGCTCATGTACTGTTTTCCCAGTCTCGAGAAGGACACTATCATCCACAAGAGTTAGAATGGTCGCTTCGCTACTCAACCTTCCACATGAGGTACAGTCCTACTTTTTGGAGAATAGTTTTTAAGGATCAAAGGGCAAAGAAGACATCGGTGTATGCGACAACTACTTTTGGGTTGAAACTACCAATTTTGATACCTTGCTTATGAGAGATCTAAAATTCAAAGATGGAGCTGTACGAAGATGTCCCCAAATAATTTTGAAACTCTCCTTTGTATGATCGATGAGGAAAAATACTTCGCAATACTACATCAAATTCGTCGTAGAATTTAACATTGTTTACTGTTTACGTCCAGACGTGCAAAAAATGCATTAAGTTTTTTATTTCGACAGAACATCAACAACAAGAGACATCTAAATTCTGGTTGCGTTGCAACGGATGCTGTAACGAACACAATAGGTACTAAAATCGATTCTTGGGATGAGAGGAATCTATCTGCTTCTTTAAGAAAATCTGGTGTGTGAAATACGTTTACAACGAAGGTGGTAAATAATTAAACGTCATATAGAGTACGTCGCTATCTGTGAAGATTAGTGCATTTCAGAAATTTTGCTACACGGTGTTTATTGTTACTAATGAGATATAGAAATAAATAAAAAAAGAACGTAGATGCAAAATTGTCTCGGTCTAACGCATGGTTCTATGGTGTATTAAGAGGAACGTCTCCGTCTATCACATGTGGTTTTTTTTTCACTGTATGCATTTTGACGTGCAGAGTTTAGTTCTCTCATTTTAGATCACTGCATAAAAGGAAATAAAAGAACGTCGCGCGCATGCATTGAGTACGCAGCTGGTCCACAGTGATACGCTCCGCCTTAATCCAGTGTTGGACTGACAGCAGGTTGCTATTTCACACGTTGTTACTTCATACTGAATAAACGTATTAATACAGGCCTGGTTTTCGCGCGTCAGTATGATGACTCAAGACAATATTCATAATGTTGACGCGTGATTATTTTCAGTATTTTGCAGAGTAATTGCACTACATTATTTCGCGCAGCCGTAAAGTGAGGCAGATAGGTATAACCCATTTTATGAGTGTCGAACAGAGAACGACAATAAGCACCAAATTCGTATTTTCAAATTTGCAAAAGCAACACTCATATTTTTAGTAATATAATTAATCTTTCATTTAGAATATTCAATAGGGAATGGGGGATGATGAGGTTTACAGCAAACTGAAGTCAAATTGCGCTATTTATTTACTGTTAAAGTAAACATTTGTATTTTGTTCATATTAACGTGCATGTTAACTTTCTTCAAAGCATCATCCCCCGGAGTCTCTATCGTGACGTATCAAATCTGAAAAACAAAAGTTAGATATTTTTTACCTGTACGGAGCTATTTTGGAAATACGAAGTGCATTTTCTCTCTTTTCAATACGCGCCCCTGCTAATACAAAAACTCACGTCAATGCATTTTGCTGACGTTCTACAATCACAGATGATAAAGCGGAGACGTTCTTCTTAAAACAAAGAACTAATGCCGATAGCTGATGGTAAAAAGATAATGTCCACCTGTAGAAATGCAATGCACCATAATTGCATGGATGTAGATTAGATACCAGGAGCCCAACTGTGGGAATACCGTATTGTCCCAAACGTTTACACGAGAAAAGAAATTGTCAAAATAGGAACATAAAATATGAAGAAAGAAGATTTAAGAAAAAAGTAATTGTTATCAAAGTTTCTTTTGACTTTTATCAGAATCAGTGAAGTTGCTCGATGCTATACGTAACTGGAAGAAGCTGGAATGAGCTGAAATGAATTTGCTTTTTTGTCATGTGGCTGGGCGTATAACTATGCAGCTCGTAGTACTTTGGTGATTGGATAATGGTAACAAATGAGACGATTAATGAAGCATAATTTATTAGACGGTCATTTGGTAAATTATTTGTATTCAGATGTTATTTTAAAGAAACTAGTCGCTGACATCACCTCCATATACCACATATTTTTATTTAAATATTTTTTACGAATGACGCAAATAATTTAATTCTAACTTTTTTGTTTATTCAGAAATTGCGTGACCGGTTTTAATTTATTGACTTCTCAATTAGTTTGCTTATTTCTTGAGTTTCTTTCCATTTCAGCATTTATTATAATTATATTAAAGTAGTACCACTCATGTGAAGTGTATTTTTCCCTATTTTTTTTATTTCACTCCTGAAGCATTTTTTTAAAAGATCCCAAATTTTGTCTGCTTTTTGTGAAGCTTACTATGAAGTATACTATGAGGTTTTACTTGGTTTCATTTTTTCTAAAGCTTCGGAATATTTTTCTAAGGTGTTCAAATTTTACTACTTTTTTAAGATATTTTCTTATCTTTTTATATAATGCTTTATTTAAAATTTTTCTTTTATATTATGATTGGTGCTGTTTTTTTCCAATTTTCCAAGAGCTATTTAAATAATAATATTTGTTTAGACAACATTTTATTGAAATCCATACTCCCATTTTATTATGTTGACTATTGTTGTCTTTTACAAGCTGAAATATGAACAGTCTCCCAAAACTTCATTTGATGACTTCTTTATATCCATTTTTGCTAATCTTTTTACAAATAAACTTATTATTTGGTGCTGCAGAGAAACAGAGATAACACAATGACAGTGTGATATTTTATCCAAAGTGATTCATTAAAGTTTTGGTTGTGGCAACAAGTAAATACTCAAATTTACATTGTTTTTATTATTTTTTCCCCGAAGAACCGCAGAGATTTCGTAATCATTTTAGATATAAATACATAATTTTCATTAATGTATATTTAATGATCTCAGGAGCTTTCGTTAAGTTAACTGCTTTCTATTACTGGCCATGAACTGCAGCATTGTTGAATTTGTATATTGTAGGTAAAGAATACCACAGGAAGATAATATGTCAACAAGTTTCTTGAACTCTTCTACATATTATATGCCAAGAGATATCTATGGTTATCGGATCTTGGAGACGCATTTTCTATGGTGTTGTATGTTTCATAAAAGGGTAACTTGAGTTGTTTTTGTTTTTAATAGATTCCTTATTTATTAATGTTAGTTTTACTTGTTTACATCACGCAGTTTAATTTTTTTATTTATTAATTAATCATATCCCCCAGGTTAGTTTTCATTGTTATCTTCTCGGGTTGTTATGGGTGTTGACTTGAAATTCGTTCAGAATCTCTCAGATATGCAGCGAAATTGTGTGCCGGGAAGGAAGCTGTTGTTAACACTATTTACGCGTGATAACATGTTGCAACACTAAATTGAACTCAATGGCACACTGGGTGTTATTAAAACAACGTTACTGATAGCTAAAAATAGATTTTACTTAGAGATTACTTAATTAAAGTACAACAATGATCAAAATAACCGCGTATGGAGTATCAACCTAATTATTTACGGTTACCACAGAGAATAGCGGGCAAGGGACCATCATTAAGGAGAGTGAAGTAATTAGGCGTGTTAGATAAGTATCTGTACTTTTTAACTGTCAATTAACTTAAATTAGCTTCAACCGTTACATCGATCCACCTCCAAGCTGTTGCTCTGTTTTATTCTAAGAACTTGTCGCTTTAACCCTAAAGAAATCAAATAAAAAAAAATAGAAAAACGGTGCAGAGACATTTATTGAAATAGCAACACATACTGGAATTGCTGCAAACCGTTGTTATTGTCGCATAACGCCATATAGATCGAGACCTACAATTTTGTTTAAATTCTTTTCAGGTAAAGATGCACCTGACAGTAGACTAAGCGGTTCTTCCAAAGATGTCGATAGAGGTGCTCCCCATCATGTTGAAATCCACCAAGCCACCAGCAGAACGTCAGTATTCACCACTAGCACGAAGGTAAGACTCTTTATTACTTTGTTTTTACAGTCTGTTTTTATTTCTGTTTTTAAGTCTGTTACTTTCGTCAAATAAATAACGCAATCAAAACAAGATTACTGTTCGCTTTGTTGTTTTACCGAAATTGGTTGTTTTTGAGCGTTTAAAAACTGGACACCGGAACCACAGACCTTTAGTCGACAAAATGGTTCTTTAATTTTATATTTTTAAATGTCTGTTAATTTTATGATGAATACTACGAGTACACTGGCAATTCTCGTCAGTTTTGTAACTATAAATAATTTTCTTGTATAAATGTTTATTTGAGCGACATATACAGGTGTTCCCTAAAAAAAGCTCCAAGCCCTATCTCCGTTATTTATTTTAAATATACAAAGAAATTAACGAAATTATTTTTTAAAGACTACAGAGTGATTTTCTTGAATCTTAACTTTAATGTCAAACAAACGAGAACCGCTCTGTAGTCTAAAGAATGATTTTGTAAAGTTTTTTGTCCACTCAAATCGAATGATTAATAACGGAGACGCGACTTGAGGCGTTTTTTCGGGAACACCCTGTACGTATGCAATCGATTGTGATCCATTTGTAAACCGCATTTTTTTTTTTTTTTAGAGCGGAGAAGTGGCTTTGTCCATGGAGTGCCCCCTTTGCTTCGCCGAACTGGCGGCGGATCAGTTTTGCGAGTTGGCAGCTTGCGGCCATCGCGCCTGCAAATCTTGCCTCCAACAATATTTACGGGTGGAAATTACGGAATCTCGCGTTTGCATTTCCTGTCCGGAATGCTCCGAACCGATGCATCCCAACGGTAGGCGTCTTATCGAACCTGCCAGCATCCGTTTCTCATCGATAATTAATTTGCAGAGATTCGCACGATCAGCGAAGATCAAATCCTGTACGAGAAATACGAGGATTTTATGGTTAGGAGAGTTCTGGCAGTCGATCCGGATACGAGATGGTGTCCTGCTCCCGACTGCGGGTAATTAAAAAAATTTATTTACGTAGTTTTAATAATTATTAATGATTTTATTTTTCTAGTTTTGCTGTGATAGCTAGTGAATGTGCCAGTTGTCCCAAGTTGGATTGCAAGAGACCCGGATGTAATTCGTTTTTTTGTTATCATTGTAAAGCCGAATGGCACCCCAATCAAACCTGTGATGCAGCACGTGCACAAAGATCCCCAAACATTCGTTCCTCCTCTATTACTTATAGTCAAGATTCGCAACATCGTGAGTGTCTCAATTTGGAAATTTCTAGTTGATTTTGATTGTGTGTCATTTGCAGGAGATGACATTAAACCGTGCCCCAGGTGTCAAGTTTTAATAGTGAAGATGGACGATGGTTCTTGTAATCACATGATGTGTGCCGTTTGCGGTGCCGAATTCTGTTGGTTGTGCATGAAAGAAATCAGTGATCTTCATTACCTCAGGTAGACTTTTTCTCGAGGTCACAAACATTCACGCAGATGTTTCAATTAAAAAGTTTTTGACCGGTTTTCTCTCTTCATTATCTGTTATTAACGTAAATTAGAGTTTTTAATTCAACTCGTAGCTTAAACGACTTTTATACTGAAATAATTAAATATTTATCAAATTTTTCGGGGAAATTAACAAATTAATTATTTATTTTTTTCTTTATTATGTTAATAAGCAATTTTGTAACATACTACGTTGTTGTCTAGTCCTTCGGGTTGCACGTTCTGGGGGAAGAAACCTTGGTCGAGAAAGAAGAAAATATTGTGGCAGTTAGGGACGTTAGTTGGCGCTCCTGTAGGGATTGCCCTTGTTGCGGGTATCACAGTGCCAGCAATGATTATAGGTAAGTTAAATATCGCACCTCAGTTAAGATATTAATTAAGTTAATGTTTAATAATAATAGTTTTGTTAAAGTTTTAATCGGGAACTTGAGGAAGATAGCTAGAAATATTAGATCAACACAGGATCTCAAAACATCTTATTCGTATTTGCACAGAATCTATGATTTGTATCGAACTAAGTATCAATTCTTTCTTGTTCAATTGCCATAAGTGCAGAACTAAAAAATATTTTAGTGGAGTAGCGATTGGTGTTGAAATTGGTACCTTTTAAAATTTTTATTTGGTTTGACAGACTGTCAGCTAAAAATTCTGTGCATTTTTTTTGTATTATGAGATTGTTCAAAGAGTTTCTAAAACGCAATAGATTTTGCAACATGGTTTGAAGCCGGAGCTGGTTGCGTGATACATACTCCTGCCACTCCTAATATTAACGATGTTAATTTCAACTGAAAAAAGTGGCTATCAAATAAAATTACTTTGTTTACACTCGACAGAACTATTCCTTAACCATTTTTGTATCATTGTTATTAATACCAATTCTTCCTGCACATTGCTCTATATGTTGTAATAATTCCACTATGAAGGCTGTAGTTAATGCACCTTAATGATTTTAATTCACGCGTTACTTAAATAGCAATTATTTATAATCATAGAGTAAACACATTTATTTTGAATTGTTCTTGTTGTTAATTTGCATGTTAAAAATATATTGTATTTTGCTATTTCATCATTAGCCTAGGGTCATATCTAAAGTGTAGTGTCTGTTTCTCATACCTGGCACAAAACAAGTTTCATTTGTTTGCTCAAAATTTACAGATCTTTACGTGTTAGTTAACTTCTTTATTTACATTGCAGGAATCCCGGTATGGGTTGGTCGAAAGCTCTACACACGTTACAAAGTTGCAAATAAACATAAGAGGAATGCTGCTATTGTCGGCGGTGTAATTGCCTCGGTAAGTAATTATTGAAACATGTTTTTTTTATTGTTGCATGTTCTCTTTTCTTATTCTTATCTATATTTTACACATATGTTTACAATTCGATTTTCTTAACAATATTCTTAAGTGACTGAAATTTTCTATCGGGTGTACACCGAGTTGCAAAAAACTGAAAAAAACGTCGTTTGGGTTTATTTTTTCTCTGCTATAAGGGTGGCAATGCGGAGAGTCCGTCCGGTTTCTTTTGCAACTCGGTATACTTTAATTCAAGATTTTTTTTTAAATTGACTAAATAAGTACAGGCAAGGATCGCTCCTAGCTCTTTTATATTATTTTAATCGCAACTATAGTATTTAACTGTAATAATAATTAAATAGGCGTATAAGGTTAAGCGTGAATAGATATTGTCAAAGTCTGCGATTGTACGAACGTTCTCATAAAAAATTGAGACCGAGCTTTTAAAAGGCAAATATTGTCGGACCCAATTGGATGTATTACAAAAATTTATTTTTACATAATCCATAATATATTTTTTCTGCTTTGATTTTACAGGGTGAGTCAGTTACCAAATTTACCCAATATTTTCATACAAAAAAAATACTTTTATTTTCCAAAAATACTAAATGCTCACCAAAATTAAGAAAATACATAATCTTAAAGCGACAGCCAAATATTGACATAATGCTGGCCTCTTATATATTTTGTTCGCCAAAATAACTTTTGTTGAACATAAATACTAAATGTTCACCAAATTTTATTCCGCATTTAATTCTAACATAATACCCAGATATTTAATTTTCGACAGTGTCTTATATTATTTAGCAGTTAAGAATACTATTTGTTGATCAAAAATGCACAAGCAATGAAATGTTGTGCAAATGGTAAATAATTTTATGCAAAATTATAGATGTAGATGTGCTAGAGCAAGGACAATAAGAGTAAAAATAGAAGTGGTTTGCTCAAAAAAAGATATTGATTTTCGTAATATATAAATGCTTTGCTGTAATTGGCTTGCATTATGTAAAACGTAAAACTTCTTTTAGTGGTAATTTCTAATCGTGCTTTTTTAAAAAAAATTACAGGGCCCTGAACTTACCCTGTACAAAACTTTTTTCGCGTGCCTCTTGTCTGGAAGCGCAAGCGGCAAGAAGAGATGCGCGAGCATATTTCATTTTTGGAGTAATAGAATAATTATTTGACGTACAAGTAGTTTTTTTGAGAAACACTAAATATAAATGGATAGCGCGAATATTTATTATGTACAGCACGGACGCGTAACTTGAGCGTTTTAAATTTGGTGAACATTTAGTAAAATTGATAGACATATAGAATTTAAAATGTAAGCAATGGTAAAACAATACGCAGCATAGTTATTTTAGTGGTGATGTTCTCATTTTCTGATGTATAATAATTTGGGTTTCATTTAGATTTGTTCCCATATCTTTTTATTATTAGTAAAATTACAGCTTTAATACATGACAATACAATACATAATACAATTAAATAGCTAAAGTTATTCCCAGTATATAAGTACCTTCAAATGTCACTTAGTTTTATTCTGCTTAGAGATATTTAATTAAATGTATCAAATTATTTTCTTAATTAAATTAAACTAAATTAAATTTAAAGGCATCCAAGCACAATTTTAGCTATTTAATTGTATCATATATTAAAGCTGTAATTTTACTAACAACTAAGATATTTTGGTTGATTTACTTTACCTGACTCACCCTGTATAATAAAGCTATTACTACGCCCAAATTGTAATAGTTTTTTGTGTTTTGTAATAGCAATTTTCATGTGATTTTAAATGTCATTAAAACATCCAATAAGCGTCAAAACGAAACAATTTAGGAGTAATTTTGGATCTGTCATTTAACTAATCTAGCTAGCAAGTACCAACCACGACCAAATTTTTCAAATATTTAAAATTGGTTTAAAGTAGAAAAAATAGTATAAAGAACTCGTTCATAAGACTGTTATGGCACTCGTTCATTGCAAAACTTGCCGCTGTGCGGCTCGTTTTTTAAATTTGGACTCGTGCCATAAAATGTGTCTTATGTCACTCGTTCTTTAATGTACTGGTATTCTACATAGTTTACTGTAGAAAAAGTAAATGTTACAACCAAAAATAATTATTTTATAGTTTTCGTTTGAAAACTACAGATTTTGGTTACGGTTTTTATCTGTTCTTGTATTGTATGGTAGTGATTGACAGAGGACTGTTACTCTCTTTTGAGATTAATTTAAGAACTTTATAAGGGTTTTTGTCTCCGATTGGTTTGCTCTAGGTGCCTTCAAATTTTGAATACGCACCTTGTATAGACGGTCCCTTTACACAGGTCATATCTGAAGTAGATGATGATACACTATCTAGCATTTACATATATCTAGGTATTTACTTAAAGACTTTTTTTGTCTGAGAACTTTTGTCGCTTTTAGTTTGTTATGATGGACTTGGTATTTTGTTAAACCATTTTGTCTAATTTGTTCCACTACGTTTGCGAATTCCTCTGACGCGACAGAACACTTCAGCTCGTATTGAAAATTCATTTTTAATATTGAGTCCTTGATTCCTGTTCTGTAAAGAGGAAAAAGACTCCGTCTCGCTCTTGACTTCGTCTCGTTCCAACGGCGATGATACCTCTCTCAAAGACCGATCTAAATTAGAGCTTTGCCAACAATTTGCAGGCGATTTAGATGCTGGCCGGCCGCCTTTCAGCTTCAGTGCCTGGCGTCAGTGAGAGTACACACACACCTCTCCCGATTCCCGCTAGTTCGTTGGGCCTTATATCGATCGCCGGGAAACTCGGGAGGTATTTGTATGTGCGAGGGGAGCTTGACCCGGCGAATGGTGCACTCCACAAGCCCCCCATAGATGCACCTCTTGTCGGCATTATCGCTGAATTGAAGTTTTTGAAAGTACTCCAGGAACACTCGAAACGTGATCGATATGTCGAGGGGGACGATAATTTCATTGCAGGATATTGCGAAGCGCCGGTTTTCTTCGGGAATACAAAAATACTACGCCTCCTACACAACCTCTGCATTGTTTCTTTGTAAATAAATATTTGAATTTCAATTCCCGCTTAAACATACATATCAACTTCTTCTATTATTTGAATGCAAATTTTGAGGCAAGAGCGTCTGCGAAATATCGAATTGCAGGTTTCAGGATCTCGAGCTTTTCTTGTTTGGTGATAATTAAATGTGACATTGTATTGACTTATCTTATCACGTTTTCAACTCCAGCTCCCTAACTACCTACAATCGTTACACCCACTGAGGTGGAAATGAATGAATCGCAAACCCGGATTGATGGAGGCTGTTTCATGGTTGGTTTAGTCTGAATCTCTTGGAGGCTGCGACCCAAACCCACAACATTCGCCAACAAATCTCCAATTACTCTCTGGATTGATTATTTCTATTGTCGGTCAATTTCGTAAACAAACGCATTATTCATATCATCCCCTTGGTTGTTTAAAGGGAGAGCACGCAACTCCCCCGCCGAGTGGGCGGATACTTGGGGCAAAAACATATTCATCATGAATGTTTTTGCGAGACAATCCCCAGTGACATCTCAAAATCTCATCCACCCATCTTCAGTAGATCCCCCTGCAGAGCGCGTCAGGATAGCTAGGTAAACCGGGCGCTTATCAGATGACCCGACCCGAGTGATTTCAAAGTGGTCCTGCTTAATATGATTCAGGTGAACCCATGTCTGTTCCTGTTTTCTTGGAGAGATCTCTCCCGCTTTTATTAAAATTACCGTTGAAAGCGGCGTTTGCTTTCTTAAGAAATTGCGATATTCCCGGGGGAGCATTAATAATTGACTATCCGGCCTCCAGACAATATATGGCCGTAATCATTTTTGGATGAACGAGATCTAAATTGCCGTATAAGTAATTGTTCGACGTTCGGAAGGCGATAAACCAAGTGCTCTTCGCCGTTAAACTGCCTAACTTCTCCAATTTCCGTGGCCGGGGGTTGTGTCATTAACGCGTTGAAGTGTGGTGCAACTGAATCATTTCCGTGCGGCCGTTTCAATTTCGCGTGCAATAAAATAGTTCACATCCTGGTGAGCCGAGGGAACGGGTTTGATTTGCATGGGATTAGGTCCGAATGGGAATTAAGCCAGATACGGATGTGAATCACGTCCGGGAGTTCGTCTGAAATTTTCAGGAGGCAAACTATTTTATTTTAAACTTAAACTCTATCGATCCCGGTTTCGTCGTCGCAGACGCCTCTCTTCTTGCGTTTTCCGCCATCCTCACGAATTTTCCTTCGCTTCATGAACTCGGGGGGGACTTCTTGTGGCCGTTTGAAACGAGCATCGTTATTACAGCAACGCTGTCACGTTGCTCACGAATGTAGTTTTTAAGTAAATTAAACAAAATTCAGTTGCTGGCAGGAGGGGTCTTCAATTTTTTTTTTCTTAGGCTGACATTAAAAGTTTATGCTATATTTTACAGAAGGAATTTGGGTGTGTGGAAAAAACGACGCTGACTTATCGCTGTAGTTTGTTTCTTGTCAAAGATGCGAAATTCGCTGTTTTGTAGGACGATGTAAAATCACTCAACCGTTAATTGCCGAACCTCCCTCTCTTTTTGATATTTCAATAACTTATATTGTCCCCGCCGGGATTCTGTTTAAGGTCGCTTTTCAACTTGGCAATATGCCCACGCGTACACATAATGATTGCTGAACTTTATTAGTGTCATGTGATTTCACGAGAAATTTACCTGCCGAGAGTTGGAAGTTCATCTCATCTCAACTTCAACGTTCGGAGTAACTTCGTAAACTTTTCATTTACATTCAGTGACATATGCTTCATACATGTCATTGTCACTATAGACATATTACATTCATATTTTAGCCAATCTCTCTCATGTTACTTCTTTTGATTAATGCAATGTAGCCAACTATTATTTTTCTATTAACTTCTTTTGTAAAAGTTTTGTTACGTTAAGTTGTTTTTGTTTTTGGTTGCTAAAGGTGGCCGTTCAAAAAGCTCAAAACGAGGCAATTTTGTTCGTACAAATTCAATCCTATTGCTTTTCCTAGATGTTTGACATAACATGGGTGTTTGCCATTAGAATGTGACCGGTTGTGAGTAGAAGGAGATGTGGGCTTCTGAAACACCACCCACTACTATTTTGGTCCTTGTATATTGTGTTGCCTACCAGTTTGCTCAACTTACTATTTTTCATGTTCTAAACAACTTTAAATAACTTCTAAACAACTTTAAACGAAGTTGTTTAGAACATGAAAAATAGTAAGTTGAGCAAACTGGTAGGCAACACAATATACAAAGACCAAAATAGTGGTAGGAGGTGTTCCAGAAGTCCTCATCTCCTTCTACTAATGCCGTCATGAGAAAGCTCGAAAGCGGGGACGTTGTTGGTAACAGAAGCGAGAAACGCGCCATCTATCTCACAGGCTCTGAACTGTTTGCGTACCAAAACTACTAAAAATGGGCAATAGTAACAGAAACTGTTTCATTAATATAAGGGTCGTATTTAACAGTCTACCAAATTTAACCAATATTTTTATACAAAAAAATACTTTCATTTCCCAAAAATACTAAATGCTTACCAAAATTAAGAAAATACATAATCTTAAAACGACAACCAAATATTGACATAATGCTGGCCTCTTATATATTTTGTTCGCCAAAATAACTTTTGTTGACCATAAATACTAAATGTTCACCAAATTTTATCCCGCATTTAATTCTAACATAATACCCAGATATTTAATTTTCGACAGTGTCTTATATTATTTAGCAGTTAAAAATACTATTTGTTGATCAAAAATACACAAGTAATAAAAGGTTGCGCAAATGGCAAATAATTTTATGCAAAATTATAGATGTAGATGTGCTAGGGCAAGGAAAATAAGAGTAAAAATAGAAGTGGTTTGCACAAAAAAAGACATTGATTTCCGTAATATATAAATGCTTTGCTGTAATTGGCTTGCATTATCTAAAACGTAAAACTTCTTTTAGTGGTAATTTTTAATCGTGCTTTAAAAAAAAATTACAGGGCCCTGAACTGACCTTGTACAAAACTTTTTTCGCGTGCCTCTTGTCTGGAAGCGCAAGCGGCAAGGAGAGATGCGCGAGCATATTTCATTTTTGGAGTAATAGAATAATTATTTAACGCTCAAATAGTTTTTTTGAGAAACACTAAATATAAATGGATAGCGCCAATATTTATCATGTACAGCGCGGATGCGTAACTTGAGCGTTCTAAATTTGGTGAACATTTAGTAAAATTGATGGACATATAGAATTTAAAATGTAAGCAATGGTATAACAATACGCAGCATAGTTATTTTAGTGGTGATGTTCTCATTTTCTGATGTATAATAATTTGGGTTTTATTTAGATTTTTTGATGCTCATTAAATTTTCTGGTGGACAGTACAAGAGATGTATGGTTTAATTTGGTGTACATTATATTTGTTCCCTTAATATAATTGCATAATCTTTGAGAATGAAAATTTTACTTTTGAAACTCTTTTTTTGTACATGAACCACCTTACAGATTTCATCTCTATGATCTATGAGTTTTGGGACCAATTTTATAAACTTAATTGCACAGTCACAGATCATAGTTTGCTTTACAAGATCTAAAGTACCATAGTTTTTCTTAAAGTCTAGAAATTGGAAAAGCGTGTATTTGAAGCATCCCTTGATTTAACAGTAAAAGTATTGTCACATCTTATGTAGACAAATATGAATCGATTTAGATATTATGTGATATGGTCTAGAAATAGTTTAGATTAGTAGTAGAGCGTGGAAAGCAAATCTATATTTTACCTCAATTCTTTCCGCACATAATGCTGATACATCAAGCAATGGTTTTGTATGGAAATGTTTGCTTATATTACTTGAGTACATCCAACAGCAGAAATAATGTCTCTCTGTTAAATTCGTTTATTTTCCACAAAAAACAAACACAGGCATTAAATTTATTTTTATGCCAGGCATATGAAATAATGGAACAGATCCGTTGGGTTTCGTTTACCTAGTACATCATCTGCAAAAGAAATTTTAAAAATGCAGATGGACATTATCTCTGCTATCCGTCGTATGTACACTCGCGAGCAATATTTAAGGCACGACTCGTGAAGCGAAATCGGCGATTTTGAAGTTGTGTAAATCGAGCTGTAGGAGTGGTTGTAGTAGCAAACCTGCCCTATTGGACTCCAGCAAATTCTTATCGCTCAGTGGTGCTATGGATAATAAATATTTATTTCTTTTGCTACCCCAACGGTTATCTACCTCCCAGGCCCGGCCACAAATCACCTGGAGGTGGGTGGGTTGCAATGCCCTTTCCATTTTACCGAATAGATGTGGTTTACACTGGGAAAAACACCGTGCCTTAAATATTGCTCGCGAGGGTACACCATATGGTTTATAATCCGATGTTTAGATATAATACCAAGTTTTGCCACGTTTTCTTGACTGACTTTGAATTTATTCATAAGAATCTATCCAAGACTCGAATTTTTAATTATAGAAGATAAATCGAAAGTAAAATGTTGCAGGTTACTTTCAAGACACTCTTTATAATAACACTTGTGTTCAATTGAAGTTGTAACTTTTTTAAAGAAGTTTTCTAGTATTTCACAAGCTTCTCCTCTTCGGAGGTAAACAAACTGGAATGTTTGTATAAAACGTTACTACTTACTTGTTAGGTTGATTAATTGCCGCAGCCGCCCATTTTCATTTAATGTAACTATAATTAGTTCAAAAATCTATTCCTTATTTTTAAAGATATTTTTCGTCGCAAGGGTATAAATTTTTATCCTAAACTTCAAATCGACTAAATTACATGCTGTATTTAATGTTCATTTGCCTGATTTTTTGTTGTTGTTGCGCATAGAATTTATTTTATTTAAGCGATAACTGTAACTTTATCAGTTGAAAGGTTATTGCCTGAAACTATTTCTCGACCGGTCAATGAATTTTCCAGACGTTGAGTCCGAAGCAGATAATAGGCAACCATACTTACACTGTCATCCATTTACTCTAATTGACTTGACTTTTCACTTTCTGAGAAATAATCAAGTATATCAAGCCAAACTGCTTAAAATTTGGCTTGGCACGATAGCATAAACCGCCGAACATTGCGTTTTTGCACTAGAATTTAACCGTTGGGTTAAATAAGTGGTTTTGAAGGTTTAAAGTCGAAATCGCTTAAAAATTTACAGAAATCTGTCGACAAATTTTCGGGGTCGTATTTAACAGTCTACCAAATTTACCCAATATTTTTAAACAAAAAAATACTTTCATTTCCCAAAAATACTAAATGCTCACCAAAATTAAGAAAATACATAATCTTAAAGCGACAACCAAATATTGACATAATGCTGGCCTCTTATATATTTTGTTCGCCAAAATAACTTTTGTTGACCATAAATACTAAATGTTCACCAAATTTTATTCCGCATTTAATTCTAACATAATACCCAGATATTTAATTTTCGACAGTATCTTATATTATATAGCAGTTAAAAATACTATTTGTTGATCAAAAATACACAAGCAATAAAATGTTGTGCAAATGGTAAATAATTTTATGCAAAATTATAGATGTAGTTGTGCTAGGCCAAGGAAAATAAGAGTAAAAATAGAAGTGGTTTGCATAAAAAAAGATATTGATTTCCGTAATATATAAATGCTTTGCTGTAATTGGCTTGCATTATGTAAAACGTAAAACTTCTTTTAGTGGTAATTTTTAATCTTGCTTTAAAAAAAATTACAGGGTCTTGAACTGACCTTGTACAAAACTTTTTTCGCGTGCCTCTTGTCTGGAAGCGCAAGCGGCAAGGAGAGATGCGCGAGCATATTTCATTTTTGGAGTAATAGAATAATTATTTGACGCACAAATAGTTTTTTTGAGAAACACTAAATATAAATGGATAGCGCGAATATTTATTATGTACAGCACGGACGCGTAACTTGAGCGTTCTAAATTTGGTGAACATTTAGTAAAATTGATAGACATATAGAATTTAAAATGTAAGCAATGGTAAAACAATACGCAGCATAGTTATTTTAGTGGTGATGTTCTCATTTTCTGAAGTATAATAATTTGGGTTTCATTTAGATCTTTTGATGCTCATTAAATTTTCTGGTGGACAGCGCAAGGGATGTATGGTTTAATTTGGTGTACATTATATTTGTTCCCAAATTTTAGTAATTCTGAAATAGAATTTATTCAATGTTAGTTTATACAAATTTCGTATAGGCTTAAAAGAGAAACAAAAGTGATGAAGACAACAGTGTATTTTAACACTAGATGGTGCTACGAATTTCCGAGTTATTATATAAATATATGATCTAAAAAGGAAATTACATTGGCACGGAACACACTTTTAACTGGCACATAAACTTGATATAATATGGTGTAAGCTAATAAACAATTGAAGCTCTCAATATAACGTCATTCGTAATTACGTTTTGCACAGCATGTATCACTAGACGGGTTTCACGAAGTAACAGGCTTTCAATTCGGCGCTTTATTCGCCACATCAGCGTTGAGCAACCCATCCGCATGTAGATCTTGCAAGAGGACCAGCAGCCTCTCTTCCATCTGGGCATTGCCCAGGGCCAAATCGACGGAACCTATGCAGAGGAGCAGGGCCAACAATTGGGAACGTTTGTAGTCCTGTCCTAGTTGTTTTCGGTCGTAGCCCAATTCTTTTTCGACATCTAAACCTAATTTCCTGCAGGTGTTGGTCAATCCCTCCCAATAGCCGTCCAATAATTTCTCGGTGTGTATCCGTCTCAGTTCCGCAGGAACCGAACTGATCAGGAGCAGAGCCAGATCGTTGGTCGCTCTGCTGTACGTCACCATTTGCCAATCTAAAATCGAACAAATCGACGACGAATCGTCTTCTTGAAACATGAGGTTGTTGCACCAGAAGTCCGTGTGCGTGATTAAAGCCATCGGTTCTTCGGGCGACAGCAAATTCTCGATGATGTCTTTGGTGTGGGGTCTGAGATCGTTGAGGGCCGTCAGGACGTTTTCCAGGCCGGCCCTCCGTTCGAGGAACTGGGATAACTGCGGTAAACCCCGTTCAACTAGTTGCTGATAGGAATCGGACGCCCGGGTCGTTTGGAAAAGGAACGGGTATCTTTCCGAGAGACATTTACCTTCTTTGATCTTCAACGCCAGAGATAAGCCGTGCACCTGTGATATGGCATCGACGGCGGCGGTGGTCTGGCGTAAAGTTAAACCTCTGGAGAAGTCGGCGCTTGCGAAACCGTTCGGTTTTATGTTTTCTAATACTAGGACGGATTCAGGGGGCGTCGGTTCCGGATCGTTGCCGCCGGCGGAGTAGTGAGCGTAATAACATTTCGGGATGGGGATGCGGATCTCGCAACCGGCAGATAAATTTTGGGACTTGAAGTTCTCCAAGTCAGGCACCACCTGGAACAATAACGACTAACTATTCGGGGATCACTCGGAAATTAAATGGGGGCGCGCTGTTCACCCCGCAAGGCCAACTCTTCCGAAGCTTTTCACTTTGAAAAATTGTTTGCCCCCAAGAAGTTACTTAATTTTTAAAAGCCGGTTCCCGTCAGGAAAACGGCTCTCGGCTCAAATTGTTCAATTTATATGAAACTCCTCGGTCTCTATTTTCCTTAACATTTATACTCAGCAATTGACAAAGGGTGAAATTCGTCATAGGTGCAGTTTTGAAAATCGGCAGCAGTTGAAATTGAGCGCAACGATTTGCGCTGCTCCGCTCATTTATGCCTGGCATAACTCGAGCTGAAATTGTTCCATAAGAATGGCAAGTTTTACAGTTTCTAAAAACTTGATGACATGAAAGTTCGAATTGATTGTTGTCTAACGTTATCGAAGCCAATAATCCTCTTCAACTATCTAATGTAACGTTTCAAAATTAGCCGCGCACTTCCATATCTGTATTGTTGTCCCTTGTATGGCGGTCGCTAATTATCCGTAATATCGAACGTGAAGGGCATATCAAACAGTTCTCGAATTTATCCGGTGACTCATCCCATTACACCCACCGACAATAAAGCGACCGCAAATTGAACATGACACGTAACCGGTGGCAAATTCGGACTTACTTGCGTGTAGAATTTGATTTCTCGAAGATCGAACTGTGCTTCGGTTACGAAAAACCTGCTGAAGGGATCCTGGGGCAAAAGTTTGATGATGAAGCAGAGGTTGTGGGGTTGCGAACTGGGTTCGTCCCGAATACAATACTTGACGGCCACCGCCAGGATGTCGCTCAACACGCTCTCCCCGGCGTCGCATCCCGGTTTCACAGTAAATTCCACAACGGTGATGGATGATTCGGGAAGATCTTTGTGGTGTTCCTTGAGGACAGCTTGGAGCCATTCTTCGGTCACCGGCCAGTCGGCGGCACTGCTCGTTTCTTCTTCGCTTTCCGACATTTCACCCTATTTTATTTATTTTTTTAAACATTACACAAGTGATTGGGGTTTTTTGTTGTTGTTCTTACTTGTACTATTTAGACGGTTTCCATGTCCACGTCATGTAAGGTTGAGTTGCACGTTGCGGTCTGGTAGCTGCGAGGACGGCGCACGTCGTTTGCGACCGCGTTACGGGCGGTACACTGTTCGCGGTCCCGTTTGGAGCTCTCTGGATCTCTGGAAATTTGACGGGACGCGTCTGTGCGCTGCGTCTCGACGCGACAGTAGGGCGTGGTGACGGCGGTTATCCCCGGAATGGCGCTTTCGTGCCACTCTTTCCAACCCAAACGGTGGTAATCGATAGAATGCATCCAGATGATCCTGGCGTCCTTAACGACCGTTACGTTTGGTCGTCTGCTAATAATTACCGATCGAAAAGGACGATAATGAAGCCGTTAACCTGTTTAGCAGCACGTAATTGAATGAGCGAAATTTGCATATCTATCTGAAACAGCCCATAGTCTTTGTCATTATTACAGCTCTGTATGGAAATCACAGCAGGCCTTGTCGAATAGTAAATTTTGGTTAATTTTTGTTTTCTTGAATCAGAATCTATTGGTCGTAACTCATTTACAACTAAATTCTGGAAACTACGAAATGCCACCAGCACTGGGATCTCCGACAAAGCGTTTCGACCACGTCGCTTCTAAAGCAACCGAAAAGCTTCAATGTCGACGGAGTCGACTTGCATTTCTATCGGTTAAACAGAGAGGCTATCGCCTTTTTTGGTCGCTTTGGAAGCAACGCGATCGAAACGCTTTGTCGGGGATCCCAGTGCTGAATTGTTACTTGGCCACATTTTTACGCCTTATTGCCATTAATGTCACATAGAATTTTGTAGAAACTATTAAGGGCGAATTATACATTACCGTCTGCTCGTCCGCCCCTTTCCTGCATCCCGTAAAAAAGTTTGGGAAAATTAAAATTAAACCATACATCCCTTGCACTGTCCACCAGAAAATTTAATGAGCATCAAAAAATCTAAATGAAACCCAAATTATTATACATCAGAAAATGAGAACATCACCACTAAAATAACTATGCTGCGTATTGTTTTACCATTGCTTGCATTTTAAATTCTATGTCTATCAATTTTACTAAATGTTCACCAAATTTAGAAAGCTCAATTTACTGCGTCCGCGCTGTACATAATAAATATTCGCGCTATCCATTTATATTTAGCGTTTCTCAAAAAAACTATTTGTGCGTCAAATAATTATTCTATTACTTTAAAAATGAAATATGCTCGCGCATCTCTCCTTGCCGCTTGCGCTTCCAGACAAGAGGCACGCGAAAAAAGTTTTGTACAAGGTCAGTTCAGGGCCCTGTAATTTTTTTTTAAAAGCACGATTAGAAATTGCCACTAAAAGTTTTACGTTTTACATAATGCAAGCCAATTACAGCAAAGCATTTATATATTACGGAAATCAATATCTTTTTTTGTGCAAACCACTTCTATTTTTACTCTAATTTTCCTTGCCCTAGCACATCTACATCTATAATTTTGCATAAAATTATTTACCATTTGCACAACATTTTATTGCTTGTGTATTTTTGATCAACAAATAGTATTTTTAACTGCTAAATAATATAAGATACTGTCGAAAATTAAATATCTGGGTATTATGTTAGAATTAAATGCGGAATAAAATTTGGTGAACATTTAGTATTTATGGTCAACAAAAGTTATTTTGGCGAACAAAATATATAAGAGACCAGCATTATGTCAATATTTGGTTGTCGCTTTAAGATTATGTATTTTCTTAATTTTGGTGAGCGTTTAGAATTTTTAGGAAATGAAAGTATTTCTTTGTATGAAAATATTGGGTAAATTTGGTAGACTGTTAAGGCTGCCGTAAGAAACGGGCGAGAAAACGGCAAAACACGCTTTCGTAGTTCATGGCGTTAGAGCAACCTAATGATACAATCAGATTCTTCTTTGACCCACGTAATGACAAAACATCAAAGATTTGGTTAAAGTAATTTTTAATCGCTTTTTTTTTGTTATAAAGTAACAACCCTTCAAAGTTCGGCAACTTTGAAGCCACGTATTACGTAGGAATTTTTTTTTACTGCTTTCATATTTCTTTTAGCTGAAAGGTCAATTCTTCAGCTTTATAATCCTGAAAACAGAAATGAGTTAGGCCTTTTCGTTTTTGCTAACCCCATGAACTCGTGGAGGGCTACCAAATAGATCCTCTCGACGATTCCGCCCGATTGCGGCAGTCAACAATACGTAAAACCATTATGTATTTGAGGGGTTTTCCCATATGCGCGTTTTGGCGCTGTTCTACAAGAATTTTGCGATTCCAGCGTGCATCGTGTTGTTTATATTTGAGATTTTGAAAATTTTCTCGGGTTTTATTTCCGATCCGGTGATAAAGAGCTAAATATAACTAAGTAGTTCTGACGTTGCCCTAGTCATCACGTATTTATTCCTTCTCGTTCCACGTCTTTGTACATGAAGAAAAGTGTGGAATGTGATAAGGCCGACCATATAATTAGTAAACAATATCCAAGGGATCTTGCTAATTATTGCGTGCAGCAATCTTTAATTGTCGGATGATGTAGCGGTATGAAGAAGACTGACAAATGTTAATAATAAAAGCCCTTTCAAATTAACATAAATAATATAAAGTACCTACAGGCCCGGCTGTAGGAAATCTAGAGGTATGTGCCGAGGTGTGTGCACTGTGCAAGATAGCAACTGCCGCCCAAAAATGTAGAATATGTAGTATGTATTTTTCAAACTATATCAGTAATATTCACATTTCATTACATATTTAATAAAATAAATAAAACAATAAATAAATTTATACTATATGAATTGATCTTTATTAACATATTATACAGGGTGTCCGTTTTTCGAGAGCTCGCTTAATCTCAGAGATACAAAGTCGGTTAAATTAGGGCAAAGTTGCGTTTTTCATACTGAATATTAATGTGAATGAAAATTTTTCTCACCATTGAAAATTTTAAAAATTAGGCATAAATTTAAAAAAGTATTGTGTTGCAATCAAAAAATAAAAGTCAATCAATAAATGCTAAAATCCAATATGACGCCCATAAGAAAAACCAAAGTTGGATGAATGGCAGATTTAGATTTATTGTAAAAAGTGCCTTGACAATGCTTCGTTAAAAAGTCTAACTCCAATAGTTTTTGCTTAAAAAAATTAAAGCTTGAATGAAATTTTTGTCTGTAATTTAAAAACTAAAAATGTGAGAAAATGTGAGATGTATACATTATTTGAATATTAGGACAAAAATGTATAGCAAGAAAAACTCCTGTAATAATTTGTATAAGTAGGTATATCTAATGAAATAATAATGGCTACTTCTGTTTAAAATTTATTTACATGAGCACTTTTCGCACTTTCAATAAAGAAAACTTACTAATTATTTCCTCTACGTCTAACCTGTCTGCCATATCAGTTTCAATGGGATTAATGGCAAACACCGACAATCTTTCCTCTTACATTTTTTTTTTATTTTATTAAAACGTTGCTATTACGAGTGGGAAGGCGGTAGATAAAGACAAAGACGGCAAGTTATTTTTCATTTACATCGTAATTTTTTTATTTTAGAACCATAAAATGGAAGACAACAATATAAATGTGATGAAATAAAATAATAGTAATTTTTCATAACCTACTATTTTGACGAATTTATTTGATCACTTGTTATCAGCTCTTTATGATATTGATTTGAAAAATAAATTATTTATGATAATTTGACGATTTTTTCCTCTTACCACAATTTTTCCGGTCATTAAAAATGCTGTGTTGCTCTCTTTGTTCAGTGCCTACGTTTACCGTATACGCCATCTCCGTCGCGTTCACACAACTTGCCAAACCGTAATTAACCGCGTCTTACATTTCTTGTTCTAGAAACTTTATTTTTGAAACGCGACTAGGGGTTATGCGAGATCATATTGTCTTAATACTTGAGGCTATCGATCTACATAAAAAAGAATAAAATCCATATCGTAAAAAATGAAATGACACCTATTTGAACATGAAACTTTACTGATTTTAATAGATGTGACTAACAAAATAGTGCATATAGGATTTGTTTGTGTATATTCTCTCGTATCATAAAAAGGATATTGATTCTCCAATTATTGCTTTTTCGAGCAAAATGAAAATCCACGCTGTGCGTTACTTGAGGCCAGAGAAAAAAAATATTGTTTCTGAAGCCGCGCGCTCTTTGGAAATAGCGATTTTTCAGATTAAAGGGCCCACAAATTTTTTTGGTACCACCAAAAAAAGTCATAAAACGAGATTATGGTAGTTCAAAATTTTTTTCGTATTTTTCTACTAAAGAAAATTTTTGGCAACTTATCGAGCTCTTTCGCCACATATCGAAACCGCTACACAAGCGCTGACGACCATCTGTTTATGAGACTTTGAATTTGTTATGGTTTTCAGTCACGTCTCGGTCAAGTTAATGGGCTATAAAATTTTGTTTTCGGTTTCAAATGTTCGTTAGGCTGTGGTTCACCCAGACATTGTGGCGCCAATTTCCTGTATGTTTGGTGATCCAATTAATTTAAAATCTGGGCGGAAACTGACCTAGTCAACTCTTTACGGCAGCCTTAAATACGACCCGACCCAAAAAGTTTTATCTTTTTGCGAGCGGGCGGACCGTGGTTCTTCCGAATGATTCTAATGCAATTTTGCGGTCTTTCGCACGCATGTTCAATAGACACGACAATCCAGTCTGTCGAAGAAGAATAATTCTCCACATTTAAAGAAAATTTCATAGATTTTTTATCTTATTTGAATTAATCTCTGCACATCAAAATGCATACAGTGAGAAAAAAACGCATCAAAATAAATATGTATATTAACGTTTATTTGTTGTTTCAGGTCATGATCTCCCCAATCTTGGCTGGTCTCGCCGTTGGCATAGGAGTGCCGATTTTGCTCTTCTACGTCTATGGTGTTGTTCCTGTCTCCTTGTGCCGCTCCGGTGGTTGTGGAGGTTTATCGACCAACGACGACTCAACTATCGTGACGACCAGAGCACCGGACGCTTCTTCAATTGACGCAGTCAGTGCGAAAATTGGGAATCCGTCCATTGGTGAAGCGAGTCTTTCTTTGGCCAGCGGCAGTCAAGTTCTTCGAGACGTCGATCGAGAATCTGCCAGTACTGTAGCTTTGGCCGGAAGTGTCGGAACTGCCGGTCACCGTCTCGAAGTTCAGGCCGATTTGGCATCGGCACAAAGGTTCAGCATGAGTAGTTTAACCGAATCGGCCAATGTGAGTCTCGGTGATGACGGTGGAGCTTCTACTAGGGCCTTGGCTGGTTCTATGTTGAACTATAAGGTAAGCTGTGAAGTTGGAAAAATTTTGTTGAATTAATCAATTTGTTTCGTAGACTAACGGCAGCGATTCCTGCAGTTGTGTAACAACTGAAGACTGTACTTCGGAAAGAGTACGTTTTGATGACAACGTCAGCTTTATTGCATCCCAGGCCGAAAAGACGAGTATTGGCAGCAGTTGCAGCTTCCGGGCTCGATGCACAACGAAACCGTCTTTGGCGAGATCGGATCGTGTTTACGATACTTTGAGTAATGATAGCATTTACGTTGACATGGCTGTTTCGGAAGAAAAACCTAGGAAATCTCAAGCGGCTATTTTAAGAAGTCAGTTCTTTTATTCAACGTTTAATGATAATAAGCCAACTACTAAAAGTTTGGACGATAAAACTATTATTGAGGTTTCAAATGAGACGCTCGATAAACAATCTTTGTCTCTTATTTGCGAGCCGACTCAAGAAACTGCTAAGGCTTTACCGATTAAAGCCTCATCTTCTTTTATTCTCGAAACCTCAAAGTTATAGCTACCTAACGTAGAAATTCTTTTTTAAAAGACTGATGTGCATAAAATGTCTAATTTATTTTATATGTAGCTATAAAATAATATCTGGCTTAAACGTGTATGTCTGTATGTTAAAGATGTATCATTTTGGTTTCAATACTTTTTATCTACTTTTTCCTTTATCTGTACATAGGGAATTTACAAGCATAGTTTATTTTAACGTATTCTTAGTATAAATGTTTATATTCAGGCTCAGTTTCGAATGTTTTGTTGAAATCGCTGTTTTTTTTTTTAATATAATCTTAAACAAGATGTATTGAATTTCAAATAAACTACCGTCTAATACTGTTCCTATTTTGCTGAAAATACCTACACGTGCTTGCCTACGGTCCTGCAGTTGATCCAACTTGGGTGCTGTCTGGGATAACAATTATAGAAGTCAAGTAACTCGTAGAGAAAAGAACTTCTAACAAAGTTATGTGTCTAACGGGTGCGATAAGCTTAAACTAAGTGCAGCGGATTACCAAAACTCAATTGCAAATGACAATTTTGTTTATTTGAAACTTATTTCATATATTTTACACCACAACGACTATTAGCAAGCTAGCAAAACACCTTTGACACCACTGACAGTTGGCAACCGTCAAATACATGTTCAAGAAAAACCAATTGAAGTACGTTATACGTTCACAATTTTCATTTCGTTACGTCATGAAGTACATCGCGGCAGATATAAGTTTTAATATAAATTTATAAAAAATAATAATAGTTATTTATGTATCAAGGGAATCAACACCGATTTTAATTCTGACAGTGTAAGTAATGCACGAGGCGAAGCCGAGGGTCTACACTATTTGGAGCCTGTAGTGGGATCCTCGAAAAAGCGATAGCGATCGAGTCGCTTCTAAGCAACCGAAAACGGTTGCATTGGCTAGATATCAGCCGAGTCGCTATGGATTTCCATCGGTTAAACAGAGAGTTCCAAGAGGCTATCGCTTTTTTTGGTATTCCGAAGGTGCGTCCCTATGAATGGCATTGGTAGATGACGGCTTAGGGGCTGGATTTTCAGATATTTTTAGGTACAAGTGGAAGGGTTATAGCCTCCGGCATCCAAGTTTACCTGTTCTTGGTAGAAATCATTTCTACAAGTTGGAAAGTGCTGCTTTAAAAGCGATTCTTCAGGATACTGCATATTTATTGTTATTTGGAGATTAACAAGAGGTTTTTAAATAATCTTTATCTTGTTGTTGATAATATGTACCGATATTATTACTTTTGTAGGTAAAAAATAACAATTTTTATTTCCGAAACCATTTTTAAATGATCTCTAGATTATTTGAATTTCTTCTTCGAAACGTGCTTGCAAATTTTACAAAATCTTAATCTCGACAAACATTTTAATTATTTCCTTGAATAAACATTATATCCCAGTCAACTTGGACATTTGTAATTAATTACATTCAGAAAAAATATCTGTAAACAAAAGTCCTAGGTACAATCAGAATTTCGAAATTTTGATTTCTGGGGCCGTAGTATTTCGTAAAAATGCAACAGCCAAGTTGATTCATGGAATACCTCCCTTGCCTCAGATAATTTTCAACAAAATACTACGGCCCCAGAAATCATAATTTCGAAATTCTGAAGAGACCGCCGTAATCTGAAAAATTTTCTGCGTACAACGGTATAAAAAAAGTTGAAGTTTTATTGTCAACTTTTTACAATTTTGAATGAATCACCGTGTACCCGCGTACGGGGTGAGCCAAAAAAATTCAAATTTTTTTGAAAAGTAGGTCTTAATGGTTCGATCATATCCTCGGAAGCTCAAATTCAAATTTTTTATTTTTTGGGCGGGAAAAATTCGACCACAAGTGATGGTCCACCCGGTATATCTACATTTTCCCAAAATAGGTTCGGAGCCCACGCTAAACTGAAGGATATCTGTCAATAAAGGAATCTCTTAATTACAATTAACTTGTATTTTAATTGTAAAGGTCTGAAATAATAAACAAATTTAGCCTAAAAATGTACTTATTTTCTACAATCGTGCTAAAATTTGACTATGGTTACTAAAATCTTTGAGAAAAATTCTCTCCTTTCTACTTTTGCTAAAAAGTCACATTTTCCATTTGTTTTTGTCAGTTGATAAATGGGGTAATACAATGGCAGTAAAGAATTAATGGTGTTTGAGAATTGAGATTATTTTAAGGAAAATTTTTAATAGGTCGTATTTAACAGTCTACCAAATTTACCCAATATTTTCATACAAAAAAATACTTTCATTTCCCAAAAATACTAAATGCTCACCAAAATTAAGAAAATACATAATCTTAAAGCGACAACCAAATATTGACATAATGCTGGCCTCTTATATATTTTGTTCGCCAAAATAACTTTTGTTGACCATAAATACTAAATGTTCACCAAATTTTATTCCGCATTTAATTCTAACATAATACCCAGATATTTAATTTTCGACAGTGTCTTATATTATTTAGCAGTTAAAAATACTATTTGTTGATCAAAAATACACAAGCAATAAAATGTTGTGCAAATGGTAAATAATTTTATGCAAAATTATAGATGTAGATGTGCTAGGGCAAGGAAAATAAGAGTAAAATTAGAAGTAGTTTGCACAAAAAAAGATATTAATTTCCGTAATATATAAATGTTTTGCTGTAATTGGCTTGCATTATGTAAAACGTAAAACTTCTTTTAGTGGTAATTTTTAATCGTGCTTTGCTTTTAACAAAAAATTACAGGGCTTTGAGCTGACCTTGTACAAAACTTTATTTGCGTGCCTCTTGTCTGGAAACGCAAGCGGCAAGGAAAGATGCGCGAGCATATTTTGTTTTTGGAGTAATAAAATAATTATTTGACGCACAAATAGTTTTTTTGAGAAACCCTAAATATAAATGGATAGCGCAAATATTTATTATGTACAGCACGGACGCGTAACTTGAGCGTTCTAAATTTGGTGAACATTTAGTAAATTTGATAGACATATAGAATTTAAAATGTAAGCAATGGTAAAACAATACGCAGCATAGTTATTTTAATGGTGATGTTCTCATTTTCTAATGTATAATAATTTGTGTTTTATTTAGATTTTTTGATGCTCATTAAATTTTCTGGTGGACAGTGCAAGGGATGTATAGTTTAATTTGGTGTACATTATAATTGTTCCCTTTTCTAAATGCCCATATAAACACAATTGAAGCAAGTAAATATCAATAGAAATGGGTGAAAATAACTACAACGAAACCAACTTGGGCATACCTTTGGCTATTACTGCAAGAGCTAAAAATGTTACTGCCAATTTACTTCCGGAGAAATCGAAAAATGTGTATAAATCAGCATTTTTTTTACTTTACCACCACTTTACTACTTTATTCTCCGGGAATAAAGTACCACATTATTAGTCAATAATGAGGGAATAAAGTGGCACTTTATTCCCGGTTGGGAAGAAAATTATATATCAAATTTCCCGGTATTTTACGTGATGAGCCAATCAGCAGTTACAATGCCACGAAACACGAAAGTAACCGAAGTTGTCAAACTCGAGCCGAGTTGAGTCGAGACCAGTCGAGACAACAACGGAACGGGGGAATTTGGTCGTATTCTTTTGGTAGCCCTGCAATTTTCCCCCAGTCTCAGTCTGTCAGCTGTCGTTGAAAGGAGACGGCAAGAAAGCCAAAATCTATTATTTATTACAATATTATCACATAACCTGCTTAAAAGGCACATTTTTTGAAATCGTATGAAAAACTTGAAATAGTGTACATTAATCAGTGCTAGAAGATGTTAACTTGAAACGGTAGAAGCGTTACAAGGGCTACTTGTAGGCAAGATCAAAATTTAAGTTTCTTCTAAATGTATTACTAACGAAATAATTGTAGATTTACGCAAGAATGGCTCCAGTACCGTTAGAGGGCCTACAGGCCTTAGTATCAAACCCCGCGACACAAGGTGGAAGTCTTGGCGGACCCCAAGAAGGTAATCGAGGTGGCATGATATCTCTTGCCAAATTGATCGACTACATCATTCAAAGAACCTACCATGAACTCACCGTATTAGCGGAACTGTACGTAGTTAATTAACTTCCTTCTTTACAATATCTCATAATTAACCGAATTGTAGATTACCTCGAAAAACCGACATGGAGCGCAAAATCGAAATTTACAACTTCGCCACAAGAACCAGACAGTTATTTGTCCGGCTATTAGCGTTGGTGAAGTGGGCCAATAGCGCTTCCAAAGTTGAAAAATCGGCAGTAACTACCTTTGAAATTTTGCCACTTGACTTTGATTAACCAAATGTTTTGCAGCGAATTATGGGCTTTCTGGATAAACAATCGTTATTATTTGTCGACACTGCAGATATGCTGTCTCGAATGGCCCGAGACACCCTCGTGCAAGCCCGCTTGCCAAACTTCCATATACCTGCAGCAGTTGAAGTACTTACTACCGGTACTTACGGCCGATTGCCTGCTTGTATACGAGAAAAAATTGTTCCTCCCGATCCAATTACAACAGCAGAAAAGCGAAACACTCTTCTCAAATTGAATCAAGTTATCCAACACAGATTAGTTACAGGAAATCTGCTGCCGCAAATGAAAAATTTAAAGGTAAATGCTTCAACCAAGCAAACACTATTATACAGGGTGGGGCAACAGTGCGTCCGACTTCGATAACTCGAGTTCTATATATAGAAATTTGATTTAGAAACACAAATGAACTAGAGAAAGAAGTCTATAACCAGAATTTTTTTTTAACATACAGGATGAGCCAAGACAATTATACAGGAGCAAGTGACATTTTTTTAAATGGAATGTGGTGTGTAAAAAAAGATTTTTCGGAGCCTTTTCCTAGACTCTGTTCAATCCGATATTATTGCTGACTATTTTCAAACCACTTGGATGTAGCGATTTTTTTTGTTCAAATAATGGCATGTGCAGATGCATGTTAAAAAAATCACTATAGTCACAATTATGAGTTTTAAGAAAAAATTATGTAAAGACTAGTTAGGAAACATCTGTGGACTGTCCTTGATCTATTTTAACTTTTGAAAAATTATACAGGGTGGCTAAATTTAATTTGTTAATTTAGAACTTTTTGAATTTAATTTTTTCAATTTTTTCAAATGGAACATCCTGTATATTTTTTAACGATATGATGTAGAAACTAAAAACGAACATTTTTTGTATGTACACCCTTATGGCTATTTGTAACCATTTTCGATTTATCGCCCAATAATTACAAAATTCAAGAATAATCCTAAAAAATTAGATTGTCTTTCAAATTACTCGACAGATAAAATTGTAATAAGTGCTCCAGATGTTTTGTTTATAAAAGCAGCATAAGTTTCTTTAGCAAGTTCAATTTATGTCTGTATCTTGATAATTTTTTGCATTTTATATTATCTGACAATGAAATACACATTAATCGTAGTTACCTGTCGTCAGTTGTCATTTTTGTGTCAATTTTGAAACATTTGAAGTTTTTTATCGAGTTATTTGGAAAACGATCTAATTTTTTAGGATTATTCTTAAATCTTGTAATTATTTGGCGATATTTTGAAAATGGTTACAAATAGCCATAGAGGTGCGCATACAAAAAATGTTCGTTTTTAGTTTCTACATCATATCGTTAAAAAATATACAGAATGTTCCATTTTAAAAAATGGAGAAGATTAAATTCAAAAAGTTCTAAATTAAAAAATTAAATTTAGCCACCATGTATAATTTTTCAAAAATTAAAATAGAACAAAAACATTCCACAGATATTTCTTAACTAGTCTTTACATATTTTTTTCTTAGAACTTATAATTGTGACTGTAGTGATTTTTTTAACATGCATCTGCAGATGCCATTAATTTAACAAAAAAAAACTTGCTACATCCAAGTGGTTTGGAAATAGTCAGCAATAATACTGGATTGAAAAGAGTCTAGGAAAAGGCTCTGAAAAATCTTCTTTTACACACCACATTCCATTTAAAAAAATTTCACTTGCCCCTGTATAATTGTCTTGGCTCACCCTGTATGTTCAAAAATAATTTCCGGTTATAGATTTCTTTCTCTAGTTTATCTGTGTTTTTAAACCAAATTTCTACCTATCATAGAACTCCAGCTATCGAAGTCGGACGCACCATTGCCCCACCCTGTATAGGGGCATTATACAGGGGCAAGTCGGACGCATTATTGCTCCACTCTGTATCTAATATACATATAATAATATAACATAAACAATGTTATTTCGTCATTTAGATTGAAAATGGTCGTGTCACTTTTCACGTGCAGCACGAATTTGAAGTTTCTTTAACAGTAATGGGAGACGGCACGAATATTCCGTGGAGACTCTTAGAAATTGACGTTTTAGTCGAAGACAAGGAAACTGGAGGTAAGTTTGTTTTTTTTAATACTTTTTGCTCAAAATGTTACAATTTTTTTTCTAGATGGTAAAGCACTTGTCCATTCTCTCCAAGTGCAGTATATTCACCAATTAATCCAAACACGTCTTGTCGATAATCCACAACCATTGACTGAGGTTTATAACTGTTTGCACTTTTTTTGTCAATCGTTACAACTTGAAGTGTTGTACTCACAAACGCTTCGTTTAATGAGAGATCGATTGGATGATCACATCCATGTTGATGAGTACGTACCTGGGAAGTGTCTTACAGTTTCGTATTGGAGGTAAGATTTTTGTTTGTGTACTGAACTTGTTTATGTTAACTGACAAGTTTAACGTTAGGGAGTTGACGAGCAAAGGAAAAGAGTCTACAAGCAAAGATCCCAGGTCCGAGTTGGGATATAGATTAACAATTCAGGTGGATGCCCATGATCCAGCGAGACCACTTGCCGTCATGCACGTGCCGTCTCTCGGAAATAAGGTAATATTTTCCTGGATGAGCCATGAACAATTTTTAGTAAAGAAGTTTCAATATTAAATATTTATACACACAGGGTATTTCAATGAGAACCGCCGGTACCTAATTGCGTATTTCCAATTGAGTTAAAAATTTGAAATTTGACAGAAATAAACTATAATTAATGCACTGCACTACAAGATGACATTATCGTTTTTTTCCTTTTTAAATGGTGTGAGTTTTTACTTTCGGACGCGATTTCATATCGAAATATTCATTTCATCTATTTAATTTTCTTCAAGTTCATGATCACGACCTCGAAATATTTTTATATCAAACCGTTATTGAATTACATGGATTTTTAAATTTCAGCGCTGAAGGGATTTTTGATTGGCAGCCTTGTGGCCGTAGTCCATTTGCCACATTAGATTTTATGATGGCCTCTGTACTGCAAAGATCGTTGAGTAGGTACCGCTATTAAGTCATAAATAACCGAACGGTTTAAGCGTCATTGTCATGAAATTTGACTGCTTTAATAAAGCAGTCGTGTCATAAATTCGTCAAAATCCCGCGAACTTCTTAAAAATACAATTAGCGACACTTCAACTACAAATTTCAAATTTTTAACAACAGGAACGTATACTTGGCGATATTATGAACATAATAATAATAAAAAAATAGGGAACAAATATAATGTACACCAAATTAAACCATACATCCCTTGCACTGTTCACCAGAAAATCTAATGAGCATCAAAAAATCTAAATGCAACCCAAATTATTATACATCAGATAATGAAAACATCACCACTAAAATAACTATGCTTCGTATTGTTTTACCATTGCTTACATTTTAAATTCTATATGTCTATCAATTTTACTAAATGTTCACCAAATTTAGAACGCTCAAGTTACGCGTCCGTGCTGTACATAATAAATATTCGCGTTATCTATTTATATTTAGTGTTTCTTAAAAAAAACTATTTGTGCGTCAAATAATTATTCTATTACTCCAAAAATGAAATATGCTCGCGCATCTCTCCTTGCCGCTTGCGCTTCCAGACAAGAAGCACGCGAAAAAAGTTTTGTACAAGGTCAGTTCAGGGCCCTGTAGTTTTTTTTTAAAAGCACGATTAGAAATTACCACTAAAGAAGTTTTCCGTTTTACATAATGCAAGCGAATTACAGCAAAGAATTTATATATTACGAAAATCAATATCTTTTTTTGTGCGAACCACTTCTATTTTTACTCTTATTTTCCTTGCCCTAGCACATCTACGTCTATAATTTTGCATAAAATTATTTACCATTTGCACAACATTTTATTGCTTGTGTATTTTTGATCAACAAATATTATTTTTAACTGCTAAATAATATAAGACACTGTCGAAAATTAAATATCTGGGTATTATGTTAGAACTAAATGCGGAATAAAATTTGGTGAACATTTAGTATTTATGGTCAACAAAAGTTATTTTGGCGAACAAAATATATAAGAGGTCAGCATTATGTCAATATTTGGTTGTCGCTTTAAGATTATGTATTTTCTTAATTTTGGTGAGCATTTAGTATTTTTGGGAAATGAAAGTATTTTTTTGTATGAAAATATTGGGTAAATTTGGTAGGCTGTTAAATACGACCCAAAAAAATAAATTGAAAATTTCTGAAAAAGCACTTTATGGCGTCCCGACGGCGCATGGAATTAATTGTGGACCAAACAGTTACGCTACATTGTAGCGCGTTAATTAAAGTTTATTTCTGCCGAATTTCAAATTTTTAACTCTATTAGAAATACGCTTTTAGGCGTAACATCCTGTATAAGAAAAATGTTTTTGTAGAACCAATCCTCCACAATAATATAAATTTGTTGACAGTTGTCATAAATAAAAACCAGTTTTAGTCAATTTTACCATTTAATAATTTTAAATTTTTCCAAAAGAAAATGTCAACAACAACAATTTAGAAAACATTTTTGAAATTATAGGAATGCGAAATAGCGGATCGCGCCATCAGGTCCGAAGTGCTGTCCATGGAACGTCTCCTGGTCCACACGATTTACGTCCGGACTCGCAGCCGTCTGAGCGACATCAAACTGGAAATCCAGGCAATGTTGAAAGAAGTCGATTGCAACCTTCAAGGATCACCTGCCATCTTGTCAGCTGCCATTCTTCAACCTTGTCTGCGTGCCGAACAACTTCTCATCACCGTAGATACTCACACTGGAATGTTGCAATGTCACGTACCCCAATACGATCCACCTTTAATTCCCGATCTCAACAACGCCCTCAACGGCGACCACAGCAAACTGACGGTTTTAATCAACGAACTGAGATTTTGGATCACGCAACGACGTTGCGAGAAAACGTTACAACACTTACCGGCGACGGCGCATGAAAGACTCCCTCTATTGCACCATTCCGATCATCCATTGACCAAAATCGGCAGGCACAGAATGTACGTTCAACTTCACAGACACCCAAATGTTGTTCTGGTAAGTATTATTGCAACTTTTCTAATCAGTTCTACAGTCAGTTTCAAAAGAAATTTTTATTTCACACTTTTAAAATTTAAATTTCTTCTACAGATGATGTACTAGGTAAAGGATGCATGCATATGCTCCATAGTTTCATATGCTTAGCATAAATATGAATTTTAATGTATGTGTTGGTTTTATGTGGAAGATAACGAGTTTAACAGGTGGACATTACTTTTGAACTCGACTGTACATCCTGATTATTTAAAAATGAAACACTTGAATCACTGGCTTGACTGATTCGGCAACATAGCAAGGTCTGGTAAGATTGAAGGCACCGAGCTTTACCGAACCGACCCGAACGCCGGCATTAAATGATCTATGCAGTGTTGCCAAATCAGCCAAACCAGCGATTCAAGTGTTTTATTTTCAAATAATGTGAGTGTACATTGGATGTTGGTAAAAATCATTATTTCTAAAGAGTAATTATTTGTTTACTGTACTTGTAAAAAGACAATATCGTGACATTGTGAAGTGAAGTAAAGAAATAAAAACGAATACAGAACATTTGAAGACAAATAATTGGTTTAAACAATTTTTTTTATCGTTTATACGGTTTAAGGCCGTGTTCTTAATTTAATTAACTTAGTTAAATGAGCACTAGAGGGCACTGGACACTATTTATTTTTTATAGGAATCTGTACCCTCTAAAGTATCGTTTACATAAACTTTGGTGTAACTCTAACGTTAATGTTGAAGCTTTGGCTATACATTTTGTGCAAACTGTTTAAAATTAAACTTTTGTTAGCAACAGTAGTGGGGGTTTACGTCATTTGCGCTCAAACGAATCAAATTTCGAGATTTTGGCAACACTGTCGAGAACGATGACGTTGCCGGTTTTCCTGGTGTCCTTTCCCTCTCTTTTTGTCCTATCCCTGTCTTACACATTGCAAGATGCAGGAGCGCAAATGACGTCATAAAATTTTGGATGAAAATTGCATATTTTAATGTTAGAGGTTGAAGAAACTATTTCGGTTTAATTCGAATAATTGTTGCTCTTTCAGATTGTTGAATTGAAGGAAAAGGAAGGTTGTCCTTGCGAGGTCGATTGTGCATTCTACATGACGGTGGTGAAGCCCTCCAGTATCGAAGACAATCCCGACGACGACAGCATCGAAACGGAAATACCTAAAGTGTATCTGAAAGTTCAAACTTTAATCGAATTCGACACTTTCGTAGCCACACACGGCCCCTTTACTTGCATAGATGGCGGCACTGACGGTGACCACACGGAATTCGGCAGTTCGAAACGTAAAGGGGGCATTAAACCGGAACCGCCGGCCAGACGATCGAAACAACCTGCTTATTTCATTGCTGAATTAGCTCATGTCGTCGCCATGTGCGATGAAAGATTACCGTATGTCACATTGGCAAATGAGGTAATTCCGCGTATTTAAATATTGTTGCAAGAATTCATTTTTTTTTCTCCATCGACAGTTGACAAAGCGCAACATTTTCCATCAAGGACTCCAGGTGGAAGCTAACGCTACAGGTCTCGTATTAAAGTTGATTCAGTTTCCACCACCTACAACTGAAATAGGGCAATCGCCTTCGTGGCATGCGTTACTTAAACGGCTTCTATCGGTTTCGATACGGGTGTTGAGTAAAGGACATGTTAAGAGTTGGATGACAGAGTTCGTGTTCTATTCGACGCCACTTTCGAGCACTCACCCAAAAGAACAAGGTATGTATTAGTTTGGGCAAACGGAGATTTGGCGGTGCGACGAAACGAAGGACACTGTGCCGATAAACCAGCCACTGGCGTTAGACTCGGTCGAGACGACCGCGCAACTTTGTGGGTAGAAAAGGGAAATGCTGAACATTTACTGGATGTACTCCATACTATCCAACAGAACTGTCGCATCAAACTCGGGTTCCGATGAGTTGTATGAAAATAGAGAAGTTTCTATTTTTGTTTGACAATTTGATTAGTTATTGCAAATGGGTCGACAAGCTATCGCTGAAGTACCAAACCTGAAAAAACTTCTTAAGTTAAAATGAATGAACTCATAAACTCAACACAAATCTCCAAAAAAATACAGTTTAGTGGTTTGGGGTATGTATTCGCCCCATGTTTGGGATATACAGGGTGGGGCAATAGTGCGTCCGACTTTGATAACTGGAGTTCTATGATGGGTTGAAACTTGATTTAAAAACACAAATAAACTAGAGAAAAAAGTCTATAACAGGGAATTATTTTTGAACATACAGGGTGAGCCAAGACAGTTATACAGGGGCAAGTGACATTTTTTTAAATGGAATGTGGTGTGCAAAAGAAGATTTTTTGGAGCCTTTTTCTAGACTCTTTTCAATCTAGTATTATTGCTGACTATTTCCAAACCACTTGGATGTAGCGATTTTTTTTGTTCAAATAATGGCATTTGCAGATGCATGTTAAAAAAATCAGTACAATGACAATTATGAGTTTTAAGAAAAAATTATGTAAAGACTAGTTATGAAACATCTGTGGTATGTCTTTGAATCGTTTTAACTTTTAAAAAATTATACAGGGTGGCTAAATTTAATTTTTCAATTTAGAACTATGAATTTAATTTTCTTCCTTTTTTCAAATGGAACATCCTGTATATTTTCTATCGGTATGATGTAGAAACTAAATATAAACATTTTTTGTATTACCCCTATGGCTATTTGTAACCATTTTCGATTTATTGCCCAATAATTACAAATTTTAAATTACTCGACAGATAAAATTGTAATAAGGTCTCCAGATGTTTCGCTTATAAAAACAGCATAAGTTTTTTTATTAAGTTCACTTTATGTTTGTATCTTGATCATTTTTTGCATTTTATATTATCCGACAAGAAATACACATTTATCGCAGTTACCTGTCGTCAGTTGTCATTTTTGTGTCAATTTTGAAACATTTGAAGTTTTTTGTCGATTTATTTGGAAAACGATCTAATTTTTTAGGATTATTCTTGAATTTTGTAATTATTTGGCGATATTTTGAAAATGGTTATAAATAGCCATAGGGCTGTGCATACAAAAAATGTTCGTTTTCAGTTTCTACATCATATCGTCAAAAAATATACAGAGTGTTCTATTTGAAAAAATGAAGAAAATTAAATTCAAAAAGTTCTAAATTAAAAAATTAAATTTAGCCACCCTGTATAATTTTTCAAAAGTTAAAACGGATCAAAGACATTCCACAGATGTTTCCTAAGTAGTCTTTACATATTTTTTTCTTAGAACTTGTAATTGTGACAGTAGTGATTTTTTTAACATGCATCTGCAGATGCTATAATTTAAACAAAAAAAATCGCTACATCCAAGTGGTTTGGAAATAGTCAGCAATAATATTGGATTGAAAAGAGTCTAGGAAAAGGCTCCGAAAAATCTCTTTTTACACACCACATTCCATTTAAAAAACTCTCACTTGCCCCTGTATAATTGTCTTGGCTCACCCTGTATGTTCAAAAATAATTTCCGGTTATAGAGTTATTTCTCTAGTTTATCTGTGTTTTAAAATCAAATTTTTACCTATCATAGAACTCGCGCTATCGAACTCGGACGCACTATTGCCCCACCCTGTATAATATTTAGAAAATGTAGGAGATTATTAGACTCCTATTTTTTATTTTCTAAGGTTAATATTACGCCCAGAAGTATTTTTTTAATTTCTGGAGTGGGTGATTTGTGACGTAGATGGCTCGGGTGCGGCGTAGTTCTAAAAGAAATCGTATGATGGCGCCACTCAAAAATCTCAAATCTTAAACCGCCGCCAATAGTTGCGATCAGACAAATAAGTGTGGAGGGTTGTTGCTCGGATCAATATCGATTTTTGTGATTGTGTCAGAATCGTTAGCGAAACGTAATTGTATCTGAATCCACCTTACACATGTAGCGCACTCTAATGGCAGCGCAGCATAGTATCTGAAACGAGAATCCATTCAATATAGGTGTGAGTCTCGGATATGTGGGACAGATACGTCATCAATGACACCATTTGCAAATATTAACGAAAATTAAAAACAAAAAAAAAAATGGGAAAAAAAATTTTGTTTTTTTTAGTTACATATTTGCATACATCTAGAGATTAAAAATCGCAATAATTTTTTTAGGCAAGTATCCTAATGATTTAAAAATAATGTATACCGTCTATGATGTTCTTGCACAACCAAAAATATCTGACTTTAGTTCAGCTATTACCTGCAAGGTGGCGCACTTGTTGGTTACGGTGTGACGCATTACTCTAGAAATGATTGACAGGTCTCTTTTTAGCTGGCGCCTACTCTAGTTACATTCTTGAATTGTATTTGCAGGATCCCGCCGCCCCGTATACTTCCAATATGACATGACCACAGTGGACACTACTTCAAAAACTGTTGATTGTCTTCTTAGCGACTGGGGTCAAATTGTGCATTTGTACACCATCGTGCATGATCTGAGTGAATATTTAAAAATAGGTAACGCCACCGACCTCTCATGGAGAGACCCGTTTTACTAAACAAAAATTAATTTTCAGACAAATACAACCTTTCTAACATGTTCAGTATTAAATCGTTCAATTATAGCAAGTTAGTTTTAAATTACGGTCCCGACAAAGGCGCCATGGTCTCAATCAATTGGAACAGCACGGAAAAGGCTTTCAAACTAGCCTTTGGTGCCACCAATAACGCAATAAACGCCCATTCGCTCATCAGGGAACAGCTGGAATCTCACTTGAACGAACATCGAAACCTCGCCCAAATCATACAGTTGTTGTATGAAACTTACGAACCTTTGATTTCGTTCAGTAAATTACCGACACTTCCACAGCTAGGCGTTCACAATACTGTAATTATTAAGGGTTTCGCCTCCTGGCTGTTGTTTATTTTTTTGTTTTTAGCGACCCCAAGTACCTGTTCAAACATTCACTATTATGGCACAATCCTGCACTTTGATTCGTTTAGCTTATCAAGGCATGTATTGTTTGGAATTGAGGATTCGCGGCGCCGGTTTGGTATCACTGCGTGACGGCGCTTACAGCAGATTCGACCGCAGCAACGTTGTCGACGTTTTTTCCCCAACCCAAGGTCTAAAGGCTTTCCTATCGAAATACGTGGATGAAACCGCAGTGTTTAGACGCCGATCTCAATCCGAAGACGACAACCCACCATCCCCCATATCGATGGAAGTCGAGGGTGGCGGATTTTTAGGCACGTTCAATTTTTTTTAGAAAACTTTGAAGAGTAGTTACGTTTTATTTTTGTTTAGGTCACCATCGAGGACCTCAATCGCCGGCGGGTACTCGCGAACCCGGCCTTCGATTTCATCCCCCTCTGACACCGCCTTCCGGTTCGAACCCCCACACTCCCGCCAGTCCTCACACCTCAAACATCAATCAATCGACGACTCACAGCAATTTCGGTTCGAGTCCCGCCACATCTTTCAATTTGGCATCACCCACATCTCTTCCGGCCAATATCAATCCGAGTCCTATGCCCCATCCCAGTCCCGGGGGACTGGTCGCCAATTCGCCGCTAAATCCGCAATTGCCCAGTCCGGGGGGCGGGTTGCTCTCGAATTCGTCGCCGGGACCGGTGTCCACCAATTTGCCCGGACATTCGCCCGTCAGCAGCTTCATGCAAACAGGTAAGAACCGACGATAGTTTAACCGATTCACCTTGAGTTCGTTGCGAGACAATTTTGCCTCCTGGACTGAAAGTAACTCTGGACGTTACTGACAGTTGTCAACGGTCAAATGCGCGTTCAAACGAAACAAATGGGAGTAAATTTTGAGCGACATGCCGCGACGGAACACTGTCGTCACATTCAATTATTCAATTGTTTTAAGGTCATACCGATGGCAGTCCATTTCCGTCATCTCAGAGTATGGCATCGCCCGCCGCTTCGAACTGGCCGGGTTCGCCGAGTATGCCGCGGCCCTCTCCTGCCCGACCGGGGCAATCGCCGGGTGGTCACCCGATAATGCACAGTCCCCAATCGGACATGAAGACCAGCAGTCATTTGTCTCGAGTGCTTCCTCAGAGGTCTTGGGCTGGGGCAGTGCCCACTTTGTTGACGCACGAGGCTTTGGAAACTCTCTGTTGTCCGACCATGCATCCGCAAGGTCTTCCGGGTCCGGAACTGGCGCCGTTAGAGAGGTTTCTGGGTTGCGTCTACATGAGGAGACAATTGCAGAGGTTCATCCATACCGAAAATTACGTAAATAATTTCGATTGACGAATCGAATCGGCGAAATTTCATTGAAACTTGTTGCAGCTGACAGCTATACCGAACACCGAACCGGGCGTGATTCATTTTAAAGTTTCCGAAGCGTTGCAATGTCGGATCGGTTTGAATCCGCAACATTTGCAAAGTTTACATTTGAAAATTACACCGTTGCCGGAACACAAAGACGTGTGGAGTCCGGAAGAGTTGCAAGTTTTGGAGAAGTTCTTTGACACTAGAGCCGCTACGCCCCCGTACAAACCGACTTCTATGTTCACGTTTTGTACTATGTTGAATGTTCCGCTGAATGTTCTTAAAGATTTTATTCAAATTATGAAATTGGAATTAATGCCGGGCCTCATCCAGCAGCAAGGCATGAAATGGTCGGTCCAATGGATGTTGAGGATTCCACCCTCCGCCACGCCGATTGTGCCGATCGGAATGTCGGGCGTTTTGGTCTATCGGGCAAAGATACTTTTCTTCGTAAATATTGTTTTTGTTAACTAATTTTACGTTACTTATAAATGTTGTTTCAGCTGCAAATAACGAGAATTGGGGTGCCGTATCCGGCAAATTTGGAACCTCCGTCCCTCGTCCTGCCCTTCATTTACGATATCAACACGAACATAACGCAGTTGGCGGAAAAAAGAGAGGCCGGTGCTGTGCCAGGAATGGCGGCTGCTAGTCAGTTACTCAAACATTTTACTCAATTTCAATCGAATATTTCCGAATGTTCGATATTTCCTGCTTTGAGGGAGCTTCTTGTGAACTTGGTGTTACCGTCAGAACCCCAGCAACCGAGTCCGGCACCAGGTGGCGTTCCTCAGATACAATCGCCCGCTATGCAAATGCCTCAAGGGGGGCAACCAGGGTATCCGGTCAACATGCCCATGGGCATGATGGGACCTCAGTAAATATTAAAAGCAAGTCTTAATCGTTGTTTTTGTCTTGTAAATATTTTTTTAAGCAAAAGTACATATGTAGTAAGTAGACAAGGATTTGGTTTTATTTGGGAGTTGAGACAATACTCTGCAACAAATAATAATGATTTATTGTACTGAAGTGAACATTCTTAAAAAAAAATTTACTAATTTTTCTGAAAATTTGCATTCACTGAAAATATTTCACACAGGTACTTATCTACGAAAAATAGTAAAAAAAATTATTGGAAAGAAAAAATCTGTGGTAAAGTTTGTCGTGATATTAATTACAAATGTAACAATTTTAATATTCAATGAACATTCATTATTAAACTATTACATAATTGAAACGATAAATAATAACAATAATGGTCGTCTTCAGCGGCCTACTAATAATAGTTTAGAAGGAACTAAAACTACCTATCGAATTTCGTGTCATCAGGAAGAAATCAAAACTAGTTTTGTTGGTACCTGAAGACTGAAGCGTTATTAGATGGGAATTGAACACACTCTAAGGGGTTTTATAAAAATTGGCAATTAATTAATAGTGACGGCAGCCAGTTGATGTCCCGTTTGTTTTTTTACAATTTATTATTGCTAATTACCAAAAGAATTAATTTTATATGCTTCTACGTCGCATAACGTTGGTTTGTTTTTAGCCTTAATTTTTTGGCCACTTACGAATAACCTATACAAGAAACTATGTAATAGTATTTTTATACGGATAAGCTACTTATACATCTTATTTCGCTAAACAATCATAGTTAGTAGTACATTTTTGGCTTAAAAACAACCGTACCAGATTATTCAGTCAATTTCAGATCTATTGTCGAGTTCAAAAGGCACATTTTTTTATAATACTGTTTCATTTAGTGGCGCTGCAACTACATAATTTAAATGTACCTAAACAAGTTATGTGTAATAATAAATGAGTGACTCAATGAATAAATGTTTCGAATGCGTAAACTATTTACAAGTGTTATATAAAATCTCTCAACATTTACAAAATGCTTTAGTAGTACGACTAGATTATAAAAACAAACGCAGGTAATTAATTCAATGTGTAACTAAACATTTCGTAGTGAATTACTTTACTTTCTATATGGAGCTAAAGATTTGGAAAGGCAAAAAGCTAAAAATATGCCTACCAATTCTAACACACCAAGACCGATGGCTACTCCAATAACTATGTCGACATGCGACATAATCCAGTTCATTACGGCTGTGTAACATCCCTGAAACAAAACAAACATTAAGTAGTTTTTTTTTTCAAGACAATATTCATAATGTTTGACGCGAGATCATTTCTAGTATTTTGCAGAGTAATTGCACTACATCATCTCGAGCAGCCGTTTAAGGGGCTGTAACTTCCTCTCACACTCAAAGACTAGAGAGATAAAATTAGCTTCTGGAAAAATTAACATGCCTTCTAGCGACTGGGCTATTCTTATGGCTAGTTAACTTTCCATTAAAGATGAAATTAACTGTCTTAAGCTCGTTATGAGAGACCTAATACGTCAATAACGAGTGTTTTTGTCTTACTTTTTTGTAATACGAGTTGACATCGTTGGGCTTGGTCACGCAAGCTGGAGCGAGGGGTTCGAACTTCAGGGGATCATCGGTTAGGACGCAGCATGATTCCGGCACGACTTTACCATTACCGATCCATTTGGTGCTCGATTGAAAATCGGTGTAATTATTGACACCGCAACACCGCAATTTCGCTTGTAGATGATCCCACATCAGGGTCACAGCATCTTTTTCGTCCGGCGTTGAATAGTATTTTTCTATCGTTGTTTTCAACACCAATTTCGTCTGTTCCTCAGCCTGTAACGGAAACGATAACATTGAAAGATAAGGTGGTGACGGGGACGTGGTGTTCCTTACCTTCGCTTTGTAGGCGACTGCTAGACATCCAGCGGTTACCTCCAATATCAAAATGACCAGAAGACATAAACCGTACTGAAATTTTAAAATAATAATTAATTATGGGTCGTATTTAACAGTCTACCAAATTTACCCAATATTTTCATAAAAAAAAATACTTTCATTTCCCAAAAATACTAAATGCTCACCAAAATTAAGAAAATACATAATCTTAAAGCGACAACCAAATATTGACATAATGCTGGTCTCTTATATATTTTGTTCGTCAAAATAATTTTTGTTGACCATAAATACTAAATGTTCACCAAATTTTATTCCGCATTTAATTCTAACATAATACGCAGATATTTAATTTTCGACAGTGTCTTATACTATTAGCAGTTAAAAATACTATTTGTTGATCAAAAATACAGAAGCAATAAAATGTTGTGCAAATGGTAAATAATTTTATGAAAAATTATAGATGTAGATGTGCTAGGGCAAGGAAAATAAGAGTAAAATTAGAAGTGGTTTGCACAAAAAAAAATATTGATTTCCGTAACATATAAATGCTTTGCTGTAATTGGTTTGCATTATGTAAAACGTAAAACTTCTTTTAGTGGTAATTTCTAATCGTGCTTTAAAAAAAAATTACAGGGCCCTGAACTGACCTTGTACAAAACTTTTTTTGCGTGCCTCTTGTCTGGAAGCGCAAGCGGCATTGAGAGATGCGCGAGCATATTTCATTTTTGGAGTAATAGAATAATTATTTGACCCACAAATAGTTTTTTTTGAGAAACACTAAATATAAATGGATAGCGCGAATATTTATTATGTACAGCACGGACGCGTAACTTGAGCGTTCTAAATTTGGTGAACATTTAGTAAAATTGATAGACATATAGAATTTAAAATGTAAGCAATGGTAAAACAATACGCAGGATAATTATTTTAGTGGTGAGGTTCTCATTTTCTGATGTATAATAATTTGGGTTTCATTTAGATTTTTTGATGCTCATTAAATTTTCTGGTGGACAGTGCAAGGGATGTATGGTTTAATTTGGTATACATTATATTTGTTCCCATTAATTATTAGTTTTTAATAATTTTAGATATTTAATTGTATCATGTATTAAAGCTGTAATTTACTAATAACAAAGATATTTCGGTTGATTCACTTTAGCTGACACACCCAGTATAGTACAATCAATTTTTCAAGAAACTACATATTTGGTAACTTTCAAGAACAACGACTTTTTGGAATTCTTTGTGTTATGAAGAAATTAAGAAGCTTTAAAAAAAAAACATCTTCTGTTGCCAAACTCATTCATAAAAATATAAAACAAATGTTAATATAAAAACTCAAAACGTGGTTTAGTTCAAAGACACAATCTATTGCGGTTCGTCATATCGGATGTGCAAATTAAAAGCAGTGAACCCTTTGACTGCTGAAATAAATTGATTTCAATTAATGTGGGTGCCTGTTTATTGAGCTCAAGAGCGGGTCTCAGTCGATACATAAGTTTCCATGTAATTTCGTAGTAACCAACCATTTAACCAAAACGTGCTTATTGAAATGAAACCACGCACATTTCTGATATTGCAACAATGTTTTCTAATAATTATTAGTTACTTAGAAAGTTTATAGCACAAAATGCTCCTGGTAACAATAAAATTTATTTTACAATAGAAACAATTAATACAGATTACTTAGCATTTAATACATTTTGCGAATGTCAGCAGGGACAAATCTCTAATTTTATTTTGTACTTGTGGAAGTATTTAAACAGCCGTTAACAATTTATGCTCGCATTTAAATTGGTGTATGTACCTGATTATGTAATGAGTGGTTTTTAACTGTCCACCAAATTTATCCAATATTTTCATACAAAAAAATACTTTCATTTCCCAAAAATACTAAATGCTCACCAAAATTAAGAAAATACATAATCTTAAAGCAACAACCAAATATTGACATAATGCTGACCTCTTATATATTTTGTTCGCCAAAATAACTTTTGTTGACCATAAATACTAAATGTTCAGCAAATTTTATTCCGCATTTAATTCTAACATAATACCCAGATATTTAATTTTCGACAGTGTCTTATATTATTTAGCAGTTAAAAATACTATTTGTTGATGAAAAAATACACAAGCAATAAAATGTTGTGCAAATGGTAAATAATTTTATGCAAAATTATAGATGTAGATGTGCTAGGGCAAGAAAAATAAGAGTAAAAATAGAAGTGGTTTGCACAAAAAAAGATATTGATTTCCGTAATATATAAATTCTTTGCTGTAATTAGCTTGCATTATATAAAACGTAAAACTTCTTTTAATGGTAATTTCTAATCGTGTTTTAAAAAAAATACAGGGCCCTGAACTGACCTTGTACAAAACTTTTCGTGTGCCTCTTGTCTGGAAGCGCAAGCGGCAAGGAAAGATGCGAGAGCATATTTCATTTTTGGAGTAATAGAATAATTATTTGACGCACAAATAGTTTTTTTCAGAAACACTAAATATAAATGGATAGCGTGAATATTTATTATGTACAGCACGGACGCGTAACTTGAGCGTTCTAAATTTGGTGAACATTTAGTAAAATTGATAGACGTATAGAATTTAAAATGTAAGCAATGGTAAAACAATACGCAGCATAGTTATTTTAGTGGTGATGTTCTCATTTTCTGATGTATAATAATTTGGGTTTCATTTAGATTTTTTGATGCTCATTAAATTTTCTGGTGGACAGTGCAAGGGATGTATGGTTTAATTTGGTGTACATTATATTTGTCCCAAATATAATTGTCAATTTTTACGCGCCAGTGGTTACATTAATATCATAATAAGAAAATGACAGTATGAATAAATAAACTCAACAGAAAGTTAGCTTACCGTGGTTAAGAGACATTGGGATTCCCTTAAAGCTCCGCAATAACCCAAAAAACTAACAATAAACATAAACGCTCCGACAGCTATCAAGATGTAGGAACCTTGCTCTATCACTGCCGGTTGGGTGAATTGCTGAAAGAAAAAAAAAATTAATTAACATAAAATATGCAATTTAGTTCTTCACAGGTATCATTAATTTTAGTCACGACCTCAGCCAATCTAAAAAAAATTAAAATGACATTATATCACCAGATGGGTCAACTAGCTCGATTTTCTCAATTAACCCGACTGTGCAATATCAAATAATTGTTCGCTCAGTTAGTTGTTCGGTTTAGCTTGGTTGCAAATTGTGCAACAGTATCCTGGGCGTTATTTATTGGTTGCGTGACAAAAATTTGTTCCAAACCCACAATAATTGTTCAATAGAAATTTTACTGTAAAATAATGCACAGGTTTGCAGGTTTCCCTCAATTCGCTCGATAATTACTCAAACTTAAAAAAAACCTCTATCCTTCTGGTAGTAGTATGACTGTATGAACCAAATCTAAAATTTGAAATTTTTACCTTTAAAATTAACAAAATTTTAGGGGTCAAAGGCTAGTGCTGGGACACCCTGTATATTAATAGTGTCAAAGAGTTCGCACTTGTCACTTTCTAAACAAACTCTTAGACTTAGAAGGACTCATCAATAATTAATTGTCTTAAAGTATTTCCAGAGAATTTATTTATTTACTTGAAAATCCTTTAAAAATGGTTGTTAATTGTTAATCATCTATTTGTCGCTATTGTGTAACATTAAATAGAAAAATACTCTATTTTTTCTTAATTGTTGCAATTTGTCTTTTGCTTCCATGGCATACTTGAAAAACCAAAGAATTTCTCACCCTGACTGATAGATTTTCTTTTGAGTTTTCACAAATGATTTGACATAGGAGGAAATGCTTGAGTAACTCATTCTAAAATACAATTTCCTTTAATGGTCAAAAAATGGTAGGTGTCATTTAAACATCGCATACTTCCATATGGTAGATATGGTATGACACATACAACACCATTGAAGTTAGTATAAACTTTTAGTTAACTGCTTCACAAATTTGGATTCATAATTCTGAACGATCTCTGAGATACAATTTTTTTGTAAACGGCCACACATCAACCATTTTTTTCAAAAAAATTGACATTTATGACAGAAACTTAGAAAAGTTCACAAAACATGTGTTGCCGAAAATCAGAATTTTACAGGGTGACTCAGTTAAAGTGAATTAGTAAAATTACAGATTTAATATTTGATACAATAATTAAATAGCTAAAATTATTTCCAGTTGCTGAGGTTAGAAATAAATGCAATACTATCACAATCCAATTGATTAAAATTTTAAAAAGTTGCAGGAATGAGCTCTGCTACAAACGGTCCAAATTTGACTGCTCCGCAAAGCATGTCGTTGATCACTTTTGGAATTCATCCTTTAGAATAAAAACAAGTTGGTAAATTAGTACCTACTTTCGGCACACCCTGCATGTATAGCTGGAGGACTGAAAATATTTTAGCTAAAACGAGCATAATTAATTATCATTTTTTCATAATTGTTCTTTAAATGACGCATCGTAAACGATGCACATCTAATTAATGAACTGTGTCTAAATGAGCGCAAAAATTTCCAAAAAATCATTAACTAAATGTATTTCAAGAACCGTCTTGGTGTCGCTTTTCACTAATCACGTGCTTAATAGTTTTGTCAAAAACATCTTTTGAACATAACAGTTGGTAATTTAGAATGGGTCGTATTTAACAGTCTACCAAATTTACCCAATATTTTCATACAAAAAAATACTTTCATTTCCCAAAAATACTAAATGCTCACCAAAATTAAGAAAATACATAATCTTAAAAAAATAACTTTTGTTGACCATAAATACTAAATGTTCACCAAATTTTATTCCGCATTTAATTCTAACATAATACCCAGATATTTAATTTTCGACAGTGTCTTATATTATTTATCAGTTAAAAATACTATTTGTTGATCAAAAATACACAAGCAATAAAATGTTGTGCAAATGGTAAATAATTTTATGCAAAATTATAGATGTAGATGTGCTAGGGCAAGGAAAATAAGAGTAAAAATAGAAGTGGTTTACACACAAAAAGATATTGATTTTCGTAATATATAAATGCTTTGCTGTAATTGGCTTGCATTATGTAAAACGTAAAACTTCTTTTAGTGGTAATTTCTAATCGTGCTTTTCAAAAAAATTACAGGGCCCTGAACAGACCTTGTACAAAACTTTTTTCGCGTGCCTCTTGTCTGGAAGCGCAAGCGGCAAGGAGAGATGCGCGAGCATATTTTATTTTTGGAGTAATAAAATAATTATTTGACGTACAAATAGTTTTGAGAAACACTAAATATAAAATGGATAGCGCGAATATTTAGTATGTACAGCACGGACGCGTAACTTGAGCGTTCTAAATTTGGTGAACATTTAGTAAAATTGATGGACATATAGAATTTAAAATGTAAGCAATGGTAAAACAATACGCAGCATAGTTATTTTAGTGGTGATGTTCTCATTTTCTGATGTATAATAATTTGGGTTTTATTTAGATTTTTTGATGCTCATTAAATTTTCTGGTGGACAGTGCAAGGGATGTATGGTTTAATTTGGTGTACATTAAATTTGTTCTCATTTAGAATCTATAAGAAACAGGTGAAAAAAGTTAAGAATAGCTACATGCAGGTTGTCGACTTCAATAAATATCTAGTGAAGTTCGATTTTCCAAATCGGGTCATAATTTTAAATATTAAAGAGAAAATGCAGGCAACGACCGTATCCAATGCGATGGTCTATAATTACTAAAATATGAATGACGGGGAGTGGGGACCGGGGAGTTCCTGAGATGAACAGCAAAAACGAAGCAACAACCATCTATCATTTGTACGTCATTGGGATTTTTTTTAAGAAATTTCCTAGGTAATGAATGAAACGTCCGTTAATAAATTCGTTCGGAAATTAGCAACACTTTGCCGGTTTGCTCAATTATCATTATCAATTACAACAATCTTAGTAGGTTCAGTAGGTGTATCTAAGTACCTACGCTACGCAATGCAATTTGAGTGAAAACTACAAGTAAAATTCTGGAATATGTTCCTGTAATTTCGTTAACACTCTGTTTCCTGTTCTTTTTAACTTTACTCCACCGAAGAATGCATCGGTTGCACCCACATCCCTTTCGTCCTGGTTCGCGTGCATCCAACAGCGCCGCCTTCTTACATAAAAACACCAATTGCCCATTGTAGAACACGCAAAGGAACAGAACAATTTCAGGAAATACTTTTACAAGACAATTAACGCGTGTCTTTAATTTGACGCTCCATTGCGGTGAAGAGCGAACATAGTTACGCCACATCCAGGTTTTGTGAATAATAGCTTTTCTCCACTCTTTAATGGGATTCTTATTTGCTTCGGTAATTATAGTCCCCCAAGAGGTTACATGTTGTCCGCAACGGTGTTTTCAACAAATTAACTGTTATTTGATTAACACGTGCTAGAGGTGTTAGAAAAGCGACGTTATATCTAAAAAAAAAAAAAAACTGCACTGGCCGGCTAGTTAATGGCCAATTTGAAATTTCAGCCAATCTTGTTAATTAACACCAACACCTCGTTAAATTTTTTTACCCATTAATATGATGGTGAGTGAGGTAGTGAGGTTACTCGGTATTTTTTTTTTTATTAAGTAAAGTGAAGGGTGCAAAACAAAAACGACACGTGGGTAATGCACGCAGGGGTTGCTGACCCTTCTCCCCCTTTGAATATTTTACTGAAATTTACTGACAAAGGAGTCATAATCACACGATGAATCTATTCGACGACACGTGTCGAATACAAGATGGTACAAATGAAGCGGAAGAATTTTTTTCAATAATTTAATCATTACTTTATCTTTAATGGCTCTACCTTTAAGAGTTTCAAAACTTTTTGACCAACAAGTCAATAATTAAAAATAAATTTTGGTTCAAATCTTTATGATTATCTCTATTCACCGGATCTAGCTCCATCAGACTTCCACTTCCAAAATTAAAACCAATTTATTGTTGGCCAGAAGGAAAAATTTTCTTACAACTGAACCATGATATTACACCATCCGCAAAAACACAAATAAACTAGAGAAAGGAGTCTATAACCGGAAATTATTTTTGAACATACAGGGTGAGCCAAGACGATTATACAGGGGTAAGTAAAATTTTTTTAAATGGAATGTTGTTTGTAAAAGAAAATTTTTTAAAGTCTTTTTCAAGACTCTTTTCACTCCAATATTATTACTGACTATTTTCAAACCATTTGGATGTAGCGATTTTTTTTGGTTCAAATAATAGCATCTGCAGATGCATGTTAAAAAAATCACCGCAGTCCCAATTACGAGTTTTAAGCAAAAATTATGTAAGTACTAGTTAGGAAACATCTGTGGGATGTCTTTGAATTGTTTTTACTTTTGAAAAATTATACAGGCTGGCTAAACTTAATTTTTTAATTTAAAACTTTTTGAATTTAATTTACTCAATTTTTTCAAATGGAACGACAACAATATGATGTAAACTAAAATCGAACATTTTTTGAATGTACACCCCTATATGGCTATTTGTAACCATTTTCGATTTATAGCCCAATCATTACAAAATTCAAGAATAATCCTAAGAAATTAGATTGTTTTTCAAATTACTCGACGGATAAAATTGTAATAAATGCTTCAGATGTTTTGTCTATAAAAACAGCATAAGTTTTTTTAGTAAGTTTACTTTGTTTGTATCTTGATTTTAAAACATTTGAAATTTCTGTCGAGTTATTTGAAAAACGATCTAATTTTTTAAGATTATTATTCTTGAATTTTGTAATTATTGGTCGATAAATCGAAAATGGTTACAAATAGTCATAAGGGTGTACATACATACAAAAAAAGTTCGTTTTTAGTTTCTACATCATATCGTTAAAAAATATACAGGCTGTTCTTTTTGAAACAATGAAGAAAATTAAATTCAAAAAGTTCTAAACTGAAAAATTAAATTTAGCCACCCTGTATAATTTTTCAAAAGTAAAAACGCTTCAAAGACATTCCGCAGGTGTTTCCTAATTAGTACTTACATAATTTTTTGTTAAAACTAGTAATTGTGACTGTAGTGATTTTTTTAACGTGCATCTGCAGATGCAATTATTTAAACAAAAAAAAATCGCTACATCCAAGTGGTTTGGAAATAGTCAACAATAATATTGGAGTGAAAAGCGTGTAGAAAAAGGCTCCGAAAAAATTTTCTTTTACACACAACCTTCCATTTAAAAAAATGTCACTTGCCCCTGTATAATCGTCTTGGCTCAGCCTGTATGTTCAGAAATAATTTCCGGTTATAGATTTTTTTTTCTAGTTTATTTGTGTTGTTAAACCAAGTTTCTAGCTATCATAGAACTCAAGCTATCGAAGTCGGACGCACTATTGCCCCCCGGGATCTAGCAAAAATTTGACAAATTTATGCTAAAAGTTTTTTAATAAACACTTATTTATGCAACATCTAGTACTTGGACTTAATGCACTAGCGCCTCAAAAGGTAAGATTATCGAAGATAAAAGTAAGAAAGTGATGTCGTTTCCACCTTTAATTTCAACCATAGTCGCCATTACCTACTACGCCTTTTTATTCGAATTTCTGAACACCATTTACAAAAGAAATTACATAATAAGAGTGTGGATACACTATAATGAGCTACAACGGTAGAACTGATAAAATAAAAACAATGCGAATAAAAAGAGCAGACCAGATTGTTTATCCGCGACAGCGTACACTAAACACGGCCTAATTATTTTTGTTTAATTCTGCGTGAAAAGGGAAAGTTTTGTATCAACCTTAAAATGTTCACAATCCAAATTGGGAAACGATGTACATTTGGTGAATTAATCTCGAGTCGAACGGAATTTGTCGACAACAACAACAGTAATATTAAAAAAAAAATTATTTCACAAAAAGAAACAATAACTTATGTAGTTTCATCACAATTATTAACAAATAACTGGTAAACATGCAATAGTAACAATAATTGTGAAAATAAAAAAATAGAAAGAAAGATTGGAAGGCATTGTTTAAATATGTTTATTTATTGACCAATTAAAAGGAAGTATTACCAAAATTCCTTCCTTCAAAAAATATTATTATACCCAGAAAATATAGTAGAATTTTTCTTACAACTCCACAATCGCATAAAACTGTTTCTATTGCTCGCAGAGAACGACAAGTTTATTTTCAACGTGAAGTGATTGAGGTGGTGGAATTAAATTGCACCCTCGTTAGTGTCTCATTCTAATTCACTAAAATAAACGAGACAGCAGATTTACAGCTGTTTATAGTCTAGTCTCGGTCACTTCAATAAATAAGAATGCGACACTGGTCGAAAATAAGTTGGATAAACTTGTCGTCACTGTGAGTAAGAGAGACAGTCAATACAATACGCGTGTTGCAGATAATTCTAGAAGCCATTCTGACAGCTTTTATACGATCGTGGAGTTGTTAGAAAAATTCTCCTGTACATCGACTCGCTGTGAAAACGTCATATTCGTGTTGTTTTTATTTAACTTAGAACGCTTTATTGTGTCTAATAATCGTTTCCCCCAATTCCCTATAAAAGCGTTGTGGACTGCACCCCCTCATGTCTCATGTCGGTCATGTCATGACTCATGCACGTAACTAAACCATTTAACATACCTGCACATGTTCACTTGGCACAATTTTGCTGAGACCAATAAATGAGTTTTTATCGACAGCCAACCATATTCCAACCGTTAGAACCGCCGAACCCGCAAGCTGCAACAGAAGAAAAAGTTAAAAATTGGCGAGAAATCCTAACGTGTTCTTCGCGGTTTTATTCAAAAACAATATGCGATCAGGAAAACAGTTACAACAACCACACATCATTAACGATCAGTTCTCTACTTTCTTCAAACCCAATTTCTCTTGTCTTGCAGTTCTCTTTTTAAAAATTGCATCAAATTCTAACCACGCACGACTGTATAGTATTCAATAGTCATTTTCTTTCGTGCGTGATTCAGGTATAAACCACCAAACTGTTCAATTACCATACCTTTCCAAAGCGATCAGTTTCGTATCGAACGCGAAAGTGTAGCTAATTGAAAAAACTTTTGACTTCGATTGACGCTAAATAAAAATTCAAACAGTGATTGCTGCCAAAGAGAAAATTTCGTCGTGACACCAAAAGTCTCAAGATACCCACTTACCAGAAGATAATGACATACACAAGCATAGGATGCAAGGTGTTTACACGTAAAATCAACGCAATTACTAGTAGAGTACAAAATGTTACTTCTGGACCAGGACATTTGGCGTCTTAAAAATCAAGGCAAAAAAAGTCAACAACTAAAAAAAGCCTAAAAAAATACATTTTCATATACCCTACACAGCCTGGCCTAAAAGTTCTAGGATTGTAGTAGAATGCTGGAAAATTGTTTAAAAAAATTCTATGTTGTTTAGTTTTCAAGTTATGGGTCTTTAAGGAAGGCATAATTAAAGTTTAAATTTAGAGGTACACACGGCTATTTTAAATTGCTTATGGTTTCTAAATTGAGAGACAGCAATTTTTTTTAGCAATTTTCCAGTACTCTACACTTATTCTAGATAACGCACTTTTGAGGTGGTGCGGTACTTTTGGGCCACCCTGTGTAAAAAAGATTTTTTAAATTGTGTCTCAATAAAGGATACGTTGATGAACTAGAGCAAATGTATCATAGCCGGGTCTCAATTATTAGTAACGGTTTACAGGAAATAACTAATATTTGTAAGAGAACTGATGTAATTATGGCAAATGTTGTTTAGGGTAGTTTGCTTGGCTGAGTCGCTGCAGGAGCTAGGGCGAAGATACGAGGCTTACTACTGTATTGGGCTTCGGCTTACAAATCTAGTTTTTAATTAGCTAGAATTAGGAATTTAACAAAACTTTGTTCACATGAAAACAAGAAAAAGTAGTTATTTTTGACACAGTAACACAGGTAAGTGAACATCGATGCGTTTCAGTATTATTGATACTAGTGAACTGGTTGTAAGTATTAACTGCAATTTCAGGCAAATATAGCAACAATAAAAAGTTGTTTAGAAATTTACTTCTTTATTTTCAAAACATTTATCATTTATCTCTTGTAATGCAAATTTTTTTACTAGTCACAACAACTTGCAATTATAACTGTACAGGTTGCGAACAGAGATGACCTAGACTTCTCACTTGAAGTAACCGTTTCTAAGTAACAGTTTTTTTTAAGTTAACATTGTATTGTTTTTTGTCGCTACTTTAGTGACTGCACAATTTATATTACGTACTTGAATGTGGCAAGTACCCTGTTAACCCACTCTTCAATTTACAAAATTACGAAAGATCCGTATTAAATAAAAAATCAAGCAATCGATCAATTAATCGCATTATTAATAAAATTATTGTTCAGTCTAACTTCAACGTAACTGGATAATTGTCAAAAATTGTCGATTAGAAAGCAACTAAACTGTTGAGTTATGCAATTGAACGTTAGAATTAACTTCCTTGCAATCTTTATTTACAACATAATTTAATTTTCAAAAAGAAGTAATAGTAGAGTACAAAATGTTACCTCTGGGCCAGGACATTTGGCGTCTTAAAAAACAGGGTAGAATCCTACAAACTTGCTGTTTTCCCAAAAGTAAACATCCGAAAAACATTTAAAAAACTTACAAAATGTCTTGTTTTTGAACACCCTAAAATGGCTTTTTATTTCTGGGCCAGGACATTCGGCGTCTTCAAAAAACAAGGCAGAACTTTAAAAATTCAGCTGTTTTCCAAAAGTAAACATCCGAAAAATACCTAAAACCCTTCAGAAAGCATTAATTTTTATGTGACCCCAAAAGTACTCAAATATCCGTAGACCACCAAAAATTGGGCACACGAAAAAACCGTTGAAAATCACCCAAAATGATGCAAAATTATCTCACGAGCACTCTAAAATGGCTTTTAATTTCTGAACCAGACCAATTGGCGCATGCAAAAAAAGAGAAAAACAACACCAAATCAAAGAGATATATTTGGTGCTTTACAAACTTATGTTGTGAAATTCGTTCAAAAAGACATAAAATCCTTCAAAAATCATAATTTTTTATGCGCCCAAAAAATTCTCGAAAATCAATAGACCACCAAAAAATGGGCACATGGAAGAACTGTTGAAAATCATCCAAAACGAAATATCATTACAGTAAAAGCACCCAAAAAAAACCTTACAGCATTCCTTGTTTTGAGACACCCCAAAATGGATTTTTACTTCTAGAGAAGGCCAATTGGCACATGTAAAAAATTCACCGAGCGGAATGGCGACCGGTAATAATATTAAACAAATAAAAGCTCTTGTTTTTAAATTCCCCAGAATGGCTTTTTTAATTTTGGACCAGGATAATAATTGGTAAAATTTAAAAAAAAAAACAGATCGTAAAAAAAGCCAGAATTCTTGTTCAAATCCTTCGATTTGCAACACCCCAATATTTACAGAGTTAATAAAAATAAGTGCAAAACATTCCCCGTCCGATCTATTCTTACAACATCTCCTCTTTCACGGTAGTTTATACCGTTTATAGGTACCTATTAGTTGGCAAACTTGACTTGGCCTCTGAGATTTGAATGCGCAGTGGACAAAATTCTTCCCACAACTTTTCAGAAGCTGATAAAGGTTTATCGGAAGTAGTGTCTAAACTGCTAAACGTTTTGCCTCTGATTATACTTTCCGCGAAAGTCCGCTTGCCTGTCTCGGTCAGATACGGCCCCTTTTTGTCCCGTCTCTGCGCATTTCGCGGGCCAAGCTACGTTTGCTGGCGCGTATGTGTCTATCCAATCGAAACGAAATAATCGCCGCCGTGCTTATAAAAAATAAACTAGAAAAAAAAAACATTGTATTGTAACCCATAATTTTTATTATTTGTGTTATAATTGTTGGGTACATTTTTCTCTGGTTCAATAGTCGTTATCATTTGTAATTGTATTGTAATCCATTACCCACACAAAGAATAAAAATATGAACTATGTTAAATATGTATAAATAATATAAATAAAATGTTTAAGGAAATAAGAAGTTTAAATAACATTTGTGTTCTTAGTAGGGCTGGGACTTTTTTGAATTTTGGTATTCGAATATTCGAATTATTCGAATATTCAAATGACTACAAAATGAATGAATACAAAAGTATTATGTAGTAAAGTCTTTTTTTGACAGGTAACTAAAAAAAACAATGAAAAATAATGTAGTAATTACTCATTATGTTTCATTGTGTTTTGTTTAGTTACGTGTCAAAAAAAGTATTTATTTAATTCATCTGCGCGGGATAAATAAAATGCTGCTATTGGCTACCTTCCTTATATTACTTGTTTTGCACGCCTTTGCGAAAACAGAGATTTTTAAACTTTTTCTCTTGAGGATTATTGTTATTATTCTTCTCCCGCATCATTTCTTTTATAGGTATTAAGTGACAACGCAATAAATATAAAGCAAAGTTCAAAAGTTTAAATTACTTACAGTTCGACGTGCAATTGTTCATTAATTTATTAGTAATACGTATATATAATTCTATAATTCGAATAGTTATTCGAATAATTCGAATATTCGAATAATTGAATTTGCTCGTATTCGAATTTTACGTGTTCGTCAATTCGAATATTCGAATAATTCGAATATTATTCCCAGCCCTAGTTCTTAGTACTTTAACATAGGTGAGAATATAAGTTTCAGTTAACAAATTACTTTATTTTGATCTCTGGAATGTGGAAAAGTCAATATTGTTGATAATTTACAATGAACACTTTAATGTCTTATCAACAACATTGGCGATTTACTGTTTTAAAGTCAAAGAATGATTGACATTGACTAACTATTTTTGGGGTAATTATTAAAGAAAACAAAATAATTAAAGAGCAAATTGAAAGATCTTCAGTTGCTGTGGTATAATGTTTTGTTGTAAAAATAACAAAGCGAATTGCTTAAACTCAGTTTAAGATCTACTATTCTATTATTTACTTAGACTATCCTAGGCTGATATACAGGGTGATTCACGTAGCCCGTCCATTAGAAGTTTTTCAACTTCCAGTTGGATTAGAAATTTGAAACTTGGAAGGCAGTCATTATCAGTCATGCTCATTCTATCTAAAATATTTTGAGCTTTCTTAGAATTTTGTTAAGATGGTTCTTGATAGTTTTTGGTGTTGTTGTTTTATAAAATTAGTAAGATATTTATTTTATAATTAAATTGTTGCAATTGTCTTTTGTTTTCATGGCATACTTGAAAAACCAAAAAATCTTGTGCAAAATTGATAAAATTTCTGGATTTTAATTTTTAATTTGATAGGGGATGAAGTTAGGTATAGGGAATGCTTAAGTAACTCATTCCAAAATACAATTTTCTATCGAGTGGTGTAAAAAAAATCTGTAGGTGCCATTTTAAAAAAATTACTTCTTGACCATTTTTGGTTGCGATATTTGAAAATTGTCTGCACCCATATGGTACAAGATGGAACCACCATTAAGACATCAGAAGTTAGTCTGGACTTTGAACTTAAGCACCTTACAAATTAGCTTTCATAAATTCTGAACCGTCTGCCAGATACGAATTTTTTCGTAAGCTACCACATCGACCCTTTTTTCACATAAATTAACATAATGTCAAAAATTGTCAAATAAGTTTACATAACAAATGTTATAAAAACTCAGAGTTGGAAGACCAATTAGACCATGTAGAAAAAATTGTACGTTTCCATTTAAAATAAGAAAGTTGTTACCTACTTTTCGCACACCCTGTATAGCTAGAAAGCTCAAAATATTTTAGATAGAATGAGCATGACTGATAATGACTGCCTTCCAAGTTTCAAATTTTTAATCTAACTGGAAGTTGAACCACTTGTAATGGACGGGCTACGTGAATCACCCTGTATAGTTCGACGCAAACGCAATCAGTCCGCAAGGCAAATCGTCTTTAGAATTATAATTTAATATTGGCATTTCGTCAAGTGTTTTGTTACTCTTTTGGTCACTCGTATGTGTTTTTGTATGTAAATTCCCTATGTCTCCAATCAAATTCTACACCAGTTTAGTTGTGTCGCCCTGATGAACACGTATCGGTGTGAATTTTTTTTTTGGAATTTTTGGTGAAGGTGATAAAAGTGTTTGTGTTGGTATATATATGGTTACTAAAAGTAATTAATTTTTTTTTCTATGTCAAAATATCCAACTTAAAAAAAATTTGTCAAAATTTTATCACAGCTGAGGAAGAACGTCGTGTAACATTAATAAATTAAAAATTAGCATCCAATGGTTTGTCATTACAAGAACTAGATAAAAATATAAAACTACTAAAAGACAAAAGAGATTTAGTTACTCATCCCAAACACGTCCGGAACGATAATTTACAAAGTGTAGTTGATAAGTTTAGCGATGTATTTAAAAAATCTCGAAGTGATGAAGTAAAAGAAGACATTGCTAATATTATAAAGACGAATGCTATTTTGTTCAGGTCCTAATTAAGGTACATAATATTGTTTGCCGTTTTCATTATACATATTATTAATAAGTCTACATTTTTATTTATTTTATTTATATTATTTATACATATTTAACATAGTTCATATTTTTATACTTTGTGTGGGTTGTGGATTACAATACAATTACAAATAATAAAAATTATGGGTTTCAACACAATGTATTTTTTTCCAGTTTATTTTTTATAAGCACGGTGGCGATAATTTTGTTTCGATTGGATAGGCACATACCTATAAACGGTATAAGCTGGCGTGAAAGAGGAGATACTGTGAGAATAGATCGAATTGTTAACTCTGTGAATATTGGGGTGTTAACCGAGGGATTTGAATAAGAATTTTGGCTTCTTTTACGGTCTGTTTTTTTTTTTAATTTTATCAATTATTACGCTGGTCCAGAAATAAAAAAAGCCATTTTGGGGAATTTAAAAATAAGCGCTTTTATTTGTTTAATATTATTACCGGTCGCCATTCCGACCGGTGGTGCCAGTTGGCTTCCTTCAGAAGTAAAAATCCGTTTTGGGGTGTCTCAAAACAAGAAATGCTGAAAGTTTTTTTGGGTGCTTTTAATGTAATTATGTTTGATTTTGGATGATTTTCAACAGTTTTCCCATTTGCCCATTTTCTGGTGGTCTATTGATTTTCGAGTATTTTTGGGCGCATAAAAAATTATGGTTTTTGAAGGATTTTATGTCTTTTTGAACGAATTTCACAACATTAGTTTGTAAAGCGCCAAATATACCTCTTTGATTTGGTGTTGTTTTTCTTTTTTTTTGCATGCGCCAATTGGTCTGGTTCAGAAATTAAAAGCCATTTTAGAGTGCTCGTGAGATAATTTTGCATCATTTTGGGTGATTTTTAACGGTTTTTTCGTGTGCCCAATTTTTGGTGGTCTACGGATATTTGAGTACTTTTGGGGTCACATAAAAATTAATGCTTTCTGAAGGGTTTTAGGTCTTTTTCGGATGTTTACTTTTGGAAAGCCAGCTGAATTTTTAAGATTCTGCCTTGTTTTTTGAAGACGCCAAATGTCTTGGTCCAGAAATAAAAAGCCATTTTGGGGTGTTCAAAAACAAGACATTTTGTAAGTTTTTTAGATCTTTTTCGGATGTTTACTTTTGGGAAAACGGCAAATTTGTAGGATTCTACCCTGTTTTTTCATGTGCCCAATTTGGGTACTTTTGGGGGTGGATAAAAATTATTGTTTTTTGAAAGGTTTTAGGCCTTTTTTGGTTGTTGACTTTTGGGAAAACAGCTAAATTTGTAAGATTCTGCCTTGATTTTTAAGACGCCAAATGTCCTGGTCCAGAAATAACATTTTGTACTCTACTATTACTTCTTTTTGAAAATTAAATTATGTTGTAAATAAAGATTGCAAGGAAGTCAATTCTAACTTTCAATTGCATAAGTCAACAGTTTAGTTGCTTTCTAATCGACAATTTTTGACGATTATCCAGTTACGTTGAAGTTAGACTAGAGAATAATTTTATTAATAATGCGATTAATTGATCGATTGCTTGATTTTTCATTTAATACGGATCTTTCGTAATTTTGTAATTTGAAGAGTGGGTTAACAGGGTACTTGACACATTCAAGTACCTAATATAAATTGTGCAGTCACTAAAGTAGAGACAAAAAAACAATACAATGTTAACTTAAAAAAAACTGTTACTTAGAAACGGTTACTTCAAGTGAGAAGTCTAGGTCATCTCTGTTCGCAACCTGTACAGTTATAATTGCAAGTTGTTGTGACTAGTAAAAAAATTTGCATTACAAGAGATAAATGATAAATGTTTTGAAAATAAAGAAGTAAATTTATAAACAACTTTTTATTGTTGCTATATTTGCCTGAAATTGCAGTTAATACTTACAACCAGTTCACTAGTATCAATAATACTGAAACGCATCGATGTTCACTTACCTGTGTTACTGTGTCAAAAATAACTACTTTTTCTTGTTTTCATGTGAACAAAGTTTTGTTAAATTCCTAATTCTAGCTAATTAAAAACTAGATTTGTAAGCCGAAGCCCAATACAGTAGTAAGCCTCGTATCTTCGCCCTAGCTCCTGCAGCGACTCAGCCAAGCAAACTACCCTAAACAACATTTGCCATATTACATCAGTTCTCTTACAAATATTAGTTATTTCCAGTAAACCGTTACTAATAATTGAGACCCGGCTATGATACATTTGCTCTAGTTTATCAACGTATCCTTTATTGAGACACAATTTAAAAAATCTTTTTTACACAGGGTGACCCAAAATTACCGCACCACCTCAAAGGTGCGTTATCTAGAATTAGTGTAGAGTACTGGAAAATTGCTAAAAAAAATTGCTGTCTCTCAATTTAGAAACCATAAGCAATTTAAAATAGCCGTGTGTACCCCTAAATTTAAACTTTAATTGTGACTTCCTTAAAGACACATAACTTGAAAACTAAACAACATATATAGATTTTTTTAAACAATTTTCCAGCATTCTACTACAATCCTAGAACTTTTAGGCCAGCCTGTGTAGGGTATATGAAAATGTATCAACAAGAACTAATTACAGAGCTTATTTGAGGACATAAAATCTATGATCTAAATGTAAAATGTAATCCTGTTTCTGAGTTGACGTGGAAGCAAAAGCAAAAGAGCATTTTTAAATTATTACGAAAAGAGCTCAGTAACCAACAAAGCTACTACAGGTCAGAAAATCATTAAAGCAGTTGTAAAGTGTTGTTTAATTAAACTTTTTGCTCCTCTAGATGACTTACGGTATTTGGCCTCACAAGCTCCAAAATAACCGTAACGCAATCAGTTTTCGATGAAATCGATGCTGAATAAAAAAAAGATTGACAACCGCTTTATTGTTATACCCTTTGAACTATTCGTCGAGTGGTGAGTGGTCAAGTTGCAGTTTTATAATAATTAGGCGTAATCGATTTTCAATAGAATTCCAGCTATACTGGGTTACAATAATTGTACGTTATAGTAAAAGTGGGGTAGAAAATCTCTCCCTGCTATCTACGGACGCCTATACCTACTATTTTTATGTACTACCTACTGCAAAATACTTACAAAAATTACAAAATTGAAGAGACATAAAACGTATTTCGCTATACACGATCCACAGTCCATTATGAAAGGATCTCCTTAAGCACTCGCTAATAGCCAATCGAAATCTGAAACAAAAATAACAATCAAACATTGAACAGGAAGTAAAGCTTCGACAATATAATATTTACTTTCTACAGCAAAATGAAGCCTATTAGATCAATAGCAGTATAATAATCTGCAGGAAGTACATTTCATGGAGTTTCTCGACAAACTTAATAGTTAATACCTGACATCAGTACTTGTCAGTTTATGAAGTATAATTAATGTTACTGATAGGTCTAGTTGACACTTTTTGACATTTGTTTTTGAACAGTTGGTCTCTGCAATTAGAGTCAAAATTGAAACATAACATTTTTGAAATTCTTTGTTTTGAACCTAATGTTAGAAGTTGATTTTTTGCGTAGATTTTAAATTACTAGCAATTATTGTCGATAAACGGATTAACAGAATAAAATTTTAACAAGCAGTGACTCAGCAATAAAGTTTAGTTACCTACTCGTACTTCTTCCAGTAGTTCGATTTATAAATTTTTTTAGTTCTAAGATGAATGGATTTAGCAAAAGATCTTATTGGGCGCAGTTCGGAAAGGTTAGAAAGCCAAACAACATCTTGAAAAAAAAAAGATGAATGAAACAAAAACATATACAGGGTGTCCCAAAACTCAACGTCAACCCGTGGAGAGATGATAGACCAAAATATCATAATATGACCTTAGTAAAAAGTCATTAGTTTTTGAGATATTGGGACTTTTATGAATTTTGTGAAAATCGACACCTTAGATCAGTTTTTAGAGTGACAAAACTCCAAATTTCCATATTATATTATTCTAAATGTTGTTACGTAACCCTGAATAGCCCTGTTATTGATCAAAAAGCAAAGAAACATTACTAATGCGAGACTTTTGGGAAAGAAAAAAACATTTTTGACTGATACATGATTTTTTTTAAATGACCTAACTTTGACTCTTCATACTTTTGAAAAAAGTACCACGCTAACCTGGCAACTTATTCCTATATTATTATTATATTATGATATTCTGGTCAGTAATGAGCTGGTCTATCATCCCTCCACGGATTGACGTTGAGTTTTGGGACACCCTGTATAAAGTCATTTAGTTTAATAGTTCAATATAAGACAAGACCAGAGATTATCTCTCAGGTAGGTATAACGAGACATCAGCAATATATTAGTACACTGTAAAAAAAAGTTATCCAAAAACAGAAATAACATTAGAAGCAACAAGTAATAAAGAAATTTGACGATAAGAGGTCGGTGGAAACATTTGGAACAACAAGCAGGAGGGTTCTTCTTCTGGCAAGAAAATGTGGGTTACAATTTTTAGAAAATCCTGAGCAGAAACCTTAAAAACCCAAAATCTTTCAAGATTGAATTCCAAATTACTATTAACTTCAAGCAAATGCTATACAACTCTGGAGAGAAAGATAAAGAAAAAAGGAGAAAAGGAGAAAAAAAAAAGAAAAAAAAAGTGAGAGAAAGAGATGTATTGCGGGAATATTAATTAGCAATAATCCGTTCGGTTCTAGCAAGATGAGACTTGATTAGAAGTAGAGACAATGCCAGATGTCATGATCGCTGACCTTGGCATTTGTCTCTATAGTATGATCCGCAATTGTTTTTGGAACATCTCGTGGAGAATCTCGATATTTCGGAATATTTAAATTATTAAACTTTTCAAACAAACTCTATATCGGGGGAAAATAAACCAAAATCACTTAGCTTACATAAAAATATTACCCTGCAGTTCCAAAATCATCACCGAAGATGATAATTTATTACACGAGGAAGAACTCAAAAGCATCATTTCTAAAGCGTGTCAAGCTGGATAAGGATGGAGAAAATATCGGCGAAGTCAGAAATAAGATTGTCTATAAAGTCAAAGGCCCTTAGAAACCAGAAGTGGTGAAAAAATTTGGTGGTGAGATGATAAGGGTAGTTTCTGAAACACACCTACAGAATATGATACATGACCAAAATTCTTTACCGTTGAAGTCTAAATTTTTAACACTGAAACCAACATTCGTGGATTGTTGGCTGGCTAACATTCAATAAGATGAAGGGGAGGGGGGGTAATTCGATTATGCAACATTCCATTTAATTCGGATCGCTATTTAACAAATGCAATGGAACAATTACCTATTTTCTGCTATGTGGGTATATGAATGTTATCTCCGTTTCTCTAATTTTTCCACCTCCATGACTATCTGATATCTGGTAGGCAGTCACCAAGAGTGAAATTGGTCTTGGAATGGCAGACAAAACCTTATATGTTATCTTCAGCAAAAAAAAAAATATTAATGTTTACTTTGACATTCTGGAACAATAAACTCATCTATTTAGAACTGCTATATTCCATATAGTTGAGTCTATCAAGGTATAAGACTCAACTACTATATGGAATATCTATGCAGCGATTGGAGAACCTGTATTTATCGTTTCAGGTCAGCATAAATAATTATTCTTGTAATGGGTCCACCATAAAATCTTGTGCAGAAAAATTTATGATCACACATCGAAATAATCTGCACTAAGGAAAACCAAAGAAAAAAGTTCCAACAGTGTCGATTTAGTAACTTTTAGCTACGACAGTCCTTAAAGTTTAATCTTCACGCCATCCTGTGACTCCTTGAAGGAAATGGGGAGAAGAGATTTTGAAGCACTGCATTATTGAGAAATTTTAAAAAGCTGATGGAGTACACTCACGAGCAATATTTAAGGCACGACTCGTCAAGCAAAATCTGCGATTTTGAAGTTGTATAAATCGAGCTGTAGTGGTTGTGGCAGTCACCCTATTGGACTCCAGCAAATCCTTATTGCCCAATGGTGCTATGGATAATAAATATTTATTTCCTTTGCTACCCCAACGATTTTCTACCTCCCTTGTCCGGCCGCAAATCACCTGGAAGTGGGTGGGTCGCAATGCCCTTTCCATCTTACCGAATAAAGCTGGTTTACACTGGGAAGAAACACCGTGCCTTAAATATTGCTCGCGAGGGTACATCGATATGAGAGAAAATTACACTAAAAAATAAAACATTTGAAACACTCTTGTTTGCTCTATTATTGTATTCTTAACTGTGTAATATCTCCTTAAAATCTGTGATGTTATTTAATTCTATCAGTTCCTCAATTCCACCTTTCGCAAATTAAGATATAGTTAATTAAGTTAATTAAGTTATAGTTAATTAAGATATAGTATAATTCAGACTTTTATAAAATAAATAAATAATGTGTTGTTACTTGTTCATAAGACATCTTCCAGAATCCCAGATATTCCCTGAATTAAGTGGAAAGTCACGGGAATAATGTCTATAGAAACCTCGATAGAAACTATTGAGTTTATTAAAATTTACAACATTAACTCTTAAAACTTCACATCATATATCGTACATATTACAATTTTCAAAAATTTTCTAAAAATATTTTTACGGATTAGTTAATTCGCTGCCACGTTAGATAAAGACGGAATCGATGAAATAAAATTTTATCGTCGAGACAGTAATTTTTTTGGTCATTGTTTACTTTACCCACTCTTCGATTTTCAAAAAACTAATTACACCAACGCATTCGTCACCATGTATATATTACGAAAATCAATATCTTTTTTTGTTGCAAACTACATTATTTTTACTCTTATTTTCCTTGCCCAAGCACATCTTTTTTTTTTTTCTTATTTTTCTATAGATTTTGCATAAAATTATTTTTCATTTGCACAACATTTCATTGCTCAAAATGGCATTATAATGATGTTTCACGATGGTTTCCAAAAAAAACGCCGCAAAAAGCGAAAAGTGGACATTGTAAACAATTACAATTTTTTTTTCTAGTGCATTATGTTTATGCAATACACATTTTTGTTTCATAACTTTAGGCTATAATCATTTAATTTAATTAACTATCCAGCGGAAGCTAATTATATGGCCCCTTTTATTTAAACTCGTACAATTTAATTTAATTTGAAAATTGTTTAACAGAAGTTGAATTTCTAAAATTAGCGAAAATTTCTTGTCCACTGTTACGTATTATTAATTGTTTTGCAGTCACTGCACCTGTTACGTTGCGACTGGCTGAAGAATGTGAAATGAGAGTTTTTGAGACAGAGTAAGCAGGCACGTTGCCTCCAGTTGGATGCTGAGGCTGAAGGCCGGACAATCAATTATTTGTGGAGCAGGTGTTTAGTACCTGAACGGCAGATATATTTACCTTTTTGGTCTCGGCCCGCTTCAGTTCCTGACTCTTCACCAAAATCAATTTGCCATAATCATATAAGAAAACCAAACATAACGAAATTACCTATTTATTACCTAAACGTAGTTTTACTTTAGGAAACACTAATACGTAACAGGAATTTTTTTCCTAGATTTACAACTACAATTACGTTTTGTTAAAATTAAAGTAAAAGTAATTACTGATGATTACTGGACCGAAAATAAAAAATTACAAAAAATTGTGGCTCCTTAAGATATCAGTGGGCCGCCTGATTTGCTAATAAATAAATTCTCAACCAAACCAGAGAAACATAGTTGAATACTTTTTTGTAATAACATTTATTTATTTGTAAAAATAATAAAAATTGCAAATATTGTTTCCCATTAAATTAAGCTATAAGTAGCAATAGTTTATTTAGTAGGGTATACAACAATAAAATGTATTCACTTACCATTTAGTTCTGTATGTTTTCATGGAAATGCCGCAACACTAAACCACATGTGTACTAGAAGTTAGAACCAAAATAAACACCACATTCAACAATCTGTCAAAAACTGCGCTGGATGAATTAAACAGAACTAACTGAACTAAAGAGTCTGACTCTTATCTACTTTACTCTGAGGCAGGGAACAGACTCGTCGACCGAGCCAAACATTTCTGATCGTTTGCATTTGAACTGGAAGGATTGGACGGAGGAAGCGAAGCTACGGCTCATGCGTTTGCGTCCTTCATCATACTGCCTTAATTGTAATTATGCACTTTGAATAACAAAACAGAACACTTGTTGCTTTCTTTTATAGATGTCACTAACACTACTATTTGCATACGGCATGATTTTCTTTAAGCGCACACCATACGCCGCGCGTTTGTTGTCGTTCAACAATAACAATAACATACTGTAGAAAATGCAAGTAAAGCAAGCTATTAACAACAAAAAATTCTAAAGTATCCATTCTTATAAAATGGATCCTAACAGTCTACCAAATTTACCCAATATTTTTATACAAAAAAATACTTTTATTTCCCAAAAATACTAAATGCTCACCAAAATTAAGAAAATACATAATCTTAAAGCGACAACCAAATATTGACATAATGCTGGCCTTTTATATATTTTGTTCGCCAAAATAACTTTTGTTGACCATAAATACTAAATGTTTACCAAATTTTATTATGCATTTAATTCTAACATAATACCCAGATATTTAATTTTCGACAGTGTCTTATATTATTTAGCAGTTAAAAATACTATTTGTTAATCAAAAATACACAAGCAATAAAATGTTGTGCAAATGGTAAATAATTTAATGCAAAATTATAGATGTAGATGTGCTAGGGCAAGGAAAATAAGAGTAAAAATAGAAGTGGTTTGCACAAAAAAAGATATTGATTTCCGTAATATATAAATGCTTTGCTGTAATTGACTTGCATTATGTAAAACGTAAAACTTCTTTTAGTAATAATTTCTAATCGTGCTTTTAAAAAAAAAAATTACAGGACCCTGAACTGACCTTGTACAAAACTTTTTTCGCGTGCCTCTTGTCTGGAAACGCAAGCGGCAAGGAGAGATGCGCGAGCATATTTCATTTTTGGAGTAATAGAATAATTATTTGACGCACAAATAATTTTTTTGAGAAACACTAAATATAAATGGATAGCGCGAATATTTATTATGTACAGCACGGACGCGTAACTTGAGCGTTCTAAATTTGGTGAACATTTAGTAAAATTGATAGACATATAGAATTTAAAATGTAAGCAATGGTAAAACAATACGCAGCATAGTTATTTTAGTGGTGATGTTCTCATTTTCTGATGTATAATAATTTGGGTTGCATTTAGATTCTTTGATGCTCATTAAATTTTCTGGTGGACAGTGCAAGGGATGTATAGTTTAATTTGGTGTACATTATATTTGTTCCCTTATAAAATTGCTTCTTTTAAAATCCTAGACATATAATTTAACGACTAACAGTGAAGAAGTAACAATACTTTCACTTTTAGGTAATTTCAAAAAAGGATGTGTCAAAATTGCCGAAAACTATTTTTCATTATAAGAGCCAACGTAGTTTAACGTTTTATCAAAATGAAATAAAATCTTCTTTTTTTAATTTTAATACAACTAAAGATATAGCTACATGTGTTAGGTACATCACTAAATTGAAAAAAAAAACTTTGTTCAAAAATGTTACAGTGGCATATAAAAAAAATTAAGCCTCGTATCTTGTAACTCAAAAACCAATAAAATTATAAAATTAAAAAAGTCTTAGATGCAAGATGGAGAGGAAGACGCTCGCCTTTCCTGCCGCATCTACAGTCAATCATTGTCATTTTTCTCATTCAGTTTTTAACAAAATTTACATTCGAGGAAATCAAAATTCTCTTAAAATTTGATTTAGGGAATTTTTGAATACAAAGTCTAAGTTTAATTGCTTAAGGGCCAGACATATCCTCGGTCCACCAGTTTATATATTTATGCAGGTTGGGGCAATAGTGCGTCCGACTTCAATAGCATGAGTTTTATGATAGCTAAAAACTTGATTTAAAAACACAAATAAACTAGAAAAAAAATCTATAATCGGAAATTTTATTTCTGAACATACAGGGTGAGCTAAGACGATTATACAGGGACAAGTGACATTTTTTAAATGGAATGTTGTGTGTAAAAGAAGATTTTTCGGAGCTTTTTCCTAGACCCTTTTCACTCCAATATTATTGCTGACAATTTCCAAACCACTTGGATGTAGCGATTTTAACATGCATCTGCAGATGCATGTTAAAAAAATCACTAAAGTCACAATTACGAGTTCTAAGAAAAAGTTATTTTAAGATTAGTTAGGAGACATCTGTGGGATGTCTTTGAATCGTTTTTACTTTTGAAAAGTTATACAAGTTGGCTAAACTTAATTTTAGAACTTTTTAAATTTAATTTTCTCAATTTTTTCAAGTAGAACAGCCTGTATATTTTTTAACGATATGATGTAGAAACTAAAAATAGTTATTTATGTATCAAGGGAATAAACACCTATTTTAATTCCGAGAATGTAAGTAATGCACGAGGCGAAGCCGAGGGCATTTTCATTCGAGGGATTAACGATGTTTATTCCAGAGATGCATACAAAGCTTGCTTCCCAACCGTTTAAGTTAATAATAATAAATTAGAGAAGAAATAATTGTTATAATTGACAGAAACCTAAATAAAGTTGGCTGACGTTATTATGGAAACGAGTTTCTTTATGTTAGGATCGGCATTTTTTTTACTTTATTCCCCGGTAATAAAGTGGCACTTTATTCCCGGGTGGGAAGAAAAACATTTTTTGTATGACTGTTTGTAACCATTTTCGACTTATCGCCAAATAATTACAAAATTCAAGAATAATCCTAAAAAATTAGATCGTTTTCCAAATAATTTGACAATAAACTTCAAATGTTTCAAAATTGACGCAAATAACAAATGACGACAGGTAACTGCGATAAATATGTATTGCTTGTCGGATAATATAAAAAGCAAAAAATGATCAAGATACAAACATAAAGTAAACTTACTAAAAAACTTACGCTGTGTTTATAGGCAAAATATCTGGAGCACTTACTACAATTTTTTCTGTCGACTTATTTAAAAAAAATCTAATGTTTTAGGATTATTCTTGAATTTTGTAATTATTGGGCGATAAATAAAAAATGGTTACAAATAGCTATAAGGGTGTAACATACAAAAAATGTTCGTTTTTAGTTTTACATTATATCGTTAAAAATATACAGGGCGTTCTATTTGAAAAAGTGGAGAAAATTAAATTCAAAAAGTTTTAAATTGAAAAATTAAGTTTAGCCGCCCTGTATAATTTTTCAAAAGTAAAGACGATTCAAAGACATCCCACAGATGTTTCCTAACTAGTACTTATATAATTTTTTCTTAAAACTCGTAATTGTGACTGTAGTAATTTTTTTAACATGCATTTGCAGATGCCATTATTTAAACAAAAAAAATAAATTGCTACATCCAAGTGGTTTGAAAATAGTCAGTAATAACATTGATTAACCACTATGGACAGGTTAAGTTAAATATTTACTCAATAGGAAAGGTTATGAATATTTTTCTTGAGATATCGCTGTAATTTCTACGACTGAAATGGGTAGTCCGAAGAAAACTGGAACAGTAGATCCCGACTATGAAAGCTAAAACTCGGCACTGGAATTAACATTGGATAACCACTATGGTGGTTAGTCAATGGTAATAATGTTGGAGCAAAAAGAGTCTAAAAAAAGACTAAAAAATCTTCTTTTACAAACAACATTTCATTTAAAAAATGTTGTCTTGGCTCACCCTGTATGTTAAAAATAATTTTCGGTTATAGACTTTTTTCTCTAGTTTATTTGTGTTTTTAAATTAAATTTCTACCTATCATAGAACTCGAGCTATCGAAATCGGACGTACTTTTGCCCCACCCTGTATACTTACCGTGATTATATCGGCATAATATACCTAAAATACCAAAAGATGTTTAGTTAAAAATTTTGAAGTTAATAACAACCTTTTTTTAATTAATTTTAATTTAGCATTAATTCCTTCAAACTATAAGATTTTATAACATTCCATTATAGAATAGGGGGTTGAAAAATTGGATTCAATTATCATAATCTAATCAATCTACTTGCTTGTCAATTATTTCATTTATTTCTATTATTATGTAAGTGGTGCCTTCATTGCCATAATTTTTCGATAACAGCAAATTATGGTAACGGTTTAGTTTAACGCCTTCTTCGGTTATCGTAAAATTTTTTAGAAAAAGGCTGTTTTTGGCATATTCTGTAACAATCAAGAAGCGTAAATACTTTTTTTACAAATGTCTTACGATAAGAAAAAGCGTCGGGAAAGGTAAAAACAAAAATTCATGAATTGCCTCTCCTTTTTACCTTTCTCTATGTTTTTGTTTGTCCTTTGTAAACATTTGTAAAGAAAGTGTCTTCGCATCTTGATTTTTACAAAATATGCTAAAATAAGCCTTTTTCTCCCATTTTTACCAAAAATTTCTTGATAACTAAAAAAGGTTCTACACTATAGATAATTACCCAAATTACTCAATCTAGAAATAATTATTTATCTCCTCTCTAATCGTTTACGTGAAAATAATTAAAATTAAGCAACAATTGGGCCGAAGCCAATCCTGTTCGGTCCAAAACACGTGCTTGTGGGTGCTTGTAACTTACGCTTGTAACGTACTTGTAAACGTCAGCTGCGATTCTAGCCCTTATGTCACCCATTCATAACGTTTTGTTTGACCAAACACAAACAAGTGAAAGACGAAAAGTTAGGTTAGGTTAAATATTTACTCAATAGGAAAGGTTATGAATATTTTTCTTGAGATATCGCTGTAATTTCTACGACTGAAATGGGTAGTCCGAAGAAAACTGGAACAGTAGATCCCGACTATGAAAGCTACAACTCGGCACTGGAATTAAATGAAGAAGAAGGTAAATTTCTCTCATACACTTCAAGCTCATGTGCTCACCTTTAATTTTCAGAGAAGAAAACGAAATTGAAGACAATTAACAAAATTATAGGTGAAGAATACGATATGGAAATCAACAATAAATTTGAGAACGTCAAACATGCGGAACTACAGATTTGTAAGATACGTAAACTGCTCGACTTAACACGAAACGTAACAATAAGAGACTATTACAACAAGAAGGACCTCGAGTATAACGACGTTGACGAAGAACCATCAACATCAGATGGCGTACTACCAACTGACAAACAAAACAGGATTCACCCGGCGATAAAGAAGTTATTAGGCAAAAATTCTCAACCCTTAGATTTGATTTATTTGAACAACAAACGAAAACGGAGCCAAAATGTTAGTCCTGTAACTAGTAAACTTTCAGAATCGACTGTAAATAAATTCGTGAAGCCAAAGAAAATTAAAACGGAACCATCTGAACCACTTCCATCACCTGAAACTTTGATAACAAGTGATAGAAGTCAAGGAAACAAAACTGAAACCGTTAGGAATCGTAATAAAATTAGACGTAGAATAGTTATTGGGAATATTTCGACCCGGATGCCGTCTTCAGAAGACAACAAATTGACACATAAATGGACGGTGTATGTCAGAGGGGCTAAAGAGGAGGAGGATGTTTCGCAGTTTGTTGAAAAAGTCATCTTTCATTTACATTCGTCATACAAACCCCATGATGTTGTTGAAGTGGGGTACGTATACTTACTTAAATGCAATCAATCTGCAAGTTTTTATTTGTTATAAGGAGGTGGCAGTTTATGAAACATCTTTTTTTTAACTATAGATAGAGGAGCGCCCTCTCCTGTCGCAATGCCGTGTTTTTGATACTTGGTACTTGGGGTAGTTGAATAAAAGTAGTAAATAAATATAAGCGGCAGAATCTATTGCTCTTTAATATTGTAGTGCTAAAGTCTTATTTACAGAATTTAGGGAATGCAGATTATCTCGACTCGACAGGGTGAGTCAGCTAAAGTGAATCAATCGAAATATCTTTGTTATTAGTAAAAGGAAACAAATATAATGTACACCAAATTAAACTATACATTCCTTGCACTGTCCACCAGAAAATTTAATGAGCATCAAAAAATCTAAATGAAACCCAAATTATTATACATCAGAAAATGAGAACATCACTACTAAAATAACTATGTTGCGTATTGTTTTACCATTGCTTACATTTTAAATTCTATATGTCTATCAATTTTACTAAATGTTCACCAAATTTAGAACGCTCTAATTACGTGTCCGTGTTGTACATAATAAATATTTGTGCTATCCATTTATATTTAGTGTTTCTCAAAAAACTATTTGTGCGTCAAATAATTATTCTATCACTCCAAAAATGAAATATGCTCGCGCATCTCTCCTTGCCGCTTGCGCTTCCAGACAAGAGGCACGCGAAAAAAGTTTTGCACAAGGTCAGTTCAGGGCCCTGTAATTTCTTTTTAAAAGCACGATTAGAAATTACCACTAAAAGAAGTTTTACGTTTGACATAATGCAAGCCAATTACAGCAAAGCATTTATATATTACGGAAATCAATATTTTTTTTTGTGCAAACCACTTCTATTTTTACTCTTATTTTCCTTGCCCTGGCACATCTACATCTATAATTTTGCATAAAATTATTTACCATTCGCACAACCTTTTATTACTTGTGTATTTTTGATCAACAAATAGTATTTTTAACTGCTAAATAATATAAGACACTGTCGAAAATTAAATATCTGGGTATGATGTTAGAATTAAATGCGGAATAAAATTTGGTGAACATTTAGTATTTATGGTCAACAAAAGTTATTTTGGCGAATAAAATATATAAGAGGCCAGCATTATGTCAATATTTGGTTGTCGCTTTAAGATTATGTATTTTCTTAATTTTGGTGAGCATTTAGTATTTTTGGGAAATGAAAGTATTTTTTTGGTATGAAAATATTGGGTAAATTTGGTAGACTGTTAAATACGACCCTTAGTAAAATTACAGCTGAATACAGAGTGAAAAATTTCTAATGCACAGGTTACGTGAATCACCATGTATACAGGGTGGAGCAATAGTGTGTCCGACTTCAAAAGCTCGAGTTCTATGATAGTTAGAAATTTGATTTAAGAACACAAATAAACTAGAAAAAAAATCTATAACCGGAAATTATTTTTGAACATACAGGGTGAACCAAGACGATTATACAGAGGCAAGTGAAATTTTTTTAAATGTAATGTTGAAAGAAGATTTTTCAGAGCCTTTTCCTAGACTCTTTTCTCTCCATTATTATTGCTAACTATTTCCAACCCACTTGGATGTAGCGACTTTTTTGTTGAAATAATGGCATCTGCAGATGCATATTAAAAAAATCACTAGTTACAACTGCGAGTTCTAAGAAAAAGTTATATAAAGACTAGTTAGGAAACATCTGTGGAATATCGTTGAATCATTTTTACTTTTGAAAACTTATACAGGGTGGCTAAGTTTAATTTTTTAATTTAATTTTCTCCATTTTTTCAAATAAAACACTTTGTATATTTTTTAAGGATATGATGTAGAAACTAAAAACAAACAATTTTTTGTCTTGGCTCATCCTGTATGTTCAAAAATAATTTTTGGTTATTGACTTCTTTCTCTAGTTTATTTGTGTTTTTAAATCAAATTTCTACCTATCATAGAACTCGAGCTATCGAAGTCGGATGCACTATTGTCCCACCCTGTATAATACAATTAAATAGCTAAAATTATTTTCCGTACATGGATACCTTTAAATTTAATTTAGGTTTATTCTGCTTAAAGATATTTTATAAAATGTATTCATTTTTTTTCCAAAAAAGAGTGTATTTTTTAGCTGAAGTTAGAAATATGTAGACGCAATACTATCAAAATGCAATTGTTCAAATTTTTAAAAAGTTGCAGGAATGAGCATCATTTGGTTTTAAAAAGCTCTGCTACAAACGGTCCAAAATTTGTCTGCTCCGCGAAGCACGTTGTTGATCATTTCTGTCACTCAACTGACCGCCCTTCCTCGTCGTTGACAATGGAACGGAACTAACAGCGCACTTTGAAGTCCACCATGGGCAATTTGCTGCAGGTACATTATCTGTGACATACGTCGTCTGGCCTCAGCATTCGACAGTCGCAGTTCTTGATCTCATTTGTAACACTAATTGTATCTTTTAATTAATTTTATCGCCAGTATTATAGTCAGGGCTTCTCCCCTTTACATGTTAGCTAAAAAAATAGTTGAATTTGAGAAGTTAGAAAAATAATTTGATACATTTAATAATATCTCTAAGCAGAATAAATTTAAGTGACATTCAAAGGTACCTACGTACTGGGAATAATTTTAGCTGTAATTTTACTAATAACGAAGATATTTCGGTTGATTCTCTTTAGCTGACTTACCCTGTAGTCGACTACAAAGCTAGTTGGTATGTTTCAGGCTTTAATTTTTTTACTCTGTGATTTCAACACATGTATCAGTTAAGCGGCAAATCACTTACTCAATGAAAATATTATTTGAGTATTTTTCTAAAAACGTCGATAATTTTTTACAGAACAGTGGAAATAATAAATGTTAATTAACTAAATTTGTATAAAGATGACAATAATATTGAGCCTAAATTGTTTATTTCTTTTGAATCTAAATTTTAAAATTTAACACCAAACCATAGTTTGTTTTTAAAATAGAAGTAGAAAAAAATCGAAGGGTCAAGGAGATGTCAGTCGGGGAACCTGGAAGTATACAGGATGGAGCAATAGAGCGTCCGACTTTGATAGCTCGAGTTCTATGATGGGTAGAAATTTGATTTAAAAACACAGATAAACTAGAGAAAGAAGTCTATAACCGGAAATTATTTTCGAACATACAGGGTGAGCTAAGACAATTATACAGGGGCAAGTGACATTTTTTTAAATGGAATGTGGTGTGTAAAAGACGATTTTTCGGAGCCTTTTCCTACACTCTGTTCAACCCAATATTATTGCTGACTATTTCCAAACCACTTGGATGTAGCGATTTTTTTGTTGTTCAAATAATGGCATCTGCAGATGCATGTTAAAAAAATCACTACAGTCACAATTATGAGTTCTAAGAAAAAATTATGTAAAGACTATTAGTTAGGAAACATCTGTAGAATGTCTTTGAATTGTTTTAACTTTTGAAAAATTATACAGGGTGGCTAGATTTAATTTTTCAATTTAGAACTTTTGGAATTTAATTTTCTTCATTTTTTAAAATGGGCACACCCTGTATATTTTTTAACGATATAATGTAGAAACTAAAAACGAACATTTTTTGTATGTACACCCCTAAGGCTATTTGTAACCATTTTTGATTTATCGCCCAATAATTACAAAATCCAAGAATAATTTTAAAAAATTAGATTGTTTTTCAAATTACTCGACAGATAAAATTGTATTAAGTCCTCCAGTTGTTTTGTTTATAAAAATAGCATAAGTTTAGTAAGTTCACTTTATATTTGTATCTTGGTCATTTTTTGCATTTTATATTATCCGACAAGAAATACACATTTATCACAGTTACCTGTCGTCAGTTGTCATTTTTGTGCCAATTTTAAAACATTTGAAGTTTTTTGTCGAGTTATTTGGAAAACGATCTAATTTTTTAGGATTATTCTTGAATCTTGTAATTATTTGGCGATATTTCGAAAATGGTTACAAATAGTCATAGGGGTGGATACAAAAAATGTTCGTTTTTAGTTTCTACATCATATCGTTAAAAAATATACAGGGTGTTCCATTTAAAGAAATGGAGAAAATTAAATTCAAAAAGTTCTAAATTGAAAAATTAAATTTAGCCACCCTGTATAATTTTTCAAAAATTAAAACATATCAAAGACATTCCACAGATGTTTCCTAACTAGTCTTTACATATTTTTTTCTTAGAACTCATAATTGTGACTGTAGTGATTTTTTTAACATGCATATGAAGATGCCATTATGTAAACAAAAATAATAGCTACATCCAAGTAGTTTGGAAATAGTCAGCAATAATATTGGATTGAAAAGAGTCGAAGAAAAGGCTCTGAAAAATCTTCTTTTACACACCACATTTTATTTAAAAAAATTTCACTTGCTCCTGTATAATTGTCTTGGCTCACCCTGTATGTTCAAAAATAATTTTTGGTTATAAACTTCTTTCTCTAGTTTATCTGTGTTTTTAAATCAAATTTCTACCTATAATAGAACTCGAGCTATCGAAGTCGGGCGCACTATTGTCCCACCCTGTATACACAGGGGCAGACTTTGCTTTTCTTCTTATTATAATCAAATGTAACTCGGAAGCAGCTACTCATTTGCGCAATCTCTGCTCATTTTTAGTTTCCACGACTGTACTACGTAGTTGGGATTGACCTGAATTAACACAAATTTGTGAAGAAAATATTTAAAAAAAAATTCTCTTAATTTTGTGAAATGTGAAAAAACAAATTTAGCCCCTTCAACTTCTTATGCTAGAGATAGACACTTAATTTAGGAAACCTGAACTGGTACAAAAATATGGCAAGTATTTTTTTTTATTTTACAAGTCCATTGCATCGTACCCTAACATTTTGGGACGAGAAAGAGTGGAAATTGTAATTAAAAGTAGATAGTTTCTCCGTTCTTCCAGAGTTTAAAAAGCTCTTCTGGATTCCCCTCAGCGTACCGCTGAAAGCACTAAGATACGTACATTTCTGGTAGTAGAAATAGGTCCGAAATAAAATGTTATTCATTGAATAAATTCGATTCTAATTATTTTTGTTGCTTTCAGTCGGCACCCGTTTCGGTTGTCCAGGAGAGGATGGGGTGAATTTAAAATTAAAGTGGAAATATTCTTTAAAGTTACGTTGAATAAACCGGTCGCTATTGAGCACGATATCAAACTTGATAACGTTTTTGTCGGAAGACCAACTTTAGGTAATTTCGACGAGAAAGTGTTTCATTGTTACACAACGTTTTGTTTCAGGTAATGAAACTATTGTCGATTTATTTCTATACGAAGAAAGCGAACCTCAGTGTGATTCAAGTGTCGAATCCGACACCCAAAGCGCGTGGAGTATCAATGACAGTCTTTCCATGCATTCTGGCGAGTTGGAAGAATTTTCCGCGAAAATAGAAAACAACTTGAGGGAAGAACTCAATAACGCTTCTACTAGTTTCGAGCACGACTATTGCTTCGAGGAAGAAAAGAACGACGATTTTAGTCACATTCCAATTTTTCACTCGTACAGCTTGTCGCCGTTCAGCAAAAGTAAACCAGTAATTGAAGATAACGTTATAGAAGATACTTTTGAAGATAACAAATTGATATACGGGTTAGACAAGTCTTATTTCGAGCCGCCCAAGGATTTGCAAGTGAACAATTTGCAACCAGAAAAAATACTCATTCCATTAAACGAATTGAACGATTTCCTTCAAGTGCACCGAAAAGATATCAAGTTTAATAACCCAAAAATAATTGTGTTAGGAAAAAAAATTGACGGTTTGCTAACAAATTTCTCTAGACTGGAACAAGTTCCTAAACTGATCCAAACAGGTGGAAATTTCGCCGTTAAGAGCGATCAAAAAAATTTCAAAGTTTCTCTGCCCAAAAATAAGTTTAAGAACATGGGGGAAGCTCTTCCTTATTTGTTTCGAAGTTTGCCCCTCATCAGCGAATTGGCGAATAATTTCAATTACAAGCGCCGCTACCCCTTCACTTCACCTAGTGTCAAAGAATACTTCACGTGGAATGTTGCCAAAAGACGCAGTGCCGAGGTAAAATCGTTACTTTCTAGAACGCTCGTTTTCCTAATTTACCGTTTTGCAGTGGAGTCGAGCCAACAGTATTAAAAAAATCGTCGTCGCCGAACAAATTCACGAAGCCGAAAATTGGAGCACGAAAACGATTCTGATGTACGGAAGATCCCACTTTTACAACCCCTCCCCTACTTTCGGGTTGTTCGCGAGAGATTCACCCGAAAAGGAATTGCTGCTCTCGTGTTTTACTTCGTCCAATCCAAATATTCCCAGTTTCAATTTGCAGGATGTCTTTAACGACGACACTGATGTTCACATTAATGTTGTCTCCGATACAGGTGCGAAGGGTCTAAACATTTTAACTTTATCGTAACTATTTTTGTTGTTAGACGTGAAAGAGACTCCTAAAAAGTACAACAAGTCAACTGTCGATATATCCGATCCGGAATTACGACATCAATGTTCCTACATTAGAGAAAATGCTTTGGATTGCGGAGTTATACTGAGGCCGGAAGAACTTATTGAAGGGGTCATGATGAATGGGGCGGAAAGGATGATTTTCGAAGCTGTAAAATGTCTCGCGGACAACTTAGTGAGGAGGGCTTCAAATTACAAAATTTGCCGGACGGCGACGAAGTATGCTTGCTACTTTTTCACTATTTTGGAAATTAATTTATCAATTTTAGCTGCAACAAATCATTTAGTAATAACGAAACAGTAATAAGTGTTCAACTGGAAGACGTGATGGCTGCAATAAAGGAGAGGCCGGAAATGAAAGCTATTGAGCAGTTCAAAAGCAAGAGGAAGGATCTCGATTATTGATTTTAATGTAAATGTTATAATAGCTTTGCCTGCTAAATTTAAGCCAACCATATTGTGCAGAAAAAATACGGAATTTTCTTACAAACAACACTTGCATGCTTTCATTAATTTTACTAAGCATGTTATTTAGAATTTGCTGAACTATTGTTATGGTAAAAAAGAAAATTTCTCGGGTTTTGTTCTGTCTTGATTGGGGGGTGGATTAATCCGACTGGTCTACGTGATGTGATGAATATATTTTTATAAGACTTCCTACGTTATTTTTGTTGACTGTTATTTATTTCTTCCTATAGGCTGAGATTCGTAATTAGTACATTTCGTTTGGTGGAATAGATTTTGTGACCTGTAAGAAATTTTGTTTTATGAAAAATTTGTTTTTAATTGGGCAGAAGTAGCAAATAAGTACCATTCTTTTCAATAATAACAATTGACTGTGTGTGAGGCGAATCTTGCTTTAGCCAATTATCATTTTCAAACTCTCATTTTTTATCAGAATCAAAATGTAACGGGCTCGCTGAGATGTCCTTCACAGATACAAGACAAGCAGGAAAGCGGTGGAAAAGGTTCTTTTTTTTGTGCTCTTGATGAAGCCCAGTAGCCTGCTCATAGGAGCCCTCCTGCTTTCACACACCTCTAGGAAGGGAAAGTCTAGGTACCTGGATCTCTGTGCAGCAAGTGCCGAACAGTGACACAGTTATACATGAAGAGACTTCACACCTTCTGCACATAGGGTCCTCAAGACAGCCCACGATGTAGAGGTGTCTTCTGGGGGGGGCAGTCTCTCGTGAGCAGTCCAACCGCCTTCCTTAGGTCTTCCCTCAGCTGTTCTTTGCTCATCGGGACCTGAAATGAAGATCCTCTACTGTCGAGGTGCGCTCGCCTCCCATTCCCTAGCGAAAAAAAAGTTCTTTTGTTGAGTGAAATTTGAAAAAAAAATTCGGCACTATTTTTGACATTGGGTTAAAGCTATTTCGCTAAAGTTGTTCTTTTTTCATAATATTTGCAGATAATGGTTTCGTAAAAACTCTTCTGGTTTTTATCCGTGCATCTGAGTTTTATGGTGTTTTGTCAACTGTGTTGTGACGGACAGTGGAATTTCTGTTAATTCTCTCGTTTAGAAATTTGTGTGAAAACTGTGTTAAATATCTGTACTAGTTACTACTACATTTGAAAATGCGTTATATAGATATAGAAGAAGAGACTCCCTCACCGGAGTCGTCAACATCAAGCACCAATTCTAGTTTAGATCTGGAAGCTCCCACTACTAGAGATTTAAACCTCATCTTAAAACCGATGGTTAATCAGCAGAGGAAGAATTTAGCAAAGGGAATGCAAGAGTTGAAAGAACATATGACTACTGTTCTGACAACTCTTCAAAACGCACAAGATGGTCGACCTTTGATACCAGGTAAACGTAATGAATTGTCCGGAATCTTATAAGATAAGTTAAGTAACACGTTTTTGTGCATTCTTCTTAATTATTATACTCATTCAGGACTCAGGAGTGTTCTCTTTTTTGTAACTTTGTTGGTAGCTGCTCGGAATGATTGGGGGTTATCTTAGAAACCTACTTCTAAAATTCCTTTTATTCGCGATTTTATTCCAACGCATCTTTCCTATAGATTTTTCTTGCAGTTTTTCTAAACTGCAGTAAACGTTTTAGTTCTTGTTTGGTTAAGATTGTTAATTTCGTTTATTTTTACTTGAATCAACAATTTTTTCTCTTTGAAAAATTCCAACTTTTATCAGACTTTTGGTCAGTTGCATAAACAATCGTTGGTTTCGGTTTTGTCAGCATTTTGCAACCGGACTTTAGTCTTTATCTGTGGCATTTTTCAACATGTCCCAAATTAAAATTTGGGTGAAGAAGTCGTATCTAATGGCTATTGTTAAATTAACCCTTTTGAATGCATCGTTCTTTTTGTTGAATGCCATCCCTGGTTACTTTAGATGCGAATCTTGACATTCCTTGATTGTTGATTAGAGTGGTGACGAAATAAATGTACGGGGGTGGGATGGCAAGTGTTGTGAATAAGGAAGACCAATCAAGGGTTTTAGGAAAACTTTAATTATCACATTTTATTCCATCATCTACTATTATACAAAGTGTATCTAAAATGTATATACAAACTTTGAGAGCAGTTATAAGATATCAAACAATGACCAAGTAATTTTTATTTATTTACACTTTTACGGGCCACCGTGTATGTTAATTATCAGTAGGGCTTCATACAGTTCTGCCTTACTCCTAAATGTTGTGTTTCTGTTATACTTAAGTAGATTAGCTGCAGTATGTCTTATTCATGCTGATTCTTACACCTTACTCATGCAATATACAGAATGGCCCAAAAAATCCGGACCACTACAGGTATACAGGGTGGGGCAATAGTGCGTCCGACTTCGATAGCTCGAGTTCTATGATAGGTAGAAATTTGATTTAAAAACACAAATAAACTAGAGAAAAAAGTCCATAACAGGAAATTATTTTTGAACATACAGGGTGAGCCAAGACGATTATACATGGGCAAGTAACATTTTTTTAAATAGAATGTTTTGTGTAAAACAAGATTTTTCGGAGCCTTTTCTTAGACTCTTTTCACTTCAATATTATTGCTGACTATTTCCAAACCATTTGGATGTAGCGATTTTTTTTTGTTCAAATAATAGCATCTGCAAATGCATGTTAAAAAAATTACTACAGTCACAATTACGAGTTTTAAGAAAAAATTATGTAAGTACTAGTTAGAAAACATCTGTGGAATGTCTTTGAATGGTTTGTTACTTTTTAAAAATTATACAAGGTGGCTAAACCAAATTTTTCAATTTAAAACTTTTTGGGTTTAATTTTATCAACCAATAATTACAAAATTCAAGAATAATCCTAAAAAATTAGATTGTGTTTCAAAATCAGTATTATGGTTTTTTGTATTTGCGTCTGATAAATAAATATTTTCCTTTTTTCTCTAATTGGAAAATAAAGAATAAGAATTTGGAAAAAGATATTTTGGAAGTTTTGTATTAGAGGCTCAGCTCTTTTCAGGGGAGGCTGAGACTTCCCTGGCCACCCCCTGGCTACGGCCCTGGCTGCAAAATCTAAACTAAAAATTTTTTTTGATACCTAACACAGAAAGTTTTTTTTACACGATTATTTATTACCATACAAATATTTATCAATTTTTTACGTTAAAACGTGTATTTAAAAAAAGGAAACAAATATAATGTACACCAAATTAAACCATACATCTCTTGCACTGTCCACCAGAAAATTTAATGAGCATCAAAAAATCTAAATAAAACCCTAATTATTATACATCAGAAAATAAGAACATCACCACTAAAATAACTATGCTGCGTATTGTTTTACCATTGCTTACATTTTAAATTCTATATGTCTATCAATTTTACTAAATGTTCACCAAATTTAGAACGCTCAAGTTACGCGTTCGTGCTGTACATAATAAATATTCGCGCTATCCATTTATATTTAATGTTTCTCAAAAAAACTATTTGTGCGTCAAATAATTATTCTATTACTCCAAAAATGAAATATGCTCGCGCATCTCTCCTTGCCGCTTGCGCTTCCAGACAAGAGGCACGCGAAAAAAGTTTTGTACAAGGTCAGTTCAGGGTCCTCTAATTTTTTTTTAAAATTAAAAATTACCACTAAAAGAAGTTTTACGTTTTACATAATGCAAGCCAATTACAGCAAAGCATTTATATATTAGGGAAACCAATATCCTTTTTTGTGCAAACCACTTCTATTTTTACTCTTATTTTCCTTGTTCTAGCACATCTACATCTATAATTTTGCATAAAATTATTTACCATTTGCACAACATTTTATTGCTTGTGTATTTTTGATCAACAAATAGTATTTTTAACTGCTAAATAATATAAGACACTGTCGAAAATTAAATATCTGGGTATTATGTTAGAATTAAATGCGGAATAAAATTTGGTGAACATTTAGTATTTATGGTCAACAAAAGTTATTTTGGCGAACAAAATATATAAGAGGCCAGCATTATGTCAATATTTGGTTGTCGGTTTAAGATTATGTATTTTCTTAATTTTGGTGAGCATTTAGTATTTTTGGAAAATGAAAGTATTTTTGGTAATTGTTTACAATGTCCACATTTCGCTTTTTGTGCTGTTTTTTTGGAAACCATCGTAAAACATTATTATAATGCCATTTTGAGCAATGAAATGTTGTGCAAATGATAAATAATTTTATGCAAAATTTATAGAGGAAGAAAAAAAAAAGATATTGATTTTCGTAATGTATATGTCGGCCACACTTAGTGAAATTGTGCATTTCATGAAAAGGATGTGCACTTTATGAAACTCATTAGGGCAAGGAAAATTCTTTTCACGAAATGGATATCCTTTTCGTGAAGTGCACATTCTTTTTCATGAAATGCACAATTTCACTAAGTGAGCACGACATAATATACATGGTGACGAATGCGTTGGTGTAATTAATTTTTTGAAAATCGAAGAGTGGGTAAAGTAAACAATGACCGTATTTTTTTGTATGAAAATATTGGGTAAATTTGGTAGACTGTTAAATACAACCCTTTAAAAAATAGAAAACTCTCCCATGACCATGATAACACCTGACCTGAACCAAAATGTCATTAGCCCGGTCCTGTGTGAAGACAGAACTTACAAGCTACAAGCAACACATTGCGCAAACGCGGCTTGTACCTTGTTTACCGTTTGACATTTGACGTTTAATTGACAATGACAGCAAATGACAGTGCCAGTCAATCAACGTGCTTCGTGTTTGACGTTTGTGTGCTAAAGCTAATTGAACCGGATCTTGTACTTGTAATCTTGTTCTTTCAGAATTATTTGACACACTGGTGTTATTGTAACAACATAAAGTTGCATTACGTTTTAATTACGTTACTCAAAGTAGCATCGCTCCCAACACAATGTCTGGGGAATCAATTCGTAAGTAGCATAACCTCAATCTAATTAGCCCAACATTTTCTTTTTAAAGTTTTATTAAAGCCTTAACTCGTTACACGAAGGGTTTCGTAGTTTACACGACTTTTTTCTAGCGTTTTCCACATATTTTCCACATTTTTAAATACAGTTAAGAATAATTAGTGTTGCATCAGCCAATTGACTAATTGCTCGGCAGTTCTTTAAGTACCCCTGCCCATAAAGCAGTCGAAGAAACCAAAAAAAAAAAAAAAACTGAATTTTTTCTTAGAGCGTCATGTTTTAATTGTTGCGTTTTTCAGCAATTTACACTTCCGAAAAGCATGGGTCCGACGAGTCGGGAGAAGGCACCGAAGCTAAACCCTTCAAAACAATCCTGCAAGCGATGAAACACGCCGGAACTGAGCCTTTTCCGATGATTTTCGTTGATGGCAAAGAGACGGATAAAAAATACGAACCGGCATCCAAGACGCAACTGAAAAAGATACAGAAAATCTGGCAGAGGGATGTGTACAAACAAGCCGATGCCGCCAAGCGAGATGAAGAAGATGCCGCAAAACGAACGAAAAACCAAGAAGAAGCCAAGAAAATCGTCATTAGCGAAGACAAATCTTTACCGGTTGCACAGAAAATTAAAATTAGTCAAGGTAACAAATGTTGGACGTTATCTTGGACGTTTTGTGGTGTTGAAATTGGATTTTGTTGTGTTTAGGTAAAGATTTTCGCGGACAACGAGTGAGGATCAATGGTTGGGTTCACAGATTGCGAAGACAAGGAAAGAACCTCATCTTCATTACGTTGAGAGATGGAACTGGCTTTCTTCAAACTGTTATGAATGATTTGCTGTGTCAAACCTACGACGCCCTTGTCCTGTCAACTGAGTCCTCTGTTGCACTTTATGGAGTGATCAAGACGGTGCCAGAAGGAAAAACTGTAAGTGACGTCATTTGAGATTAATCATAATCTCTGATTATCTTTTAATAAGTAGTTTGATCGTGTTTTGCTTTGCCCAAAGTACAGATTGCTAAGCTGCAACCTGTAGAAAACTTGTTCTCTTTATACTTTTTTTAGTTTTTAGTTTTATTATACAGGGCGAGGAATACAACGCCGAGGAAGGGCGATCAGTTGGGTGGATGAATTTCAGAATTTCAGAAATGATCAAAGCCTTTTTAAAACCAAATTATGCTCATTCCTGCAACTTTTAAAAAATTTAAACAAGTGGGGAAAATTGATTGCCATTTTCAAATAGTTTATGATAAGAAAAGTAAAGACAGTGATGAATTTTTTTTATTGCTTAACCCCATTGGGTTATACTTCCGGGCATTTATGGAAAACGACCACATTGTGGTTTTGGGTAACATGCTTTAAGTCACCCAACCATTTAAGAAAATGGTAAGTGTGATACACTGCAAAAAAATTACTTTTGCGTTTACATTTGAAAAACAAAAATGTTGTCATTTCTTAAAATTTACTTTTTTTGTTGAGAAGGAAACTTCTTGCTGAGTGTGCGCTTACCTTACGGGAACACTGTGGCGACTTCTCCAACAATTATCTAGTCTAGACACTGTTCCCGTTACAAGCTATACAGGGTGATTCACGTAGCCCGTCTATTAGAAGTTTTTCAACTTCCAGTTGGATTAAAAATTTGAAACTTGGAAGGCAGTCATTATCAGTCATGCCCATTCTATCTAAAATATTTTTAGCTCTCTAGCTATACAGGGTGTGCGAAAAGTCGGTATCAACTTTCTTATTTTAAATGGAAACGTACCATTTTTTCTACATGGTCTAATTGGTCTTCCAACTTAGAGTTTTTATAACATTTGTTATGTAAACTTATTTGACAATTTTTGACATTATGTTAATTTATGTGAAAAAAAGGGTCGATGTGGTACTTTACGAAAAAATTCATATCTGGCAGACGGTTTTGAATTTATGAAAACCAATTTGTAAAGTACTTAGTTCGAAGTCCAGACTAACTTCTGATATTTTAATGGTAGTTCCATTTTGTACCGTATGGGCGCAGACAATTTTCAAATATCGCACCCAAAAATGGTCAAAAAGTAATTTTTTTCAAATGTCACTTATAGATTTTTTTTACCTCATTCGATAGAAAATTGTATTTTGGGATGAGTCACTTAAGCATTTCCTATACCTAACTTCATCCCCTATCAAATTAAAAATTAAAATCCAGAATTCCATCAATCCTGCCAAGAGATTTTTTTAGTTTTTTAAGTATGCCATGGAAACAAAAGACAATTGCAACATTTTAATTATGAAATGAATATGTTACTAATTTTATAAAAAAAACAACAACAAAAACTACCAAGAACCATCTTAACAAAATTCTAATGTAGGTGTTCAATGTGAGCACCATTTTGATTACTACATACATTCTATTAATTTATTTTTAACAGATTGTGTACCTCTTTTAATTTCGTTGGGACTAAGATTGTCGAATGCTCTTATTATCTCCAGATCTTACCTCATTAGACTTTTATGTTTGGGGTCGAATAAAAGATTTAGTTTATACTTCACCACTTTGCAACATAAAGGAATTAAGCGGGAGAATAATAAGAGCATTTGACAGTCTTGACACCAACGAAATACGAAGAGCTACACAATGATATAAAATGATAGAATGTAGTAATCAAAATGATGCTCACATTGAACATTTACATTAGAATTTTGTTAAGATGGTTCTTGATAGCTTTTGTTGTTGTTGTTTTATAAAATTAGTAAGATATTCATTTCATAATTAAATTGTTGCAATTCTCTTTTGTTTCCATGGCATACTTGAAAAACCAAAAAATCTTGTGCAAAATTGATAAAATTTCTGGATTTTAATTTTTAATTTGATAGGGGATGAAGTTAGGTATAGGGAATGCTTAAGTAACTCATCCCAAAATACAATTTTCTATCGAGTGGTGTAAAAAAAATCTATAGGTGCCATTTGAAAAAAATGACTTCTTGAACATTTTTGGTTGCGATATTTGAAAATTGTCTGCACCCATATGGTACAAGATGGAACCACCATTAAGACATCAGAAGTTAGTCTGGACTTTGAACTAAGCACCTTACAAATTAGCTTTCATAAATTCTGAACCGTCTGCCAGATACGAATTTTTTCGTAAGCTACCACATCGACCTTTTTTTTCACATAAATTAACATAATGTCAAAAATTGTCAAATAAGTTTACATAACAAATGTTATAAAAACTCAGAGTTGGAAGACCAATTAAACGATGTAGAAAAAATGGTACGTTTCCATTTAAAATAAGAATGTTGATACCGACTTTTCGCCCACCCTGTATAGCTAGAGAGCTCAAAATATTTTAGATAGAATGAGCATGACTGATAATGACTGCCTTCCAAGTTTCAAACTTTTAATCCAACTGGAAGTTGAAAAACTTCTAATGGACGGGCTACGTGAGTCACCCTGTATACAGGCAAAGCCCAGAAGTTTTGTTTCTATCGTTCAGGATTGTGATGCTGTTTTTTTTTTAATTTTGCAGGCATTTGAAATATTTTTGTGGAAAGGTCTGTTAGCCTGAAGTTACTTTTTCAATATTTTGCTTATATTTGTAAATATAAATAGCCATTTAGGTTCATTGAGTGGAAAGGTTATTGCTTACGTTGAGATAAGTAAATTAAACAACAGAAGATATATTACAATGTGCATAAAAAATTTTATTGGTATTTCTTAATCTATTTTAAACGTTTTACAATACAGGGTGTTTCCTAAAAAACGCCCCAAGCTGTTACTCCGTTATTTATTATCCGATTTGAATAAACAAAAAACTTTAGCAATTTACTATTTAGCCACTTACAAAGTGGCCCTGATGTGGTTTTTTAAGTTATTAACTTCAATGTCAAACGATTCTCAACTTTTTATTCTCAAATGGAAACGTATTTTTCTTATGGTTTTATTTGATAGCCAATCTTTTTCTGATTACAATGATGTTTAAAAAGTTGACTTTGGTATAATATTTATTGGAAGAAATAATTAAAATGTTTATCGAGAATATTAGATTTCTCTTAAAATTTTCATGCATACGTCGTGGGGCCTCAGCATTCGACATTCGCAGTTCCTGATTTCATTTGTGACACTAATTGCATCTTTCAATTAATTTTATCGCTAGTATCATAGTCAGGACTTTTCTTCTTCACATGTTAGCTAAAGAAATAGTTGAATTTGCGAAATTAGAAAAATCATTGGATACATTTAAATAAATATCTCTAATCAGAATAGAACTAAATGTCATTTGAAGGTATCTACGTAATGGGAATGATTTTAGCCATTTAATTGTATCATGTATTAAAGCTGTAATTTTACTAATAACAAAGATATTTCGCTTGATTCAGTTTAGCTGACTCACCCTGTATTATAGTTTTTTTAATTTTAGTCCAGCCATATTCAGTTATGCCTTAGATTTGTCTAATATAATTTTTCTCAATTAATCTGCCGATGCCATTCATAACTTTTGTTTTAATGTCCCCTTATTGCTCCAAACTCCTTCGTGACCGCTTGGAGCTGATTAAATTGAAAATAGTCGCAGATTCTCTCGATATCTGATCAGAATGGCATTTTGACCAACAACTTTTTTTTCCGTAGGCACCTGGAGGGCATGAGCTTCAGGTCGATTATTGGGAGCTGATCGGACTGGCTCCGCCTGGCGGCGCCGATTCAATTCTGAACGAGCAGGCATTGCCGGACGTCCAGGCTGAACAGCGACACATCATGATTCGGGGTGAAAACACCTCAAAAGTTCTGCGAATGAGATCCGTTCTTCTTCAAGCTTTCCGGTAACGATGTTCGAGGCGTCCAAGAAAACGTCTTGAATTTTTGTCAAAATTTCAGAGACCATTATGCAGCTCGTGGTTACTGCGAAGTAACACCACCCTCAATTGTGCAAACTCAAGTGGAAGGAGGTTCGACTCTCTTCAAATTGGATTATTTCGGGTAATTTGCTTTATAATTACGTTATGTGTATAATTTTAAGTTACTGTTTATGTGTAGGGAAGAAGCGTATTTAACTCAAAGCTCCCAGCTGTATCTTGAAACTTGTTTACCTTCGATGGGTGACGTTTATTGTATCGCCGAAAGTTTTCGAGCTGAACAAAGTCGAACCAGAAGACATTTGGCAGAGTAAGAATTTTTTTAAGTGTAAAATTGCTACTTTTTGATAATTCAAGGTATACTCACGTTGAAGGCGAATGTCCGTTCATTACGTTCGATGATTTACTGGATCGTCTTGAGGATCTCATCTGTGACGTGGTCGATCGCGTTTTGAAGAGTCCCTATGGCGAAATCGTTTATGAACTAAACCCCGATTTCAAAGTTCCGTCGCGGCCATTTATGCGAATGAACTACTCCGATGCTATAAAATACCTGAAAGAGCACAACATTACGAAAGAAGACGGCAGTTTTTATGAATTTGGCGAGGTTGGTTGGGAATTATTGTTATTTGTTGCGAATAAAGTTGTCTTATTAAGGATATACCCGAAATGCCTGAGAGGAAAATGACGGACGCAATCAACAAACCGATCATGCTTTGTCGCTTCCCAGCTAACATCAAATCGTTTTACATGAGCAAGTGTCCTGAAGATTCTGCACTGACTGAAAGCGTTGATGTTTTGTTACCGAATGTAGGAGAAATTGTCGGTGGATCTATGAGGATTTCCAACTTGGAGGAGCTTCTGCAAGGGTAAATATCTCCATTTGATTCTCTTTGAATTACTGATATTGATTCTTTTGTAGTTACGCACGTGAAGGAATTGATCCCGCGCCATATTTTTGGTATACTGATCAAAGAAAGTATGGATCTTGTCCTCATGGTGGTTATGGACTTGGATTGGAACGATTTGTTTGCTGGCTATTGAACAGATACCATATTAGAGAAGTTTGTTTGTACCCACGTTACTTAAACCATTGCAAACCTTAAATTTGTTTAAATACGATTAATTTTTGCTATTAAGCTCTACCGCATTTATTCATTTTGTTTACCTTCAGTGCTATTTAATAAAATTTTTGATTTTCGTTGCTTCTTTAATTATTTTATTTAATGTTTTAACGTTTGGGAAAATAAGAATCGTTTTAAACTTGTACGTATAACACGATCAATAAAACTTTTGTTGAGTGGCGAGTTGGAAAATTAACTTTCTACAATTATTTTTGAAAGTGGCGCGGTTTTCAATTTGTATGGTTGGTACGAAGAGCAAATCTCATTATGAAAGTCTTTGATTCGTCAACGTATTGGCGCCAAATTTAAAATTGGGTATTTTATTCAAATTTTTGTTCGTATTTTAAGTTAATTTTGTACATCCCCATATGCATAACAGAAATAAGATAATTAAGGCGATTTAAAAAAATTATTTGAATAGTTTATTTATTTACATAATGTTGTAATACTGACCACCATTAATTTTCTTTACATCTTGTTATACTCACACTTTTATTGTCTGTAAACTATGAGGTGTTTTCTTTTGCACTTCTAATTAAAGAATTACATTTATTTTATATCTTGTCGTGAACGACCAGCAGATATTTTCCTCTTACCACTTTAAACAAAGTTTTTTTTCTTTCAATTGCTGTTAGTTGAACACCAATTGTTGACGCATACTTCCTCCTCGGTTGAGTTTTTACTTTTGAATAGCAGATAAAAGTTCTTTATATTTACCGAATGCATGTATGACAGTTATAGTAAGACCTGCGTTCATTATTGAGATCGCTAATTTCAAATTTGGCGCAATTACTGTTGATCCAACTAATCCCAGCATTACCAACACAACGTAAGAAAATTATAATCAATTGTGACAGTCGCAAGGTCAACATAACCTTAAAATTTAATTTGAGAGGTAAGATTAAATTTTCAATAATAATTTGTGCCTTTGTTCATACTTTTTCAGGTTTCGTAATTGCTCGAAACATGTCTTTTCTAACGAAGACCAACGCCCTGACGTATCACTGTACTCAATGCCCTTACCAGTCCCCATGGAAGTTCGCCCTGGCCAACCATTTAAATAGATGCCATCAAGAGATTTCTTTTGCCCCCGTTAACTGCTTGAACAGAATTGAACCTTATTCATGCAGAATTTGTCTTTATGAAACAGAGTATCACGTTGGTTTACTTCAACATCAAATAAAGAACCATGCAACAAAATTTTCACCCGGAAACGTGTTAGAAGTCACCATTAAGGAGGAACACGAAGTTCTGGATGTTAAACCGGAAATCGTAGAGTTTGAAGAAGCCGGGAATAAGTGTTTTCGGTGCGGATTATTTACTTTTTCTAAAGTTTTTTTGTTTAAACATTTAGAAGCTTGCGAAGTGAAAAATGTATGTAACATGTTTAATAATAGCCACGTTGATAGTGCCTCTATTGACTGGTTTAAATGCTGCGAGTGTGAGTTTAAAACTCAATGGAAGGACCGATTGGAGACACATCACATTAATCAGCATGTCGATTCTGATTTCAAAATGCACCATACCAACCGACACGAAGAAGTTGAAGAAAAAAAGTGGTTTAGATGCAAGCACTGCAGTTTTAAATCAAAATGGACCTTCAGCTTAAAGAGACACCAAATCTACCATCATGATGTTGAAGAAGAAATCAAGTGGTTTAAATGTCAATACTGCAGTTATAAATCAAAGTGGAAGAGCGACTTAAAGAAACACCAAATCAACCGGCACGATATTGGTGAAATCAAATGGTTTAAATGCCAGCGTTGCAGTTATAAGTCGAAATGCAAACGGTCCGTAAAAAAACACCAAATCAACCAGCACGATGTTGAACAAATCAAGTGGTTTCAATGTCAATACTGCAGTTATAAATCAAAGTGGAAAAGCTGCTTAAAGACACACCAAACCAACCAGCACGATATTGGAGAAATTAAATGGTTTAAATGCCAGCTTTGCAGTTATAAAACGAAACATCAATCTCACTTAAAAGTACACCAAACTAATGGACACAATGTTGGAGAAATCAAATGGTTTCAATGCCAGCAATGCAGTTATAAATCAAAATGGAGATCCGAAATAAAGAGACACCAAACCAACCATCATGATGTTGAAAAAATCAAGTGGTTTCAATGTCAATACTGCAGCTATAAATCAAAGTGGAAAAGGGACTTAAAGAAACACCAAACCAACCAGCACGCTATTGGAGAAATCATGTGGTTCAAATGTCAGCATTGCAGTTTTAAATCAAAGCGAAATTACTACTTAGAAAAACACCTAATCAACCAGCACGATATTGGTGAAATTAAATGGTTTAAATGCCAGCGTTGCAGTTATAAATCAAAATCCGAACGTTTTTTAAAAGAACACCAAACTAACCACCACGATGTTGAAAAAATCAAGTGGTATCAATGTCAATACTGCAGTTATAAATCAAAGTGGAGAGGCGGCTTAAAGAAACACCAAACCAACTGGCACGATATTGGTGAAATCAAATGGTTTCAATGCCAGCATTGTAGTTATAAAACAAAGCAGAACTGCCACTTAAAATTACACCATATCAACCAACACAGTAGTTATGATGAAATCAAATGGTTTAAATGCCAACACTGCAGTTATAAATCGAAAGATAAATCCACCTTAAAAGTACACCAAACTAATCAACACGATGTTGAAAAAATCAAGTGGTTTCATTGTCAATACTGCAGTTATAAATCAAAGTGGAAAAGGGACTTAAAGAAACACCAAACCAAGCGACACGATGTTGGAGAAATTAATTGATTTTAATCTCAACACTGCAGGGATAAATTGAAATGAAAGCACGGCTTAAAGGGACACCAAACCCTTGCACATTATTTAAGAAAGCCAGTTAGTGTAAATGCTAATAGTACAGTTACAGTTGTAAACAAGACAAGAAGATAATTTAATAATTCAACAGCTGTGTCATTTTTTACTCATTTCCAAATGGCACAAGTCATATCTACTGTCCCAGAAATTTTCTGATTTTTGAACATAAGTTTGTCGTTTTTTTGTCAATCCGTAAATAATTATACAATATACATTTTAAAAGGGGTGGAGGTTTTTAGAGAGCGCAAAAGCGTTTCAATTCCTCGTTTCTTTACTTCCTTCTCTATAATGTTCAGTTGCAAGAAACTAACGAATCGATAGTGACACGTTAAGAAATTTTCTAAAATTCTTATTAGGTTGACTCACCTTCAATTTTTTGTTACATTCATTAGATTTTTGATTTATTATTAATGTTGTAAGCCTTAAGTCTTTTGAGGTAAAATTAATGTTTTGTAATAATAATTAATAAAATTTTAAGGGTTTAGTAAAGAAGGATTAAACAACCAAGTTTTGTGTAACTGGGAACATGTATGTATTTAATTGAATTCTGCTAATGCTGTCATTATATTCCGGCGTTTTATGGAAGCCAACAATTCTGTATTCCGTGATTCTTCAAAAAAACATATTAGGAATCACATTTTCAATAGAATTACTTAAATTTCAAATTTTTTTTATATAAATAATAATAAATTTCGTCGATAGATAGGTACTCGATGGAAGAGGTTTTACGCCATTATTTCAAGGCAAGTGTCAAGTCGAACTACATATATTTAAATGATATGTTTAAATTAATTATTTAATTTTTATTATACATATGGCCATGTACAAAATTAACTCAAAATACAAGCTAAAATTTTTTTAGGTTTGGTGTGTTCATTATTGAGATACCTAATTTCAAATTTGGCGCAAATACTGTTGACAAATTCTACATTCTACTAATACCAACACAACACAAGAAAATTAGAATCATGACAAGTGACAGTCATACAGCAGTCATAAGTTAACATAACCCTAAAATTTAATTTGTTTGAGAGGTAAAATTAATTATTTTTCAATAATAATTTGCATCTTTGTTCATACTTTCTCCGGTTTTGTAATTGCTTGAAACATGTCTTTTCTAACGAAGACCAACGCCCTGACGTATCACTGTAATCAATGCCCTTACCAGTCCTCATGGAAATTCGCCCTGGCCAACCATTTAAATGGACGCCATCAAGAGATTTCCTTTGCCCCCTTTAACTGCTTGAACAGAATTGAACCTCATTCATGCAGAATCTGTCCTTATGAAACAGAGTATCAGGTTGGATTACTTCAACATCAAATGAAGAATCATGCAACACAATCTTTATCCAGAAACTTCTTAGAAGTCACCATTAAAGAGGAACACGAAGTTCTGGATATTAAACCGGAAATCGTAGAGTTTGATGAAGCCCAGAATAAGTGTTTTCGATGCGGATTATTTACTTATTCCAAAATTTTTTTGTTCAAACATTTGGAAACTTGTGAACTGAAAATTCAACAACATAATAAATCACACCGGAAAGGCAACTTAAAGGTGCACCATACCAACCAGCACGAAGAAGTTGAAGAAATTAAGTGGTTTAGATGCAAGCACTGCAGTTATAAATCAAAGTGGAACAGCGACTTAAAGAAACACCAAACCAACCAGCACGGTGTTGGAGAAATTAAATGGTTTAACTGCCAGCATTGCAGTTATAAAACAAAGCAGAACAGCCACTTAAAAGTGCACCGTATCAACCAACACAGTTATGATGAAATCAAATGGTTTAAATGCCAGCATTGCAGTTATAAATCAAAGCAGAAAAGTAACTTAAATATACACCGTATCAACCAACACAGTAGTTATAATGAAATCAAATGGCTTAAATGTCAGCATTGCAGTTATAAATCAAAGCGGAAAGCCAACTTTCAACAACACCAAACCAACCAGCACAATATTGGTGAAATCAAATGGTTTAAGTGCCAGTGCTGCAGTTATAAATCGAAAGATAAATCCAACTTAAAGAAACACCAAACCAAACAACACGATTTTGGAGGAATGAGATGATTTAAATAACAATAAATCGAAATAGTAACGGGTTAAAGGAACACCAAACACTTACACATTATTTAAGAAAGCCAGTAGGTTTAAATGCTGGGCAGTAGTATGTATAGTTACAGTTGTAATCGCGACAAGAATATAATTTGATAATTTAATTTTAAACACCCTGTATATTTTGTGACGAAATAGTTACAAATACTTGGCCATAGGGGTGTACATACAAAAAATGCTCGTTTTTAGTTTCTACATCTTGTCGTTAAAAAATATACAGAAGGTTTTATTTGAAAAAATTGAGAAAATTAAATTCAAAAAGTTCTAAATTGAAAAATTAAGTTTAGCCACCCTGTATGTTTTTCAAAAATAAAAACGATTCAAAGACATTCCACAGATGTTTCCTAACTAGTACTTACATAATTTTTTCTAAAAACTCGTAATTGTGACTCCAGTGATTTTTTTAATATGCATCTGCAGATACCATTATTTGAACAAAAAAAATCACTACATCCAAGTGGTTTGGAAATACATAGTCAGTAATAATATTGGGGTGAAAAGAGTCTAGAAAAAGGCTCCAAAATATCTTCTTTTACACACAAGAGTCCATTTAAAAAAATATCACTTGCCCCCTGTATAATTCTCCAAAAAATTTATAAAAAATCACATTTTTAATAGAGTATTATACTTAAATTTTGAATTTTTTATATAAATAATAAATGAATTAAATAAATAATAATAAATTTATTTAGTGGAAGAGGTTTCCCGCCATTCCTTTGAGATCGAATCATACATAACCTTACTTTTGACTTGTCAGTTTTGGTGTAATTATGTCAGTGAGTCGAGTTGGTGTTCTGGTCCAAAATACAACATTATTTGTCAAAAAATTTTTCCCGAAAATGGTAGATTATTTCAAGGAATCCTACTTTCACCAATTGCCCCATGAAATATTAGTCAGTCTATTGTGTTACGTGAATACCTTTGATTTAACCAATTTTTGTGAAGCATACGATTATGAATGTTTTTTTAGTGAAAGAAAGATCATGAAGTAAGTAGAGAATGTGAATTAATTACATATCTGTGTACCTATATTTAGTTTTTGTTAATAGAAGATCTTGACGTAAGCAGTTTGACAGGAGAAGAATTCATTTAATTAAGAAACAAGAACTATGCAATATTTGTAGGTCTTGTGAGCACTCCAAACTCACCTTTATGCAGATTAAAATGCCCAGTTGCACAAAACTTAACGATGGTTTAATCGTGCGTTAAAAAATCGTTTCCAGGACTTATTTGCTAGAATTTGAGAGGTTGCAATGTTAAAACTCTATCAAACATACAACAATAGATTAATAACCAATCAAAGTAGTAAAGAACTTGGAGAAGAGATAACGAGGGATTAAACAACCGCTAAGTTTCGTGCAACTGGGCATAACTCTGACATCAATAGGTATAATAAATGCAGGATTATAAGAGAACCGGTTTATAAGAAGATTTTTACACTTCTTGTTGTGTTCATCTACTCACAAGGTGGGATGTTATAATCCTGCATGCAGGTCCTAATTAAAATTTCTTAAATAATTGAACAAATTAGAAAATAGTCTCCAAATTTGAGTAATTTTTTTATAATTGGTGTTTCATCAACCATTTAGTTAGCAGCGCATTTAGTGATTCTTGTGGTACTTTTAGATATCGTCATATATGTTCGTATCTTTCAGAAAATTCAGTATACTCCTGTATTTGTTGGGGTCACTCAAGTTTGTTGTCGATTCTGTAATGCGATTTAGCACTGGGATCCCCAACAAAGCGTTTCGACTGCGTCGCTTCCAAAGCGACCAAAAAAAGCGATAGCCTCTCGGAACTCTCTGTTTAACCGATAGAAATGCAAGTCGACTTGGTCGACATTGAAGCTTTTTGGTCGCTTTGGGAGCGACGCGGTCGAAACGCTTTGTCTGGGATCCCAGTGCAGATCTCTTTTCTTTTTGTAGTTGGGACATGAGTACAGTATATGGTCAACTGACTGAAAGACATTGCATGGTTGGCAATGTGGGCGTTCTTGACCCGCCAATAGAAAGGAATGAGTTTGACTTGATCGTTTCATTTTTCTGGGTTTGTGAAGACAGTAAAGATTAGTGGTTTAGTTCTCTGGAGATGATGGCCTCTTTTATCTCAAGCCTGTTGCCAGAGAAGAGATTTGCATAGGTTCTGACCTCAATTGGGGGATTAATTTGGCGGACCAGGGGATCGTCCGAGGATGTTGTTTTTTTTGTCAGGTCATCCGCTCTTTCATTACCATCTATTCCAAATAAATCATCAAAGCCACAAACAATTTTTTACAAATTCTTCTTGGCTCATCCTGTATTACATTAATGCAGGGTTGTTACTGTATAAAAATATTTTTTGGACAAGTATATACGTTTAGTCGCATTGTTGAAGTCAACTTGAGACGCGATTTTTTTCAAACTTTGATGAACTGTGTTTTTGTTTTTTAGAACTGTAAATCTGGGTCGACAATACGCCTTAAGGGATCTAAAACGTGTCTCTAAGAAAATGACTTTTGAATATGTAACCACTTTAAACATCAATTTTCTCTATTGGATACCAGTGGCAGATCTAAGAAAGTTTATTAAGAAAATGACAAATCTTCGCAATCTGTTTGCAATAGACACAGAATTAGATTTAGCCCCGGAGAACATTGCAATATACAACGATATAAAGGTTTGTACTATTACTTTTAGGGAACAAATATAATGTACAAAAAATTAAACCATACATACCTTGCACTGTCCACCAGAAAATTTAATGAGCATCAAAAATTCAAAATGAAACCCAAATTATTATACATCAGAAAATGATAACATCACCACTAAAATAACTATGCTGCGTATTGTTCTACCATTGCTTTCATTTTAAATTCTATATGTCTATCAATTTTACTAAATGTTCACCAAATTTAGAACGCTGAAGTTACGCGTCCGTGCTGTACATAATAAATATTCGCGCTATCCATTTATATTTAGTGTTTCTCAAAAAAACTATTTGTGCGTCAAATAATTATTCTATTACTCCAAAAATGAGATATGCTCGCGCATCTCTCCTTGCCGCTTGCACTTCCAGACAAGAGGCACACGAAAAAAGTTTTGTACAAGGTCAGTTCAGGGCCCTGTATTTTTTTTAAAAGCACCATTAAAAATTACCACTAAAAGAAGTTTTACGTTTTACATAATGCAAGCCAATTACAGCAAAGCATTTATATATTACGGAAATCAATATCTTTTTTTGTGCAAACTACTTCTATTTTTACTCTTATTTTCCTTGCCCTAGCACATCTACATCTATAATTTTGCATAAAATTATTTACCATTTGCACAACATTTTATTGCTTGTGTATTTTTGATCAACAAATAGTATTTTTAACTGCTAAATAATATAAGACACTGTCGAAAATTAAATATCTGGGTATTATGTTAGAATTAAATGCGGAATAAAATTTGGTGAACATTTAGTATTTATGGTCAACAAAAGTTATTTTGGCGAACAAAATATATAAGAGGCCAGCATTGTGTCAATATTTGGTTGTCGCTTTAAGATTATGTATTTTCTTAATTTTGGTGAGCATTTAGTATTTTTGGGAAATTAAAGTATTTTTTTGTATGAAAATATTGGGTAAATTTGGTAGACTGTTAAATACGACCCTTACTTTTATACAGGGTGAGGCAATAGTGCGACTTCGATAGCTCGAGTTCTATGATGGATAGAAACTTGATTTAAAATAAACACAAATAAACACAAATAAACTATGGAAAGAGGTCTATAACCGGAATATATTTTTGAACATACAGGGTGAGCCAAGACGATTATACAGGGGCAAGTGACATTTTTTAGACTCCTTACTCCAATATTATTATTGACTATTTCCAAACCACTTGGAAGTAGCGATTTTTTTGGTCAAATAATGGCATCTGCAGATGCATGTTAAAAAAATTACTACAGTCACAATTACCAGTTTTAAGAAAAAATTATCTAAGTACTAGTTAGGAAACATCTGTGGGATGGCTTTGAATCGTTTTCAATTTTGAAAAATTTTACAGGGTGGCTAAATTTAATTTTTCAATTTAGAACTTTTTGAATTTAATTTTCTGCATTGCCATTATTTGAACAAAAAAAATCGTTACATCCAAGTGGTTTGGAAATAGTCAGTAATAATATTAGAGTGAAAAGGGTCCAGGAAAAGGCTCCGACAAATCTTCTTTTACTCACAACATTCCATTTAAAAAATATCACTTACCCCTGTATAATCGTCTTGGCTCAGCCTGTATAATATTCAGAAATAATTTTCGGTTATAGATTTATTTTATTTGTGTTCTTAGAGCCCTAACTATCGAAGTCGGCTGCACAATTGCCCCACCCTGTATACTCACAAACGCCAGTTGGCATTCAAAATTTTAGTATTTTTGTTGGAGAGTTTAGAATTCTTTGCTTAATATTTAATTAATATTTGATGTTTGTGAATCACGTGTTTCTTCATCTTTATAGCAACACCTTGACGAAGGTGCGATAAGACGACCAAAAGTTAATAAATAAAGCAGGTGAAACACGCGGATTGAATCTTCTTTATTTTTTTTTTTATTTCAGATCAAAAAACTTGCTGTAACTCTGAACTCATCAAATGTGGGTCCTGAAAAGTTAACTTCGATAGAGGCATTATATATTAATGTTCTCAGGCCTGCATTGTTCGTAAGAGCGTTATTTCCAGCACTAACACAAGTTTGGGTTAGTTTGTCTGTTAAACAATAGCCAACAATTAAACGTTTTCAACTTTTAGGTTGATCTTCGCCAAGAACCATTCAACAGTTACGACCATTACGTTTGGAGTAGTTCAAAGATAACCAAAATTTTTTATAAAGTAGAATATAGGATGCTCGAAAATTACACACATTTAGGTCTTTTGCGTTATTTTCATTCAGGTCGCTCTCGTCAACCAAGCGTAGAATGTTGGGGTGGGGTACTTTGAGTTTTTGAAAAATTCGTTATTACTTCATGAATTTATTTTCAGAAAAGTTCAGCTCGTACGAATTGAGAAACCAAAACGCCACTCAAACCCATATTCCTGCATGGCAAACATTGATGGAACTTCATGCGCAATATCCTTGTGGAGTTAAAAATTTCCGGGTAATTATTTTAAACTTCAAACTGTAACGAGGCACCGTTAATGGTCATAATTTTAGGAATTATACTTGAACCAAGCTACTTTAACGAACATCAACTTCGACGAACTGAATTTTAACCATGGACGAGGTTGTTGTACGCCAAGATACTACCAGGCTGCGAAAGAAATCTTAGTATTGCCTAATTCGAGATTTTTAAAGAAATTATGTTTATCTTCCTGTTTTCTTCAATGCCAATACTGCGAAAATCTGCGGAAACTACCAACTGAATCCCAAGGTTTCAAGAGAAAACGCATCGGATTACTTAATGGTGATTGTGTCCATAAGAACCGGCATTTTTTGGGCAACTTTTCCGCTTTGGAAGTGTTGGAAATATTTCCTTGCGATCAGTAATCTTCCGAATTTTAACAAGTGTTTTATTTACTTTGAAATATTTTAAGGACTCCTCACACTACCGCTCTCCAAGTGCTTCCGATAATAGGTGATTTGAAAATGTTAAAAAGTCTGACTGTAGAGCTACCTCCGTTCATCAATGGTCATTTTTTGATAAAAGTAAATTGTCGTTTTTGTTCCTAACCAATTCGCTACTTAGTGTTTTTTAGGTGCTCAGTAATTGTAAAAATTTGGAAGTACTAAAAGTAACATCTTTGAGAGAAAATGAACATTTGAACTACAATATTTGCAAAGCTATTCAACTAGGATCGTCGTTGAAAGATTTTAGGTAAGCTATTTTTCTTTTGAAAATTTGTAATAATTTTTTTGTTTAGGTATGGTAACTCTCATATTCCAATGGACAGGTTAATAGAGGCCGTTTGCGAAATCGACAACCCTAAATTAGAACGGATAATGCTAATTTGTGATAACGTAAATAAGTTTAGTGCCAAACCTTTGAAAACTATGCTGGAATTAAATTCCAGACTAATATTTCTTTATATTGTAATTCACTTGACCACACAAAAGGCGATAAAAATGGCCAAAGAGACTTTAAAGTTCTATAAAAAACAGCACCCTGCCAAATTGTTCTTTATAGAGAACGGCAATGTTTTCGTCAATGGAGGTTATCCAATTCCAGATGTTCATTACCAAGAGATGGTCAGATTTGAAAGCAGAGTATCGGTTCCTATTGCTTCAGAAGACTTTGAAAGCTTTTAATAGCTCTCTGTGATACTAAACATATCTCTCCATAATATTGTGTTCTGTGTACAGTTTTATAAGAAATAAACGCTTTTGCGTGATACCAATGAATTTGGAGTTTAATTGTAAAGAACATTCAATGCAGAGCACCAGGACAACTGTCCTGTTCGTATACTGCCAAGAGGACTGCCCTGTTCGTACGCTCAGGAGAACTACTGCCTTGTGCATGCGACCAGGACAACTACTGCCTGTTTGTATAGTGCTAGGATAACTGCCCTGTTCGTGTACTGCCAGGACAACAGTCTTGTTCGTACAACTGCCCCGTTCGTATACAGCCGGGACGACTGCCCTGTTCGTACGGCCAGAACTACGGTTCTGTTCGTATAGTGCACTGCCCTGTCCGTGTACTGCCAGGACAACTGCCCTGTTCGTATATTGCCAAGAGGACTGCCCTGCTCGTACTCCCAGGAGAACTACAGCCTGTTCGTATAGTGCCAGGATAACTGCCCTGTTCGTATACTGCCAGGACAACCATCCTGTTCGTGTACTGCCAGGACAACTGCCCTGTTCGTACGGCCAGAACTACTGTTCTGTTCGTATAGTGCCAGGACAACTACTACCCTGTTCGTATAGTGCCCGGACAACTGCCTTGTTTGTATAGTGCCAGGACAACTGCCCTGTTCGTATAGTGTCAGGACAACTGCCATGTTCGTGTACTGCCAGAACAACTAGCCCTGTTCGTATAGTGACCAGACAACTGCCCCGTTCTTATACTGCCGGGACGACTGCCCTGTTCGTGTACTGCCAGGACAACTGCCCCGTTCGTGTACTGCCAGGCCAACTGCCCTGTTCGCGTACTGCCAGAACAACTACTGCCCTGTTCGTGTACTGCCAGAACAACAGTCTTGTTCGTACAACTGCCCCGTTCGTATACAGCCGGGACGACTGCCCTGTTCGTACGGCCAGAACTACTGTTCTGTTCGTATAGTGCACTGCCCTGTTCGTGTACTGCCAGGACAACTGCCCTGTACGTGTACTGCCAGGACAACTGCCCTGTTCGTATACTGCCAAGAGGACTGTCCTGCTCGTACTCCCATGAGAACTACTAACTTGTGCATGCGACCAGGACAACTACAGCCTGTTCGTATACTGCCAGGACAACCATCCTGTTCGTGTACTGCCAGGACAACTGCCCTGTTCGTACGGTCAGAACTACTGTTCTGTTCGTATAGTGCCAGGACATCTACTACCCTGTTCGTATAGTGCTCGGACAACTGCCTTGTTTGTATAGTGCCAGGACAACTGCCCCGTTCGTATACTGCCGGGACGACTGCCCTGTTCGTATAGTGTCAGGACAACTGCGTTGTTCGTGTACTGCCAGAACAACTACTGCCCTGTTCGTATAGTGACCAGACAACTGCCTTGATCGTATAGTGCCAGGACAACTGCCCCGTTCTTATACTGCCGGGACGACTGCCCTGTTCGTGTACTGCCAGGACAAATGCCCTGTTCGTGTACTGCCAGAACAAGCGCTCTGTTCGTGTACTGCCAAGACAACTGCCCCGTTCGTGTACTGCCAGAACTACTGCCCTGTTCGTATAGTGCCCGGACAACTGCCTTGTTTATATAGTGCCAGGACAACTGCTCTGTTCGTATACTGCCAAGACAATTGCCCTGTTCGTACGGACAAGATCTGCAATGGCTTGGGAACAATATTATTGAATTATTACTTATCCTGGCCTTCGTGTAGTCTTGATCTAACCCTAATTGAGGACATCTGGGGCTTGCCAGGGAAGCACATTTATAAAAGGAATGAAGATGAATTGTGGCGGCTATCAAGACAGTTGGCTTTAAGCGAAACACTTGAATTTGCTGAGATATTTCTAAGACTGCAGTTTTTCGTATTTCCCAGGAAGTAATGGAAAAAGAAAAATTGAAGAGCCGCTGGATCTTGTAACTGCATCAACCCTTTTCTCGACTTTGAAATAACAGGACACTTTATGAATATTGTTATTAATTATCATAAAAGGTTGTTTTGGAAAAATCATATAATAAATTTTATTTAGTATGTACTTGATATGGTGTCATCCCAAATATCCATTGTAAAATACAAATAATGTGTACACTTCACTGACTTAAATAGTTTTATTGATAGCCATAAAATTGATCGAAATGTCGATAAATAATATAATCAACTAGAGAATTGGTCATTCTGAACCCTGTAAAAAATATAATTAGGAATTTCTGCGTAATTTTAACATAAACAAGAAGATCAACTTACTGTAGGATCACAGTCCGCGCAATGCCAAGAATAACCCCTTTTCTTCGGTGATTTCTTAAGCGGGGGATCGAGGCATGTAAAATGGTAGTTCTTCTGACAATCATCGCACCTGAAAGCGAACATTCAGTAAATGTAGGATAAAGTCGCTTCGTAACAGTATTTACCTAACTGCGTCATTACTCAAGCTTTCAGCTTGGCAAACATCACAAATTTCTTTAGTAGTTACCGTAAGTTTCGAACCAAGTGACACTCTTGGACTTATCACCTTATCGGGTAATGGAATAACTTTAATAGATATTGGAGGAGGAGCATTATCGTTATTCTCGTTTGGAACGTAAAAACACTGAGGATTAGACTCCGAAGCCACTTCCCCAGCAGGCAATGGAATCGGTTTAATCTACGAGTATTTCCAAATTTACCTCCGTTAATGTCAGCGATTCTAAATTACCTTTATCGTGATTCTAGGATGTGAAATGGGCGCTTCAAGATCGATACTCTTCTTCTTCCGTTTTCGTTTATGTTCCTTTGAAGAAGATCCGATTTCGGGAGAATACCGGTTCTTGTGCTTCTCCCTCCGCCGCTTCTTTCCCGATTTCGAAACGTGAACCCCTATTCCGTTATCTAATAAAGTTTGCATCCCGTTCAATTCCGTCGTACTAATTGAAACGTCCAAGTTATTCATAAAAGCATTAGAAGATTGTGATGTGTGTTTTAATTGTTCCGGAGACGGTTCCAGCGGTTTTATTTTCAATTTGGGAGTGCTCATTTCCGCATCAGACCTCGCTTCTCGACTGTATCTGCTCTTGCTGCGACGCGGCGTCTTCACCTCTTCCACTTCCGAATCCGACGTTTTGTCGCATTCAGAACACTGCCAGCCGTACAATTTCGACTTCTTCGGCAATCGGGTCAACGGGGGGTTCAGGCAGTTCAAGTGGTAATAGAGATGACAAGTGTCGCATTTGGCAAGGAGATGCTGATCCCGCTTCTGTCTGCAGATTCCGCATTCGTTCAACATCAAAGAGTCTGCAACAAACGTCGTCCGTGACCCCAGTCATTCGCAAGTAGCTGCGTAGCGTTTTGCAATTATTTCTTTTTAGACTATTTAGCGCGATGAAACAAAAATTTCTGCATCGTCCAGACAGGTTAAACCAAATTTATAGTTTGGTTGAGTGAAAGACGCTAACTAAAGGAATCGTGGAAATAAGTTCGCACATTTTAGATTTATAAATCGTAAAAAAAAAAACAGTTAATAAGAGTTTAACTTGTCGTGTCTAAAGTATAGAGTTGTTCCAGTGTAAGACTGTTATGCCCGGTTTCTTAAACTATGATCAAAGTTAATTCATTGTCAACAGCACGTCGAGATTTGACGTAGAACCCTTAGCAATATTATCGATATTTTGACTTGCATGAACGTAAATTAAACATTAATCATCCATAGCTCGGTCATAGGTAGGCCTGCAATTTTTTTTCGATATATCGAAGTTGATATCGATATATCGAATAACGATATGGGAAGTTACTGATATCGATATTTCGACATATCGAAATTTTGAGAAATGTAATCTTTATCTTCAATAAATGTGTGTCCAAATATTTTTTAATAACCGGGTTATATACCATTAAGAATTTCCCAAAAAGTAAATTTAGGTGGCCATGCAGCAATTTTATTTTTTTCAATGTTTTTATTTAAATATATAAGATGGGGCAATAGTGCGTCCGACTTCGATAGCTCGAGTTTTATGATAGGTAGAAATTTGATTTAAAAACACAAATAAACTAGAGAAAAAACTCTATAACCGGAAATTATTTTTTGACATACAGGGTGAGCCAAGACAATTATTATACAGGGGCAAGTGACATTTTTTTAAATAAAATGTGATGTGTAAAAGAAGATTTTTCGGAGCCTTTTTCTAGACTCTTTTCAATCCAATATTATTGCTGACCTTTTTTTTTTTTTTTTTTTTGTTCAAATAATGGCATCTGCAGATGCATGTTAAAAAAATCACTACAATAACAATTATGAGTTCTAAGAAAAAAATATGTAAAGACTAGTTAGGAAGGAAACACCTGTAGAATGTCTTTGAATCGTTTTAACTTTTGAAAAATTATACAGGGTGGCTAAATTTAATTTTTCAATTTAGAACTTTTTGAATTTAATTTTCTCCATTTTTTTAAATGGAACATCCTGTATATTTTTTAACGATATAATGTGGAAACTAAAAACGAACATTTTTTGTAGCTACACCCCTATGGCTATTTGTAACCATTTTCGAAATATCGCCAAATAATTACAAAATTCAAGAATAATCCTAAAAAATTAAATCGTTTTTCAAATAACTCGACAAAAAACTTCAAATGTTTCAAATTTGACACAAAAATGACAACTGACGACAGGTAACTGCGATAAATGTGTATTTCTTGTCGGATAATATAAAATTCAAAAAATGATCAAGATACAAACATAAAGTGAACCTAATAAAAAAACTTATGCTGTTTTTATAAGCAAAACATCTGGAGCACTTATTACAATTTTATCTGTCGAGTAATTTAAAAAACAATTTAATTTTTTAGGATAATTCTTGAATTTTGTAATTATTGGGCGATAAATCGAAAATGGTTACAAATAGCCATAGGGGCGTACATACAAAAAATGTTCGTTTTTAATTTCTACATCATATCGTTAAAAAATATACAGGGTGTTTCATTTGAAAAAATGGATAAAATTTAATTAAGAGCTCTAAATTGAAAAATTAAATCTAGCCACCCTGTATAATTTTTCAAAAGTTAAAACGATTCAAAGACATTCTACTAGTCTTTACATAATTTTTTCATAGAACTCATAATTGTGACTGTAGTGATTTTTTTAACATGTATCTGCAAATGCCATTATTTGAACAAAAAAAATCGCTACATCCAAGTGGTTTGGAAATGGTCAGCAATAATATTGGATTGAAAAGAGTCTAGGAAGAGGCTCCTAAAAATCCTTTTTTACACACCACAGTCCATTTAAAAAAATGTCACTTGCCCCTGTATAATTGTCTTGGCCCACCCTGTATGTTCAAAAATAATTTCCAGTTAAACTTTATTCTCTAGTTTATTTGTGTTTTTAAATCAAATTTCTACCAATCATAGAACTAGAGCTATCGAAGTTGGACGCACTATTGCCCCATCCTGTATATTGACATATCGAAATATCGATATATCGACATAACAATAAATTTCGATATATCGATATCTCGCAGGCCTAGTCGTAGGACGGTTAACGCATGCGCATAGCGTTACCTTGCTTGGCGTGACTGCTGAGTATTCTGTCGGTTCTTCCGGCTGGTATGTTGTTCAAAGGAAATCCGACGCCCATCTTCAGAGCAGCGGCAGTTGGAACCATCATCGGCTGTATGGTTCTTACAATAGGCGGTTTACCCAAATCCTCAATGTTCGGAAGATGCTTTGTGGGACAGGCGCTTAATATTGCCGAATGAAACTTGTGAATCGCCTGTTTTAAATCGATATTCTTCTTGGACTCCTCCGAACTGCTTTTTAACAACTAAAACCGCAACTTTCCCATTTATACAAATCATCCTTCACACAAATATTAATATAACCTCGTCGTATCTCGTTCGTAAAGATTGCTGTTCTTCGAGTAATTTCGTGTTATTATCCAACAACGATTCCAGAGTATCTTTCATTCCTTTCAAACGATCGTTTCGGTCAAGGTAATAAGCGATAAATTCAACGGTAAATGCGGGGGCGATATGCCACTTCTTTCGTACATCCACCAAAGCGGCCGCCTGCGCCTCTTGCATCTCCAGCACCATCGTGTTAATGCCCATGAGCTCCGCTTTTCTGAGCAACTTTCGACAGGCTGACGCGCTAGTGGTTAGCAACCGAGGCATTTTCTGAGTCGGAACTGCAATACATCACGAGGATAGATATAAACGCCAAATTTTTGTATTTGGAGCAAAAGCAATCGCAACAATGTAAAGGATGCGTAACAAAAATTGAAACGCTCCTCACTTTGCCCACAAAAATTGTAAATACGTACTAGAGTAAATCTACTATAAAGGGGGGGAACAAAGAGAACCGTCGGCGCTTAAAAGCGTATTTCTTAATAGTTACAAATTTAGAATTCTGCAAAAATAAATTTTAATTACTGCGTTACAATATGGCGTCATTGTCTGACTTGTAAATAATTTCATAAGTCGTCAAAACTCTATTTATTCAAACAGTCAAAATTTAGAACAATGACGCCTAAACGCATCGGTTAATGATGGCTTAATAGAGGTGCTTCAAATAAGCAGTGAAGGCAACAGACTACCGTAAACATAAATGGTGGGTAGTCACAAACGCATTCAGTAAACGACTCATAAAACTGTAATTGCGGAAACGCCTTGAGCGCTGAAATTAAAAAAAACAACATTCCAATTACTCGTTATCGAACGTGATAATGGGCTTGAAAAAAATCAAAGAGATGAAGTGGATAGATACTACTTCGGGCGGTTAGTTTGATGACCTTACCCCACGGGGGTGGTTTCAGCGACTTGTGGCTAAAAAAATGTATTTTCTGTTTCTCGAGCTTCCTCTGGATCCTGAGCTGTTCCGGGGTGTCGGCATGTCCTTCCTGATCAAACTGCAATTTCCTGTAATGCGTGCGCAATTGTAAAGCTAAATAATTCCGTTTGCGTCGCTTCACTAAAGTTTTATCCGAATGCAATTTGCAATGAGCGTAAAATGGATCGGCCTGATCGACTTCTTCAGAATGAGCTTCCGACAAGAACCCCTCTCTCTGTGCACTTGAATCGAAATAATTAAACAGTCATCAAGACGAGCAACCAAACAATTTTACCAAGTAACATGGAAATAAGTTTTGCACATTCCGGCATCACAACCGATACAAACTCCTGTTCGGGCGAACCTATCGTCAACACACAAACTACAACCTTTCGCTCCCCATTTACTGTAGGGCATTTCGAAAAGAGTGACGCTGGTCAATTTGTCGACCTCACCGAAGGCCACTCCTGGAACGTAAAGGGCGCAAACTAGATGAATCCATTTTCCGACGTCGGTTTCTTTGAATATGCCTCCGGAATTGGGGCATAGTTCGCAGATGGGGTTTTTGACGCCGGCCTTGCAAGCCTCGCAAAACCAGGGGGCCGTGGGGGAGAGGGAGTCGGTGCTGGCGAGACTCGCTGAATCTGATATTCCGTAACAAGCTTCGTGGACGGTCACGCCGCAACTGTCGCACTCGACGATTTCGTTGACTCCGTCGCTTTGATCGCCGAGACAACCGCAGCATATCAGTAACTGAGCATCTTTTTCGTTGAACTGCAACAAAGATTTCCACGGTTAGAGCGCAATTTGTATTTTAAGCAAAACTATAAAGCAAACTATGATCTGTGACTTGGGAGTAAAATTTATAAAATTGGCCCCAAAATTTTGTCATAGTTCTCAGAAATGTGTTAAGAGAGTACGCTAAGGAGCTCCCTTTTTATCAGGGTAAAATATTATTTTATAATATAAGGCAACGGACTACCATAAACATAAATGGTGGGTAGTCACAAAGGCACTCGGAAAACGACCCATAAAACTGTCATTTTGGAAACCCCTAAAATTTAAAAATCCGGATAATTCAATAGCTGGTAGACAAAAATATTACAATTACTCGTCATCAATTTTGGAGGTCGTGGTCATGAGCTTAAAAAAAATCAAAGAAATGATACGAAATCGTGATCAAAAGTGAAAACTCACACGAAAATAAATTGGGAAAAACCGACACTGTAACCTTGTAATGCATTAATTATAGTTTATCCACACTTATGAAGCGTATAAAGTACCACTTTATCCACTAGTGGAATAATGAAAAATACAGTCTTAAATAATTATTTATTATTAATATTAACATTAACATTTATATTAATAGACATTTCATAATGTTCTTTGGACTTGGTAGGCAATAATTGGTGAGTTGCTTCCTTAGCTTCCTTAAAAATTATCTCAGGAACAAAATAAATTTCTTGCATTTTTCACTAACTTCACAAATTTTTACAAATGGAGCCGATAAACAATCGAAAATAAATAGCAACCATTCAACACCTACCGATATTTTTCAAATTAATTTCCATGATTTTTGAGGTGACAGCCGCTGTCAGAGCAAAATGTCAAATCATTTTTTGAAGAAATTTCAGCAATTCTGATTCAAAATGAATGTGATTGTGGATAAAACGTTGTATTGCATTCATGTTTCAGTCGCGTTTAAACTTAAGAACATTCTTGCATGGATAAAACGCTGTCTGAAACACTTATGCAATAAATAACTATTATTTCAGCCGAATTTAAAAATTTTAAGTCTATACATTTTAAAAGACCCTGTATAAGCTCATCCAGAATAGCTGAGCGTGCAGTTTACCAAATATTGCAAATATTTGCTTTCCCAAACTTTACGTACACTACGTATTAAGGTCAGTGTGGCGTAACAAACACAAACTAAATTTTTTAAATATATTTAGTGGTAATTATTCAGCGATATGCATGATGTGGTAGCTGCTTTGCTTTCGTTATTTAGCGCTGTAAAACAGGACCTGATGAGAAAGCAAAATATCTTGCACAGCACTGACAGTTGACAACCGTCAAATGTATGTCCCATGGAAACAAAGGAAAATTGATAAAGGGGAATATATAATTGCACTTTCCAAAAAATTTTCTAACTTTGTGCCAATAAGCTTTAAAATAGCAAAATCACACTTTGTATTAGGTAAAGTGTAACTTGACGCTTACCCACTACAAAATGATAGAATCGCACTTTGAATTGGGTACACTTAAGCTTTAACTCTACCCCCTATAAAATGAGAGAATGGCACTTTGCACTGAGCACAATTAAACTTTAAGCCTAACCACTATAAAATGACAAGATTGCACTTTGATTGGGAACATTTTATTAGTAAAGTACAAACGGGGGAATATATTATTGCACTTTGGAAAATTATACTAACTTTGTGCCAATAAACTAAGCTTTAACTCTACCCCCTATAAAATGAGAATGGCACTTTGCACTACTAGCGGTTAGATACCGCCGCCGGTCTACGGCCCTTCCCGCTGATGGAATATAGCGTCACTGTGGTTGAAGTGCCGTTAATGCGCGCGCAACGCGCACGTGGTGTCATCACAGGAGACGATACTGTACAAAGATCGAACACGCTTCGACTAGCGAGGTCGATAGAGCCGTGGAAAACAGGTTGCGCACCAATGGACAGCCTTCGAGTTCAAATACTCGTTCAAACGATACTTTTTCTTGGAAAAAAAAAGTTCTACGTAAGGTCAGTTCAGGGCCCTGTAATTTTTTTTTAAAGCACGATTAAAAATTACTACTTGAAAAGAATTTTTCTAATCTTTTTCCTTGCCCTAACACACTGAAGTGCCGTCATATGGATTAACGGCACTTTAACAGGCGCCGTTTGACGGTACTTTAACGCCAGCGATATAGCGTTGGTTGGATACTTTTTTGGGAATAAGAAGTTCTACGTAAGGTCAGTTCAGGGCCCTGTAATTTTTTTTTTAAAAGCACGATTAAAAATTACTATTTGAAAACAACTTTTCTAATCTTTTTCCTTGTATCATTTTATAGTGGGTAAGCTTCAAGTTACACTTTACCTAATGCAGAGTGTAATTTTGCCATTTTATAGTTTATTGGCACAAAGTTAGAAGAATTTTCCAAAGTGCAATAATATATTTTTAACGTTATTTTGGTTTATTTTAAAGTGTATAAAATTCTAACCCGTTTATATTTACGTTTCAAAGTGATACGTATCGGTTTTTCGTGCAAACCGTATTTAAAGAGCGTCTTAAAATACTTTAAAGTGCATTCTCTTTCTTCAAAGTGGAAGACTATTACTTTAAGTTATTGATATTATTTTCATGTTGTAACAGATTTTATACTGAGCTAACGCTATTTTTTCAAAGTGCGTTTTCTTTATCAAAAGTGACATATATTATTTTTCTGTGTTTTACCTTTTATAAAAGTTTGAAATAGTTTTTTAATGCTTATTTACTTTTTTTAACGTTATTTTAGTCTATTTTGAAGTGCGAAAAATTCTAACCCATTGATAAACAGTGAGGAACAGGACGTTGAATCACTCTGAATAACCCTGTACACCCGGATTATTTAAAAATGAAACACTTGAATCGCTAGTTTGGCTGATTTGGCAACATTGTAGATTGCATAGGTCATTTAGTGCCGTCGTTCGGGTCGGTTCGGTAAAGCTCGGTGTCTTCGATATTACCAGACCTTGCTATGCAGTCTACAATGTTGGCAAATCAGTCAAACCAGCGATTCAAGTGTTTCATTTTCAGATAATCCTGGTGTACATATACAAGTGTCCCGTAAAAGTGAGGACATGATCCAAACCAACGACACCCTTAGCTTTTTGGGTTCCGTGATAGAATGGTAATAGCAATAGTGCAATTTCCTTTTTTCAGGTTGGTATTTGTTATTTTAAATGCCATTAAAACATCAATAAGCAAGCGTCAAAATGAAACGATTCACAAGTAGAATCTGACATTTACGTAATCTTGGTACTACCAACCACGACCAAATTCCCCAAATTTTAAAATTGCAATTATTTATCTAAAAATTGGTCAAAGTACAAAAAATAGTATAAAAACTGGTTCATAAGGCACTCGTCTAGCGAAATAGTCTTTTCGACTTGATGGAATCAAATTTTTACAAATATACAGGATGGGGCAATAGTGCGTCCGACTTCGATAGCTCGAGTTCTATGATAGGTAGAAATTTGATTTAAAAACACAAATAAAGTAGAGAAAGAAGTCTATAACCGGAAACTATTTTTGAACATACAGGGTGAGCCAAGACGATTATACTGGGGCAAATAACATTTTTTTAAATAAAATGTTGTATGTAAAAAAAGATTTTTTTGGAGACTCTTTTCACTCCAATATTATTACTGACTATTTCCAAACCACTTGGATGTAGCGATTTTTTTTCTTCGAATAATGGCATCTGCAGGTGCATGTTAAAAAAATCACTACAGTCACAATTATGAGTTTTAAGAAAAAATTATGTAAGTACTAGTTAGAAAACATCTGTGGGATGTCTTTGAATCGGTTTTACTTTTGAAAAATTATACAGGGTGGCTAAACTTAATTTTTCAATTTAGAACTTTTTAAATTTAATTTTCTCCATTTTTTCAAATAGAACACTCTGTATACTTTTTAACTATATGATGTAAAAACGAAAAACGAACATTTTTTGTATGTACACCCCTATGGCTATTTGTAACCATTTTCGATTTATCGACCAATAATAATAAAATTCAAAAATAATCCTAAAAAATTATATCGTTTTCAAAATAACTCGACAGATAAAATTGTAATAAGTGTTCCAGATGTTTTACCTATAAAAACGCATAAGTTGTTTTAGTAAGTTCACTTTATGTTTGTATTTTGATTATTTTTTGCTTTTTATATTATCCGACAAGCATTACACATTTATCGCAGTTACCTGTCGTCAGTTGTCATTTGTGTCAATTATGAAACATTTGAAGTTCTTTATCGAGTTATTTGAAAAAAGATCTAATTTTTTAGGCGTATTTTTGAATTTTGTAATCATTGCGCGATAAATCGAAAATGGTTACAAATAGCCATAAAAAAATAAAAAAATGTTCGATTTTAGTTTCCACATTATATCGTAAAAAAATACAAAGTGTTCTATTTGAAAAAATGGAAAAGTATAAATTCAAAAAGTTCTAAATTGAAAAATGAAATTTAGCCACTCTGTATAATTTTTCAAAAATAAAAACGATTCAAAGACGTTCCATCGAAATTTCCTAACTAGTCTTTACATAATTTTTTCTTAGAACTCGTAATTCTGACTGTAGTGATTTTTTTAACATGCATCTACAGATGCCATTATTTGAACAAAAAAAATTGCTACATCCAAGTGGTTTGGAAAAAGTCAGTAATAATATTGAAGTGAAGAGTCTAGGAAAGGGCTCCAAAAAATCTTTTTTTACACCCAACATTCCATTTAGAAAATGTCACTTGCCCCTGTATAATCGTCTTGGTTCAACCTGTATGTTCAGAAATAATTTCCGGTTATAGATTTTTTTTTTCTAGTTTATTTGTGTTCTTAAATCCAGTTTCTAGCTATCATAGAACTCAAGCTATCAAAGTCGGACGCACTATAGCCCCACCCTGTATAATAATGAGGAGCAAGATATAGCAATTTCCTGAACCCCTAGTTGATCCCCTATATTGCGGTGAGTCATGAAGACCCTGTATTGTTGTAAACAGTATTTATAGTGATAAAACTTCTTAACAACCTACTCTTTGTATAGTACTTCCAAGCTCAAAAATGTGACGTCACAATTAAAGCGAACCAGTTTCGACACATCTTTCAATTGAGTTGTATTTAATGATAGTAAATACAATTTTAAAAAAATACTGACCGGCTTCAGCTGCAAGTTGGCTTGTTGTATGAGGTCTGTTATCGATAACCCATCCCCGTTGGGAAGATTCAAATTCTTCAGTTCATCTAGGTCAGATTCTTCGGAAACATCTTCTCCTCCACTGCTGTTACTGCCTAAAATATCCAAACCCCAATAAAAAAAAGCGTTGAAAAAAATCGAAAACTACTCACCTGCGTGGCTATTCTTCGAATCGTCATCATCATCGCTAATTTCCGGATGATCTTCTATCCGAAAATCCGAATCGTCCGAACTTTCCTCTTCCAAGTCAAAATCGAGAATTGACGCTTGAGTTTCGACAGGTTTCACCCTCCGCTTATTCGGGTCCCTTTCGACTGTTAAAAAATCCATTTATTAGTGGTGCAGAAGGAAGCTGCATCTTATTGATTAAATTTAAAGCGAAAAAAAGGGTTTAAAACGTTGCCAAATCTTGTGTTTGGAAATGGTAATGGGGCGGTGGCGGTTACAGGGGGGTTTGGGGGGTGTTTAGGTGCGGTTTTCGGGGTTTTGCATACGTACGGGAGCTCATTGTCGCTTGAATTTATGGCAAATTGCGATTAAAATGGACACCATAATATCATAACCTAAGTTTTACGCGTCAGACAAGAACAACACCGGCGTGGTACAGCCAAGCGAAAAGCGCTCGAGTACTATCGATTTTCCGGTGCAACAACACAAATGACCGGGAAACTTCGGAAAAGTGACGTTATTATGGCTTTTTTTCGATGGTTTTTGTTGTACTTACTCGCTGTTTTCGTTACAAAATCGATATCTTCCGCATTTTCCAAATGGTTAGCCATCCTCTCCTCTTGATTCTCGAGGGCAAACTCTTGCTTGTGGTAGCGGAGGTACAGAAAAGGCGCGCGGACTTGTTCTTAAATCAAATTCGCATCTGGCATTCGGCACATACGCCCCTCGTTGTCCGCACCCAACTCCGGCTCCCCTTTGGGCTTACAAAATTACAAAATTTTCCTCTTTTTCGGTTGCTTTTGAACCTTGAAAATTCTTACGAGCAACTGATATTTGTTTGGGGTTGTTTTACCTTTTTTTACGTGATGCTTTGATTATTTTTCCATCCACTTCCACCTATACAGAGTGACCCAACATTACTAGACTTGTTACTCCCCAATTTGGTTTTTCTTCTCGACAGAGTCACTTTTTTCTAAATAGTTACTTGTGATATTAAGGGCCAGTTTTACGAAAGTCGAATAAGCATTGGAATAACTATTCCGGACTAAGGGCCGGTTTACATACCCTCGGTCTACAGTTTATATCTGGATTTTGTACTGTTCGACTTTCGTAAAAGCGCCTTTACCTCGAGTTATTCCGGAATAGCGTTATTCCAGGTAAATTTCCCTTTCGTAAAACCGGCCCTAAGAGCTTTGTCAAGACTTTGACTTAAACTTAGCTAGGTATAGAGCGGAATTACATTCTTTTACTTTGTCGTCTAGGGCCGGGTTTACAAGAGGACGTTATTTCAGGTATAACGCTATTCCGGAATAACTTGTGATAAGGGGTGATTTACATATCCTCGGTCAACAGTTTATACCTGCGTTTATCCTATCTGCCTATCGCAAAAGCCCATTTAGTTATTCCGGAATAGCGTTATACCTGGAATATTCCGTATTTGTAAAACCGGGCCTTATTGAGATGTATTAGAGGAAAGGAAAAAATATGACAAGCCGTTTTACTATTTATTCTCTATTCTATAGATAGGTATCAATTTCTGTAGTATCAATTTTAATTCGGGTCGTATTTAACAGTCTACCAAATTCACCCAATATTTTCATACAAAAAAATAATTTTATTTAACAAAAATACTAAATGCTCACCAAAATTAAGAAACTACATAAACTTAAAGCGATAACCAAATATTGACATAATGCTGGCCTCTTATACAGGGTGATTTACGTGCGTGGATTTTAATTTTTAATTTAATAGGGGATGAAGTTAGGTATAGTGAATGCTTAAGTAACTCATCCCAAAATACAATTTTCTATCGAATGGTGCAATAAAAATTAGTAGGTGTCATTTGAAAAAAGTGACTTCTTGACCATTTTTTGTTGCAATATTTGAAAATTGTCTGCGCCTATATGGTACAAAATGGAACTACCATTAAGATATCAGAAGTTAGTCTGGACTTCGAACTGAGTACTTTATAAACTGGTTTTTATAAATTCTGAACCGTCTGCCAGATACGAATTTCTTTGTAAGCTACCACATCGACCATTTTTTTCACATAAATTAACATAATATCAAAAATTGTCAGATAAGTTCACATAACAAGTGTTATGAAAACTCAGAGTTGGAAGACCAATCAAACCATGTAGAAAAAATGGTACGTTTTTATTTAAAATAAGAAAGTTGATACTGACTTTTGGCACACCCTGTATAGCTAAAGAACTCAAAATATTTTAGATAGAATAAGCGTGACTGATTATGACTGCCTTCCAAAGTTATAAATTTCTAATCCAACTGGAAGTTGAAAAACTTCTAATGCACGGGCTACGTGAATCACCCTGTATATTTTGTTTGCCAAAATAACTTTTGTTGACCAAAAATACTAAATGTTTACCAAATTTTATTTCGCATTTAGTTTTAATATAATACCCAATTATTTAATTTTCGACAGTGTTTTATATTATTTAGCAGTTAAAAATATTATTTGTTGATCAAAAATACACAAGCAATAAAATGTTGTGCAAATGGTAAATAATTTTATACAAAATTATAGATGTAAATGTGCTAGAGCAAGGAAAATAAGAGTAAAAATAGAAGTGGTTTGCACAAAAAAAGATATTGATTTCCGTAATATATAAATGCTTTGCTGTAATTGGCTTGCATTATGTAAAACGTAAAACTTCTTTTAGTGGTAATTTCTAATCGTGCTTTTAAAAAAAATTACAGGGCCCTGAACTGACCTTGTACAAAACTTTTTTCGCGCGCCTCTTGTCTGGAAGCGCAAGCGGCAAGAAGAGATGCGCGAGCATATTTTATTTTTGGAGTAATAGAATAATTATTTGACGCACAAATAGTTTTTTTGAAAAACACTAAATATAAATGGATAGCGCGAATATTTATTATGTACTTGAGCGTTCTAAATTTGGTGAACATTTAGTAAAATTGATAGACATATAGAATTTAAAATGTAAGCAATGGTAAAACAATACGCAGCATAGTTATTTTAGTGGTGATGTTCTCATTTTCTGATGTATAATAATTTGGGTTTTATTTTCTGGTGGACAGTGCAAGGGATGTATGGTTTAATTTGGTGTACATTATATTTGTTCCTTTTTAATTCCATTATATTCCTATGCCACTTGCAATAATAATAATGTTATTTTTCTTAATAAAAATACAATTTCCACTTTAAATTAAAACATATTTTTATTTACTAATGTTACAAATCCTCTTTTCACATTGTACGAACATTTTTGGGAGATTTCAATTTTTCTGCCTTTTTGATTTCCATTGAATATGAATTTCGGTTTCTTGCAATTTCAGCAGTGTTCAGTGTCGTCACGTCATATTGCTCTTGCCATTTTTATAATTTATGTGGTTTTGTTCTTCTCTTCGTGTTGGCATATTCATTTTCGTAATTTAGAGAGGCATGTTGTTTTAGATTAGAACAACAACGATAGGTGAAACTCAGGGTGTTGAACTTGATGCTGGTTCGATTATGTCTAAAGAGTAGAAGTAAAGCGTATATTTGGTTGCCTAAATCTGACTTAAAAGCAATGAAAAACATGCTCCACTATTTAGTTGTAGAATTAATTATGACTGTTTAATTCATCCAAGAGGGGGCATATTTTATTAGAAAAAACTATGAGCTACAATGTGACCTAAATATTATTGGCGTGGTCTTTGTAGATTTTCTAAAAAAAAAATAGTAAACTTAAGCAAACAAAACAGGGGTTGTATTTTAGTTGATAACTTTTCAAAATCAAAATAATTTAGGACCTCCTTGAGCTCACATTGTAGAGTAATAACTGACAAAGAAAATGCAACCCTTCTAGATGGAATTAATGCCCGCGTTAAACTTATTAAGCCTAAATACGATTTTACCCAAAAACGTCAAATTTCTGCGGCGGATTTCCATTGAGCTATAGGTTGACTCTTCTCATCAATGTCTCTTAGGGCCAGTTTTACGAAAGTCGGATAAGCATTGGAATAACTATTTTGGAATAAGGGCCGGTTTACATACCCTCGGTCTACAGTTTATACCTGCATTTATCCGATTCGATTTTCGTAAAAGCGCATTTATCTCAAGTTATTCCGGAATAGCGTTATACCTGGCATATTCCTCTCTTGTAAAACCGGCCCTTGGGTCTTCCCTACCTGAGCTCGGGTGCTGCAACACAAAATACATGAATCAGCAATTTTTTGAGGGGTAAGAGGGGTAAGAGGAAAAGGAGGGGCAAGCGAGAAAAGTGGGGAAGGAGGGGAAAAAGGAGAAGGAGGGGCAAGAAGGGGTAAAAGGAGAAGGAAGGACAAGAGAAAAAAGAGGGGTAAGAGTGGAAGGAGGGGTAAGAAGAAAAAGAGGGTAGGAGTGAAAGGGGGGGTAAAAGGAAAAGGAGGGAAAGAGTGAAGGAGAGATAAGAAGAGAAGGAGGGGAAAGGAAAGGTAAGAGGGGTAGATGGAGAAGGAGGAGAGCAAGAGAGGTAAGAGGGGACCATAACATTTTCATCACAATAGTATAAGAATTGCTGCTTTATTTGTGTAGAATCTTCGTACCTACGAGGTAAACTGAAAAAATAATCGATCTTTTTAATAATTTTATTATCAAATCTGATCTTCTCCAATTTTAAGGCACTTGCGTCATTTACCCGGTAATGCGTCGTAACGAAAAAAAATTGCTTTCAACTTTTAAAATATTTTTTTATGGGAAATGGATAGATTTGATCTCATCAGTAAGATCGTCTTCCTTATACCCATGATACCTATAATTTTAGTTCAACAAATATTTTATATCTACAGACTGTTTCAGTCAATGGTTTCACTAAAAACGAACGGATCTCTAGCCGAGTTATTTAAAGACGTAGAGAAGAAATTCTAAATTCTTCTTGAATTGAGGAAGAATCTCTATGATCGACGTGTAAGAAACTAATTCTGGCACTTCTGGTTTGGACCGGAAGTAGACCAACTTTTGATTTTTAAATGCAAACTCAGCTTTTTGTGTTTGCAGATGTGTTTGCAACATCTTAAAAAAATAAAATAATCATCATGACATGAGTTTCAACTTTCAATAGTAAGTAATGTCATGGACCAGAAGGAAATCAATTACAACTTGCAAGGAGGCACGTGTAGCTATTTTTTTTTAAAGCTATTGAGAAATGATTAATTTTTAATTATTTGATTTAATTTAATTTTTGATGATTATGAAAACAGTGATGCGATATGAGTAATCTTAAATTTTAATTATCGCAAATGTGTGTTATGTTGTAGGCTGTTGATGTTGAACAACTTGACTAATTTTAATTTTCAACAACTTCTCGAAATGGGAATGAGTGTGGTTTAGTACTCGGAATACGAATACTATTCCTCGAAAACTCGATCTCGGACCAGGAACATAGGAACGCGAGGAGATCACTGCGACCAAATGTCGATGTGGAGAAATTTGGAACTAATGGAAATGCCTGGAGAAATTGTAGGTTTCCTTTTAACTTAACTTTCTATTTTGCCCGTAAGATGGCGATCTCTCTACATTTAAACACAGACTTGCCAATAACTATAACTTATAACTATAACTTAGCAATAACTATCCGAATAGCTTTTAACGTACGTTTTTTTGATTTGGATGGTGCAGTCCTCAAATACGATTATCATATAAATTTTATGACAGAGGACAGCAAAATTTTATAATTAATATGCATAATAAATAAATAACCTATAATTAATGTTTGTCAAGTTTCATGTTCTTGTATTAGTTAAGACGTTTGATGCTACGATAAATTTAAATTTTATAAACTTTTGAACAATTTTGGTTAAGTCTAGTTTCGCCATCTTACGGACAATGGAAAACTATTAAACGTTTTTTTAAAAACGAATTGCAGGTTTCTCTATTGATTTTTACTAGTTGGAATTGAATTTACTAAAAAGTTGCAGGTGATAACTAGTTGCGCCATCTTACGGACAATGTAAAACTATTGAACGTTTTTTTTTAAAATAAATTGCAGGTTTCTATATTGATTTTTACTAGTTGGAATTGAATTTACGAAGAAGTCGCAAGTCAATAACTAGTTGCGCCATCTTTCGGACAATGGAGGACTATTAAATGTTTTTTAAAAATAAATTGCAGGTTTCTCTATTAATTTTTACTAGTTGGAATTGAATTTACTAAAAAGTTGCAGGTGAATAACTAGTTGCGCCATCTTGCGGATAATAGAAAACTATTGAACGTTTTTTGAATATAAATTGCAGGTATCTATATTAATATTTACTAGTTGGATTTGAATTCACTAGGAAGTCGCATAATGCTAATTGAGTAAATAACTTTCTACCTTCTCGCATTTCTAAGATCCTGATGGAGGTAAAATCGGACGTTCAGCAAAACGTTTCGGCTTGTCGTTCTAAGCAGATTTTGGACCTCCTTCCTACACAAAAGTCGGTCTTGTTGAACTTTCTTCGATAATGCCAAATATCTAAAAAATTATAAATTTTAGGTATAGGAACATTATACATCATTAGAAGCGCATTACTTTTCTCTACGAATTGATGTATGTAATTAGGTACCATGCCATTTAAAAAAATTGACTTTTAGCTGTTTTTGTGTGGTCGACGTATGTCGTTTATTAAAAACTTTACTGTTCAATATTTTGGAAATTTTATGAAACAATCTTAAATTTCAACATTATTTGTCACTTACATAAAAAATTCAACATGTTTTTGTCAACTGTTGCTGAGATTTTAATTTTTTAGCTAGGTACATCACTTTTATGACAAGCTTTTCAGGAAAATTTTAATATCTCGAAAAATACTAATTTTAGGTATAGGGACTTATTGACAAAATAATGTTGAAATTGTTCATAGAATTCAGAAAAATATTAAAAATTTAAGCATTCTATTTAAAATAACAAAGTTGATGCCAACTTCCGGTATAAGTGAAAGTGCCACCATTTTAAAAATATTTTCAGTGAATAGATCCTACCTCGCTAGGACTATGACCAAACTTTTTCAGTCAGTAACTTTTTTCCTTCTCGAGATACTTCTAAGGTACCACTCACTATAAATCCCCCTGTATAGGGGGAGTATTGTGGAAAAGAATTGGTCGTTTCCAATTCCGAAAGATTCGTCGATCATAGAGATTCTTCCTCAATTCAAGAAGGATTCAGAATTTCTTCCCTACTTCTTCAAATAACTCGGCTAGAAATCCGTCCGTTTTTGGTGAAACAGTCTGTATATAATAAAAAAAAGAACTAAATAATTTTGTTAAAAACTTTAATAAATATTTTATTTGGTTTAAGAGACGCAGTTACCTATGGCTTATTGCTGACGTCTATCTGTTTATTAATATAAATTTTTTTGAAGCTTTCTTTTTGTTAGTCATTCTATTTTGTCATTATCATTCTAATGATAACATTCAGAGTGACATTGTTATTTGGGTTTAATTTAAACGCTACCGATGACCGTTTTATTAAAACTCAAAAAGGTAAACGAAAACCACAAAAACGGTCATCTTCGAAAAACAGTCGTTCAAGTTCGAAAAAGAAGCAAAATAAACTCAAGCCAGCACCACTTCCAGTTCAAGATAAAAATTCAAGATTTGTTATTAATGTGGAGAAGCTCACGCATTACCTTCATGTACAATACGAATTGATTCCAGGTAAATTTCAATATTGGGTTGACATCCTGTGCTGGGGACCTGTAGCAAAAGTACGTTCCTCCTATTATGCATATATTTTTCTGTAATTATAAATGTTAGATTTACACTTCCGATGGCGTAAAATGTGTCAAAACACTAGTAAAGGAAAATGTAGCTTGGGTTCCAGTATTTTTGGAACATTACGTCTACAAGTTGGATACAGAAGATATTCTGCTGCTACTAAATCATGTCGTTTCTTTTAAATTTACGACAACTAAAAGCAAATTAGGAGCAACGTAAATAATTTAACAAAAAAAAGTTAATAAAAGTTTGCTTTCATATTTTTAGTGCAAGAGCTGAAAATTGTCGCAGTTTTTATTTAAAAATTCAAGAAGAAGACAAATCAGAAGAGTTCGAGGAAGTGTACACAGAAAATCCAAACAGTATCAATCAGGAAGATCGTCAACACAAACTAACAGAATTCGTGACTGAAATTCTGTTAGAATGTGTCAATAATCCTTATAGCAGCAATGAAGTAGTAACGTGGATCCATAACAGAAGTATTTAACTTAAGTTTGCTATTATTCAGTTGAATTTCTGATTTTAGACAAACTTCATAATTACACAGTGCAACAAATAGTAAGAAACGGAAAGGTTGAATGCCAAAATCATTACACCTCTCCTGTTAAAGACAAAAATGAACAATCTAAAAAAAATAAAAAGAAGAAAAATCAAGTGATTGGGTCCCAGGTTGAAGTTCCAGCAGAAATTTTCTTCACTGATCCAGACCTAGCAACCTACAAATTCAACCAAACGGATTCTGCAATTGCTACAGCATATGTTCTAGTTAGCACTGTAAATTTGCTTTCAGTTCAACAAAAATTCGAATTGAATCCGTTTATCATGAAATTTTTGAAGATCAGTAATTTACCATACGAGATTCTGCGACAGCACGGGTAGGTCATTCAACAAAAAGCTACTTTATTTACGATAACAGAAATAAATATATTGAGAACAAATTAATATACTGTCCACCAGAAAATTGAATGAGCATCAAAAAATCTAAATAAAACCCAAATTATTATACATCAGAAAATGAGAACATTACCACTAAAATAACTATGCTGCGTATTGTTTTACTATTGCTTACATTTTAAATTCTATATGTCCATAAATTTTACTAAAGGTTCACCAAATTTAGAACGCTCAAGTTACGCGTCCGTGCTGTACATAATTAATATTCGCGCTATCCATTTATATTTAGTGTTTCTCAAAAAAACTATTTGTGCGTCAAATAATTATTCTATTACTCCAAAAATGAAATATGCTCGCGCATCTCTCCTTGCCACTTGCGCTTCCAGACAAGAGGCACGCGAAAAAAGTTTTGTACAAGGTCAGTTCAGGACCCTGTAATTTTTTTTTAAGCACCATTAGAAATTACCACTAAAAGAAGTTTTACGTTTTACATAATGCAAGCCAATTACAGCAAAGCATTTATATATTACGGAAATCAATATATTTTTTTGTGCAAATCACTTCTATTTTTACTCTTATTTTCCTTGCCGTAGCACATCTACATCTATAATTTTGCATAAAATTATTTACCATTTGCACAACATTTCATTGCTTGTGTGTTTTTGATCAACAAATAGTATTCTTAACTGCTAAATAATATAAGACACTGTCGAAAATTAAATATCTGGGTATTATGTTAGAATTAAATGCGGAATAAAATTTGGTGAACATTTAGTATTTATGGTCAACAAAAGTTATTTTGGCGAATAAAATATATAAGGGGCCAACATTATGTCAATATTTGGTTGTCGCTTTAAGATTATGTATTTTCTTAATTTTGGTGAGCATTTAGTATTTTTGGGAAATGAAAGTATTTTTTTGTATGAAAATATTGGGTAAATTTGGTAGACTGTTAAATACGACACAAATATATTTAGGTTCACCAGTGTTTATGCCAGCTGTTCAATTCCCGAATTATTCAAGTTCGAGTCTCCAGTCAAGCCACTTAGTAAAACAGTCAAATTAACTGATTCTCACCTCGTAATTACACAAGAGCTTCCAAAGACGCGCCTTATAGAAATTTTGAAAACCCGCAATATTATTGTCGAAGTAAGTACTTGATCCGTTTTGCGAGTTCAAATTGTTGGTCTTACAGCTGTATGCCGTTAAAGAAATTTTATTCCAAGATTATAAAGATTCCAAAAAAAGAACGAAGAAGAAGAAATCTAGGAAATCCAGTAAAGAGCGGTCGATAAAGGATGAAACAAAATCGAATAAAGGGAGAAATGAAGCAGAGGTCATCGCTACAGTTTCTTATGATTTAAGCTCCTTAATGAACAACATATGGATTTTCAAAGAGAAGGGCCAGTGTCATAACCCGAACGTAATGCTATGCCAGCAACGCATGGATAAAAAAACTGAATTTGTCGACCGCCTCACAGTTAACGAAATTAACTTAATCGTTGACGTTCAACGCATGAACAAATCACCTTTAACTGAACAGTTGTTACTTACCAAGGGAACAACTTTCAAACTAGAATGCCACTTCTTAGCACCTCAATACTCCGCTTTCTACACGCAACCAAACGCGGTTATTTTCAAGCGCCTTCTCTTGATAATCTTCAACAGAGGGGTGGCTAAAGCTTTACTCAACGAGATTCTGCTACATAATCAAGTAATTAGAGGACCCGACGTTTTGGGTCCGAGTTTGTTATTTAAACAAATTCGTACAATCGAATTCAATTTGGAAATGACCGGTACTGATGTACTGACAGGTTTCACAATCGACAGTGGAGATAGATACATTTTTTTCATCGAAGGCGTAGCTGATGGATTTATTTTATCATTGTTCCACCGTATCCGCGATTTTAACCCATGCACCGCCAAGATCTTCTTCAATTCAGATTATGTGTTTGAATCCAGACTGTACAATCTCTTAATTTGGATTGGGGGATTTTATAACATTTGCGTGAAGTTGCCGCTTCAAGAAATTTTTGCTAAACAAGAAATTTATGTAGAAGGAAACGCACCATTTATGTGTTGGAGGGTAAGGTTTGCTTCACGTGCAATAACATGAACTAAAATTGTTTAGACTCGTCTTATGGACTTTTGGTAACTGCATCTTCAACAATCTGATGCTACTTAATTAAAAGCGCATGTTATTGTACCTGAGCGTCTTAAGATTGCTTAAAACAATATCAATATTTTAGGCGGTCAAGAAATTGAATCTCCTTCTAAATTCTTCAAAACTCACCAACATTCTGCATTATGATTTGCTACCAACGGTATCTGAGTTGATTAGTTTTGGAATAGAGTATGGTCTTCAGTTGAGATACAGATTCAAGGAGCAGGAAGAAGAAAACTCGCTGAAGACGCGACGCAGCACATTCTGAAGTCAGTGTTGTTCCTTCTACTACTAACTTGTTTGGTAATGCAGCAACGTTTGTATATTTGTTAGAAATTAAACGCCAGTTAATTTTAACTATAACTTGACTTTTTGACACACTTATAAATAACTTATGGAGATGTGATCTATCTTTTGCATACTCCACACTGCTCTAGTGGAGCAGAGATTCATTGGGATATCTGCACCACTACAAGATGCACATTACAAGATGAGTTGGATGATTACAATCTCTACTCTGAGATTCAAGCACAGTTGTTTGAGTGGAGTTTGTAAGCATCCAGCTCATCTTGTAATCTTATGCTCGATTGAGTATTAACGGAGTTTCATCGGCCTTATCCTGATACTTAAAAAAAGATGTGTTTAAAGGCTCCTTTTATGGTATATGTTTATGGTAATTTATGGATTTGAGCCACTGCCAGATTGATTGGTCACTGAAAAAGAAACACGGTTCTTAAGAGCACTGAACGCTTTATTGAAAATAAATTGAGATATTTACAACACTAGCTACAATGTAACAAAAGCAAAATAAATACTTAGTTACTTATTAAAATAGGTACATTGATAATTCCCAATTGTCTAATGTGAAAGAAAAATGACATAGCGTTACTTATACATAGTATTTCAGATTCACATTGGCAGTGCATTTACTTTTCTTACACACAATTATATAATCTAAAAGTAGTTTTTACCTTTTCTAATATAGTCAAGCATTTGAACATTTATTTTAATTCTCTTTAACTATTTTATCGTAGTGGTACGGTCAGTTCTCATACATTTGTAAGTTATTTAACATTTATTATTTATAGGTATATGGAAATCACCTCAGTTTCATACCCAAACCCTTTTTTGATTTGTTGTCTTTCGTAAAATTACCATTGGGGACTGTTCTTTGGTTTAAAGTGACGTTTTAATTGATGTGTCTACGTTTCAAACCAAAAAAACAAATATTTAGGTAAACTTTGGAAGTTATTGTCGAAATTAATTGTGCAGGAAAGAACTGATTGAACGTTTTGATACATCAATTAATCGTCTCCGGCAATGTGAAGCATTTCAGTGCCCAACACCTAACTAATTTGTTTATAAACTACATAAAAGCAATTAAAGAAACCTATCTATATTAAAATTATTATTATATTAGATTTTTATCACCTAACATTTATAAACATTGACTGTCAAAAATATGAACATTTATACACATCCACACTTATGTACAAAACTTTTAGAAATTAAAGTATGAAAGCAGTTCATTCTAGACATCACACAATACTATAGGTGTTTTGCTGGTTGGGAAAGATTTCAAAAACTCACAAGCGAGTTGAAGGGTATTGCTGAAAACAGCTGTCAACAGATAGTAATACATTGCTTGAAGAATGTTTAATTTAATGGAATGTTATAAGTTTAAGGGCACTACCAAAGATTTCTTTGTATAAATGAGTATAGTTATCATCTGATATAAATAGAGAAAATATCTTCAAATTTCAATTCAGTCATATAACAATTTTATTTGCATTGATTAATGCTCTCAAATAATTTCGATTAGAAGGCAATACAGTTCTTTAATAAATATGTAGGTATAAATTTCTCAACTGCAATTTTCAACATTTATATTTATTATTTATATTTGATAGAACATGATCGTAAACATTCATTATATTAACTGAAATGCTTCAAATTTGTGTTAGACTATATAGTTATTTGGGGTCATTTAACGAAATAAATACAAGAATTCTGGAAAAAAACAAAAAATTCTAACTGACTATTTGCTATAATAGGTATATACAACGTTGAAAGTAAAGATACCACATATTTACAAATGTAAATAATCTAAGAATGATAAAATTAAATTTGTGATTATTGGTGCAGACATCTGATTATGAAATATTCAAAAAATGCGGGATCTTAGTCATGATATATTTTTATTGAAGTCGTTATAAAGAGTCGCAAATATTTGTTTAAAACAAGTCATGGATGCAAATAAAAAAATTAAATAATAAAAAAATTCTTCTTCAGCAACTCTTTACAAGACAATTCACAATCTTTTATTAAGTTTTTATAACTTTATGGCTAAAATCAAAGGGCACCATTAAAGCAACAACCATTTGGCAGCCAAAACCATTATTAGATGAGGGGCGAAATTTAAGGACGTTGCTCCATTTGCACGGATATCGCCGTCGGTGAGGAAGGGTGCATCGATGACGTGGATAATGCCATTGGTGCATGCCACATTTGGTCGGTACACAGGAATCCTTTCCCCTTTCCAGTGTATGACGAAAGCTGCGGAAAATCAGAATGTATGTAACAAAACATGTAACTAAATTCTATCATCTAGCACCCTATTTTAGGAGAAACGGCAACATGTTTAATTGGTTGCAATGTCATCCCCTACTTATTGAATTACGTCATTTCTTGCAACAGCGATGCAAATTTTACTAAATACAATGTATCCGGAAACCTCATTATACCATTGAAACCCACACCGTATTTAGGGTAATTTGCGTAACCGTTTCGCAAGATAACTGCGTTTAAAAAATACAGCAGTTAATTTTACAGCTGACTGTACATTATTAGAGAAAATTGCTGTTAAGGGCCAAAAGTTCCTAAAGTAGAGAGAAGCTTCACCTACATTGTCTTCACTATGGGATCTTTTCTACCACTAGCAAACAAGTCATTACAATAATAATTATTTATATCTAGAAGAAAACTAGAAACAAAAGCTTCTACAGTAAGTAGTAGGGAGTGTTTCTTAATTGAATGTCATTATTGAAAAGGGTTAGTCTGTGTATGATTTAAAGATAAAAAGTTTGTATAAACATTTGCGTTATTTTTTGATATACAGGTTTTTTTATTTTAACTTTTTAATAAACATTTTTTAAATAAACTACAAATGCTTATCTCTCCACAAACCTTTAAATTTATTATTTAATATAATAAACTTAAACAATTATTACCCCCATAATAATTTTAACTTTTTAATAATTTTTTTTAAATAAACTTTTTATCTTAAAATCATACACAGATTAACCCCCGTCAATATTGACATTAAATTATAAAAACACCTTGTATAATTTTATAAACAAAAATCAACAAATTTTATTACAGCTATGATCAAAAGTCACATTATTTTTCTTTATTGTCTATCCTCTCTTTATTGAAAGTTCTTCCTCTGCCCTATAATATTAAATAGTAAAATTCACACTTTTCAGTTCTGCTGGTTCAAGGACCAAACATATCAGATTGCACATCAATGGGCCATTAAAATTATAAAGAATCGTTAATAAGCCATTAACTAGTCGATTCTTGCAGGTTAAATCATTAAAAATGGAACAAGTGCCCACTTAACGTTATAACTGGTTTAATAAAGTAGTGAACGTTCAATTATCTTTGTACAACCCTGTTACATTATTTACGATATGGCTATTTAAAACATCAAAAAAAAAAAACATTAAAACATGTGTGTATGTCGCAAAAGTGACGATGTGCATGTGTGCTTTTGGACGTAAAACTACCCGCGTTTACTCCCCCCCTTTTAAAATTGCAGTTTAGCGTGCCGCAGTGCAGTTGAAGTTAGATTTCAGATAATCTCACTTGCAGTTTTCGTGAAATGAATAATCAAGAACCAAAAAAGACTACAACGTAACGAATGGCCTAATGTATAACGATAAGCGATGTAAAAGCGTCTGGATGGTGAAGTTTGCATATATTTGAGCTAAGACAAACTGTAATTGAGGTACTACACAGAAGCACGTACTCGACCGGTTAAAATAGCGCGACAATGACAACGGTCAACTTACTTGTATTACTTGTGTTAACCGAAGGACCATCTAGGTGAATGAAAGTTAATTAAAACGATAGAAATAAAAAGAAACTATATATAGGGCCTGAAAGTGATGATGACTCACTGTGATCGGCCAGTTCCTCGACGAAGATACGCAATTCTCCTCTAACCGTTGGCAACTGGACTTCCCTTCTAGGACCAAAGTTGTTGGAAATGTTACTGTCAACCGTCAGTTGTTTAATTCGTTCCATAGTGTAGGGTTCATCTGATATGACTAAGTGACGTTCTAGGATGGTTTGTGCCTGAAGAGTTTCAAAAATTAATTCCTTATCATTACAGAGGAGACATCTCAAGGGACAGTTCACCAAGTGGTAACGCACCCCCCATGTTGTTGTAACTTCATTGAAGTCACAGGAAAAGTTTACCAAAATGATAGAGGGTAGTAGAGCACCCATTTAGTAAACTACCCCTTGTGTATTTTCTGTTCTAATTGTAGATATAGTAATTTTTTGAATATCATAATGAAAGATATTTCAAAGGAGTGGTAGATTACCTACACATAGCAAACTCCTTGAAATTTCTAGAATTTTTTTTTCTGGATATATTTAAACTCCCTAGTTATGGGAATTATTACTTACATGATATCGAATGAATTCAGGCATAAATATTTTCTTGACAGCGGAGGGATGATCGACTCTAGCTTCGTCCCAGGCACGATTCCTGGGCACAAAATACGTGAATTTCTTGGTGGTGTCGTTGAGTTGACCATTGAATGCCGACCGTTGACCCAAGTAATACGTGCCGCTGCGCAAAAAGCACAATTATTATTTTAAAACATTACATTCATCAATTAAGATTTCAGAGAGGGTAACGCGAGAGGACTAAGACACTTAAGGATGATACTAAAACTTTACAGCCGGCGAATAATTCCATTTATCATCCCTTAACGAAACATTGTTGTCGAACTCACTTCAACATTGGATCCATCTGCAATTTGTCAAAGACGGTGGTGTAGGGGACTCCCAGGACTCGATCAATTATGTGGATTATGCCGTTTGTAGCGGCGAGGTCTGGTTGAATAACTGTGGCATTGACGCCGCCACCCTCCACGGTTACGGTCCGGTTGGGGCCAGATGTCACGACATTGAAATAAAGGTTCTTGCGGGGATCCATGGTGGGCACCTTTGCAACAAAGTTAAATTAGCTATACCGAATTTGCAACTCAGTGATGGCGTTGACTAATACGCAATATAGACCGATAAAGATTTTTATGACTGGTATCTGGCACCATCGATTTCGGGTCAAACAGTTGTAATAGCTGTCGTTAAAGGATATTATCAACTTGACACATTAAGGCACAACATGGTGTATGTAAGTACCTACAAGGGTAGCTAAGTTACTACATACGCGGTCCACAAAACATGCCAAAAGAGCTAAGGGGTTATTATTTATGCCCAACTGGTTCAAATGTTAAACAAAACAGTTAACATCTTCATTAACTATATACTTTGGTTCTGAATTAATAATAAATAGCAACATCAAACATCAGTTAGATATATTGGTTGATGTGACCGTATGTGACCCTTGCCTAAAAACAAAACAATATCTGTAGAAAGTTAAGATCAATAAAAAGAGAACAAATATAATGTACACCAAATTAAACCATACATCCCTTGCACTGTCCACCAGAAAATTTAATGAGCATCAAAAAATCTAAATGAAACCCAAATTATTATACATCAGAAAATAAGAACATCACCACTAAAATAACTATGCTGCGTATTGTTTTACCATTGCTTACATTTTAAATTCTATATGTCTATCAATTTTACTAAATGTTCACCAAATTTAGAACGCTCAAGTTACGCGTCCGTGCTGTACATAATAAATATTCGCGCTATCCATTTATATTTAGTGTTTCTCAAAAAAACTATTTGTGCGTCAAATAATTATTCTATTACTCCAAAAATGAAATATGCTCGCGCATCTCTCCCTGCCGCTTGCGCTTCCAGACAAGAGGCACGCGAAAAAAGTTTTGTACAAGGTCAGTTCAGGGCCCTGTAATTTTTTTTTAAAAGCACGATTAGAAATTACCACTAAAAGAAATTTTACGTTTTACATAATGCAAGTCAATTACAGCAAAGCATTTATATATTACGGAAATCAATATCTTTTTTTGTGCAAACCACTTCTATTTTTACTCTTATTTTCCTTGCCCTAGCACATCTACATCTATAATTTTGCATAAAATTATTTACGAATTGCACAACATTTTATTGCTTGTGTATTTTTGATCAACAAATAGTATTTTTAACTGCTAAATAATATAAGACACTGTCGAAAATTAAATATCTGGGTATTATGTTAGAATTAAATGCGGAATAAAATTTGGTGAACATTTAGTATTTATGGTCAACAAAAGTTATTTTGGCGAACAAAATATATAAGAGGCCAGCATTATGTCAATATTTGGTTGTCGCTTTAAGATTATGTATTTTCTTAATTTTGGTGATCATTTAGTATTTTTGGGAAATGAAAGTATTTCTTTGTATGAAAATATTGGGTAAATTTGGTAAACTGTTAAATACGACCCAAATAAATACCTTCGACAAATTTATTACTATTAAAGGACAATTCTTATAAATGTTGAATATCCTTTAAGTCGGCATGACTTAGAAGTGACAGATTTAAGTAAACAATGAGAAATCTGCTTCAGCCCATAGCATTGACTAAACACTATCTAGACGAACAACCGGTTGTTAAAATGGACCATCACTGCTAGATGTCGTGAAATTGATTTGTCTCGTACAAATTTAATAGCAAAATATTGAGACTCGACTAATCTAAAGATAAATACTAACTCTTAATCAATGTTGTTTTTAGATTTAAAACATTTAGAACCTTTAGCTGTTAAATTTGTACGAAACAAATCAATTCCACGACATCTCGCGGTGATGGTCCATTTTAACAACCGGTTGTTCGTCTAAATAATGGTTAGTCAATGCCCATAGGTACTTACATACTACCATATAACATCTTCTCGTTACAGATTCCTTTAATAATTGTAGAGATTTAATAAGAGGGCCGCATTGTTTATTAGTGGTTCTTATTGAAAATTTCTCTATATCTCCACAATTTTCCTAAATAGAAGGTAATATAAAATCTAAAGCCTCTAAAACGCCAGAGGAAAGTTAAAATTATCATGTTTGAGAAATATAATATTTAGAAAATGCAGATAATTTCCTCGATTTTACTAGGCCCCTATCTTTTAATTTTTTCTAGGGTTAATATTACGCCCAAAATTAATATTTTAATTTCTGGAGTGGAGATTTGTGACGTAGGTGGCCCGGGTGCGACATAGTTCTAAAAAAAATCGTATGATGGCGCCACTCAAAACTTTCAAATCTCAAGCCGCCGCCAGCAGTTGCGATCAGACAGGAAAGTGTAGAGATTGTTGCTCGGATCAATATCGCTTTACTGTTATTGTGTCCGAGTCATTAGCAAAACCTAATTGTATCTGAATTCGCTTTACACATGTGGCGCACTCTAATGGCAGCGCAGCATAGTAACTAAAGCGAGCGAGAATTCATTCAATATAGGTGTGAGTCTTAGATATATGTGACAATAACAACATTTGCAAATATTAACTGTTACAAAGTACCTGACGCACATATTAACTTATTAAATTCACAATTTCCAAAATTCAGAATTGAAGTTGTCTATCTGTAAATGATATTTTAAACACTGTACGTAAAGTGCCGTTAATGCGGGCGCAACACGCAAGTGTCATCACGAAACGACGAGAGACTAGAAAGATCGAACACGCAACGACTAGCGAAGTCGATAGAGCCGTGGAAAAGCGTGGCGTACCATAGACAGGCCCCGGGTTCAATCCTCGTTCGAACGATGATACTTTTTTTGGGAAAAAAAAGTTCTACGCAAGGTCAATTCAAGGCCCTGTAATTTTTTTTAAAAGCACCACTAAAAATTACTTATTTCTAAAAGAATTTTCTAATTTTTTTTCCTTGCCCTAACACACTAAAGTGTCGCCATATGAATTAACGGCACTTTAACAGGCAGCCGTTTGACGGCACTTTAAGGCCAGCGTATTTTAAAACAGTATTGTTGCGGCACTTTTGCCGGGGTTTATTTGTGGCGCCATGACAAGTTATTGATGCAAATTTCATAAAGCATAAATTAATTTTGTATGGCAAGTTAGTCAATGCTTGAATGTAAGTGTGGGCACCCAAAGCATAGCAACCAGGATTAACGTGCTGAAATTTACCCATTTGTGAAACACGCCCGTGCTCGTATACAACAGTTAATCCAATAATTACATGGGAACAGGGTAGAGGAAATCCAACATGTTCAGCACCAAGAATGCCTAAGGGAGACGATTCGGTTCCAAACTGATCCTTATCAATAAACCTAATTCGTCATCAGTGAGGCAGGTACAGGGAAAACTCCCGTGTGCATGAATAAAATTGAGGATGTTAAACTTACTCTATTCTCCCTGTTTTTGATGATTTTGTCCACATACAGTCGGTTGTCGACCACCACATGCATCTTGAGGATATCCTTAAAGAGTTGCTTGTTTCTGATGATGCTGTTGAGAGTGAAATCGTCATTCCAGGCGGAATTACACGGAGCAAACAGCGTTATATCTTGCGAACGCTCGAGGAGGTTGTAGAAATCCTTATATTCAGAGTCCTTAATGGCTTTTACAAAGCTGTTAAGTATTCCACCATCTTTCTCCTAAGCGTGCCAAACAAAACATAAATAATGAAACAAAACGATCACAAATTGGACATATTTTATGTATCTTTCGGTCATGTTGGAAGATTTCAGTGTTGACTTTAATGAAACTTCAGGTGAAAGATACACGCTATATGTTAAAAATGGTTATAAATGCACGAACAGGGACAACAATGCATAACAATTCATGCAAGACACCTTTAGTTACACGGTAAAAGCCGTTGAAATTAATAATAACATCATTGTGAGGCGTAAAGAATTTATATTGAAATTGTGTTGTAAATTAATTCCGCTTGAGATTTGGGAGACGAAGGAAATTCTGACTGTTTTTCGCGACGCGACAAGAGAAGAAAATAAATATTTAATCGTCTCTTGCTGTTTAATTGACTCGAAATTTAACGGTCTACAGAATTCTCGAAACCGTTTTATGCCTTCTTCAGTTTTAAGACGATTACTTTGGAAATTTAAACAGTTCCGTAAAGGCGAGAGACAAAGCTGTAGCAAGAGAACATGTTAACTATTCATCAACGGAAACAAAGCCGGTCCGGAGAAGATGCAGCAATAAAATAACACTGGCAGGCACAAAACCTAAAAAGGTTCCCTTAAAAGTTACTTGCTCGAATAAACTATTAATTCGGCATTCGGAAGGTTACACTGTGAAAGCATTTAAACACGTAACGCTATCGACTTGTTTTGCAATTTCCGTCCGAGTCGAAATATTTACAGGAATTGCATCTGGAAAAGCAGCTACGAAAATTCCAAAGTCTCACAACAAGTTTGTTAAAAAACGTGTAATGTCTAATTTTTTTCGGAAGATGATTCTGGGAGTATTTAATTGGTTTCGTGATTGGAGGCTGATTATGGCGGAGGCGCCGAGAGAATTTCTCATGCGCAATCATAGAGGATAACACAAGTTTCATTGACAAAGTTTGCTAACTATTTACGAGGATAAGCAGGAGTTGAAGTAGGATCGGTTCATGAATGGCGTGTGTATTCAGGGATTAATTAATGTCTGCAGAGGAAGGAAATCGGTTTCTCTTAAGGTAGGACAAAGCCCAATATAAGTATGAACATAATTACAATAATTATTAATAAACTTATCGACAAATCCGAATTTACGGAAATTATGAAAACCACGTATTTTAAGGGTTATTTACAATTAGAGCTCTACAACATCTTAAATGTGCAGTTTATTTTATTTGATCGCGTCAGAAGTATAATATAAAGTTAGAACTATGTACAAGACTTGAAGCATCAGAACCACAAGGTAAGTCAGTTAAAAGTGAATCAATCGAAATATCCTTGTTATATTAGTAAAATTACTGCTTTAATATTTTTACAATATAATTTTTTTTTAATTTTTCCAAATAAGAAAAAATATGTTTTTTTAGCTGAGGTTAGAAATAAACGCAATATATTATCACAATGTAATTGTTTAAATTTTTTTAAAGTTCCAGGAATGAACATAATTCAATTTTAAAAAGCTCTGCTACAAATTTGTCTGCTCCGCGAAGCATGTCGTTGATCATTTTTAAAATCATCCACCCAACTGACTGCCCTTCCTCGCAGTTGACAATGAAACGGAGCTGGTATAACAGCGCACTTTAAAGTCCAACATGGGCGATCTTCAATGTTTTTCTTAGGTTGAATGTTCCTTTACCTGTTTTGCTGCAGGTATATTGTCCCATTGTAGTTAGCCGAGCCCACATCTCTCACAACTCCACCCAATTGCACACCTTCCTTGGAGCTAGAAATTTCTTAAAAGAAGCTGCGACATACGTCGTCGGGCCTCAGCATTCGACAGTCGCAGTTTCTGATCTCATTTATAACTCTAATTGCATCTTTTAATTAATTTTATCGTCAGTATCATAGTCAAGACTTTACATGTTAGCTAAAAAATTTGTTGAATTTGAGAAATTAGAAAAATAATTTGATACATTCAATTAAATATCTCTAATCAGAATAAAACTAAGTGACATTTGAAGGTACCTAAGTACTGGGAATGGTTTAAAGCTATTTAATTGTATCATGTATTAAAGCTGTAATTTCACTAATAACAAAAATATTTCAGTTGACTCATTTTAGCTGACTCACCCTGTATATTAACATGTCTGATGAGTCATTAGAGAACTAATAACCGATGGAATAAACTGTCCTGATTTAAAATCATTAGAGATCTTGAAGTTATTGCCATGATAATGTTTCAACATAAGCACGCCAACAAAAGCTCTATAAGTAGCCATTAATATGTAGATATTTTACAGGACATGTCAAGTTTTCCACAACATATGTTTCCTGCAAAACCTGATAAAGTGTAAAATTGTAAATAATTTGAATTACAGAAAACTGTTTTCCTAAGTTAAAAGTAGGACCACAGATGACTTTATACCAGATTGAACACTGAGGTCAAGTTGTATAAAAATTTAATCCTGCGTTAAACTCGAAAATGGGGTAAAATACCATGGAAATGATTGTTGCTGACAATTGTTTCTATGGTATTTTATCCTGGTATATTTCAATCCACGTTTATACAATCAGACCTAAGGTCACTAGATTATCTGCTACGCTTCTAAGGTAGCGCCAGTGAAGTTTAACTTTTGTAAGAGATAGCAAAAAAATGCCATAAGAGGGAAAAAGACAGCTCCTTGGCTTGACGTTGTCACAGATCTGACAGTTCAAATAATTTTGACTTTTTTTTCAAGTTTAACTTTCGTAAAAGACAAACATTCGTCGAAACCTTCGATGTTTATTATGAACAGGCTGTGACTGAAAAATGTATTAAAAATAAAAACCACAAAAAACAGAACAAAACGATGAAAAATAGTGATCAATAAAATGTCGAAAGCAAAATTTTAGCTAAACTCGCACTTCGTAACAAAACCTAACCTCTCAAGCACATGTCAAAACACACCTCAAAATCGGATAATGACTCGGAATGCTTCGGAGCCAATCGTGAATACAACAAATATCCTATCCACGTTTTAGCGAAGCGAGCGGGTCTTATCTTACAGTGTGTCTAAACCTCTACTGATCATGCGCCAACGAGACCTTTAAATTAGTTAATAATTACAATCTTCTCTAATTCACCCGCCTTTTCTAAGTGTCCAATCTGGTATAGAGTCATCTGTGGTAGAACCGATTGAATGTTAAATACCAAACGTGGTTCCCAGCAGTGTACACCCAGATTCAATAGAATTGAGACACTTGAATAACTGGTTGTCTACCTTTATTTTGTAACCCAAGAAATTTGACAACACTGTAAAGATAGTAAGGCCGTAGGCACGGAGTGACAGAGCTGACGGAGGCCGTTATTCAAAATTCTGAAACTGAAACGCACGTGGACGGGATTGTTTGGTTTGAAGGCTCCCTCGAACCAACGAAAATTACACAAGTCATCGACACGTTTTTTGGATTTAAGTTTAACGAAAGTTTGCTTTTAATTTATTATAAATTATTATTTAATTTGTATGAAAATTGCACGACACTGAAAAGTAGCCAATAGAAAAATAGAATTTGCTGTCATTTGTATGACAATGTAAAAATTTCCTGGAAATTTTTGCGCCATGCATAAAATTAATAAGTGGAAATTATTTCAGCCAATCAAAATTATTTATTTATTAATAATGATATCATAATGACATAATGGGCAAATGTCTGTGTCGTTGCGATTTTCTTACGCCCTCGTGCATTGATTAATATCAGGAAATTTTATTTTCATGCATTTCCAAAACGTAATTAGCCCTCGTGTTCCACTCGGGCTAATTAATATGTTTTGGAAATGCATTCGAAAAAATTTCCGGAAATAATCAATGCACTAGGGATATTATAAGTGACAATAATTCAACTAACATAATCATAACTATATCAAAACTAATAAAATTTAGCAGTTTCGACCAACCAGAAAACAATTTAATGGAAATCTCAATGCACTTGGAAAACTACGGTCTCTTCGGGCTATTCCGGAAAAATCTTTTTTATATTACTTATTTATTCCTTGCAATTGAAACACAAATTTTGAAATAAAAATAGCGTGCTTAGAAAACTAGATTCATAATTGTGTGAGTTTTTTTAAATTGCAGTTTTAGTTTAAGTTGTCATGTCAAATTCAGCTCGAGACTTTGCAGATTCCGGAAATTTCCGGCTTTCAAAGATTCGTGCTTGTCGGATTTTTAAATGACCACTCGCGCGCGCGTTGCGCTCGTGGTCATTTCACAAGCCAAAAAGCACTATTGTAAATTACTATTAAGTAAACAAAATTTTTTTTATACATCCTGAGTCATTTTAGCCTGTTAAAACGAGGAACCGTTTTTCTGTTTCTTCGGAGTGTTGCATCTATTTTTGATGTTAAACTTCATCTTATTATTAAATTCTTTATGTTTTCTATATGGTTTTTGAAATGCTTATGATTCCTCATTCTATATAAATTCTTCCAATGGCTAAAGCCGATAACCAAAAGCAAATGACTGATAAAATAATACAGAATAGAGAACTCGACATAGTAAAGGAACCATTTTTGTTCAAAACATTTACCATTTACTATTTTAAATTGGTAAGAAAAGGATAATTAACAGACAATAATTATTTACGACCCGAGTCTTGAGAATTTATTTCTTAAATGCAGCACAGTAGTTACCCAAAGTGCATTCACCCGAATACGCAGGTAAACCTTTCTGAAAGCACAAGTAACTATTTGTTAATGAGCTGGACCATAAAGTTTATTGAGGGTCGCATAGACAGCGAAGGGTTCTGTCTGATGCTGCCAGCTGGTGAAATGTGTAGTTTACCCTCCGTCAGCTCTGTCACTCCGTGCCTACGGCCTTACTATCTTTACAGTGTTGTCTAATTTCTTGGGTTACAAAATAAAGGTAGACAACCAGTTATTCAAGTGTCTCAATTCTATTGAATCTGGGTGTACCTTTCGATGGGTTAAAATTATGTTCTTATTGAAGTATCGGATTAGTATTTGATGTCTATCTGAAAATTCGCTTGATTCCATCATACAACTTGAAATGAACTTAATAATAAAAGACATGCAAATTTAGAAATCAAAGAAGTTGCCTTCTCCTTTTCTAATAATTTGATGAAAAATTATTTAGTTTCTACATTTTTGTTGGAACTCTTGGAGTCGCGGTTACATCTTCGAAAAGCAATCCCAGAAGTATAGTGTTCGAGATCTTTTGATTTAGGGGCTCTCTTGGCAAATTAAAAGAACCAAGACATGGTTTTCTAACCTAAAGATATAATATGATAAATATAAAAAAAGTAGTCATATGATGACTAAAATGTTACAAGAAATAAAATGTGCGATTCGAAATTAAAATTTTTTACTGAATTTGCCTCACAAAAGTTTCAGGATACCTATTGGTAATGTTTTACGTCCGTAGAAGAATTTTGACTTTTAACAGGACACTCAAACCTGTAGTGGGATCCTGGAAAAAGCGATTGCTACCGAGTCGCTCCTAAGCAACCGAAAACGGTTGCTTTGAATAGATATCAGCCGAGTCGCAATGGATTTCCATCGGTTAAACAGAGAGTTCCAAGAGGCTTTCGCTTTTTTTGGTGTTCCGAAGGTGCATCCCTATGAATGGCATTGGTAGATGACGGCTTAGGGGCTGGATTTTCAGATATTTTCAGGTACAAGTGGAAGGGTTATAGCCTGCGGCACCCATGTTTACCTGTTTTCGGTAGAAACCGTTTCTACAACTCCAAAGGTGCTGCTTTAAAAGCGATTCTTCGGATATTGCATATTTATCGTTATTTGGAGATTAACAAGGGGTTTTTAAATAATCTTTATCTTGTTGTTCATAATATGTACCAATATTATTACTTTTGTAGGTAAAAAATAACAATTTTCATTTCCGAAACCACTTTTAAATGATCTCTAGATTATTTGAATTTCTTCTTCAAAACGTGCTTGCAAATTTTACAAAATCTTAATCTCGACAAACATTTTAATTATTTTCTTGAATAAACGTTGTATCCCAGTCAACTTGGACATTTGTAATTACATTCAGAAAAAATATCTGTAAACAAAAGTCCTAGGTACAATCGTACCATAAAGTATGTTTCTATACAAAATAATATCCTCCACAAATTTTGTTACATTTATATAAATTTGTTGGATTCATAATATACAGTAGCTTATATTCTAACTCTGTCAGATTGAAACGCAAGTTTGAATCCATACGCATATCTCAATTTCTGTATACAGAGTGTCCCGGAATAACTGTTACAAACTTGAGAGGCGGATATAAAATCAAAAAATTAAACGGCTTTTCTTAATAAACATGTTCTCGAAAACGGTTGATAACGGAGGAAGAGTTCTTGAAAATTGTCGTAACTCTTGACTCTTATGATCAATTTTTCCGAATGTTTGCACATGTACTACTGAATTAAGTTATCATGTATCGTTGGTATCCATTTTGATGAAAATCGCACGACACCGAAAAGTAGCCAATAGAAAAATAAAATTCGATGTCGTTTCTATGATAATGTAAAAATTTCCTAAATTTTTTTTTCCAGAAATTTAATTCTTATGCATGTTCCACTCGGGCTAATTAATACGTTTTAGAAATGCATCCGAAAAAGTTTCCGGAAATAATCAATGCACTAGGAATATTATAAGTGACAATTGTTTAGTGTATTAAAGTCCACGAGGTTTACGTTCACGATACTTAGGTTAGGTAGTTTGAAAATTTTTTACCTTAACAAATTGCTGAAAAATGATTGGTTTCGCATTTTTGAAAAGATCTTCCCCAAAAACCCCTTCCCTCCAAAGCGACCGAAATCGTAAAGATAGCGACTCGATTGCAATCGCTTTTTCCAGGATCCCACTACTGTTCCGTAAAACTTGCCCTAAACTACTAAAATCTCTCTAGTCGATTCTCGTTATTGTTTATTTTATAAACTTTGCGTTTCTTGTTGCACGCAAATTAACGAGTCGGTTTTTTACTACTCAAGCTAATTTGCCATAAAATCTAAAACAACGTGTACTTTGTGTTGATGTGCTTACTAAGTAGGTAATTATCTGTACGTCGCGTTGCAGGTGTAATCAAACTAATCTAATAAGGCAACATAAAAACGTAACTGTCCAATCTACTCTAATTATATTACAGAGATGACGACACAAGCGTGAGGTATATTTGCAGGATACACCCAAGCGAAAATTGACTCCACAACGTGGGCTCAACACCAATTTATAAACCATCAAATTTACCTTGTATTGCTGCAGTTTCCAAAAGATGCGCATAAAATAAGCGGATGAATTAACGTTTTACTGCGGTAGGGTTAATAAACAATCACCTACACTGCTGCAGTGTTCAAAGCGACATTCAAAAATTATCCAAACATTTATGATTCAGTGTAGGTAAGTACGACCAAAAGAGTTTGAAAGTCACTTTGATAACGGACAAACAAAAGCTCGATTGATGAAAGCAAAACTAAATAATAAAAATATACAACATGTTGCGGTGGATTAGCCGCGCAATTAGTGTAATTGGTTCTCTGTGCGGCTTCTCCCTACGTAATAAATTTCGAGTACGTATGCAGTAATGCTATACTGAATGTAATGAGAATGCGTATAGTGTTATATTGTATGTAATTTGTGTGGTGAACTGTGTTGATCATACATCAAGTTGAGGAAAGCTTTTTCAATTTCAGAGCCGGCCCCTTCCTTTCAATCAGAAGAAAAAACAAATTAACACTGAATTGTTTACAATTTGTAGTCGTAAGAATCTAAATTGTTTCAACAAATATAATCTTCATGTTCCGGTAATTAAGTATTAATATCGGTATTCAGTAGTTACATACGTGTATGTACCTACTGCGTAGATAAAACTTATATATGTACACATATTTTGGAAGCAAGGTTTTAAGCTTCAATCACAGTTAATAGCACAGAAATGAACAGGGAAAGTTAATGGTTTCAATAACTTCAAAGTTCCTTCGACAGCTATACGCAATCATGTTACCTAGAACTTTAGCACTGTAGGTACAACTTGTTCGATAAAATTGTTATAAATTTTGAAAAATACAGCTGGCTTATTATGTACGCAACGCATACTATGGCTACAAAAGCGAAGCAAATGAAATCGTTTCAAGTATTTTCATCCACAATATTAGTTAACGAGAAAAATGCGTAAATACGTCCGAAAACAAAAGCTGAACTAAAAACCCGTCTAGCTAACAAAGAGTCAACGTACAAAGAATTGGTATGGGTCTCCTTCTTCCATCGTCTTTTTATTGCCTATGTTGCAAATATAATCCATTTGTTCCTGCTTTAAAACAGATTAATAATATAAAAATTATTAGCGAAAAAAATACAACATTTTTAATGAAGTCGACGTCGCTTGCTTAAATGAAGACAAATTACTTAACGAAAATTACTTCAATTTGATTAGGAAACTACAAAAATACAACGAAAAATTATTAACGTTATTACTTAGCTCAATTGCTAGTTGTTGATTAAAATTTTGTGTCAGTTTTGTACTGGTGTAAAGGTATCTATGTGTAAGTATTATGTATGATTAAAACTAAACAATGAAATGTTGTTTCGAAACAAAACAAAAGTTGCAGATTAAGTGTCAGCTCAAAAACACACTTGTGAAAAAGCAAAAATTGCGTGAAACAAACTTCTAGTGTTCCTTAATGGTTTAGTGAGAATCAGTCCTTTCATAATCAGGAAAATATTTTCCAAAATGTTACAAAGTGCTCTTACAACTGGTATTACCATATTGTGTATTTAAAGACAAATTTCTTTGTAGAGTTTAATTCTATTGGTTGCGTTCAATAGCTACGTTATTTATAAATATAAACTTTTTTTGTAAAACTTAGTGAGTATTTCAGTAATTATGTCTACTATTATAATTAATGCGTCGTCTGTGAAAATGGCACCTGTTACCTTCTTTTGGTACAAGAAATAAAGATTGGCCCCAGTACACTACATGGTGGTACTTCTACCTTAATTTCATACCAGTCAAAATATATTTCTTTTAATTTAACAGTCTATCCGCAATTCCAGAATCCATAAGTTCAGCATTTTATGTACGCAGTTTTTATCTTGTCTTATGGTTCAGTTCTTGGTGTCATTCTTTGTCGAATAATGTTGCACCCAATATTCTTTTTCTTGATCCTATGAACTTGGTCTAGAGTTCAATGTTCACTCTTAGGCCTCAGCTGATTATGGGACAAAATGTTCTTCCGTTCAGTGGCTTGCCTCTGAATCACTGTATTACCTCTGCAATCTTCCATACGCTCAGTATACAGGGTGGGGCAATAGTGCGTCCGACTTCGATAACTTGAGTTCTATGACAGCTAGAAACTTGATTTAAGAACACAAATAAACTAGAAAAAAAATCCTATAACCGGAAATTATTTCTGAACATACAGGGTGACCCAAGACGATTATACAGGGGCAGTCACAATTTTTTTAAATAGAATGTTGTGTGTAAAAAAAGATTTTTTGGAACCTCTTCCTAGACTCTCTTCACTCCAATATTATAGCTGAATATTTCCAAACCACTTGAACTTAGCGATTTTTTTTGTTCAAATAATGGCATCTGCAGATGCATGTTAAAAAAAATCACTACAGTTACGATTACAATTTCTAACAAAAAATTGTGTAAAGACTAGTTAGGAAACATCTGGTGGGATGTCTTTAAATCGTTTTTACTTTTGAAAAATTATACAGGGTGGCTAAATTTAATTTTTCAATTTAGATATTTTCATTTTTAGTTTTATCCATTTTTTCAAATAGAACACGCTGTATACTTTTAGACGATATGATGTACTTACACTCCTATGGATATTTGTAACCATTTTAGATTTATCGACCAATAGTTACAAAATTCAAGAATAATCCTAAAAAATTAGATCGTTTTCCAGGTTAGTTGTGTATTTAAATCAAATTTATACCTATCACAGAACTCGAACTATCAAAGTTAGACGGACAATTGCTCCAACCTGTATATTTCAGTCGAAATGCATTTATTAGGTTAGTTACCTATTTTTCTTTCAACTAAGTGCTTCAATAATTTCTTTGTGGATAAGTTATGACTTAATATTTCGACTGAATTTCAGGTCTCCTTAATAATGCCTTTCGCTGTTGCTTGTGGAATTCCCCTTCTTCTTCTTTTCCAAATCATGTTCCACTTTAGGTTTAAATAATCCACGCTATACCTGCTATTTAAAACAATCACGTAAACTGTATATTGAATTCGAGTTAATGTTCTTGACATGACCCATTTCTTATTTGAGCCAATAATTTCTATGTCTTCTTGTAATACTTTTATCTCTTTGATAAAATGTTGTACCTACTACTACTTAAATGAGATACTTATGTTAAAAAATATGTTAAAAACATCAGACCTCTGTATCATCCTTTATGCTTGTAACATTTTTCCTATTAAATTGATGTTACCTTTGAAGTTGACAAGTATCATAATATGTAGTAAAACTAACAGTTGGAAGTAAGACCAGTTGATAAGTCTGTCCTCGTCCACGAACAATCAAGGCCCGCAGCAGCTACGCTGCTGCATCATTTAGATAACCTAATATATCGGAAGCATTAAAGAGAGAGCGAGAAGACTAACTGCGTTGTAGCATAATGGATACAAAAACATCTGAAATTTTCCTAAAATTTGCAAGAGAACTTTTGTAGTAATTGAATTTTTTATTAGTTTGATAATTAGCTTGCGTTATAAAGAAATAGTAATTATTCAACGAGACAAAAGAAAATCTCTTAAATGCACCACTAAGTATCACCACTAAATTATCTTTGGTTATGATGAGAATATAAAAAGTTTTAATCTTAAATGCGCAGAGCATTTTGGGACCACGAAAGGGCTGATTCTCAACGATACTTTATTCTTTCTGACACATCATTTTTCAGTGAAACAAACTGCCATTAAATCGCCACTCACCTCTAATAATTCCTTAACATTATTGTCAACTACCATAAGCGGTTTCTGAATAAGATGTACAACTCCATTCTTCACCGGGATATTGGCCTTAACAATTTCCGAAAGCACTACTCCTTGTGAATGCTTCCCATCACTCAAGAGCGTGTGACTCTTGACGTAATCTGCAACAACATTAATCACATCAACCGATATCATCAGCGTCACAACAAAAATCCACCCTACTTATGACATTGCCGGCTCCTCTTGTTTCTTGCGTGAACGAAATAACAACCCTAACGTTATTATCGCCGTTGGCCAACGTCTGGAAAGGAACGTCCTTTTTCGTGGGCGACGTGAACAAGACCTGTTTCGGTATTACGTGGCCGTCGATGATTTTACCATCGATCAGTTCGGCACGTTTGTTCTGAAATCACATTGCAAACGTAAGTATTTTGTCGAATCGATTCGACGGTAGGTATCACCTTGAAACCCTCGTCGACGGGGATGAAAAACGTGTGACCGCCTTCGGTTTTGAATATGTCCTGTTTGTTGTTCTGTTGGATTTTCTGGCGGAAACTCCTGCGGATAGATTCAATTCGAATTTAAAACTTTTTTTTATTTATACAGTTCGGAGGCAAACAGGCGAAATTGTTTGAATTATTTTGGAAGAGTTCTAATTACGCGCCGGAAATTAAGTGGCGCGTGGGAGAGCCAAAAAGTAAAAAACCCATTTGGGTCAATAAAATCGGACCTGCTTTTGATCGTAATTGAAGGCAAATTGACCCACCAATGACAGTTTCGAAGTAGCCAGAGTCGAGAAATACTATTGATAGATAATATTTTGAAGCTGATTTTGAACAAAATTGTTTTTTTTTTACCTGTAGAGAGATTGATTCAGGGTCTTGTTAGTGGAAAGGTGGGTTGAGAAATCTTGCTAGTTCAAATTTAATAATTTAAAGGAATGCAATCAATACCAAGTGTATTGTTGGTTGCCGTATTATGCAACGCTACGTTTCGATTCGATATGTAATTGAATTACAACACTATACGTGCTTCTTTATAGATACCAACCAAGTATCCAATGACACGGATACGTGAATGAATATTTTCTATTTAATAGAGGGTAGCTATGGTCGCTATGACGTTAGGGAGGGCGATCACTGCGAAGCTAATGAATCATTTGGACATTTTTCCAGCATGTGATTTATTAGAGCAATTATTCGCGCTCAGAAAAATAACGGATGGGAACGGTGAAATGGAGGTCCCGCTTTGTGTTTGGTTTGCGGCCGATTCCTGAGAGAAGCCCCGAAATTACCTGACTCGATGGGGGTGTATAATGAGGGACTCGTAGTACTCGAGGAACTCCAGCGCGGTGGGGTTGTAGACCCGAACGGCCCCGGCTCCTGAACCCGGATTTTTGCGGGATCTCGTGGGAACTAGGACTTCGTCAATTTTATGTAGAACCTGAAAAAGCAAAACAGTCCCAGAAAGATTTCAAACATTTGAGTTGGAAAGTGTAGTGGATTAAGTTTCGGGGAGCTCACGAGACCTACTTTAAATCTACTTTCTTGGAGGCAAAATGCGTGTCGTAAAACACCGAAACCACCCCCTGGGATCCTAGATGTTCGTGTAATCGTGAATTATAATATGGCTGTATAGGAATAGCTTTTGGGGTAACGACGGCTTTTGTCGGACCGCCACGATGTTTTATTTAATGTGGGGAGAGAACTTTTCAATTTACGTTCGAGTCTTTGATTTTGGAGCACCATCCAATTTCCCGTAAGGGGATATTCCGAAATTGAACCCCTTTCCGCCAGTTCTAATCGAATCAGATTCTCGTAATCAAATTATTATAGGCACCTAGGTAGCAATGTTAAAAACGACACAAATTGCTCATCAGATATTCTGCTAATTTGCTTGATTTACGAGAGCAGAGTGGTATCTGTCTCCAACACCAAGCCCCGTTAATGGGGGCAGTTCCTGAATTTCCCATTAATGACCGAGCTTTCAGGTGGAAGTCATTTGCGTAACTAAATAGTTTCGACTATTAGACCAGATAGCACAATATTCAGGCGGCCAACAAATTTGTTGGTTTAGTTGCAGTAGGAAGCCCGAAAGTGCATCAATAGTAAATAATTTCTTATCAGATTACATAAAAAAAGCAAAGTTACGCTCATCATGTTGTGGAAATTTTGTGGACTATTATTGCTGATTCCAACTATTGCATGGCAGGAATTAAATTAAAATAGGAAATTCAATTAAAATGAAAAACCTTCATAAAAATTTATTAACCAAATTTTCTCAAGTTTGATTGGCTTTTTACCGTTCTGAAGTTGGGGTTGGTATTTTTACCCACTTCACTTACCACGCCTGCGGTCCTTTTGCGTAATTTATCGTTTTCAGACATTACTTCTTGTAAGCGCAATCTATTGCCCGAATAGTAAATATACGACAATGTCTTACCGTGCCAAAAAGTATTTCAAATTAGGAAAGCGGCCGCTATTTTTTTAAATTTTAGTTTCTCTATTTTCTAATGTATTTTACTTACAAAATAAAAAAAAATGAAAAACATTGTACGATATAGCGTTGATTGAGATATTTACTGGAAGATGCCCAGCCTTACCGCCAGAATCGTGCCTAAAAATGATGCTGGCCGCTAGGAGTTCAGAATCGGTCCATCTGTCCGCCAGCATCATTATTAAATGCAGTTTAGTCGGGTTCAGAAATTACAGATAGCTGTAATATTACGACAACAAGATGAAGCGATGTTGCCACGTAGTATAGTTCATTTCAGCCGTTTTCTCGATCTCTTTTCAATTCATGACACTAACAAAAATGGAACAAACGAGCGGGAGGCGAGCTAATTGTACGCGGTAGACAAGAAGTGGTGCGGGTAAATATATTTTGCACCACGGCTTCAGTGTCCAAATGCTGTAAACAAAATATGAAAGAATTTTTTTTTATTTGGATCAACGGATATAGTCATCTTTAGGAATAAATGCCCGGAGTGCTCCGTGCAAATAGACGCGCCCAATAGAGAGTTATTCACTCAAACTTTGAAAGCCTTAGTAGAGAAAGAAGACGGCTTCTGGTGCTTTCCACTCCGCGCCCGGTATATGGGTCGTATTTAACAGTTAAAAAAATACTTTCATTTCCCAAAAATACTAAATGCTCACCAAAATTAAGAAAATACATAATTTTAAAACGACAACCAAATATTGACATAATGCTGGCCTCTTATATATTTTGTTCGTCAAAATAACTTTTGTTGACCATAAATACTAAATGTTCACCAAATTTTACTCCGAATTTAATTCTAACATAATACCCAGATATTTAATTTTCGACAGTGTCTTATATTATTTAGCAGTTAAAAATACTATTTGTTGATCAAAAATACACAAGCAATAAAATGTTGTGCAAATGGTAAATAATTTTATGCAAAATTATAGATGTAGGTAGATGTGCTAGGGCAAGGAAAATAAGAGTAAAAAGAGAAGTGGTTTGCACAAAAAAAGATATTGATTTCCGTAATATATAAATGCTTTGCTGTAATTGGCTTGCATTATGTAAAACGTAAAACTTCTTTTAGTGGTAATTTCTAAACGTGCTTTAAAAAAAAATTACAGGGCCCTGAACTGGCCTTGTACAAAACTTTTTTCGCGTGCCTCTTGTCTGGAAGCGCAAGCGGCAAGGAGAGATGCGGGAGCATATTTCATTTTTGGAGTAATAGAATAATTATTTGACGCACAAATAGTTTTTTTGAGAAACACTAAACATAAATGGATAGCGCCAATATTTATCATGTACAGCACGGACGCGTGACTTGAGAGTTCTAAATTTGGTGAACATTTAGTAAAATTGATAGACATATAGAATTTAAAATGTAAGCAATGGTAAAACAATACACAGCATAGTTATTTTAGTGGTGATGTTCTCATTTTCTGATGTATAATAATTTGGGTTTTATTGAGATTTTTTGATGCTCATTAAATTTTCTGGTGGACAGTGCGAAGAATGTATGGTTAATTTGGTGTAACATTATATTTATTCCCATTGTATATCGTGTTGCATACCTCAAGGAGTTAAATTGGGAACAGCACCGCCACATGTGTGTATCTGTCTCAAGGGTTCAAACTTAAAATCTAAAATGACAACGTTAAAATGTTATGTAAGTTGCAAACTCTTGGTAGTTCTTATATCTGAAGTAATCTTCAGAAGACGTTATAAACAGAATAAAAGAGGATTTAAGTGCAGGCTCAGGTTTGCTGGATGATTTACGTTAAATAATAAGGGTTCACTAAAAATTGGCACGTCCCCTCATTTTAATAATGGTAATTAAATTTAATAGCAGTAATAACGCGAGACTGCGCTATTCACGTTGGATCTGAACGGTTAGGCCACCGCAATCGTATTTTATCACCAAGAAGTCGACATGCAGAATAGGGGTTAGTTGCGGTTGAACTTAATATCCCCCATAAAATATGAGCCATTAGCTGAAAGATTTCTAAAAATTACTGAACCATCATCAAAAAATTAAACCAAGATACTCGGTGCCAAAAATGTATGCATTTATGCCTCTTCAATTATCGTTGTGTCGTCAAAAATTAGTTGTGAATAAAACAAAGACAACAATAAAGGGTTTCTAAGGCAAGTAAGCTCTAGAATTCAGATTTTCACATTCTCCTGAACAATATGAATTAGTACGGTGAATAAATTATCCAAAGCGACCGATTGTTTAGGTTTAGGAAAGATATGCTAATGGAGCGAGCTATAATTTATAAATGTAACACAAACAAGCAAACCCCGCTTGGTAGGTATATACCTATTTTATGTAGCCGCTGTTAATTTGCTTTATTTTTATCAAAGCAGCCACCAATCGAATTGAATTAGCAAACAGTAAAAGCCAAACGTAGTGAAGCCGTATCGATTGGAAAAACAAACGGAGAGATAATACATTTATTTCGGAGGGCAAAAGGCGATCATAAATCAAATGCGAATATCCCTAGTTTTATCTGCCCCAATTACCCTTACGACATAAAATATAGACTGGCGAGTGCATAAAAATGACAAAGGTTCGGCGCCTAATAGTGAATTATGCGATACCTGGTCGAAGTAGAGTGTAGGAGGCGAAATGCAAAGTCATGAAAGGACTGTGACCTTAGCACAGGGAATGGGGCTTACGTTAATATTCTTGCAAAAGCTGAATGGAGTAGGGCTTCCATCGAGCAGTCCGTCTGCGCGTCGTTCTCAATAGATCCGAAGACTTGAGGATTACATTTCCAGATTCTTATAGGTTCCGCTTTTAGAAAACATTTACAGAAGCATAGCGTACTTGCTGTATATCCCGAGGAAACCTTTCCTTATGAATGCTAAGCTTTATAAAACTTAAACGAAAACGACAACGCAATAAACTTTATTGCATTGTGGCGGAAAAGAGGTGTGATTTTTTGGTGGATAGGTACACTACTTACGTGTTCGTTGCCGTTCTTTTGAGTGCTCTGGATGTTCGATTGGCTGACAAGTAGTCTGGCGTTGTTCACGAATATATCGTCATGATAAGTGCCGGTGATGTGTGTGATCCAAAGAGGAGGATTTCCGTCGAGTTCCGAATAAAGCGATGTGTAGGAAGTGCCCAATTGGTCCGTCCTTTTAGGAATACTCGCTGGAAAATAAGAAAAGACACGAATTCAGACGCTTAACAGATAACAAGTCAACAACTCGCTATATTTCGAACATATTCTCGCAAGCGATGTCCTACAAAAGACTTCGTAAGAAATACTCAAAGTAATCGGAGACGTTCAGCCATAAAACTTTTAATTGCCGGAAACTTCAGCGTTTAAGACGTCCGAATTTTAGCATACTAAATGGAGCCTCTTCCTGATAATCATAGTTAACCTTCATGCTGCAGGAAGCCGGGGTAAGCCTCGAGTGTCACGTTTGCTTGAATTATAGCACTTGTCCATTATAAAACTTGCGGCTGTGCCGCTCGTTTTCTTAACTTAAACTCGTGTCTGATGTCACTCGTTCTCTAATATACTATTAAATGACTTTTAACAAATCTTATGTTTCTCAATAGAATTTGTAGAAATAAACCATCAAAGGTCTTAAAACTCAAACCAATGGGGTACTTGCCTAAAAAAAATATTGCACTTTTTATTCTCTAGATGCATGCAAATAACTAAAAAAGGCTTAAATATTTTTTTCCCCATTTTTTTTATTCCATATTTTCGTAGATATTTGCAATTTTTGTCTTTGGTGACGTCATCGGTCCCCGTATCTAACACTCACACCTATATTAAATAGACTCTTGTTTTTGGCTACTATGCTGCGCTGCTAGCAGAGGGCGCCACATTTTTTACATTGGATCGGCATTCGATTTATATGGAATCTGAGTAAAGCGCCATCATACGATTTCTTTGAGAACTACGTCGAGCTGGGGTCGCTTACGTCACAAATCTCCCACTCCAAAAATTAAAAAAATTAATTCTGGGCGTAATATTGACCCTAGAACCAAATAAAAAAATATGAGTCTAATGAAATCGCCTACATTTTCTAAATATTATATTTCCCAAACATGAGGCAAGTACCCCATTGTGCCGGATGAATGACAACAGCGCAACAGTCCTTTGAGTATTAATTGGACTAGTATTGGGTCGTATTTAACAGTCTACCAAATTTACCCAATATTTTTATACAAAAAAATACTTTCATTTCCCAAAAATACTAAATGCTCACCAAAATTAAGAAAATACATAATCTTAAAGCGACAACCAAATATTGACATAATGCTGACCTCTTATATATTTTGTTCGCCAAAATAACTTTTGTTGGCCATAACTACTAAATGTTCACCAAATTTTATTCCGCATTTAATTCTAACATAATACCCAGATATTTAATTTTCGACAGTGTCTTATATTATTTAGCAGTTAAAAATACTATTTGTTAATCAAAAATACACAAGCAATAAAATGTTGTGCAAATGGTAAATAATTGTATGCAAAATTATAGATGTAGATGTGCTAGGGCAAGGAAAATAAGAGTATAAATAGAAGTGGTTTGCACAAAAAAAGATATTGATTTCCGTAATATATAAATGCTTTGCTGTAATTGGCTTGCATTATGTAAAACGTAAAACTTCTTTTAGTGGTAATTTCTAATCGTGCTTTTAAAAAAAAAATACAGGGCCCTGAACTGACCTTGTACAAAACTTTTTTCGCGTGCCTCTTGTCTGGAAGCGCAAGCGGCAAGGAGAGATGCGCGAGCATATTTCATTTTTGGAGTAATAGAATAATTATTTGACGCACAAATAGTTTTTTTGAGAAACACTAAATATAAATGGATAGCGCGAATATTTATTATGTACAGCACGGACGCGTAACTTGAGCGTTCTAAATTTGGTGAACATTTAGTAAAATTGATAGACATATAGAATTTAAAATGTAAGCAATGGTAAAACAATACGCAGCATAGTTATTTTAGTGGTGATGTTCTCATTTTCTAATGTATAATAATTTGAGTTTTATTTACATTTTTTGATGCTCATTAAATTTTCTGGTGGACAGTGCCAGGGATGTATGGTTTAATTTGGTGTACATTATATTTGTTCCCAATAGCCACGCGTCGTGTCCACTACCAATCCAAAATTTCGTGCACAAAATTCCAAAGGACTGCCATTAAATTACCAAACTCGGTAAAGTATAATTGGATGATGTTGTTGTCGGCGCGGCCATTCGGCCAGGCTAAATCTCTTAAAAATAACAAATTTAAAAATAAACACACCCTCCCATCACAATTGTAATCACAAACAAAGCGTCCAGCTTCATGAATAAAGCGATGCCAATTATATTATTCGTCTCCACGGGAATTCATCGCACCCCTAAGTTGCATTGTTAAACCTTCAACTGGTGGCGGCTATTCGATCTATGAAACAACGAGCCAACAACCCACACGCCGTTTTGTCCGGCACATCTCAACTTAATAAGTGATGGAATTCAAAGTTTCTAGCTATTACGTATGGTGGTACGTCAAACAAAAGGCATCAGAGGCAGCCTTATTAATTGCAGAGCGATCCGTTTAATTCAAGTTCAAGAAGTTTCCGGGAAACAAATGGTTGCGCAGGGTTAATCCTCGAGGGGGATTTATGGATCTATTTTCAAATTAATTATTTGTAGAGAGACTCGTCTGCGTCTATTGATTTTATTAGATATCCCCTCGATCTAGGGAGTTCACTATTAATGTTTAATGAGTTCGATCCCGATAATTGCTTTTAGTTCGACTAAGGAAAGAGAAGTTTTAAGAGTGGCATTATTAAAAAGGTTCGAAGCTCCTTCTTCGGCGTTTGTCGGGTTTGCTGTTTTTGAGTGCAATTGGGTCGGTACTAATGTTCCGCACTAAAATATAAACAGGGTTTATGGACAGCGCGCTGCTGACTTGATAGTTATTTTTTACCCTTTTAGGCCTTGTCATGGTTAAATAATGAGGAAGTTGCCATTTGCCCTCTGACGGCTTGATGCTCGAATTCATTAACTTTTCAGAAAGTGTTGGGATTTTGCATGTTACCTGGGGGTTGTACTGATTCAGTCACCAGCAAAGCTTTCAAAAAAATTAATGACATTGTTAGACAATCAGTTATGTCAGAATATTGTTGGAAGATGCCTTATTTGGCATCTTTTTTGGTTTTTTGGTTTCAAATAACATCATGCGAAACTTCAGGTGAAATATCATTAAAGTATTTAATTAATCAAAATAATTTTCAGTAGATTTTTATCCACTTCAAAATCACTTGATTTAATGTAGTTATTAGTTATATGCAATACATTTTGCTTAGAATAATAATTACGTAACATATAAATGAACGGGGCTTGTCCACATAATGTGATCTGGAGAGTATGAAACTCCAAATGCGCCACAAAAATTATAGTAAAATAGTTTAGTTTTATGTTAACGATATTTTTCAATCATCTTTATAGTTTCACAAAAGTATTAATATTTTTTTAATTATTGCACCATTTTTATTTAAAAAAAAATAATACATAATTCAATTTAAATAATTTTTCTCGATTGCAAATTTTTAACGAAAATATTCTATTTTTCGACTTTATCTTCTTTCTCTTTATTCTGTTTTTTTTTTTAAACTTAGCTTTCCGTCTCCTTTATCAGATGTGATGATGTTAACTTGTGCCATCTTACAAAGTTGAGATTTATTAAAATAAATTTTCCAGGTGTTGGAAATATTTTAATCAACTTGTGTGATATCTTAGTAACTTTTTTATAACAAATTATACAGGGTGGGGCAATAGTGCGTCTGACTTCGATAGCTTAAGTTGTATGATAGCTAGAAACTTGATTTAAGAACACAAATAAACTCGAAAAAAAAAATCTATAACATAAATGTACTTCTGAATATATAAGGTGAGCCAAGACGATTATACAGGGGCAAGTAACCTTTTTTAAATGGAATGTTGTGTGTTAAAAAAGATTTTTCGGAGCCTTTTCTTAGACTCTCTTCGCTCCAATATTATTGCTGACTATTTCCAAACCACTTGGATGTAGCGATTTTTGTTGTTCAAATAATGACATCTGCAGATGCATGTTAAAAAAATCACAACAGCCACAATTACAAGTTCTAAGAATGAAATATGTAAAGACTATTTAGGAAACATCTGTGGGATGTCTTTGGATCGTTTTTACTTTTGAAAAATTGTACAAGGTGGCAAAATTTAATTTTTAATATAGAACTTTTTGAATTTTATTTTCTTTATTTTTTCAAATAGAACACCTGTACAATTTTTAACGATATGATGTAGAAACTAAAAAAGAATATTTTTTATATGTACACCCCTATAGCTATTTGTAACCATTTTCGATTTATTGTCCAATAATTACAAAATTCAAAAATAATCCTAAAAAATTATATCGTTTTCCAAATAACCCGACAAAAAACTTCAAAATTGAAAAATTAAGTTTAGCCCTTGTATAAATTTTTAAAAGTAAAAACGATTCAAAGACGTCATACAGATGTTTCCTAACTAGTACTTACATAATTTTTTCTTAAAACTCGTAATTGTGACTGTAGTGATTTTTTTAACATGCATCTGCAGATGCCATTATTTGAACAAAAAAAATCGCGACATCCAAGTGATTTGAAAATAGTCAGTAATAATACTGGAGGGAAAAGAGTCTAGAAAAAGGCTCTAAATAATCTTCTTTTACACACAACATTTTATTTAAAAAAAGGTCACTTGCCCCTGTATAATCGTCTTGGTTTACCCTGTATGTTCAAAAATAATTTCCGGTTATAAGCTTCTTTCACTAGTTTATTTGTGTTTTTAAATCAAATTTCTACCTATCATAGAACTCGAGCTATCGAAGTCGGACGCACTATTGCGCCACCCTGTATAATAAAATATTTTAATAAAAACCAGAAATATTTAGTAGAAAAGAAAGTCCGAAAAAATAATATTTTCAATTAAAATATTTCAAATAAATCTTTAGTTTTTTGAATTTTACTTTACAAACATGGTCTTCAGTCACCTAAGAAAGCTTCGTTATTGAAATGTTTCTACCCCTTCAACTTTTTACCAACTTATTGCTGATGAAATTTGACGATCTTTTTGCTTTATCTTTCAAAGATCGGCTTGCCCAGATTACAAAATATTATCACAAACAAATTCGTAATTACTGTAACAAGCTTAATGAGAAAAGATATCTTGTACCTCTAATTAATCTCGAATTTAACAGGATTTTCGACTTGCTTGCTGTTCAACCATATCCCTTTGCAGATACACCTACAATCTGTTTACTCCATGTGGTTATCAACGGAATAATCGTAGTTCCGTCATAGTATTCAGGTAGATAATTAAATAGACGGAGTTATGTTAAAATTAATTGCTAACTCAGTTGTAAGCAAAACCTGTGCATCTATCGACTTAATTTGCTACCATCTCAGAGAGTTTGCGTTAATGACTGCAATCAATCGATGGAGTGCAACTAAGTGATCTTTGCGAGTAGCTACGATTTACATTTAATCGACGAAAGTCAACATGTTCGATAAAGCGTAGTGTGTTGGTTTTGTTGTGAAAATGTGAAGTTGGGTGCCTAACTAAATTGAAAATGATTTAGAGGGAGAGCGTATTCTTGGCCAGACAAACCGAGCGAAGTCAAAAGTAGGACTAAATATTCATGAGCAGCTAACAGACCACATCTGCTCTTAGCAAATACCGCCAAACCAAAACACAATGCGAATATACAAATTTCAGTTCATCTTAAAGCCAGTTAAATCCATTAAAAATTCCACGGTCGGTTTAATTAAAATGTAATATACTAAATTGTTCCTAACGCTAATTTATGGAGTTTCATTAAAGGCAAATAAACTACCGAATTCAACATCCCCCAGCCGGTTCCCAAAAATAATGAACAAACATTCGCGCAAGGTGCCGTTTTCTTGCAACCTGCCACATAATTATTAGTTTCTGAACCAGGCAGGTTTCTCCTCTTTAAATAATCGAATACTACCTAAACTTATTTTATCCTTGTAAATGTCGGTAGGTACGTGGAAAGGAATTTTTAATTTCAAATTCCTGGTTATTTTCCGTTTCGCTTAACTTGCGAGTCGGCAAGAAAATGAAACAAGTAGCACAAAAGGTAAATATAGAAATGAACTTACTAAAATTTAAAACTCATCTTAAGATAACGAGTTTACTGTAATGGAATTTCCGCAAAATATCTCAGCTGAATAGCGAGATACTGCAAAAGTAATTTAGATATGAATAAAATGATGTGAGGAAATAGGATAATAAATTAATGGAAGAAATTCGGATCTGCTTGAGAACGGAGGAATATTGGCACGCGAAGCGATTATTTCCCCTTTGCCTTTGTCTAATTACTGAGGCCCGGATGCTTAAAATTCACTTTCAGCAAAAAAACATTATCTCTTTTCTAATTAATTTTCATAAGTTACAAGCTTATTAAATGTAGACTGCACAATAGAGTAGTTGAGTTACCTCATTACCAAAGAGGAGACAATGGGATGGACATTATTATCAACATAACGCTTCCGAGACTCCTTGTTAAAAATGAACGTAAAGTTTTCACGATATAAAGTGTCTGAATTTCAGCTGAGAACTGCCTGAAATATTTGAGGTTTTATCGAGCAAAAAGAATTAGATTAAAAATTTCGTTTTAAAAAGTCGAAAAAAATTTCCAGAAACAAAAAACTTTAATCTTCGACAAAATAGCACAAACAAATTTGTAAAATTGTGGTTCCAAGTGTACCTGAGACAAATGTGGTAAGATCATCAATAAAAAATGGAGTATTGAATGAATAAGAGCAGAAGCGAAAACAAAGGCACTTAGGGTTGCCATCACCTATCGTAAAAACATACTGAATAATAGAAGGCCATAAAACCTGTTTTAGGGGCTTTAAAAAAAATCAGTGTTGAAATCGATGTTTGCATAACAGCTCTAATGGATGACATCCTGGTGGTAACTGTTTCATAATCCCCACAGCCTTTTTGCATGTGTTTATTACAGCATTATAATTGTACAAACGTATTAATCTCATAGAATATCTAATAAGCTTAGGTCCCAAGACGGTCTTTATGTTGAGTGATTATGCAACGCTGTAAACAAAGCCACGTCCTGACACTCCTGCTAATACCTAATTATTTCACTCCTCCTGGTGGGGCATTGTAAACCATCACCATCATCACAAGTCACTCATTTGGGGTTGGGGCATTAAATTAGTAAATATTAAAATTTTCAGCTATTTCTTAAATAAAAAAGATTGCGAACAAATATAATGTACACTAAATTAAACCATACATCCCTTGCACTGTCCACCAGAAAATTTAATGAGCATCAAAAAATCTAAATAAAACCCAAACTATTATACATCAGAAAATGAGAACATCACCACTAAAATAACTATGCTGCGTATTGTTTTACCATTGCTTACATTTTAAATTCTATATGTCTATCAATTTTACTAAATGTTCACCAAATTTAGAACGCTCAAGTTACGCGTCCGTGCTGTACATAATAAATATTCGCGCTATCCATTTACATTTAGTGTTTATCAAAAAAACTATTTGAGCGTCAAATAATTATTCTATTACTCCAAAAATAAAATATGCTCGCGCATCTCTCCTTGCCGCTTGCGCTTCCAGACAAGAGGCACGCGAAAAAAGTTTTGTACAGGGTCAGTTCAGGGCCCTGTAAATTTTTTTTGAAAGTACGATTAGAAATTACCACAAAAAGAAGTTTTACGTTTTACATAATGCAAGCCAATTACAGAAAAGCATTTATATATTACGGAAATCAATATCTTTTTTTGTGCAAACCATTTCTATTTTTACTTTTATTTTTCTTGCCCTAGCATATCTACATCTATAATTTTGCATAAAATTATTTACCATTTGCACAACATTTTATTGCTTGTGTATTTTTGATCAACAAATAGTATTTTTAACTGCTAAATAATATAAGACACTGTCGAAAATTAAATATCTGGGGATTATGTTAGAATTAAATGCAGAATAAAATTTAGTGAACATTTAGTATTTATGGTCAACAAAAGTTATTTTGGCGAACAAAATATATAAGAGGCCAGCATTACGTCAATATTTGGTTGTCGCTTTAAGATTATGTATTTTCTTAATTTTGGTGAGCATTTAGTATTTTTGGGAAATAAAAGTATTTTTTTGTATGAAAATATTGGGTAAATTTGGTAAACTGTTAATACGACCCAAAAAGATTGGGAGCCTAATTTAACAAAAAGATGCTTTTTTTTGTTATTGTACTATAACACTAAGTTGCAACAGACGCCCTGTACAGGGTGAGTCAGTTAAAGTGTATTAAATTCCCAAATAAGAGTATTTCTTTAACTGAGGTTAGAAATAAACGCAATACTATCACAATGCAATTGTTTAAGTTTTTAAAAAGTTGCTGAATTTAGCATTATTTGATTTTAAAAAGCTCAGCTACAAACAGCCCAAATTTGCCTGCTCCGCAAAGCATGTCGTTGATCATTTCTGAAGTGCTGAAATTCATCCACCCAACTGACGAAGAAACTCGAGCAAGCGCGCCCAAAAAGTTTTTTTAAAATCTAGATTTTTTTTAAATATTTCTTCAAGTTGACGTTTTCACAACCAAGCGCGCCCAAAAAGTTTTTTTTAAATCTAGATTTTTTTTAAATATTTCTTCAAGTTAACGGTTTTACGTGAAGAAAGTCGAGGAAACGCGCCCAAAAAGTTTTTTAAAATGGTTTTCATAGAATCATTTTCAAGTCTTTTTCCCCTTATATGTGAACTAAAAAAATAGTTGAATTTGAGTAATTAGAAAAATGATTTGACACTTTAAACTAAATATCTCTAAGCAGAATAAGACATGTATTGAAGCTGTAATTTTACTAATAACAATAATATTTCGGTTGATTCACTTTAGTTGACTGTATTAACAAAGGCAAATCATGGCTTAATTTTTAATTATTTAAAAGCAACTGAAATTAGGTAGCTTGCAGCTCTCGTCATAATTCCATTATTGTAAAATAGTAGCCCTCCGTTACAAATTATAACGACAACCACCAATAATAATCAGCAATAGCAGTAATGTTGAGCAACGACCGCTTGAAACAACACAGACAGCATTAAAGTACCTACAATTCTTTAAATTTATTCCAGCCCCTGCTAAATTAAACAAGTTTCATCTGCATAGTTGCACCCATAGCTCAAACTCTAATTTATTGTTCCTTGGTTTCTCTAATATCTGTTTCAAAATTGCTACTTAAAGTTCAAAAATTTATTATTGCGCCCCAATTGGTAGTCCTACTGAATTGAATTTACTAGAATAAAAATTTTTGTTGCTAAAGCTATTTAGTTGAAGTATTGAACAGTTCTCAGGATAGATAGGAACTAAAGCTCGAGTTTCTCGTGACATCTGGTTATGTAAATGAAGATTAAATTGTGTTTTCGGAAAACAGATGGTCTTGCGGAACAAATCAGATGCGCGTCTTTCGTGAAAGTTACTGGATGCAGCTTCATCGATGTGCGAATGGAAATTGTCGAAATTCTCTCTTAGACTTTGCAATCTGCAACTCGTGTGTGATGCAATAATGCAAAGTACGTGTTCGACATTGTATTTATAGAAAACGTGATTGATTGACTGCACAATTTATTTGAAACTTCTGAACCACCAGATTGTCACAATTAATTGTGCTCATCACAAACAAATGTTTGTAGAAGCTGCCGCAAAATTGCAACATGAATCTTTTAAATGCAAAGCAACAATTTACTACACGGCTTGAGGACGTGAAGCGAATGTGGGAGAGCGTCAATTTTGGCGGAGGCGCCGGGTGAATGTTTGTAAAGGATCGGAATCAAAGTTTCATTGCAACTTTAACAAAAGGGTAATTTCGACCGCCACAAAACTGGCTCCAAAATGGATAGGTACTGCAGTAATTAAACTTCATTTATCGACGACACTGAACCATAGTTAACATCTTAAATAGCAGTGGCATATCCCAAACCGCACCAAATATCGTTGCTAATTGATTCAAATCAAACTATAAAAAAACTAAATAGTGAACTTTTTCAAGAATAGGTTGTGACTGTTAAAAAAATTTTGTCCAAACATCCCTGTCGGAAAAAGTCGTTAGGAAGGCAAAAATAAACAGTCATGCTATAAAAACATCCTTATCTGAGAAATATCAACAACTTTACGAAAGGAGCGCAAACGTTCGCGTATTTAACTAAAATTCACAAAGAAAAGATAATATTAAACATACAACCCCATGAAATGTAATATTATGCGAGTGCAATTTTTTCCTTTTTAATCTCATCCCTTTTCGACCATTTTAAATAAGTTGTATTTAACCAAATTTACCCAATATTTTCATACAAAAAAATACTTTCATTTCCCAAAAATACTAAATGCTCACCAAAATTAAGAAAATACATAATCTTAAAGCGACAACCAAATATTGACATAATGCTGGCCTCTTATATATTTTGTTCGCCAAAATAACTCTTATTGACCAAAAATACTAAATGTTCACCAAATTTTCTTCCGCATTTAATAATTAACATAATACCCAGATATTTAATTTTCGACAGTGTCTTATATTATTTAGCAGTTAAAAATACTATTTGTTGATCAAAAATACAGAAGTAATAAAATGTTGTGCAAATGGTAAATAATTTTATGCAAAATTATAGATGTAGATGTGCTAGGGCAAGGAAAATAAGAGTAAAAATAGAAGTGGTTTGCACAAAAAAAAATATTGATTTCCGTAATATATAAATGCTTTGCTGTAATTGGCTTGCATTATGTAAAACCTAAAACTTTTTTTAGTGGTAATTTCTAATCGTGCTTTAAAAAAAAAATTACAGGGTCCTGAACTGACCTTGTACAAAACTTTTATCGCGTGCCTCTTGTCTGGAAGTGCAAGCGGCAAGGAGAGATGCGCGAGCGTATTTCATTTTTGGAGTAATAGAATAATTATTTGACGCACAAATAGTTTTTTTGAGAAACACTAATTATAAATGAATAGCGCGAATATTTATTATGTACAGCACGGAAGCGTAACTTGAGCGTTCTTAATTTGGTGAACATTTAGTAAAATTGATAGACATAAAGAATTTAAAATGTAAGCAATGGTAAAACCATACGCAGCATAGTTATTTTAGTGGTGATGTTTTCATTTTCTGATGTATAATAATTTGGGTTTCATTTAGATTTTTTGATGTTCATTAAATTTTCTGGTGGACAGTGCAAGGGATGTATGGTTTTAATTTGGCGTACATTATATTTGTTCCCCTTTTAAATTCAACCCAGCAATTTCGTATTTGGTTAAAAATTGCAGGTAAAATCCCTTCTTTGTGGACGGATTACGTAAATGTGATTGACGAATAACGCGATGAAAATCGAACGAATTAGAGCTAACCGGGTGGATAAAAGTCGTAAGCAGAAATTGCTAACCTCCGTTCAAATCCTAGTTACTGTTCTCTTTCCGCCTTACCTTCGCATCTCTAATCAACTAGAAACCACCATCACTTGAGGAATGCCCTTTGTAAATCTCATTGTCAAGACCGGTATGGTTACGTTTAGTTTTATTTGCGGGTCTGGGTGTAACCGCGTGCTTAACTCGTTACCCGCAAACTTTAGGGGGGTCCAGAGCTGATGTAGAAACAGCGATCGGTGCTTTATGACTTCTCAATAACGATTCAACGCAAGAACTATTTCCTCGGACCACCCCTAAGCTACTTAAAAGTAGCACTAAAAACCAAATTAAACGAAAGTCACTAAGGCGAACAATAAAAATGTTGAAGTCGCCAAACTTTTTTTCTTTGACGTTTGAGCTTTAGAAGCTTCGTAACTACTAGTTGGACAAGAATGTCCGAAATTAATTAAATAAATTTAGTCACTTACTCATGTGGTACAAGACTAAAGAGTTGGGGTCCTCGGCCTGATTCTCGTAGTGTTGAAACGCTTCATTGATGGGTGCAAATATCGTAACCTGCTTGTATTGCAGAGTTACATTAGCTAATTCGCTTCTTTCCAACAGCGCCAGGAACTGAAATGGAAAGAAAAAAACAATATTTTAGTAGGTGCAGGATAACAGCGAGGCCAAGTTATTGTTCATTATTTATGTAGCAGCGACTTGTAAATTAAATTCCTGGCGTCAGGATCCATCGAAGAATTTCTTGTTGAAGGGGAATAAAAAGCAAAAAGTCACCGAAAAATACGCGTCTGCTTCTAATTATTACCTTTTAGATTCATATGGAGTTTGTTGCAAGAGTTGGAAATTTTCATAAAGTAAAACTTTTCTCAGAGAAACTTTTAATTAAAAATTTCCAATTAACACCGTACGCAAATACGACGTTATTATTTTCGTGTCGGATAATACGTTTTAATTAATATTAAAAGTTCCGGTTTTGGCGGGTTAAATAAGGAAACTTACAACGATTTGGGGAGTTGACGTCAAGCACGAAGAACGGGTTGGACCAACAGACCTTCCCCTTGTATTGGAAAAGTTTAAAGGCAAAGTGCCACATAAAAATCCAGACTTGCCAAATTCTCAGGCTTCCAGGGTTCGCTTCTAGCCGTATGTACATGGTAGTTTTGCGGGATTTACTTCTCATGGGGATGGAATAGCTTGTCATATCCAAGCGGATTTGAGGAAAAATGACGTTCAAGATTTCATTTTATACTCGAGCATGAAAATAAATTGAAACGAAAATTTCAAGTTGTTTAACCCGAGCTTAAATCGTGGACCGTTATCCCAAAGAGCTGCCATCAAACCCAAATTCTGTTTCGACTTCTTACAGGAGAATCTACGTGAAAACAGCACTTCTGTTAATCATAATTTTTTAACCAAAAACTACCTTGGCGTAAAATTATTTTTAAATCTTTTAAAACACACGAGGGATGTGATCTTTTTGTTTTCAACCGTCATGATGCTAAGACCAGGTGTTTCAAGGTTTCTTTTCCTCTCATCTTATTTTCATCGTGATATTTTCTTTCCTAATTATTTCGTGACGAAATAATTAATATCATCGGACTGCCAATGCTGTTGGCATCAGTTTTTGATGTTTCTGCTCTTGAATGGACCGTTGGCAACGTGAATTGTCGTCCCCCAGGATAACTGCTTGGCATCAACTGTTTGTGACCAGTGACCAGCTAAGTCCTATATTTTTTTAAATTCTCTTTAAGAGCCCATCACCATTTCTTCAAATTTTCGTTCTTCAGACTTTATTATTTTGTTATTAACTTTTTAATGTAAAGTCGAAGAATTTAATTTCGTAATGCTTCCTTCAGTACTTGATGTTTCTTTTCTTCCCCTCTTATAAACTTCTACTTTCTACTAATTTCTTATCCTTTTTTTTCACAAAAATATGGTTACATATTTTCCATCACTTACATGTTTACATTTATATATCTTTATTACAGCTATAGTTCTATTAACAATTTTGACTCTTTCTTCTTCAATTTGTTTTCATTGTAACAAAACGTCTTTAATTCATTGAGTTAATTTACAATTATTTCTGACGAGTTTTAAAATTTCGAACGCTTCTATTTATTTGACATAAATTATTTTTCTTTCATTTGTCTCAAAACCTGGTTCAGTTTCTTATCCTCTATTGTTTTCACATTGAATGTTCACATTTTTGAATCTCTTCATTCATCCGAAGTAATAAATGCTAAATTTAGTATAAAAATTGTATCTTACTTTCATTAACCCTTCCAGCAGAGTTTCTTAACCTTTTTGTAGTAGCGGACCCCTTCCAAAATTTCAAAAATCTGATGGACCCCTTGCAAATTTAATTGTAAGGAAAAAACAAAGCATTTTGGAAAAAACTACTAATACTAATCCTTTATAGTGTTTATTTTTCTGCTGAATGAATACCGGGTACAGAGGCAATAAATATCAATAAGAAATTTATTTTTCTAACACCCCCCACGGACCCCCAGCACTCCTGCCACGGACCCCTTTGGGGTCCATGGACCCCAGGTTAAGATTACAGATTACAGAAACGTCGTTTGGCTTTCTAGCTTTTCCGAACTACGACCAATGAGATCTTTTGTTCAAACCCTGCCTATCTCAAAGGCATAAACTGTTTACAAAGTTTGCAATGACTTTGGGAGACTTTTCCTTCACTTTTTCAGGCAATAGACTCACTCACACTGCCGAAGTGAGTTAGTCTACGGGTCGTATTTAACAGTCTACCAAATTTACCCAATATTTTTATACACAAAAAGACTTTCATTTCCCAAAAATACTAAATGCTCACCAAAATTAAAAAAATACATAATCTTAAAGCGACAACCAAATATTGACATAATGCTGGCTTCTTATATATTTTGTTCGCCAAAATAACTTTTGTTGATCATAAATACTAAATGTTCACCAAATTTTATTCCGCATTTAATTCTAACATAATACCCAGATATTTAATTTTCGACAATGTCTTATTATTTAGCAGTTAAAAATACTATTTGTTGATCAAAAATACACAAGCAATAAAATGTTGTGCAAATGGTAAATAATTTTATGCAAAATTATAGATGTAGATATATGCTAGGGCAAGGAAAATAAGAGTAAAAATAGAAGTGGTTTGCACAAAAAAAGATATTAATTTCCGTAATATATAAATGCTTTGCTGTAATTGGCTTGCATTATGTAAAACGTAAAACTTCTTTTAGTGGTAATTTCTAATCGTGGTTTAAAAAAAAAATTACAGGGCCCTGAACTGATTTTGTACAAAACTTTTTTCGCGTGCCTCTTGTCTGGAAGCGCAAGCGGCAAGGAGAGATGCGCAAGCATATTTCATTTTTGGAGTAATAGAATAATTATTTAACGCACAAATAGTTTTTTTGAGAAACACTAAATATAAATGGATAGCGCGAATATTTATTATGTACAGCACGGATGCGTAACTTAAGCGTTCTAAATTTGGTGAACATTTAGTAAAATTGATACATATAGAATTTAAAATGTAAGGAATGGTAAAACAATACGCAGCATAGTTATTTTAGTGGTAATGTTCTCATTTTCTGATGTATAATAATTTGGGTTTTATTTAGATTTTTTGATGCTCATTCAATTTTCTGGTGAACAGTGCAAGGGATGTATGGTTTAGTTTGGTGTACATTATATTTGTTCCCTTAGTCTACGGCTTGCTAAGGCATCGCAGTGACATAGTATGTGTTCGAAAGTTTCTTCTTCCGATCCACATAATCTGCATATCTCACTGTCCGTTTTTCTCATTTTCTTGAGGTGGTACCTCAGTGGGCAGTGTCCAGTGAGGAGACCGGTAACGAGTCTCATTTCGTTCCTTGTCAGGTCGAGAAGCTTTGTGGCCTTCTTTGGCCACATTGTCCTGGAATTTGTTTCCAGTATGCTAATTTACCATTTATTTCCCACCTATGGACTTCAGCCTTTCTGTCGCTTTTGCTCAGCCCACAGAACGGCTCCGGTCCTATGAGTGGGGCTTCCATGCCTCGTTTGGCCAACTCGTCGGCTGTTTCCCTTTCTTCAATGCCCATGCCCTGGCACCCACATGAGGGTGAGTTTGTTGCCTCTTGCCAGTTGCTTCAAGGATTGTTTGCATTTCCAGGCAGTTTTAAACTCAAGCTTTTAGAGCTTTAATTGCTGCCTGGCTATCTGTTAGAATATAGATTTCCGCTCCTTTGAACTTCCTTTGACGGCACTCTCTTGCGCAGAAATCTATGACAAGCATCTCAGCTTGCCTAGGGCTATGGTTTCTTTATATCCAGGCCCACAAATTTCTATGTCTGTCCCTTGATCGCTTTTTGATCCGTCTGTGTGTGTCCTTGTATTTTTTTCTCAGCACTAATATTACTCTACAAATAACTTCTTTCTCATTTCTTTGTTCCGAACATGTTTTCTTATTCAGAGTTTTTATTTTCGCTACTATTTTCTTTTGTTCCAGCTTAATAGATGTGCGGCTTATGGGATCTTCAGTAATTTTAATTCTTTAATAGATATGTCTCAAATGATATTTTTTTATATTATTTCATCTTTATTTTTCCCCCTCTACATATTATGGACCACTGCTTATATTTGCAGCAACCTTAATAGTATTCAATTAAAATTTCTTGGACACCTATCAATACCTTGCTTAGTTTCTTATTGTTTACAGCTTATATTTTACTCCACTTTTACAACTTTCCTATTTCATATAACTTTATTGATCTTCATCTCTATAATTCTCTGTACAATTTCCAGTTATTAATTCTTTTAGCTGAAATACATATATTTCCGTCTTCACCTGTTCTACTGATGCTTGCTTTCCATTTTGGAAAATGATTTCTACCATTAAATTTACTGAACAATATCAACATGTCTACATATCTTTTTTCTGGTTCAGTTAAAGTAAAGATAAAACTCAATACTACAGACTATATCATTAATTAGAATAAGTCCATTTACTTGTAGGTACAAGAATGTAGTATATTCCCGCAGTTTGCTGAAGCGAACAGTTGTAAATTATGCAAGTCGCGGTTGGCTTTCAACAAATTGAAAATGTTCATTTCAGCAAAGTAGTTGTCATGTGTTGAAGCGAAGAGCATTCTCTGGCTGGTCCTTAAACACTAAACTGGCAGTTGGAAAATTATTACGACTGCAACGGTAATATTTCATCAAAATTTGTCAAATAGTTAGAAGTCATATTGGTTTAATACAGCATGTTTGCTGTTTCCGTTTTCCGTAATCACATAATCAATGCACTTCACCGTTATTCCGTCAACATCATAAACTATTGCGGTCTTTCCGGCAAATTGTGGAATAAACTCGCCACTTTACGAATAGTAAGCGGAATTCAAATCAAATACCACAAGTGCCTTAAATATTAACCAATTATATCGATATCCGGTCAATCAATGTAGCCGGAACAACGCAAATGATTGCCGTGACGTGACAGGTCGGTAGATGTTGCCTTTCAACACATATTTGTTAGAGCCTCAACTTTTCCATAAAAGCAAAAATGCTGATGATCTTGGTGAAGCAGTTGTTGCGCCTAGTTGACGCAACAACTTTACCCAATTGCTAATATACGATTAAGACTTCGAGAGAGATCAGAGGAAGATTTAAGAGGAAAAGATTAGGTGAAGCCGTGGCGCTGTGGGTTGCGTCGCCGGATTCGAAACTGTAGATAGTTAGTGACCTCCTGAACCACGTTATTGTTCGCAACTTGGACACTAGTAAGCATGCATTTCAAAGACAAAGTCACATGAGAATGTAAAACTACGTAACTGGCGAGATGATGCGACGAATCTAATAATTTGAAAACAAATAAGCCAATTAACCAGTTCATTCGGTTCTGGTGGCAGTGGCATGGCAGATCTTGGTCCGCAGTTGTATTCATTACGTAAGGCCGGCTGTTGGTTAAATCTTTATTAGTTTCGGGCTCAGCGGGCACATTGCACCGTAAATTACACAAATTGTTGACCGCAGTGACTCTCTAGGGTCACAAGACAAGGGGCAGCCGGCGGTGGTCACCGATCAAGTGGGCGCCGGAAGTGGTTGCTTAAGACAGGGGACCAGTCCAGTGAACGTTCACAATTACGGAATTAGGATATAGCAGCAGTTCTGGCACCAGTAAATTCAGCATTAACGAGCTTTTAACGAATGCGATCCGTCACGTTCTTTGAAAATAATCCGAGAAGTTCTTTTAATAAACATTTTCGATAGAAACGTCTGCTGCAACTATCTTTTGTTTGACGGTTTTTCCCGGATTAAGTACGTGGACTAATTAGAAAGCACAAACAGTAATTAGTTGGCGCGACAACTGGAGGAGTCTTAAAGTTTAGAGGCGAAATTACGCTATTATAAAGGACCGGGGGCCGTAACCCGCCATAAGGGTTGGTGGGTATTTGCAATCGTGGCGTTGAAGAAGGTAATTTCTGCAGTAATCAATTGAAAAACTTCCAGACTTGAACTTATTCAATGTAGACCTCGGGCAAACATTTTCCGTTTAGCTGATTATTAGTTAGATCCACTCGGTTCAAATTGGACTTTCTGGAATATTATTTTCCTGCCTGAAACTTCTGGAAAGTTTTTTTAAGCGTGTCGTAATTCACCATACTCTTTTCCCTGCCATATTGAGGAAAACAATGAAAGTTAGTTAAACAGCAGAACGTATTTATATTTTTTGACGTTTACATTTCAAGAATTTTCTGAGTATAAAATTAACACTCCATGCATTAGGGAGATTAAACTTTTAAGTGGGTGGAATGTTGCTACTTTATTAATGAGTACTCTCAACTTGATTTCATAAATTAAAGACCAACAGTTAGCTACCCTTACTGTGAAAGGATTATTTCTACAGTTCAATAAAGCATTTATGCTTATTATAAAAAAAGTTACAACGTTATCATTAAAAGAGCATTGAAAAGAATGGATGAATGATGCGATTCTGTGTTAATCAAGACACACGATACAGAGAAAATGTAATGGAAAATGATACAATCCTAAATGTTGGCAACCAGCAATACTGATAGCATGAAAAGATAAACTAAAAACTATACGCAAGCACTAAACTGGATTAGTAATAACAGAAGGGTTATGAAAAGTAATAGTAGAAAAGTGTAGTAAAAGATGACCGTAACTATCCAGAACCTTCTAGATTCTGAATTTCAGTTTGAGGAGTGTGGAGTCTAAGACCCCACCAGCACTTAGGCACACAAACGAAAAAGTTTAAAATTTTAGACTTGCAGCCACTTATATTTTTGTATTGTATTGTATTTCTTTTATTAGGTACAACATATTAAAAAAGTTTTTCTTAAAAGTAAGAAACAAGTATATTTTGACAATTTAAGTCAGAGATGCTTTGTATATGAGAAAAGGAATTGAATTGTCTGAAAGATTTGATCTAATTCCTTTCTTAGAATCCTAGAGTTTACCTCTCTACCTTCTTTTAGATAATCTTTATTTAATTTTGTAGTACCTAAGAGTATTAAGCGAGTAGATCACGGTAACATTTGTGCTTTATTTTTTTTATCACTCAAAGGTTCGATATTATGTCAAGTCCTTAAGAAAATAGTTTTTAAATAGTTCTAAGGCAAACTTGTACCATTACCATCTCAGTTCAAGGTTGAACTTTGTTCAGTAGTTGTGCCAGTAGTTGTTAAAACAATAATTGGCACGATTATAGAACGAAGCTCAACGTTGAACTAAAAAGGTACTACTTGATCTTAGCAGCGTAGATAAAAAGATAGATATTTGTATATTTGTCACAACTTTTTGATTTTCGTTCTAATTCAAGTTTACCTTTTTTCCTCTTATCATTATAACGTTAGTAATCTATTTACGTTTGTCTTCTTTCTTCAACCATTTTTCACCCTTTAGAGTTTAGATGTAGGTCTCCACAGTCTGATGCTTTTCTATTTTTTGCGATCTTGTGCGATGTTGTACCAATTTGATTCAACCGTTCTTTTAATGTCGTCAATCTATTTCATCTGCAGTCCTCCTATCAAGCTCTTCTGTCCCCGTGGTCTATAGTTTCCATCTCACATCACCACCTTTCACCACTCCAGTTCAAGTCAAGCAACATTACCGCCCAGTTTCACTTTAAAAAGCTATTCTTTTGACAATGTCCTGAACCCTAGTTCGTCCCCTTATCGAAGCGTTGGTCTTATGGTCCTTCAGGTAGATTTTCAATATTTTACCTTTTATAGCTCGCTGATTGAAACTGAGCTTCTCAAGTTGGCACTGGTGAAGGATAATAAGGTTTCGCTCCGTAGGTAGTAACAGTTAGTTCTTAGCCGAGGTAGATATAGAGGTCAATTTTCTCTATATCTGTCTTCTAACTTGATGATCTTCTCTATGTCAATTTGGTTGATCATATACTTGGTCTTTCCAATGTTACACTCTAATCCAGACCTACTTGAAGCATACCACAAGTCCTTCAATATCGCGATGTGGAGTTTACAAAGATCAGAATGTCATCAGCAAATCTCAGATGCTGAAATCGTTCTTTCACCATTTTAATTCCTCTAACCTTTTAATCGATATTATTATTACTATCTTTTCAAACTAACGTAAACAACTTAGGCAACATCTTAAGCCCCTGTCGTACTTCTCTTTCTTTTACCTTCTTAGTACCATCGATAACTGTCATTAAAGCTAGAACCAGTGTTTCTACTCTTTTGGTATTATTGGTATTTTTCCATTACCAATAGTTTAAGCTTACGGAAATCATATTCCAGTTATGTATAAGAGTAGAAGTACCTGGAAACTTTTAGTTTTGGAAAAGAACTCTTACTATACTTTAAATACCTACTAAGATTAGATTTAGCCCAGTTAGTACAAAATCAAATAAAGATCTTCTTTTCACCAATAAAGTTATAAATTCAAAAACTGTGAAAATCGCCAACACAAAAAAAGGTAAATTAATAAAAAAGTTTTTTACCAGACCTGTGCCATTTCGGATTTCCAATGTTTCAGCGTTTAGAAAGCAAATGAAAATTTTGACAAAAATGGAAGTTATGAGGGTAAAAATAATAAATTGTGTCCCCTGTAATCGACGTCGATTGCGTTATTTTAGTCACAAGGTTTTAACGTTGGTATTGTAAACCAATCAACGTCCATTACGCCTTTAACGAATGACGCATTCGCCTCTCACCCCGCTTCCCGTAATATCCGACTAACTGATTGAACTTGGAGTTGTAATAATGTTCCTGTTCAAATATACCGAGGATCTTGAGCTTTTCCCGATTTTAAAACTGAGCGCAATAAAAATATATTGGGGTCGTAAAAACGTCAGCTTCGGAAAATCCGTCAATTCTTCCAAAGTCCTCTCGACATGCCAATGAACTGAACTTATTTCTCCATTAACCTCACTTTGAAATATAATTGCAAGACTAAATTTGCTAGCTTTCCATTGCCACAGTCAGTTTGGAGCAGTGTGTGAGTAGCAACAGAATCACTGCCAAATAGACCAAGATAACTCTCATCCCTTCCGATATTGGTGGGGGTCAGTAGTAGTCAACATCGACATGTCGGTTCGTTCTATCGATTTTTCTCCCACCCCCGCCAACAGCTCTTTTTCGAAATGTAAAATTGACTTTGTTGATTCTCTGATAGTAAAGAGAGATCTTTAATATCTCTAAATACACCGTTCCATGTCTTAATCCACCATTGCTAGAAGCGAGTCAAGGTAAGCACTTAACACTAGAAGAAGGAACAATGACGTGGCGTAGAGCTAGTTAAGAATAGAAACGGGAAACCCCAAAACCGCACATGACAACTAAACAAGCACATATATTGTGTGCGGAGAGGATTGCGCCTTACCGAGGATTAGGGTTTCCATCCGTCCTCTGATGTTCGCAATTCTCCTGTCGGTTGATAAAAGGTTTAGCTTGTACTGAATTTTTTATTCGGCCTTTTTAATAGCCGTACCGGATTCAAAAGTAACGAATTAATTGCTAATGAACAAGCTACACTGAATGTTCATCAAAGAAATTACCTCCTTATTCAACTCCAGTGGCTCGTTTCGGCGTCGAATAAAATTTTGGTCATTTTCGCTACTGAAATTTTTCAAATCGCCTCTATAAATTGATGAGAATAACGGTCAAAAGCCCGGGGTTGTTCCACCACTTTAAAGCGGCAACGATCACGGAATTAAAGTAAAGGGAGTTAATTATTCTTTTGAGCTGAATTAGCCGTGTGGTGGTCCAAACTAACCTTGTCGCTTTGTTGGCAACAGAGCGGATATTTGTCCATTAACGCCCGCTCCTTCAGCAGACGCCATAACCTATTTCAGGAAATTACATGCCATTGTTTAACCTTTCCAGTTCACATATATTAGCGAGACTGGCGTCATTAGTTTATGGAATTAGGGGTATTTCATTAAGGTGCAAAAAGCAAGCACATTAACGTACGGCTGACCGAATTACCTTACTGTTCGATAATGTGTACGCGCTGCTGGATTTTAAGGACCCAATTTGCTGGACGTTAAAGGACAGTAGAACTCTTGACAAATGGTAGGGAGCAATATACATAATATGATAACATACAGAAATGGAAAATAGCAGGTATTGTTGTCGCAAATCCAGTGAGAGAAGAAGTAAATGAGGAACTAAAGAAAGAAACTGATCAATGACAGCAATAATCCAGGAAGTTGGATAAAATGTAAGGTTTAGGTTTAACAGTGGAATTTCCAGTCTTTTTCGTTAGTATTTTTATTGATTAGGTCTAATGTTGTCCAAAAAATTTAACACAAATTTTGACAGAAGGTCTATGAGGACCATCGATTCAGAAAATATATTAATAAAGATTAGAGAAATTTAACAAGGCTCATTAAGAACTCAAGAAATTCAAAATCGCTTTCATCCAAGGTTAGAAGCTGTAATTTAGTTACTACTACTTAACCTCTTTATAGGGCCTTTCAACCCTAAATTACTAAAGGGTCGTAATAGTTATTTATGTATCAAGGGAATAAACACCGATTTTAATCCCGAGAATGTAAGTAATGCACGAGGCGAAGCCGAGGGCATTATCATTCGAGGGATTAACGATGTTTATTCGAGAGATGCATACAAAACTTTCTTTCCAGCCGTTTAAGTTAATAATAATAATAAATTAGAAAAAAAATTGTTATAATTGACAGATACCTAAATGAAGTTGGCTGACGGTTATTATGAAAACGAGTTTATTTATGTTAGGATCGGCATTTTTTTTTACTTTATTCCCTAGGGAATAAAGTGGCACTTTATTTCCGGGTGGCAAGAATAGTTATTTATGTATTAAGGGAATAAACGCCGATTTTAATACCGGGAATGTAAGTAATGCACGAGGCGAAGCCGAGGGCATTTTCATTCGAGAGATTAACGATGTTTATTCCAGAGATGCATATAAAACCTTCTTCTCAACCGTTTAAGTTAATAATAATAATAAATTAGAAAAGAAATTGTTATAATTGACAGATACCTAAATGAAGTTGGCTGACGGTTATTATGAAAACGAGTTTATTTATGTTAGGATCGGCATTTTTTTTACTTTATTCCCTAGGGAATTTATAATGCGTTTTCCTCATTTCAGATGATACAACAAATAACTAGATCCTCAAAAAAAAGATGGAGTCTTAATTGTGACTGATTGTGAGTAATCCTCCTAATTTGGTAATTTCGTGAGAAAATATCAGAAGAAGATCTGAGCTGTCAGTAACTAAAGGACAAATTTCGAACACAATTCAAAGAGCCATCAAAGTAAGATAAAAGTTTGATGCTCGTTGAAGGAACTAGGCAAGATTATCGAGAAACTATTGACAAGCATAAACTATAAAACTTAAGAAGTTATCTTTTTAAGAGATGTTTTGCAAGTGAGCAATAAAATAAAATGTTTGAAACTAATAATTTTAGACACCAAAATTGGTTTCAAAGTTCATCGGAGAAACATGACAAGCACAGGTTTGCGGTTAACTCATAGAAACTACAACCGAAACGTTACTGACATTAATATGTGTCAGAGTAAACAAAGTTCGGCAAAGGAACATCTGTTGCATATGTTCAGAAGATGCTCATTTACTTATATGCCATAATTGTTTTTCCAATAGTAATAATAGCAATCCAATAGTAAAACAACCTGTCAGTAGAATATTTACAAGGGATGTAATTCTACCAGTTGAGCAATGATTGTAAAATCTTAAAAAATAACTTATGCATCCCTTAGTTAAATAGGGTAGCAACGGAAGCAACAGTTGGCATCATTAACATGACAAACAAAGAAAGGTTAATTGTTACAATCGATAATAATTGCTTGTAAAAAATATAATGTAGAGTTAATTCGATGGCAAATTGGCGCGAAAATAGCACTTCAAACAGCAACTTGATAATTTCCAGCCGGCGTGAAGTGACACTTTGCCTCTAAATTGAATTTTAAAATTGACAAAGCCTTGCTGAAATGCAAGCCTCACTCCACCAAAGAACCCATTCCTAGACTTTCCGAAAGTCAAGAACTTTGCTACAAATGAAATTTATTCGCAGCTTCCGAGGCGTCTGACGCTTTCGCGTTCCTTGGCTCGCCTCTGATTTACTTTCCAATATTGGGCTTCACTTGGAAATAAACTAATATACTCTACACATAATTTGCTCCCAATATTGATGTGGCAATAGGTAATGCCGACACTACTGCTTCATTACACATCATCAACATAGCACACAATTGAATTTCGGAACGTAGTTAATAAATTTTCGCTTGTTACATTCTCCACAATATGTTTCAGTCGTTATTGGCACTACGGGAAACTGTTGTTTCGTGGAGCGATCGACGCTGTCAACATTACTGGTGATATTAAAGCTGATCGGTTCTTGCCGCTCTACTGGAAAGCAGGAGGTAACTTACTATGAAATATGACAGTCCTATAAGGAACAGTCGTAGAGAATTGAAACATAAATATAAGGCTACAACAACGGCCTGGAAATGAATCTGTCAGAGAGAAAATGGAAATTTAGACGGAAACTTTTTAAAGCAAATTTTTAAAAGTTGCAACGCCAGCACTGCGTCTCTTTACACATCGGACTGCAGGAAAAGAACAGTCAGGCCATAACCGGCCAGAAGACTATTTTTAATTACGAAGGGTTCTTAGGACTAAACACAAATCCTTAGAAAAGGTAAAACTAGTTAAGACACTTGTATCACCAACAGAAGATTTGCCGGACGAAAAAGTAGAGAAAGAACGGCAGTTCTGGAGCCTCGGATAGGTTAGGATGAGAAAGCATATCTCAATGATGCAACCAGCAGTTGGTGCTGTATTTCATGTTGCATACCTCGAGGGTTAAAAATGCAAAATGTTTACATATAAGTATATCGTGTTGCATACCCCCTGGAGATATATTTACCAAAATTTCTTAACCAGCTCCACATCTCCAATAAAATCCCGGTTGATTTGCAATTATGCATTTGCAATATGAGTTATGTTTAATTAACTGATTATATTTGCATCTCGTGGGCTTCCTGTTAAGCTACATCGCAATTTGGTTTGATTTGATTGCGCGTACGTAGGTTTACAGCATCAGTCGCGTAATTATCGTGGAGTGCACCACCCTCTTCGTTATGATTATTTCGTCGGAAATCGTGAATAGATTTCGCCTGTCTGCATTCAGCAACACGAACTTGCCGGGGAGAATATTGCGGATGGCACAACAGTGCGGTAAAACTTCCTCTGGGATAACATCAGCAATCTCTTTTACGTTATGTCAAGACAAATTGCGGTGCACAAATATCACAAAGAATGTACCTCGTCACGAACAAAAAGAAATTAAGCTCACTCTCGGTCCCCGCACGGCTCTATGGCAAATTACGATTTCGAAGGCGCTCAACGATTTAATTAGGAAGGAAAGAAAATCCGAAAATGATACTGCGTCTAGCGACCAACCAATTTCCATTTAACAAAGGAAAAAGCGCCAAGGGAAGGTTCCAACCTGAAATTAAATTTTAATACGCCTTAACCCCTTAAATTGAAATTTATGCGGTCGGGTGTCGTATTTGCAATTACCAAAACTTAATTAGGTAATTGTACGGGTAGGAAGCTTTAAAAAAGTGTAACTCAATTTTTGGGAGTAGCAGTCTTTTTACGACGTGTAATTTCTACCATAAAACTGTACCGCACTTAAATCCATTTCAACGTCACCGGTTCCCGGTTCACATTTTAAATAAAACTCTAATAACTTTTTAGTGCTAAAGTCGAAGGCGTTGAAAGAATTTTTTTTTATTAACCCTCCACTGTTACGCTTCCAGAAATTACAACACTAAATAAAATCAGTTCCGCCTTAATTGTTTCCTTGGAGAACGAACACGGGGTATCGGAATTAAAGGGTTGGCCATATTTCAGGGGAGCAACGTCGCCGAGCTTATGTTTAGCGAGCTTTCTGCGGGATTCCGAACTTGGAAACCAAAGGGATCAACTCCCTTGAGGTTCATTATTCATACAAATAATTGGTGTAGTGGAACGGCGGTCAGCGCCGGCTTATTATGCAGTCACCAACGCATGAGGTCCTTCGAGGATTCAACATTGTAATGGAGGTTATGACGGCAGCTGTATCATTCCGACACTACCGCCGTAAAACAAATAAAAATCAAATTTGCGTGTGTATTACGAAGAAAAATCTTGGAAAGTTTTTTCGCACTTCAGAAAGTAATAACGATTCAGTTCTCTAGGGTATTAACTACTCACAGACGACAAACAGACTAAGACTTTTTTCTTTGAAATGGCGTAACAATAAAAAGCAACAAAAGAGTTTTAACAAAAACAATTTTTTATATAATGTCCAAAAAATAAAATAAGAAACTTTTGACGATTTATCTTCTAAAATTCTGAAAAAATATTATTATTTAATATTTCTTATTTCTTTGTCTTATTTCGTTTTAAACACATTATTGTTTCTTGAGAGCACAAAATGTCACAATAATCCAAGCAGATTAAAAAAAAATCTTTTAACCCACGAGCCGTCTTTAGTTCTACAATTTTTAGTGCACTTTTCTAGTCTTCCAATAGAAAGATAATGATGGGTGGTATTTAACAGTCTACCAAATTCACCCAATATTTTTATACAAAAAAATACTTTCATTTCCCAAAAATACTAAATGCTCACCAAAATTAAAAAAATACATAATCTTAAAGCGACATCCAAATATTGACATAATGCTGGCCTCTTATATAGTTTCTTCGCCAAAATAACTTTTGTTGACCATAAATACTAAATGTTCACCAAATTTTATTCCGCATTTAATTCTAACATAATACCCAGATATTTAATTTTCGACAATGTCTTATTATTTAGCAGTTAAAAATACTATTTGTTGATCAAAAATACACAAGCAATAAAATGTTGTGCAAATGGTAAATAATTTTATGCAAAATTATAGATGTAGATGTGCTAGGGCAAGGAAAATAAGAGTAAAAATAGAAGTGGTTTGCACAAAAAAAGATATTAATTTCCGTAATATATAAATGCTTTGCTGTAATTGGCTTGCATTATGTAAAACGTAAAACTTCTTTTAGTGGTAATTTCTAATCGTGGTTTAAAAAAAAAATTACAGGGCCCTGGACAGGCCTTGTACAAAACTTTTTTCGCGTGCCTCTTGTCTGGAAGCGCAAGCGGCAAGGAGAGATGGGCGAGCATATTTAATTTTTGGAGTAATAGAATAATTATTTGACGCACAAATAGTTTTTTTGAGAAACACTAAATATAAATGGATAGCGCAAATATTTATTATGTACAGCACGGATGCGTAACTTGAGCGTTCTAAATTTGGTGAACATTTAGTAAAATTGATAGACATATAGAATTTAAAATGTAAGCAATGGTAAAACAATACGCAGCATAGTTATTTTAGTGGTGCTGTTCTCATTTTCTGATGTATAATAATTTGGGTTTCATTTAGAATTTTTGATGCTCAATAAATTTTCTGGTGGACAGTACAAGAGATGTATGGTTTAATTTGGTGTACATTATATTATTTGTTCCCGATAATAATTACATTTTATTAGTTTAGATAGTATGACTATTGCATAACTGTCTATCTTGAAACAATTCCATAACCTATAAACTACCCTACGGTTGTATTCGTAAGAAGTTAAAGATGTCGGTAAATCAAGTCCGTCTTTCGTTTGGAGGGGATGGAAACAAAGCTGATAAAAGCTTTTGAAAGGCGAATCTGAGGACGAGCTGCTCGACCCATAAATCTTCAAACATTTTACGTCTGACAAGGACAACGGATCACATAACCGACATAAATGTGTCCAACTACGGAAGTGACGATATTAAAATTCGCATCTTCGCACCAATCTTAAAATCCTCAACCGTTTTTTTTTTTTTTTTTAAATCGAATCTCGCCCGATTTGCAATCCATAAAACAGAACATTCAAAACTTGTTTAATCTAATTCGTCTGGATCACGGCAAAGTTTTGACAGCAAAAGCAAACTTTTCGGCATTCTCAAATACCTATCCGTCGGAAAAATTTGATGGATCATTACGGAGCTTTCTTTCAGTCGCGCGTCGGAAGCTCTGAAAACCGACACGACGCCGTCTTTTAACGATGCCGTAATGACTGGCGGATATATCTGGCGAGACTTCTTCGCTACTAAAAACAAACAAAACGGGTTCATTAGCGAAAAGTTTGGTTTGGAAGGGGTGATAATAGATAAACTTCGTTATTAATTACTCCGAGGACTCTCTTATTAGCAACTGTCGTTGGGTGTTATCAATTGCCAAAATCGACTTGTCCATTGATGAAATTAGTCCGGTGAAAGATTGGTTGCTTCAGCCTCCGTTGTGCCCAATTTTACAGATACTGATGGTAACTAATGAACGTTCTTTTTCTGAAAAATACCCCTGCCACTCAACCTACATAAAAAGGACGGCCGGTAATGTTGAATAATTGCTTTCGCTCAAAAAAGAACAAAGTAAAATAAAGTAGTCGGAAATTAACGCGTCCGCTGATTGGGAAAGTTAAACCTTCAGCTTAGTTATAGAGGTTATGGATCATCAATTTATAACGATTATTCCGAATCGGGACACGCGATAATCCCTCAGCCACTCGACACTCCAAAGGTAAAATTAACTACCTGGCTATTCTTCAATCTCAATTTTAAAAATTATTGTAAAGAGAATGCAGAGAAAAGATATTTGAGCAACAAAACTTGAGAAATCTATTTATAAGTTTCTTCATATATTACATAGCAAAAGTAGCATGTCAAGTTACTTAATACATTAGTGAAACAAATTCCTGGGGGAACAAATATAATGTACACCAAATTAAACCATACATCCCTTGCACTGTCCACCAGAAAATTTAATGAGCATCAAAAAATCTAAATAAAACCCAAATTATTATACATCAGAAAATGAGAACATCACCACTAAAATAACTATCCTGCGTATTGTTTTACCATTGCTTACATTTTAAATTCTATATGTCTATCAATTTTACTAAATGTTCACCAAATTTAGAACGCTCAAGTTACGCGTCCCTGTTGTACATAATAAATATTCGCGCTATCCATTTATATTTAGTGTTTCTCAAAAAAACTATTTGTGCGTCAAATAATTATTCTATTACTCCAAAAATAAAATATGCTCGCGCATCTCTCCTTGCCGCTTGCGCTTCCAGACAAGAGGCACGCGAAAAAAGTTTTGTACAAAGTCAGTTCAGGGTCCTGTAATTTTTGTTTTAAAAACACGATTAGAAATTACCACTAAAAGAAGTTTTACGTTTTACATAATGCAAGCCAATTACAGCAAGCATTTATATATTACGGAAATCAATATCTTTTTTGTGCAAACCACTTCTATTTTACTCTTATTTTCCTTGCCGTAGCACATCTACATCTAAAATTTTGCATAAAATGATTTACCATTTGCACAACATTTTATTGCTTGTGTATTTTTGATCAACAAATAGTATTTTTAAGTGCTAAATAATATAAGACACTGTCGAAAATTAAATATCTGGGTATTATGTTAGAATTAAATGCGGAATAAAATTTGGTGAACATTTAGTATTTATGGTCAACAAAAGTTATTTTGGCTAACAAAATATATAAGAGGCCAGCATTATTTCAATATTTGGTTGTCGCTTTAAGATTATGTATTTTCTTAATTTTGGTGAGCATTTAGTATTTTTGGGAAATGAAAGTATTTTTTTGTACGAAAATATTGGGTAAATATGGTAGACTGTTAAATGCGACCCAATTCCTGGAAAACATTTTCTTCTGCCTTGTACCTGAGCTAAAAGTTCTGAAATTCTGCCATGACACCCCGTTTAGATCGCTATTTTTTTTTCTAAATTATTGTGAAAGCCAATTCGCTTCAATCTAAATTACGAAGTGTTTGAATAGACCTCAATGAAAATTAGTTTTGATAGATTGTTTTAATTTGGATTTAACCAAACTTCTACTTTGCAAAGTTGTAACGTGTGATTTATCTGTTAGGCCAGCATACGCTAAAAAGTAGCATCCAACGCAACATGAAAATTAAACAAAAAGTTTGGCGTTATATTCAATTACGGCTCGTATTTGCACTTTGCAAATGTCATTCGAAGCGGATGCATCGGCAAAAACTCAACACGTTTTTGGTTTGTTTCCTATTCGAGATGAAATTTAAAATATGTATCTCATCCAATTCCCGCTGAAACTACATTTGCGAAAATCGCATTCACAGTAGGTACGTGTGACTGCAATACTGTTGCACTAAATTTTACAGCAGAAATCCGCAACTGCGTCTCCTGAGACCAACTTTATTTCTTTGTCAATCTCTTTAGTTTTCAAAATGCCGTATTACCGTATTCGAAATAATTACTTGGCTTGCCCTGGAATAGCTGAAACGACACGCATTTGAAGAATGAATTAGGAAAAATTGTTTCGCAAAAAAGCAATTTTTTTCAGCGAGTTACCAGAACGACGCTATTTTAGGGGCGAGATGATTTATCTGCGTGTTTTATAAAGGAGGAATGGTATATACCTGCAAATAATCCGTCGTTTGAACCCATACTTTATGCAACAGGATGTTTTTATTACTCACATTAGAAGGAGTCGGTAATCGGTCTTGCAAGTCAAAAGTTGTGAAGGTACCTTAGCAACGCTGGGTAAAATTTACGTACAAGAACAATGTGTAAAAGTCACAAATAAATGAAAAGTTAGACGTTAGAAAATAATTTGAAAAAAGTAGAAGTTACAAAATTTTGTAGAATTTCATACTGGCTTTGTAGACTAGTTGAACCACCAGTTTAATGTAACATGTCAATTCATGTGGACTTTATTAGGATAACTTCCATCAAGGTTGTTTTGCAATGTCTACTTTGTGAAATTTTAATAGATCATTCATCAAGGTCTAGAAATAAATTTAGAAATTAATCAATAAGTCACGTATTTAAAAAAATCAATACTTATACAGGGTGGGACAAATGTGTCGAAACACCTAATTTTTGGCAGAACTCTAAGTTTGATTAAAAAATACTCACAACAAAAGCTTTTGCAGTATTTTTATTTATGCAGTGACGTACTTGATTTCCAAAAGCTACCCAATTTTTCGAAATAATACGTCATCGGCATTTATTTTCAAATTTATTTTAAATTTTGTTGATACATGATTTTTTCACAAAAGTACAATGAAATCCAGATACAGGGCTTATAGATCAATTTCTAAATTTATTTTTAGACCTTGATGAATGAGCTATTAAAATATCTTGAACTCAACAAGATTAAAAAAACACTAAGGTAAATGGATGAAGAATGATAGCAAATGGAAATGTTATAAATAATCAATAGGCGGCAATGGAAAGCTTAATATGAAATTGAAAAAATTTATTTCACATAAAAATAAAAACGAGAATGAAAAAAAGAGAGTAAACAACAACAAATGTCGGGATAATACAAGTAGGTAGCGGATATAGATAGATACGAAAAATAAGCTTCAAAATGGAAAGATTAGTAGTGATAAAATGTTTAAATCAGACTTTAGAGTAGAATAAGCAGTAGCAGAAAAATGGACAGCAAACTGTCAAAACGAAACCGTACAGTATAATAAGTAAGAAAAGAATAATATGAAAGATATCGAGACAAGTCATGTAGAAAAAAAATCTGAACTACGGAAGACATGAAGTAAAATTATTAATTCTGCTAAAGACTCCTCACCAAAATTGACGGTTTGAAGAACAATAAAGGTTTAGCTATTACTATTATGAGCTAGTTATTATTTCTTTGTTTTGTTGCTATTAACTAATATTTATTATTTTCTCCATTTATTTATAGTAAGAGTTTCATAAAATATCATACTTTCTACCTACAGTTTACTGTTTTCAATCTCGGCACTTCACACTACTTATTTTAGGAGAGTTGACAAAAGCTCCTTTGACTTTTTGTATGTACTTGTTTGGTCTTCACATTCTAATATTGTTTCTACATTTTTTCTACCTTTTCGGACATTTCATTTGTATTTCTATAATTTATGTTGTTTTCAGCTCACAATATTCTATACATATATTTACTCATTTTTCTTTACTGTTGGTTTCAATATATTATGATTGAATACTTATGATATACATATGCAAGGTGCTACAAAGAAAACTGCCGGCGCTTAAAAGCGTGTTACTAATAGTAATACAAATTTGAAATTTCGCAGAAATAATTTTAATGAATGTGTTTCATTGTCTGACTTGTAATTAGTTTCAAACGCCGTTGGGAGGCTATAAAGTGTTTTAGTCCAAATTTTTTTGTTTTTGTTTCTATTATTACTACGTTCATAAAACCGCCAGGTACATCCGGGGATTAAGTAATGCACAGGAAGTGCACAAATAGTTTACTTTTATCTCATTATTATCAAGTATAACGTCTTTTCTAATGTCTTCTACAAGTTTTTTCACGTTACACAACGGACTACCATAAACATAAATAGTGGGTAGCCGCAAAGGCACTCAGTAAACAACCCATAACGCTGCCACTATTGCAAAAAACCCTTAAATGCTGAAATTCAAAAATCCGTGTAATTAAATAGCGGTTTCATAAGAAAGTATTAAATACTCGTTAATTCTATTAGACGCTTTAGGCGCCGGAGGTTTTCTTTGTATCACCCTGTGTCACAACAATGATAGTTTGATAAAATATTTGATACACTACTTAAAACTTAATGCTAATTTTCTCAACCTCTAGTGACATTCTTTGATATTGTTCCTCAATGTCGAGTCATTTCTCTTCTACTTTTTCGGACACTCCTTTTCTATTCCTACAATTTATGTTGAATTAACCTCATTGTAAAATTATTTCGTCAGTTTCTTTTTTATTACGTGTTTACGTATTTATTATAATGACATATTATTTTGTAGTGCTTTTGCCTAGTCACATATTAATCACCAGCTATCGTCCCCGCTTTCATTTCTTTCATCATTAATTAAAAAATTATTTGGAATATGATTTATGTTGTAACTTTAATAAATATTCGTTAGAATTTTTTTTTTTCAAAGCTTATCTGTTATTTTGTTAACCATTTCTAAAAAAAGTAACTACTTTCAGAAAGATCGACATCTAACCAGCCACCCGAGCAAGTTTTTAAGTTGCGTTGAATCGAAAATTGGTGGATGCGCCGGGTGAAACGCTGTCAGGTTGCACGATTGATGTTGAAATTGCCCACATGCCTCGTGCGCGTTCCTCATTGGTTCGTTCTCATTACAGATGGGGTGTAGCAATAACTATACACTTTAAGTTTAAATTTAATACAAACTATATCAAACACCTCTTCCCTCGACAACCTGACGCGTCAGCTTTAGCATTAGCATCTCTGCTGAGACGTCGTCGGGAGCGCGCTTTAAGCTCACCCGAGTCCCGCATAGTTGCAATAATTATTAATGAAAACCGAAAATTTAATTGAACCTGAAGATTAGATTAATTATATCTGAATAAAGCTACCGAGCTTTTCACATCGACTTTCCCCGAAACCCGACACTAATGAATTTTCCACGAGCGCCTCACCGAGATACAAGTCGACCAAGTCTGACATGAAAAATGAGCGAGCAAGTTGCCTCTTCGATTCCGCTCCGATAACGGAGGATTTGAGTGAGTCGCGCGTCAACTTTTGAACACCGACATTTTTATTCAGAGGATCTATCTACCGACTGCCAAGAAATGTGCCACTTTGTTTTATGAGGAATGTTTTTCGGATATTTGGTTTCGCCAAACTGTGAAGCGCCATCGGCGTGTGCTCGGGATTCAGACGGAAAGCTCGACAATGTAGTAATCCCCGTTACGTTTTCGTCTGTAAAGTGTTTATAAAGACGACGGCACAAAGGGAGGCTTGCGACAAAGCTCGCCCAATATTTTTATCTAATACGCTCGGGAAATTCAGGCACCGTTTTAGTTTTACCTGCAGTTTCGACGAGCGAAGTGACCGATCAAACTGTCTACACCCGATTCTCTTGAAGAAGTTATGCCGGTGTGAATCACGACGCTAGTGTGGCCAAACCTTAAAATTACAATTAATGATACTTCAATTTAAAATTTCATACTTTTAGCATGACGAACGTGTCTGGCAGTACTACAAACGTAATTATAAGAAAATTTTTTTAAAAATTCCTGACCAAAATACTTTATAGCGTCCCGACGCCGTATGAAATTAATTACAAGCCAGGCAATTACGCCATATTGTAGTGCATTAATTAAAGTTTATTTCTGCAAAATTTCGAACTTGTAGCTCTATTAGAAATAGATATGCTTTTAGGCGCCGGTGGCTCTCTTTGAAAGACCTTGTATGGAAGTATGTAAAACGAAGAGTAAAGAAACAATACCAGAAAATGTGGAAAAATTTCAAGTAGATAAAGAAATTTGAATTAAGAAAAATAAAAAAATTAAATGTCAATTATTCAAAAAGACACTAGGTTAGAGTGTAAAAACGTAATTGTATTAAAATTAATATTATTTTTGTTCATCCCTTGTAAGTGTGATAATTTCCCGATTGGCTTGTTATTGTTATTGTTTATGAAATTAAAGTTTTGTTTTGGATTTAAAAAGATATAATCATTGAATTAAAATTCTCTTTCAGACATAGTTATAATAAAAATTCCTGGAGTAGAATCCTCCAACTGTTTAAAAGTTACCCAAAAATGGATATTTTCCTGATTTTTGTGCCAGTAAGATAAAAATCAGGTGGCGCTCGAGGGTTGCATAAGAACTAATATCACGTGAGCGTCGCAAAGAAGATCAATAAAAATAGCGATAGAAACACAGAAATTATCTACAAAAAGCAAGGTGGCTAGATCAAGATTAATAAATATGTAATTTTAGTGATTGTGAGTTATATAACTTTTAAATAAATAAAAGTCGTATTTAATAATCTACCAAATTTACCCAATATTTTCATACATAAAAATACTTTCATTTCCCAAAAATACTAAATGCTCACCAAAATTAAGAAAATACATAATCTTAAAGCGACAACCAAACATTGACATAATGCTGGCCTCTTATATATTTTGTTCGCCAAAATAACTTTTGTTGGCCATAAATACTAAATGTTTACCAAATTTTATTTCGCATTTAATTCTAACATAATACCCAGATATTTAATTTTCGACAATGTCTTATATTATTTAGCAGTTAAAAATACTATTTGTTGATCAAAAATACACAAGCAATAAAATGTTGTGCAAATGGTAAATAATTTTATGCAAAATTATAGATGTAGATGTGCTAGGGCAAAGACAATAAGAGTAAAAATGGAAGTGGTTTGCACAAAAAAAGATATTGCTTTCCGTTAATATATAAATGTTTTGCTGTAATTGGCTTGCATTATGTAAAACGTAAAACTTCTTTTAGTGGTAATTTCTAATCGTGCTTTAGAAAAAAAAAATTACAGGGCCCTGAACTGACCTTGTACAAAACTTTTTTGCGGGTCTCTTGTCTGGAAGCGCAAGCGGCAAGGAGAGATGCGCGAGCATATTTCATTTTTGGAGTATAGAATATTTATTTGACGCACAAATAGTTTTTTTGCGAAACACTAAATATAAATGGATAGCGCGAATATTTATTATGTACAGCACGGACGCGTAACTTGAGCGTTCTAAATTTGGTGATCATTTAGTAAAATTGATAGACATATAGAATTTAAAATGTAAGTAATGGTAAAACAAAACGCAGCATAGTTATTTTAGTGGTGATGTTCTCATTTTCTGATGTATAATAATTTGGGTTTCATTTAGATTTTTATCATTCATTAAATTTTCTGGTGGACAGTGCAAGGGATGTATGGTTTAATTTGGTGTACATTATATTTGTTCCCAATAAATAATACGTCGGATAATTTAGAACTTCTAAAGTTGCAGATAACGTTATGTATTCAATTGTACAAGTTAGTAAGATACAATAAGAACATCGGAAAAATTAATCAAAAAAAAGTCGCGGTATTATCTCAAAGATTTATGCCCTTAAGACAGTTTTTATTACAACAGAAATAATAAGAAGTGGAGATGCCATATAAGTTCTTGAATTTCTCTCGACTTCAACGCATTAATTACTTATACAGCCGATTTATCACCGGCAACTAAATTACGGCTTCTTGTCAATATTGCTAAATAATCTCGTATCAGGAACATCCGAAATTAACGACGTGTTGTTATGTGCCACACATCAGGTGATAAATAATCCTGAGCTTTTCTCCGTCGACTCATTGTTTATCTTTCCGGTTTTGTGTGTGCGGGCAATCGATTGGAGCAGACCCTTGTAGAGGTTTCGGTCCAGCTTTTACGTCCGCATACATATCTGAACCAGGATTGACCCCAAGATATCATCTATTTCCTGCTAGTCGGCTAGCAGAAGCAATAAATGCCAAAGAGGTCGACTGAAGAACTAGATGCTTTATAGAGAAAATTCTTATCCGTTGCCGTATAAAATTATTATAAATCCGGGCGCCCTCAAAAAAGTTCGACAGAAAAAACGGCGAGGCGGTACTTTATTACTGATATTCAGAAAAATTTTGTTTTATTACGGGAGTTTGGACGGTAAATAATGTTTGATTTTCGATCGTCAGTCTCGGATATTTCTATTTTTATTGCCGAACAGATTCGTTCGAGTGTTGGGGCCGTTTCATATCTAGATTTTCCTCATCGAGGGTGGGTGGGACAAATTGAATGCTAAGCACGGGGCACGATAAGAAATCGAGCTTTAGATGTTGTAACTTCCGATCAGCGGCAGCAAAAAAATTAGACAAAGAAAACCTTCAGCAAGTTGGAAAATTTTTCAATCAAGACGAGCATTCGTCTATATAACATAAATTGACACAATGAGCATTTACTATTGTTGGAATTTATAACAACATTTTTTTTTTGACTACTGTGTAGAGACACATTTCCTAATTTTAATTTCAAGTCCATGGAACTAAAAAACAATAAAGCTTTAAGTCTTGTTACAGAGAGGGCAGCACTAATTCCCAGCATTACACAGGATGGGGCAATAGTGCGTCCGACTTCGATAGCTAGAGTTCTATGATAGGTAGAAATTTGATTTAAAAGCACAAATAAACTAGAGAAAGAAGTCTATATCCGGAAATTATTTTTGAACATATAGAAAATTTTTTAGAGCCTTTTTCTAGATTTCTTTCACTCCAATATTATTGCTGATTATTTTCAAACCACTTGGATGTAGCGATTTTTTTTGTTCAAATAATGGCATCTGCATATGCATGTTAAAAAAATCACTACAGTCACAATTACGAGTTCAAAAAAAAATTATGCAAAGACTAGTTAGGAAACATCTTTGGGATGTCTTTAAATCGTTTTTACTTTTGAAAAATTATACAGGGTAGCTGAATTTAATTTTTCAATTTAGAACTTTTTGAATTTAATTTTCTCAATTTTTTCAAATAGAACAGCCTGCATATTTTTTAACGATATCAGGAAGAAACTAAAAACGAACATTTTTTGGCTATTTGTAACCATTTTCGATTTATCGATCAATAATTACAAATTTCAATGTTGGCTGAAGTATTTTGCTTTTCCCTTTGTTATTTTAGATTGTTTTAGGCAGACACGAGAAAGTCATTCTTGATATATGATATTACTTAAAGTTCTATAGCATTAAAATACGGAACGACTCTACATACTTACTCTAAATTAAATATTTAGAAGAAAGGATCAACTAAATGGAACATACCTGAAATAGAAATAAAAACAATTAGTGCTAAATACTTCATTCCAAGAAAATGTAGATTTAAAATAGATCTTAAAAGTTAACTTAGAATATGACAAAATTTTAATTAATCAGAATGGGGTTGAAGACCAAGATTAAATAATATTTATAAATTGAGAAGCTATTTACTTGCTTTATCAAAGAAAAATAAGACCTTGTCCCGTTCATTTACTTTCTTTAATTTCTTTGTACTTTTCCTTTGTACTTGTCAGTTTGTGTATAGTAACGTTCTTGGTTTTACCTGCACCCTAAAAATAACGTATTCCTTCGCTTTATATTCATTTCTCGCCACCTGGTTCATTCACATGCTTTTTCCATCTTCCTTACTTTAGCAATTTATAAAATTTCCCTTGCATGAACTCATTTCTTCTGGTATTTAACAGAGGCGAGTTGCCGGAGACAATTTAATAAGGATAAATATTTGAAGATTTAGCGAAAGGCGGAATTTGCTGAAAATCCCACCGAATAAGGAGAAAAGAGTTCATGGAAAGCCGAGCTTTGATATAAGAAAAACAATCGCTCGACGTCAACGTCAGGAAGACCAAACTGACGTTTTCGAGACTAAACAAAACTTTCATTCGACTATACGCCAAACCCCCGATTGATGCTCGAGATAACCCAATAAAATCTTTTCATGTTACTGTCTTAAACGACAATCCTGAAAAAGGACACTAGCATCCTTATCAGTTCTGCCATGCGACAAAATTAAGCGAATTATAACGAAGCGTCGTCGCCATAAAATTGATTTCGATTCCAGGACCGAACAACGTGCTTTTGCTCGCTTCCAGTTCCGGCGACGCGCTTTCCTGCTTTGACTCGAAGGAAATTTTAAATTATAAATCTGCACGACGGCTCTTTCGGGTTAGCGACCAGTTGGTTCGATAACACGAGGTGTAGTACCTAGGTTAGGAAAGTTTGTATCTTTATCCCCACAAATAAGTCTTTAGAATTATTGCGAAATATTTAGCACAATTGTTATTTTGCTTCGTGTTCATGAACAATTTGCAGCAAAATCACACAAGTTACTCGAACCTCGTTATTGCCAGACGAAAATAAAGTAAATGGCTCGAAGCAAAGAAGTTTGATAGCTTTTGAAACATTCTTAATTACTCACTTTAATTTTGAGTTAGAAATCAAATTAAACACTGCAAAGTTCTTTGCATTACGCCATTTAATTGAGTTACTTAGTTGAGGCTCATAATCGTTTTCATTACTATTCAAGTAAATTAACATAACTAGGCGCACGGTGCCTAACATTGTTTTTAATGAAGTTGCCTTGCTAAATACCAGGTAGTAATAAGTGCGGAAGTAATTAGGAGTGTAACAATAATGATACGATAGGGATGCGCAAAACTCCTGCTAGATACCAACTTCAGCTAATGTAGTGATTAGTTTCAATGTTTGTTGGTAAATACCAGGACAAACTAATCAATTATGCGAGATAGGGGAACCAAATAATTTTAGTATAAATGGCGCATAGATACACAAGTTTTAGCTACTTTAAAAAGTTGGAGATTTGCGATAATTGTCAATATTAATCTTGTGATAAGTCCTAGAAAAATGGTCGATTAGAAAGAATTGCTAGCAACTACCAATGAGATTGAAAAGCCTTTAAAAGCTTTTAATCAACGTTGGATATTTCAAAACTGAAGGAAGCTTCAGATCCTGAACGTAAATATAATAAATTAAACCATACATCCCTTGCACTGTCCACCAGAAAATTTAATGAGCATCAAAAAATCTAAATGAAACCCAAATTATTATACATCAGAAAATGAGAACATCACCACTAAAATAACTATACTGCGTATTGTTTTACCATTGCTTACATTTTAAATTCTATATGTCTATCAATTTTACTAAATGTTCACCAAATTTAGAACGCTCAAGTTACGCGTCCGTGCTGTACATAATAAATATTCGCGCTATCCATTTATATTTAGTGTTTCTGAAAAAAACTATTTGTGCGTCAAATAATTATTCTATTACTCCAAAAATGAAATATGCTCGCACATCTCTCCTTGCCGCTTACGCTTCCAGACAAGAGGCACGCAAAAAAAGTTTTGTACAAGGTCACTTCATAGCCCTGTAATTTTTTTTTAAAAGCACCATTAGAAATTACCACTAAAAGAAGTTTTACGTTTTATATAATGCAAGCCAATTACAGCAAAGCATTTATACAGGGTGGGGCAATAGTGCGCCCGAGTTCGATAGCTCGAGTTCTATGATAGGTAGAAATTTGATTTAAAAACACAGATAAACTTGAGAAAGAAGTCTATAATCGGAAATTATTTTTGAACATAGAGGGTGAGCCAAGACAATTATACAGGGACAAGTGAGAGTTTTTTAAATGGAATGTGGTGTGTAAAAGAAGATTTTTCGGAGCCTTTTCCTAGACTCTTTTCAATCTAATATTATTGCTGACTATTTCCAAACCACTTGAATGTAGCGATTTTTTTTGTTCAAATAATGGCATCTGCAGATCCATGATAAAAAATTTACTACAGTCACAATTATGAGTTCTAAGAAAAAATTATGTAAAGACTACTTAGAAAACATCTGTGGAATGTCTTTGATCCGTTTTAACTTTTGAAAAATTATACAGGGTGGCTAAATTTAATTTATCAATTTAGAACTTTTTGAATTTAATTTTCTCCATTTTTTCAAATGGAACACGCTGTATATTTTTTAACGATATGATGTAGAAACTAAAGACGAACATTTTTTGTATGCACACCCCTATGGCTATTTGTAACCATTTTCGAGATATCGCCAAATAATTGCAAAATTTAAAAATAATCCTAAAAAATTAGATCGTTTACCAAATAACTCGACAAAAAACTTCAAATGTTTCAAAATAAACACAAAAATGACAACTAACGACAGGTAACTGCGATAAATGTGTATTTCTTGTCGGATAATATAAAATGCAAAAAATTATCAAGATGCAAACATAAAGCGAACTTACTAAAAAAAACTTGTGCTGTTTTTATAAACAGAACATCTGGAGCACTTAGTACAATTTTATCTGTCAAGTAATTTAAAAAACAATCTAATTATTTAGGATTATTCTTGATTTTTGTAATTATTGGGCGATAATATAAGACACTGTCGAAAATTAAATATCTGGGTATTATGTTAAAATTAAATGCGGAATAAAATTGGGTGAACATTTAGTAATTTTGGTCAACAAAAGTTAATTTGGGGAACAAAATATATAACAGGCCAGCATTATGTCAATATTTGGTAGTAGCTTTAAGATTATATATTTTCTTAATTTTGGTGAGCATTTAGTATTTTTGGGAAATAAAAGTATTTTTTTGTATAGAAATATTGGGTAAATTTGGTAGACTGTTAAATGCGACCCATAATTAATTACTTTAAAACAAATTATAATACCACCCCTTTCTCAGTATGTGATGTTAAAGAATTATTTCAATAAGAAATGAAAAAAATACTTCAATTGTAAAAATATTTTGTTTCATTCTTCATTTTTTTCATTACAAAATATGTAGTTGAAGATACGAAAAATAGTAAAAAAAACTTTTTTATTATTATTATTTTAATTTTTGGAGTTATTTAAAAATCTAAAAAATTAAAAATCTGTATAGCCTTGTATATCAAAAATAACTCGAAAACAGGTCTATATGTTTATAGAGACATTATCTTAAATTCATACACAGATTAATCCCCTTTAATTTTGACATTTAATTATAATACTCCCTGTATAGTCCCTACATGTTCGTTTTCCCATTTTTTTCACATTTTGCTGCTGCGTTTTTGCATTTTTCTTTAAAAGTACATTACAGTTGCTTTGTTTTACATTTCTTTATTCATGTTCATGGAGACCGACTCGTTCTCATTTATGGCTTCTACTTGAACAATTTCGCTTTATATCAATATCATGCCCATCAATTTTTCCAGGAATATAATTGAAGTATTCATACAAATCACAATCCGCGTATTCCATTCGGCCAAAAGGTTTAACTAATAAAGCTTAGTTTCCGCAATTTCCAAGTACGAAATGAAAATGTTGAACCAAGCTGTAATGGTTTATCCATTGTAGCGAAATTGATTGCCAGATTTCAGATAATTTTATTGTCGCATTACACGTATGCACCTACCTACCATTTAAAATTTACGTATTTATCCCAGCAGCACTTTCGGACGCTTCGGAGCATCCAACTGAAAAAGCGTAAACGCGAACAAAATCTCTGCTTTTGATTTTCCCTTCATCTGAACCTTCACGTCCAACAAATGCGAGTATTAAGCTGTTTTCCTAATGCGCCAGTTATTTTTAAAGCTGATCGATATGTCGACTATGTCCTTTTGTGTGTCTTAGGAAGTGCCAGTTCGACGTAAGAAAGGGTGACACCAGCGGGGTCGTTCGCTTCAAGCAGGGGTGAATGGTAAAATTGCTGAATTGTTGGGGGGCGCTCAGATTTCCGGAATAGACACGCGCTATACGCCGCCATTTCACAAATTACGGATTAGGGGAAGTACTGACTGGCGTGACTCAGAAGTGCGTGCATTACGGCTTTTATTAAAATTTTCTGGTACGAATGCATCGCCGCTTTTATTATCATCCTCAATTCCTGATGTCACTTAAATCACCCCGATGTAATATATCATCATCTTAATGGCCTTAGTTACATTGCAAATTTTTTTTTTTTTAAGAAGTAAAAGTTGTTGAAAATTGCGATTAGGACTTCAAATTTCAGACAAGAGCGGGTTACCCAATTTGAAAAACATAATTTCAATGGATGTTTTGATGGAGGCGACGCAGCTGCTTCAATTTATCAAATTTGATTTTCATTACGTCCCCGTCATGTTTTATAATCTGCATATCTGTCTGACCCAGGTATTATTATTATCAGAATGTCAAAGGGGGTGAATCGGTGCGTTGTTTGCCGATATTGCGACAGGTCACTCTAAGCTTCCGACAGTTTAATTTGCAAATTAAACTCGCAGTTGCTTTCCAATTAATAAATTAAACCTAGTATAGGCGGAATGCTAAGTAATCTTGCTAAAAGCGAACCGATGTGATGTTCATTTATTTATAGTGGCGCGCTCCTTGTTCGCTATAACTAATTCGGGGGAACTTTACATCCTAAATGCTATTAGAGAATTTGTAAGAGCTGCCATTTATCAAGTTATTCAAGTTGTACAAGTTTGAGTCCTTGTGCCTATAGTTTTCCACTTTTACTCGCAATTTTGCAACTTCAATTAGATATTATCAATAACTACCCCTGTGCTGATCAACCTACTCATGGACGTACAGTCGGCCCAAAAAATAATGTCAGAAGTATAAGACCTGGCCGGCCGGCTTAAGCATCGGTCATCGGTCCCTGCACCCCTATCGGAGAGCCATAGATAATAAAATAGTTAGAAAATAATGTTCAATAAAATGTGCTATTAGATCTTTGCCAATTATTCTTAACTAATTATTTATGATAATTGAAAAGTATTTTAAAAGAACATGGGGGTTATTTTCTTATACCTTATTACTTCCTTATTACATTACTTTTTCGGCTGATAGTACTTACACCTTCCGGTTGCTGGGTAAATTTTTTCACAAAATGGTCACAACAGAGATTTTATTAGGCCCAATATTGGTAATAAATTTTGAAAGTGTGAAAAAGAAGAGCTATTTTGTAATCATAAAATCAATAAAAAATTATTTTCGAGCCGGCGAAGATTACAATTACTTTGACTCGGCTTCTACCATAAGTAAACCATTTCTGATTAAGTTAGGTAACTGGCTGTTAACAACAAATTAATAACAATTTTTTACCTCAAAATCATACATAGATCAACACCCTTCAATATTGACATTCAATAATTATAAAACACTCTGTATGTTGACTAACAGAAATTGCCTCTTAAGTTAATCATTTCAATGAGTACAATATTTAATATAGTGAGCCAACTTTGTGAACAGATCACCCTTTGGCATCCATGTCGCACTAAATTTTCCAGTGAAGTCTTGACTTTACAAGTGCTTTAAACATTCTGGTTATTTATCGGATAAGTTGACTGATTTTATCAACTTCATAGCGAATTTCATGGAATTCTAGCTTGACGCCCTGTTTGCTGATAGGATCACACCTCACAAGTCTGACCTAATTCGGATTTTACAAACAATTTTCTCTGTGTCTGCGCGAGTTGACCATTCTAACGCTTGTTTCATCACTCAGCAATCTAAAACCCAAGAGAAAGGAAAATCGGATTTTGTTTTACCGATAACGAGCTCTTAATAAAACCTTTATTAGGATTCAAAGATCAAAGACCAAAAATATCAAAACAGATCTTTGAGTTGTTATTTTTCCTGTAAATATTTTAACGATCTGCTGATGATCAATATGTTGTTTAACAGAACAACAACACGATCTTAAGAACTAGGGCATCCTTTTATCATTAAAGCTACATCTATAAAGCAAATTTTTGATCCCTACTTAATTTACAATTGACAAGGATAACTGTTCTTGAAGCTTTGTTTTATTTCCTTCTTAAAGTTTATGTTATCGCATCAGTCCTAAAAAATAAATCAATTAAATTCTTAAGCCACATGACATTAATCTTTGTAATATCTCCTTTAAGCTAAGATGCGTTTATATGAAAGTTAAAAGAATTATTGATAGAAGATTAACCAAAAATTAATTACTTACTCTTCAGGTTTCATTATGGTCGTTTTTCTTTCTCGCAATATTTGTGTTTTGAGAAAAGCTACGTACCTGCAAATAAAGACAAATATTAGTAAATGTTTAAATATAAAACATTAATATATTTTACATAATACACGATAAATAATTATACTATACCTATACAAGTTCTTTCAAATTAAGTTGCAAATTATTAAAATTTAATATTCCGGCGACGTCTGATGGAATAAGCCTGTTAATCCTCTTAGATATTGAGACGAGCAACACCTTTAGGGGAAAGTACTGTAATGACGCAAAAAATGGGAAAGGAAAATTGACTGTGGTCTTCACAATGCTACGTACAACCCACAATATAATACATCCTACTGTATGCTAATGGTGACGCATATACAGGGTGTAAGCATAATAAGTACATTAATTTTAACCAGTGGTAGAACTCATCAAGACAAATTTTTTTTCTATGTACCACTTTTTCAAAATCGAATTTTTAGGTAACGTTGCTTCCAGTGGCGTGTAAAAAATTTGTGTAAAATTTTAAAATAATTTTAACACAAAAACTAAAACGTTTTAAAAAAATATATTAGGAAAAGTTTTTGGTCTTGATTACCAGTTAAAATTAATGGACTTATCTCGCTTACACCCTGTACATATTTTAAAAATTTTATGATTTTTGAATCTTAAAAATAGGCGTCTTCACCTGTTCAACAACTATGACGACTATGACAATGTTGAAAATAAAATTCAAACTCTCATTATTTATTGATCCGTCCGTCGACGAGACGATTGTTATGCATGTTATTTATTGATCCGCCCTTCGCCATCTTTTGTTCTTTTTGTCGTCACCGGAAATACTATGGTGTCGTGTGCAATACTGTAGTGCCGGGTGCATTAGGTTAGACTATATAAGGTCAATGAGTTTTAGTTTTAAGTCAGTTCTAGTAAAGCTGCCATACGAGCAACATCTCCCGATTGATTTGTTGAATAAACGTTTTGTATAGCAAAAATCAAACTTGGCTAAAATTATATAACAGACAATAAACAAATTAAACTGAGGTGTCAAAAGAACGGTTTTGACAGCAAATAAATTTCCCCAGTAAATAACTGATTAATAATATAAAACAACATCTACACGAAGTGACAAATTTTTCTACTATTTGTTATATGGAAGCCAATTCTCCATACCCTTGAGATATGTAAATGTCTTCGAGAAAACCCGAAGAGATTTCCTTGCTTGGGAAATTAGGACGAATCGTAAATTTCGTTTCATAAATGAATAATACCACCCCATTACCAGTATTATTATTGAATTTTAGATTTATATATCTTCTCCGCGAGCTCTCTCGCTGTTATTCATTTAATTGTATAAATATCTAGAACTGCAACCACTACAACTCGGTTTCCCCAATAACAAAAATAATAATCAAACGTACAACCCTTCAAACCACCCATCAGCCGCTCCGATCTGCCCGCTTGATTACAGCACTGAGTGTCCAATTACAGGGCGTGCTCTTCTGCATATCTGTGGAAATAATTAGGGTGCAAGTATTTCATGTAGCACATCCATTCAGATACATTGTTAAAAGGACTTTTTTCAGTTTTCTGCTGCCAATCGCGGATTTCACCGACATCTAAAATTGTCCCTCTTTCCCATGGGGGTAGATAAAGAGATAGCGCTGATATAAGGGCAGTAGGGGAGAGAGAGTTTCGCGTAATATATGCGGGTAATTCGGGCAGACGCCGGTGTCGGCGCCGTAGCCGCCCCTCTTGCCGTCGAAAACCGTCAAAACACTCAGATGATTGGCGTCTCACCAACTCCCTCCCGCGTTTATAATCAACTTGTACTATTAACATTACTTATTTAAACTTCATTCAAGCGAATTGTGTCTAATTGAAACCAGCCACTGCGGTCCTTTAATTACGTGCATAAGAGGCAACGGGCCTTTTCCCGACGTTACGAATTTTTTTTATTAAGTTATTTACTCGACAAAGGCCACAATTAGCGTGGCAAAAGCTGGAAATTTTATTGTTACATATTTTTCTGTTGCAGAATATTCTTTTATTAAACGTGACAATCTTACTTGAGATTCGGGGTTGTTTGCTAAAGGTGACGAAAATAAATTAAACGTGGGAGGTTGGTGGGTAGTTGGAAAATGCGCAATTAGGGTGAATTAAATTATTGCCAGCTACCTTCAGATACAAGAGGAAATTAAGCCCGGGTTGTAGCTGAAAATATCGATTACGTTATTCAGGAAGAGGTAACTGTCATGTTGCCTTATCAGTATCCTAAGTGTTTCGTGTTCTATGTGGAAGTTTCACAGTATTGAATTCTGTGCAGCAGACTCGTGTTTAACAAATCCTATTGCACAATCGGGAACAATAGGAGTAACGTAAAAGTAAATGGAGAATATATAACGGCACGACAAAATAAAGTATTATTATATCCAAATGTAAGTGCACGACAAAGAAAAATATATGAACGACAGTGTGTGAAGACATAAAAATATAAATGTGCAGACAAATAATTTGTTAGCATGATGAAATAATATACATCAGTTTCAAAAGTAATGTCCATCTCACACTTTTAAAAGGGAACAAATATAATGTACACCAAATTAAACTATACATTCCTTGCACTGTCCACAAAAAAATTTGTTGAGCATCAAAAAATCTAAATAAAACTCAAATTATTATACATCAGAAAATTAGAACATCACCACTAAAATAACTATGCTGCGTATTGCTTTACCATTGCTTACATTTTAAATTCTATATGTCTATCAATTTTACTAAATGTTCACCAAATTTAGAACGCTCAAGTTACGCGTCCGTGCTGTATGTACATAATAAATATTTGCGCTATCCATTTATATTTAGTGTTTCTCAAAAAAACTATTTGTGCGTCAAATAATTATTCTATTACTCCCAAAAATGAAATATGCTCGCGCATCTCTCCTTGCCGCTTGCGCTTCCAGTTTTGTACTAGGTCAGTTCAGGGCCCTGTAATTTTTTTTTAAAAGCACGATTAGAAATTACCACTAAAAAAAGTTTTACGTTTTACATAATGCAAGCCAATTACAGCAAAGCATTTATACATTACGGAAATCAATATCTTTTTTTGTGCAAACCACTTCTATTTTTACTCTTATTTTCCTTGCCCTAGCACATCTACATCTATAATTTTGCATAAAATTATTTACCATTTGCACAACATTTTATTGCTTGTGTATTTTTGATCAACAAATAGTATTTTTAACTGCTAAATAATAAGACATTGTCGAAAATTAAATATCTGGGTATTATGTTAGAATTAAATGCTAAATAAAGTTTGGTGAACATTTAGTATTTATGGTCAACAAAAGTTATTTTGGCGAACAAAATATATAAGAGACCAGCATTATGTCAATGTTTGGTTGTCGCTTTAAGATTATGTATTTTTTTAATTTTGGTGAGCATTTAGTATTTTTGGGAAATAAAAGTATTTTTATGTATGAAAACATTGGGTAAATTTGGTAGATTGTTAAATACGACCCTTATTTATTTAAAAGTTATATAACTCACAATCACTAAAATTACATATTTATTAATCTTGATATAGCCACCTTGCTTTTTGTAGATAATTTCTGTGTTTCTATCGCTATTTTTATTGATCTCCTTTGCGACGCTCACGGGCTATTAGTTCTTATGCAACCCTCGAACGCCACCTTATTTTTATCTTACTAGCACAAAAATCAGGAAAATATCCATTTTTGGGTAACTTTTAAACAGTTGGAGGATTCTACTCCAGGAATTCTTATTATAACTATGTCTGAAAGAGAATTTTAATTCAATGACTATATCTTTTTAAATCCAAAACAAAACTTTAATTTCATAAACAATAACAATAACAAGCCAATCGGGAAATTATCACACTTACAAGGGATGAACAAAAATAATATTAATTTTAATACAATTACGTTTTTACACTCTAACCTAGTGTCCTCTTGTATTATTGACATTTAATTTTTTCATCTTTCTTAATTCAAATTTCTTTATCTACTTGAAATTTTTCCACATTTTCTGGTATTGTTTCTTTACTCTTCGTTTTACATACTTCCATATAAGGTCTTTCAAAGAGAGCCACCGGCGCCTAAAAGCATATCTATTTCTAATAAAGCTACAAGTTCGAAATTTTGCAGAAATAAACTTTAATTAATGCACTACAATTTGGCGTAATTGCCTGGTTTGTAATTAATTTCATACGGCGTCGGGACGCTGTAAAGTATTATGTTAGAATTAAATGCGGAATAAAATTTGGTAAACATTTAGTATTTATGGTCAACAAAAGTTATTTTGGCGAACAAAATATATAAGAGGCCAGCATTATGTCAATATTTGGTTGTCGCTTTAAGATTATGTATTTTCTTAATTTTTGTGAGCATTTAGTATTTTTGGGAAATGAGAGTATTTTTTTGTATGAAAATATTGGGTAAATTTGGTAGACTGTTAAATACGACCCCTTTTAAAATATAGATTTCTTCTACAGATGATGTACACTAGTGAGCATAAAATTCGGTACTACTCGTGAAGCAAAATCGGCGATTTTGAAGTTGTGTAAAACGGTTTGTAGGAGTACGAAACCTGCCGGTCAGCCGTATTGAACTCAGGAAATTCTTATGGTGCTACGGGTAATAAATATTTATTCCGCTTGGAGTCTATACCTACCCCAAAGGTCACCCACCTCCCACGCCCGGCAGCGAATCACTTGGAAATGGGTGGGTCGCAATGCCCTGCCCGTCCTACCGAATGGAGTTGGGTTCACACTGGGAAGAAACATCGTGCCTTATTTTTTGCTCACCACGGTACTAGCTCAAGGAAACCCAATTTGTTCTATTATTTCATATGTTTGGCATAAATATAAGTGATCCAGAACCAACTTTTTCAAGGTAGTACAAAAAATCAATACCTTGTGCAATATTCCACCAGTTTATCGTAAAACTAAATATTTAAAAAAATTAAAAACTCTTCACTGGAAAGTCGGCCGACCTTATTTTACAAACAAATGCAACAGTCCATTATTGTTCTTATTTTTAGACCACGAGGTATACGCATACAAAGTTAATTCCTCACTTGTTTTATCGATTCTATGGCACCTTTCACGACCTACCTTGTAATACGTAAATTATGTATTCACTCATAGTCGCTATAGTAACGACGTAAATTGGGCATTACAAACAATCCTTTGTAGTTGGCTCCTCATTGTTATTGAAAGACCAATAGAAAGATTTTGGCACAACAATTGAATAATTAACCGAGACTTTATTGAGTGAAACAGCAATTGGGCAGGAATAAAAAGAAATAGCAATTAATTTCGCAAAATGGTAAAAAGCTCTAGGATTTAAACCAAAGTAAGCTAAAAGCCTTGATAAGAAAAGCCGTAGTGCATCAGTCGCCGTGATGTTGCGTTCCTCTTTGTAAAACACTTCCATACATTTGTAGCAACTAAAAGGTGGAAAATAAAAATTTCACGTAACGTAAATAAACAACATAAAACGTGTTTTTGATCACTTTGAAGTTTCTATTTGCTATAGTGAGCGATTTCGTAAATATAATATTGAGGGAAGATTCTTGATAAAATCGCCGTCTGTTAAACTATTTTCCATTGGAATAATTTGCAAATAATTCAACGATGTCGAACTTTTGACACTACATCAAAATGTAGGAAATTAGCTGTCAGTTTATTGACAAAGTTGGCCGTCCGCTCTTTACATTAACTACAGTAAAAAAAATCTTCATGCATTATTAAATACGGCGAGTTGAGATTTCCACCCTCATATTTTCGTTGAATGTTCGATACAAATTATTGGATATGGCGGGAAAATGAAAAATAAATATTTACCTCCAAATTTATATCGGCGCTGCCGAAATGGAAACTCAAATAAATTCTTCCTTTTGACCAGAGAGATGGTTGATTAATAAATGTAACAAAAATTATGATTCTTTTTATTGTTCATTTTATCGATATCATTCAGTACTGGTAATTACGTTACAAGAATAATTTGGGGTTGAAAACCAAGTTGCACCTGTGCAAAATATTGGGGTGATTCCGGAAGTGACGCACCGACAAAACACTGGCTAGTCAATAATACAAGCTGCAATAGTACGGATAAAATCACCCCTTTTCCCCTTCAATTTAATTTAACACTGTTCCACCCAGACTTTAAAGTAGAAGTTGACAATTTTAGCAATATTAGTTCGGAAATGGCAAAATTTTTAAGTTTCAAATAGATGCTGAATTTGTATGCTGGGTCAGCAGTGGATTGTTAGAATTGTAGAGTAGGTAAACTGGGGTGAGATATTAGGAAAAGCTTAGGTTGGTCCTGTGCCAAAGACGTCAGGCCACTTCAGACCCGAGGGTAATAGAAGCGTAGAAAGCAACAACTCCGAGTGTAAATTAATAAACTCCAAGAGGTGAAAAGGAGCAGAAGCACGAGTATTTGAACCGGACAACCATTATAAACGCAAACATGTTAAATTATACAGATAGCTACATAAAGTGACTTCGAGCAACCAATAGATAATATGGAAAGTCATCCCTTATCAACCCCTTTAACTCTACTATTCAACAACAAAAACTGTAGGCGCAGAAACAGAAAATTAAACTAATATGACTCTTCACTAAAAATCTGTGCCACGAAAGAAAATGAGAAGTCAATTTTCAGAATTATAATTTTATTTTTATTTTTGAGGTATCACCGTAAATAAAATTATTGGGTGGCGCGTCGCTTCACCCTTTCTTGATGAAGACCTGAATCAAGTTGCTTTGGTCGGACTCAATGGGAGATGCTTAGTTCATCTAGCTCTTTTAATCCATCGAACAAGGAAGGTGGTATTGTTTCTATTCCAACACGGTTAAGAAATAAAATAATAAAATGTTGATTTCTCCTTATTCTCAAAGTGCCTGTAACGCTACAGAGGTCTAATAATGTTAAATAGACTTATTTAAGTGTTAACAACTTCTGGTTAAAGGAATGATCACTACTGTTCTAGTACCTACCCAATATAGGAGAGCATGGAAACAAGATATTGCTTGGTAATCAAATTACGTAAATGAATACAGATGCAATGATTTTAAATACTTAAAGAATGACATTATGCAGCAACAAATAGAACAATATTAGTGTAATGGGTTTTATAGATACAAATTGAAAATATTGAGCTATACACTTTTCCCATCAACTCGTCGCAACTTTGAAGCATTCACACTGGCTTTGCAGCTTAGCGACGTCTCGTGGTGCAGCCGGAAGCGTCGGCTGACTCAATCGTCTATTCTTGCTCTTTACTGGTCCTTTGTTCTAGCAGACGGTGCAGCAGCAATTGCTTTACAATTAATAAGCATAAAGAATGAATGTTCTTAAAGTGACTGAAATTTAATTTGTGTTTTGACAATTGAGCATATTTTCTCTATAAAACTTTTCACATCTTCATTCTAAGTCATAACTATAGACTTCTTAATTCCCAAATTTTTATTTGCACCACAACTTTGGTTCAATACTCTACTTACCTAACTCACTCTGCAATTGTAGGTTTTAGATCATCAAGCGGCAGCAAAGCTGCCACGAGTCTTGATGAATCAGGGGCAAAGGCAACCATATCAATTTAAGGTAAGTATGTCACAAAGTTGTCTCGTTAGGGTAGCTTCCATTATTATTTTTCAATAAAACGAGAGTTATCAAAGACTATTTTCAATATGATGGTACCTACTGTTAGTAATTACACATAATAAAAGACGTTCGTAGCTCTCGCTCGCACGATCGCGTAAGTACCTAATTTATAAAAGGGTCGTATTTAACAGTCTACCAAATTTAACCAATATTTTCATATAAAAAAATACTTTCATTTCCCAAAAATACTAAATGCTCACCAAAATTAAGAAAATACATAATCTTAAAGCGACAACCAAATATTGACATAATGCTGGTCTCTTATATATTTTGTTCGCCAAAATAACTTTTGTTGACCATAAATACTGAATGTTCACAAAATTTTATTCTGCATTTAATTCTAACATAATACCCAGATATTTAATTTTCGACAGTGTCTTATATTATTTAGCAGTTAAAAATACTATTTGTTGATCAAAAATACACCAGCAATAAAATGTTGTGCAAATGGTAAATAATTTTATGCAAAATTATAGATGTAGATGTGCTAGGGCAAGGAAAATAAGAGTAAAAATAGAAGTGGTTTGCACAAAAAAATACATTGATTTCCGTAATATATAAATGCTTTGCTGTAATTGGCCTGTATTATGTAAAACGTAAAACTTCTTTTAGTGGTAATTTCTAATCGTGCTTTTAAAAAAAAAATCACAGGGCCCTGAACTGACCTTGTACAAAACATTTTTCACGTGCCTCTTGTCTGAAAGCGCAAGCGGCAAGGAGAGATGCGCGAGCATATTTCATTTTTGGAGTAATAAAATAATTATTTGACGCACCAATAGTTTTTTTGAGAAACACTAAATATAAATGGATAGCGCGAATATTTATTATGTACAGCACGGACGCGTACCTTGAGCGTTCTAAATTTAGTGAACATTTAATAAAATTGATAGACATATAGAATTTAAAATGTAAGCAATGGTAAAACAATACGCAGCATAGTTATTTTAGTGGTGATGTTCTCATTTTTTGATGTATAATAATTTGGGTTTCCTTTAGATTTTTTGATGCTCATTAAATTTTCTGGTGGACAGTGCAAAGGATGTATGGTTTAATTTGGTGTACATTATATTTGTTCCCTTTATAAAATAATAAAAAACTATTAATCAATAATTATTTTCATAAAAAGTTTTAATTTTCTTTCTTTGATACCAGTAAGTTTGGAAATAAAAAATTCCTCATGCAAAAGTTAAAAAGATGTAATTTTCAATTAAACGTCGTCTTTGATTGCTGAAAAACATTGAATGTAAAGTTGAATTTACGTGTATTTTTTTAAAGTAATTTTTGTCTAAACATCATTTATTAAGAAACTGGTATATAATAAAAGTTAAACTTGTAAAGTAACAAGTTGCAAAAATAAAACTTTGTTAGTAGACACTGGAATGGGTTGAACAAGTTATAAGTTAACTAAACCAGTTCTTTGAAAATTTTCTTGAATAAAATAGTATAATAGAAAAATGTAATCACGGCCGACAACCTTCCTTTTTACATTTTTACTTCATGCAGACTGTAGAGAAACTTTTAAATTTAGAAAGTTTATAATCGGCGATATATCTTGTTCGCATGCTGTTTGCGTTGGTGGTAAGCGTCATAGTAAACATGAATCATTGAGCGAAGTAAATGTAACGACAAATAATGATTTAACCCGAACACACATTACTTGACATTACTTGGGTCGGCTTCTACCTCCCCGAGGTTGGCAGAATGCAGCAATTCTGTATAGATCATTAAGGCTCGTGGAGATCCAATCAATGGCAGCAATATTTGCAGGATAACGACGTCGGAACACGGGGGAATCGTCCTGGCCGATCCCGACGCCAAGCGCCGCGGTGCCAGGCGGCTAGGCGCCAGCTTGGCGCGTTGGCGACGTGCCTACTGCTCCCTATTGATTTCCGCGACGACCCTCTACCACCCTGAGGTCGTCCTCGTGCTGACGTTGACAAGCCGCGGTGTCTTTTCGTTTTTTTCCCCCAATCCCTCCAAAACCCCAAACAACAACAAATCGACACCCCCGCTTTCCGTTTCATTCGCGCAATTTAATTGTGGTCACGTTTGCAATTTTTAAAAGACGTAAATTTAAGCCGGGCCGAAACTTCGCCACCGCCAGCACAAACCCTTCTTGGCGGTCTATGTTTATTTCATTCGCGTCGGGAACAAATTGGAGCAATTTCACGATGTAAATTTCAGCTCGATACCTACTGGAAGTTATTAGACCGAGCGGCCAAGTTTTTTTTTTTAATGAAATTTTTATAAGGTAAAACGAAAGAGTTTGGGGTTAGATCGAAATTTTACAAAAGTCTCTACCGGTGCCGGGAAAGAAACAAATAACTCAAACGAAATTATCAAGATTCAAGAACATATTTCAGTGAAACTTGTCTGCGCAATTTAGTTCCAACATTTACACATGAAAGGGCGGATGGTTTCATTGTTCAAATGAAGGTGAGCACATAAAGCTCTGATTTCGGTAGTGCTACTTCAAGAAAGAAATCTACGAACAAGGAAACTTTGCTGAAATATACTTTAGGCAAAGTAGTGTCACGGAAGTGAATAAAAAAAGTTGTCCAATTTTTGAATTTATTGGACTGTTAAACTCGGTAGGGAAAAACCGATGAAAAGTTTTCATTTATTCAACTCTTAACCGAACTAGCAAACGAATAATTTCAAGCTCCTTGAATGTTATTGAATTTGTACATTCCCCAAGTCAGCATTGCGGTAGTTAATGCGATAAAAAAAGTTTTTAAGCGGTTTACGGAAAACTAGCTCTTTCAGAATTACTGCATTTACGCGAGAAGCATATTATAAAAAATTGCAGTAGCAGTTTTTAACTCGTTAAGTCCCAGTTGATAAGTCAAAGATTGCTTCATTAAAACATTTATTGACACAATTTTCTATGTTACAGTGACTCTTCCAGTCAATGGATTACCTACATTTTCAATTTCCTGAACTTATAAAAATAATATTATATCAAAAGATTATAGATTTGTAGATATAGAATTGTAATGTACGAATTTCGCAATCAGTTAGTTGGTAGAAATTAATTAACTCGAAATTATTCAATTGGGCTGCAGGTAGCATATAATAACCTGTTGTAATAACGGTTACGATTAGGTGATACCGCGCAAAAACTATTAAATTACTCTGTGGAGTAGAGGAGTAATAATTCAGACCGGCACATGTAATTAGTGAACTAGTTAAACCGCAGACAATATCAGTAAAGACCGGAATTTTGTGGTTACCACAATTTGAATTTGACCATTTATTAGTCATCGACAAGTTGTCGAAATTGCAGTTAATGAAAATTTTCGGTTTAAATTCAAGCCGAATTTAAATTGCAAAATTTCGATGTGTGAAAGCTGCAATTAGGAAACTCCGATTAACAATAGAATTTATTACTAGCAATGTGAGTTACTCGAGGAGAAAAAAGTTAAATTTTTAGTCTTTTTTTCTGGGAATAATTAAGATCAAAGAAGAAGAGTATAAATTTCCTGAAACTTTTAAGTAAGCGTCAAGATGCAAATAAAAGAATTCAAGATCTACTCGTATGTAATAACAACCTTCGAACCAGAGAAAAATGTGAATCTCCGGCGGGGTTCGAACCTACAGCTCGTCCGCTCTCCGCTCTCGAATTCGGGATGCACAAACCACTGTGCCATGGGACTCAAGTACTTTCTCTCTGTTCAACCCTGCTCTCAACTCTCTCGATTTTTCAATCGTCTACCCAACAATTATAACATATATATTGAACTGATTGATCAGTCTAATTTATTTTAAATCGAAGGAAAATAATTAGTTACTAATTTGAGAAATCTGTAGAAAACTAAATAAAAAATTCATGTAGTGACGTGACTTTGATCAGATGTTATTATTTTCAAATTCTTTGTTTCTCAATATTTTATATTATAAAACAAATCCCATCGGAGTAAAAATTATGATTTTGGGAGTCACTTGATATTATTGGCCTTGTGGCGTCAGAAAATTCTCGACATGAAAGTTTTTAATTTAACACTAATGTTTATTTCTGAATAAACTATAGTTGAAAATTTATTACTATTATCATTAAATCACTTTAAAAAGGAGTACAAGTTTATATTAAATTTATTATATTAAATGAAACCATATCAAATTGGCCAATAAATAAGAAACGTGATTTAGTATTATTATTCTCTTTCAAAGTGTTCAGATCTTATTCAACAGCTGAAACTTGATTTTATTTATCAAAAAATTAATTAGATTTATTATACGAGTACTATCTTTTTAATAATTTTCCCAAATATGAAATATTGTTTTTGTTATCAGAAAGCAGTGGACGTTCTATGACAAAATGGGTTAACGCTCCAATAAATGAACAAAATTTATTAAGTCTGCACTCCAGAAGGCACTCATCACTCAACTTTCAATAGAGACTTTACCCTAAATATAATATAATAGATAGACTGCTAATATTAGCATCCAGCCGGATTCACTTAATAGACGTAAAGTTAAATCCAGACATCTAAAGCTCCACCCTACTATTTCATTAACGAGCAAAAACTTTCAGGATCACACATCTACATTTAATTAAACCTGTTTGTATCTACATTTACTACTTTCTTTGAAATTTGTAATAATTTTTACTTATGCATTTTTTAAAGTATGTGCTTAAGTGGGATTGGTCTAAAAGTCAGATAGTTGCAAGAACGCAACCGTCAAAATTCTATTGATCTTGTGCCCGTCTAAGGAACTAATTTTTTATTACCAATTTACTTTGAACAAACCCTCAGTAAACTAATTAGTTGTGACAAGGAAAGATTATTTAATTTAGTTCATAAAAATTATAATTCAAAAAGGGTCGTATTTAACAGTCTACCAAATTTACCCAATATTTTCATACAAAAAAATACTTTCATTTCCCAAAAATACTAAATGCTCACCAAAATTAAGAAAATACATAATCTTAAAGCGACAACCAAATATTGACATAATGTTGGCCTCTTATATATTTTGTTCGCCAAAATAACTTTTGTTGACCAAAAATACTAAATGTTCACCAAATTTTATTCCGCATTTAATTCAAACATAATACCCAGATATTTAATTTTCGACAGTGTCTTATATTATTTAGCAGTTAAAAATACTATTTGTTGATCAAAAATACACAAGCAATAAAATGTTGTGCAAATGGTAAATAATTTTATACAAAATTATAGATGTAGATGTGCTAGGGCAAGGAAAATAAGAGTAAAAATAGAAGTGGTTTGCACAAAAAAAAATATTGATTTCCGTAATATATAAATGCTTTGCTGTAATTGGCTTGCATTATGTAAAACGTAAAACTTCTTTTAGTGGTAATTTCTAATCGTGCTTTAAAAAAAAATACAGGGCCCTGCACTGACCTTGTACAAAACTTTTTTCGCGTGCCTCTTGTCTGGAAGCGCAAGTGGCAAGGAGAGATGCGCGAGCATATTTCATTTTTGGAGTAATAGAATAATTATTTGACGCACAAATAGTTTTTTTGAGAAACACTAAATATAAATGGATAGCGCTAATATTTATCATGTACAGCACGGACGCGTAACTTGAGCGTTCTGAATTTGGTGAACATTTAGTAAAATTAATAGACATATAGATTTTAAAATGTAAGCAATGGTAAAACAATACGCAGCATAGTTATTTTAGTGGTGATGTTCTCATTTTCTGATGTAAAATTATTTGGGTTTCATTTAGATTTTTTGATGCTCATTAAATTTTCTGGTGGATAGTGCAAGGGATGTATGGTTTAATTTGGTGTACATTATATTTGTTCCCATTCAAAAATTCCAAATCCTTGCGTAGATCTTAACTTTTAAACTCAATACAAACTAATAATTAATAATTTATATTGTTTCAGAAGTTGCTCAAAATTGTTATTTTTTCTTCAAACCAACGTAATTACCTAATTATACATTTTCTTCTCACTTGAGATAATATCATATTTTGAGTAATCGGGATCACGTGACATTTTTAGTCCTACTTCCCGTTCCGTCTAGTTTTATTAATTACGTAAATTACTCCGGTATAATATCATAAAACAGTTGCTCTACGTAAACAGTTTCATGTATAGCTCATAATAATATACGATAAATCGTGGACGAACATTTTTAGTAAAAACATTATCTAATTGATTTCAGAATTATTTTTTTTAATAATAAAAAGTTTGACGTAATTTGACTGGGAGAGTCACCACGTAATCCGGAGCGCTCCAAATACATGAAACTTTTTCCCTGCTTTGCCTTGTATTTTTAAACAGTAAATTTAATTCAACTGCTGTTATTCTAACATATCCCCGCTTTGGCCTTTATGATATTTTGAGTCTAATAAAATTTCAGAATAACTCACTGATTAATGTGGTATCTACCAATGGAAGCATCTTAGATGTCTGGCAAATTGGTTTCTTCTTTTCTTTTCGCCTTTCCAACCAAAAATAGTCTTTATGCCACTTAATGAATCTTAATTAATGTAAATTGTACATAACTCGCTGAAAATTGGCACACACTCGACTCAGTCGAGTAATTTTTGTAGACTAGACCTTTGGGCTCCTAAACAATCCCACTTTCGTGCATATGTTTTAACGGTCACTTTCCATCATGACTGTAACACATATCATAACCTATAGAATCGTCCATTTGCTTTCTTTTAGAATGTTAAATTATTTTAGTTTGCGTCTAGTCTATGATTTATAAATTTTCCTTTACATATAATAAAAGATTCTATAAATGTAAATACGGTTCGTTAATAGTTTCTATCTATAATAATAAAAACCTAATGGTAATGTGAAAGAGACCGTACAAAAAGAAATCTTGACGTTTGTGCGAAATCCACCAATTTGGGTCTTTTTAAAAAAAAAAAGTTTTGATGTGTATGAGACGCATCAGTCTTGAGTAATGGACGCCAACATGTTCGTCATTTTGACGAAAATATTGGTACTGTTGCCACGCTCCTCCCAAAACGTCGCATTTTTTAAAGTAATTCATGCAAGAGAGATATACCATTTCTTGATAATATTTCATATGGACCCCATCTCGAGTAACCTACCGTGTCAAATGCAGAGCGAAAAACTCTAGAAAAAAGTCTGCCTCTTTTAAAGGACGAGAGACAAGACCGTTATTGTTGACGCCATCGTACAGGGAGGATTCAAGATAACAAACACGAAACTTAATACCGACAATAACAGCATCTGACATGAGCCGCAAAACCTGAAAAAGCTCGAAAGAAAGATAACTCGTTACGGGAAGAGGTTACCAAGGATATTAATAGTTCCGCACCAGACAAAGTGGGGAAAGGCGCTTAGAGAAACGGAAAAATGATTAAAATGTCGAGTTTTAGAATTTTGTAAATAAATGATCCTTGAAGCAGCAACCACCTAATCCATGTTGGAGGTTTGCTAATCTTGTTCATCACGACGTTATTGGGTAAACAAGAAAAATGTGTACTGAATCTTGACTCGGGTTTAACAACAGGTTACGTGACAATATTTAAGCCAAATAATAAACGTTGACTTAATCACGGACAATTTCGGGAAATAATTGAAAATTTTAAAGATTTTCAAAAAACACTTTTGCTTCACATTTATTATAAATGAGGTTCTGCCGAAATTTTAAACCCGGGAAGCAACTCAAAAGACTCCATTCTACAGCGGGCAAATTAAATAAGATTTTGTTTGTAAATTCTAATGGAGATTTTAAAGCTCTGAGGGCGATTTTTGAACATTATAACTTGCCTAACTAAATCAACCGATTCCCGGCGGAGATTACGAACGAAATTTCTTATTTCACGAGAGTTTTCCGCGATTTGGCTTCCAACATATTGCCAAACTAAAAAGGACGAGAGTTGTCCTTTTTTGGCAATATTATCAAGTATCCCGAGTTATTGTGCGCTTATAAAGTGTCGCGTTTTTGGAGCTGCAATATTAAGCTGTTTATCACAGACCCGTCCGCTTTTATTCCCTTCTCTGGCGTTCCGAATTCACTTAATAGAACGGACTACCTAAATTTAATCAATGGTAGCATCCAGAAGTCGGCATTCCGGGCAGGCGTCCGGAACAAACGGCCGCTTTTTCATGAAATCCTCAATACTCGGAGTGTCGAGTGAAAAGTTGAAAGCTCTAAAGTTAGCATTGAGGTGGCGAGCTGCGACGGCGCTTCGGGACAAAGAAACTCTAATCCTAATTGGAAATTGCAATCTTACGGAGGTGCGAGGCATTAAGCACCTTTTATCCTTGAGTGTGTGTTTTCCAGCACGTTTGTGCTTAAGTAACACCCCCAGATTTGGCTAATAATTCATAAGCCACCCCACAGGCGCGAAAGCCTATTGTGCTGATAAAGGCGAAATCATTTTCGCTCTATTCGAGTAGGTAAGCCGTTTATTTACGGGAAGTTTGAGGAAAAAAAAAGTCGAAACAAAAGCACTTACAACTGGGAATACTCTTTACCCCGAATGTTGCCGGTGCTGCAGGCTAAGTCAAGTTGAGCAATTCCTTGCGTTACTTGAAAAGTTAAAACCAACTTTTTGAGGTCTCGCGAGTTTAGAATTGCAACTGAACGTCATAAACTGTTGTTGACATAACGCGGAAACGGTGCCGTCACATCGGTATTGAAACTGTTATTTATAAAAAAAAATTGTGTTAATTTAAAAGTTAAATTCGTTCTTCCTTAATGATAATTAAATTTTTGTTAAGAAAAAGATCAAAATTTTCCAAAGGGAGCAAGGGTTTTATGTATTTTACTTTTAATTTACGTAATTTCCCGTCGAACAAAACTTTGAACGTGCCGCTACGCGGCTCGGTTTGGCTCACAGCTGATCGACGGATTTCGTGCCAGGGGATGTTCCATACGGCTTTCAGTATACAGGGTGGGGCAAAAGTGCGTCCGACTTTGAAAGCTCGAGTTCTATGATCGGTAGAAATTTGATTTTAAAACGCAAATAAACTAGAGAAAGAAGTCTATAACTGGAAATTATTTTTGAACATACAGGGTGAGCCAAAACAATTATACAGGGGCAAGTGACATTTTTTTAAATAGAACGTGGTGTGTAAAAAAAGATTTTTCAGAGCTTTTTCCTAGACTCTTCTCAATCCAATATTATTGCTGACTATTTCCAAACCACTTGGATGTAGCGATTTTCTTTTGTTCAAATAATGGCATCTGCAGATGCATGTTAAAAAAATCAATACAGTCACAATTATGAATTCTGAGAAAAAATTATGTAAAGACAAGTTAGGAAACATCTGTGAAATGTTTTTGATCCGTTTTAACTTTTGAAAAATTATACAGGGTGGCTAAATTTAATTTTTTAATTTAAAACTTTTTGAATTTAATTTTCTCCATTTTTTCAAATAGAACACCCTGTATATTTTTTAACGATATGATGTAGAAACTAAAAACGAACATTTTTTGTATGCACACTGCTATGGCTATTTGTAACCATTTTCGAAATATCGTCAAATAATTACAAAATTCAAGAATAATCCTAAAAAATTAGATCGTTTTCCAAAAAAAACAACAAAAAAACTTCAAATGTTTCAAAATTGACACAAAAATGACAACTGATGACAGATAACTGCGATAAATGTGTATTTCTTGTCGGATAATATAAAATGCAAAAAATGATCAAGATACAAACATAAAGTAAACTTACTAAAAAAACTTATGCTGTTTTTATAAACAGAAAATTTGGAGCACTTATTACAATTTTATCTGTCGAGTAATTTGAAAAACAATCTAATTTTTTAAGATTATTCTTGAATTTTGTAATTATTGCGCTATAAATCGAAAATGGTTACAAATAGCCATAGGGGTGTCCATACAAAAAATGTTTGTTTTTAGTTTTTACATCATATCGTTAAAAAATATAAAGATAATGGTTTGTTTGAAAAAGTGGAGAAAATTAAATTCAAAAAGTTCTAAATTGAAAAATGTAATTTAGCCACCCTGTATATTTTTTCAAAAGTAAAAACGATTCAAAGACATTCCACAGCTGTTTTCTAACTAGTGCTTACATAATCTTGTACAAAACTTTTTTCGCGTGCCTTTTTTCTGGAAGCACAAGCGGCAAGGAGAGATGCGCGAGCGTATTTCATTTTTGGAGTAATAGAATAATTATTTGACGCACAAATAGTTTTTTTGAGAAACACTAAATATAAATGGATAGCGCGAATATTTATTATGTACAGCACGAACGCGTAACTTGAGCGTTCTAAATTTGGTGAACATTTAGTAAAATTGATAGACATATAGAATTTAAAATGTAAGCAGTGGTAAAACAATACGCACCATAGTTATTTTAGTGGTGATGTTCTCATTTTCTGATGTATAATAATTTGGGTTTCATTTAGATTTTTTGATGCTCATTAAATTTTCTGGTGGACAGTGCAAGGGATGTATGGTTTAATTTGGTGTACATTATATTTGTTCTCTATATCTACTCAGATCCAAAACAACAGCAGAAAAGATATAAGAGTAATATAAGGGAACGCTTATAAATAAAGGCACCTATCTATCGCATATAGGTTGAGTTATATTTCCCGCCCTTCTACTACATGATCTCAATTGGTAGTACCTCCATTTCCCACTCGAGCAGCACGTATTTAAAGCTAGAATAAAGTTTCGACCTGTCGGTAATGCAGGTCGTCCCGCTATCAGCCCTGCACATAAAACGTCATTCTTTGTTTCGTGCTCGAGCAGTGTGTTTCAGGGTTTCGTTTAAAAGGAAAAGTTAAGCCATGGGGCGAAACCGAAGCCCTCACAGCATAGCAAGAAAACTGCGAAAGCTGGAGAGGCAGTTGGATCAGCATATAAGAAGAGAGGATCGGTCAGGTTCCAGGTCTCGACACGATCTCCAACATCACACGCACGCCACATCGCCGCCATTATGCAATCGAAGACGGTCTACGTCTAGGACTGATTCTAGACGCTCTAGATCACCGTCAACCCAATTTCGTCGCATACGGCGTATCAGCTCTTCCCCAGAAAGCCCTAGGAGTTTGAGCAGTGAGCCTCAAGGTGATTTTGGCTAACCTAGACCAGCGTGTACTATGGTTGCATGATTGTTAAATCTTGCGTCGGCCCGAGAAATTGCCCTAGCTAGGCGCAATCTCGCTATTGGAAAGGTAATTCTGGCTAACCTAAACCAGCGGTTCTATGGTTGCAAGATTGTAAATTTTGTTTCTTGGCCCGAGAAGTTGCCCTAGCTAGGTGCAATCTCGTTATTGGCTGTGGCCAAAGGTTGGGAAAAACTTATGAATTTGAAAGGGTCGCGTAGATCAGCTGACTTCTTAAGTGCAACCATGGTTGCATAATCGTAAAGGGGCCAGCGCTCATTAAATAAGACCACAGGCGTTATTAACGCTAATTTAATTTTTTGCTTCAGACCATAGCGAGTCAGGGGCGAAGGGCCCTGTTCAGGACCTTGATCGTGAACTGCTTTCCCTGTTGGGAGAACCAGAGAAATTTCCAGATGTGGGTCCGGAAATTCACATGTCCGTTTTGGATATTTGGAAGAAAATCCTTCACTCCGCTTTTGAACAAAGCCAGGAAGTAATTTTAAAACATACAGCTGCTGGAAAACTCAGCTGGTTAATGGCGCCAGACTTAAACCCGGAAATAAAAGCCATTTTACCGGATTCATCTAAACAACGTGATGCCAGACTAGCCGAGGTGCAGCAGGCTGTTGGTGCTAGCTTAATGGCATTGGGGGGTGTCATTACCCAATTATTGAAGGCGGATAAGGAGCACACGGGAATAATCGGAACCTTGAGCGATGCCGCCAGATTGCTCTGTGGCGTACACCACACGCAGTCAACCGCACGCCGCTCACTTATCGGAGCCTCATTGAGATTTGAAAAACCTCTGCAAGAAGCAATGGCTGACGCCCCCATTGACTCTCTGCTGTATGGGGCAGATTTGAACGAGAGAGTGGCAAAATTTCGGACGTTGCAAAAGGCATCTGCGGATCTCAAGCCTAAGGTGACAACTGTAAAGAAAATGTCTACAGCCGCACCGAAACAACCTTCAGGAAGTCGTTTAAACTCGAAGAGTCTGCCCCGACCGACGTCACAGCGATACACGCGTCCGGGCAGGCAACAAAAGTCTCGGAACCCAAGAAATCAGACAACGTACAACCAAACAAGAAGCGGACCCCGTACGACTTACACGTACGAGAACAGGAGTCAGAAGAAGCCTTATTAGTAAGTCACCATGCAGGACGACTAAAACTCTTTCTCGCACAGTGGAGAAGTATTACAAACGATCCAATAATTTTAGAGTGGATTTCCGGATATCGGATCCCGTTTGCACGAACTCCCATGCAAAATTCCTTACCTAGAGAGCAAACTCGGTCTCTTAAAGAATCTAAAGAAATTTTTATTTGCATAAATAAGTTTATACAGCTGGGAGCCGTTAACAAATGTACATCAACCAAAAACCAATTTGTTTCACCAATTTTCTTAGTTAAGAAACCGGATGGCTCTAACCGCATGATTTTAAATTTAAAAGGTCTTAACTTGTTTATCGATGCCCCTCATTTTAAGATGGAGAATTTTAAACATGTGACAAAAATTGTCTCTCCAGGTTGCTATATGGCTTCGGTAGACCTCAAAGACGCTTATCTTTGGTGCCCATATGTAAGCGATACCGAAAATATCTACGTTTTCGGTTTAATTCCATGCTTTACGAGTTTAATGCTTTACCGTTTGGGTTGTCTACTGCCCCATTTGTTTTTACAAAGATTATGAAACCTGTAGTTGCTCATCTTCGAGGTTTGAGCTGGCTGTCCGTGGTATATCTGGACGATTTCTTGCTATTAGGTAGTTCAGCTGAAGAATGTCGCAGAAATGTGAGTTTCACTGTGAAATTCTTGAGACGTCTCGGCTTCGTAGTTAACAATGAAAAAAGTTGTTTTACGCCCTCTCGGTCCTGTAAATTTTTAGGGTTTATAGTAGATAGCGAGAAAATGAGAATAAAACTCCCCCAGGAAAAGAGGTATAACCTAACCAACCTTGCGCAGAGGATGCTGAACAAGTCTTCCTGTAAAATTCAGCAGTTTGCGGAAATATTGGGCTCACTTGTAGCCGCGTGTCCAGCTATAGAGTATGGTTGGGCTTATACCAAACCTTTGGAAAGGGAAAAGTACTTGGCTCTTAAGACATCTAAAGGTTGTTATGGATCTAAAATGACCTTAAGTCCGATAATAAAGCCATATCTTGAATGGTGGGTGCACAACTTAAAGTCCAATTCGTTGCGAATCAAAGAGTCCAAATTTGCAATGGAGATTTTTTCTGACGCGTCCAACAAGGGTTGGGGTGTTTTTTGTAAAAACGAAAGCTCACAGGGAATGTGGTCCTCAGACGAATGCCGTCTTCACATAAACATATTGGAACTTCTTGCTGCATTCTTTGGCTTGAAATGCTTTGCTAAGGATGTGTTTAATTGCCAAATACTTCTCCGTATAGACAATACCACCGCAATCGCCTATATTAACAGAATGGGTGGGGTACAATTTCCGCGGCTAGCGGATCTTGCTAGAGAAATCTGGCGTTGGTGCGAGGAACGGCAAATTTGGATCTTCGCTTCATACATAGCGTCTAAAAACAATGTTGAGGCCGATTTTGCTTCTAGATCCCTAAAACCAGAAACCGAGTATGAATTGTGTAATGAAGCTTTCGGGAAAATTATCCGAGCGTTTGGAGTACCAGAAATTGACTTGTTTGCGTCACGACTAAATAAAAAATGCGCAAACTACTGTTCTTGGTTGAAGGATCCGGGTTGCTGTGCAGTAGATGCATTTACACTACCCTGGCAAAATTTGTTTTTCTATGCTTTTCCTCCCTTCTCTATTATCCTAAAGGTTTTAGAGAAGGTGCGACAAGATAAAGCAAAAGGAATTTTAGTCGTGCCCTTTTGGCCAACCCAGCCGTGGTATCCGGTTTTCCTTCAGTTGACTAAGAAGAGAATAATTCTCAAACCAGAAACTTATCTTCTACTTTCCGTTGACAGGCAACCACATCCACTATGGAAAAACCTTTCCTTGGAGGTCGGATTACTATAACCAAGGCATTCGAACAACAGGGAATACCAGGCGAAGGCATAGAAATTTCTCTCAGATCACTTTCCAGTTCGTCATTCAAGCAATACGAAAGCTATTTCAAACAGTGGTGGAAGTTCTGCCAGCTCAAGCGACTTGACCCCTACGAATGCTCCGTCCGGAACGTAATCAAAGGTTTATCGCACTTCTTCAACCAAGGAATGTCATATAGCGCTCTAAATTCGTTCCGTTCTGCACTGTCCTTAATAATGGGCTCGGAAATTGGTTCCAACGCTCTCATCAAAAGGTTTCTTAAGGGAGTTTTTAGGTCACGTCCTACGAAACCAAGGTATAATTACACTTGGAATCCAGCGTTAGTCTTACGCTACATTAACTCGTTAGGAGACAATAATCAGTTACCGATTGAGGTGTTGGGAAAGAAGGTGTTAATTTTGCTGGCACTTACATCTGCTCATAGAGTCCAGACATTTGCTTCTATTAATACTGACCATGTTATACAAAATACGGAAGAATTACAAATTCTTATACCAGATCTCATAAAAACTTCCAATCCCAGAAGGTTTCAACCGTTGCTACGGCTTCCTTTCTTTAGGGCAAATACCAATTTGTGTGTGGCGATCGCCCTCATTCAGTATATACACAAGACTGCAAGTTTAAGACTGAATACCTTCTTGTTTATATCTTATAGAAAACCTCATGCTAAAGTCGCAACCCAGACTTTAAGTCGCTGGATTAAAGAAATGTTGGCAAATAGTGGGATTGACACTAATGTTTTTAAGGCTCATTCGACTCGCCATGCGAGTACTTCTGCCGCTAGTCGGGCGGGGGTTAATCTTGACGAGATACGGAAGACTGCGGGATGGACGGAAAACTCGTCAGTCTTTGCTCGATTTTATAATCGTGAGCTTAAAAATCAAATTAATTTTGCAGAAAGTGTTCTGCAATTAGATATGTAAGCTTTCTTATTATCTGTTATTTGTTGTTTAGTGTAAGAAATAGAATTTGCTGGTTTACTTTGTATTTACCAATGTAATCTTAGCCTCGTTACAATAAATGTCCAGTTGGATATCTACATAACTTGAAATACTGAGGTCCTTTAAACATCTACCAATTGAGATCATGTAGTAGAAGGGCGGGAAATATAATTGATGATTAAACGAACTTACCTTAAGTGAAGTTCAATCATAATTATATGACCGCCCTTCTACTACATGATCGATCCCACCCTAATATGTATGGTTTTTTACCCAGCCCAATAAGGATGTAGATATCCCAGTGCTTTGAAGGGAATGACGTTTTATGTGCAGGGCTGATAGCGGGACGACCTGCATTACCGACAGGTCGAAACTTTATTCTAGCTTTAAATACGTGCTGCTCGAGTGGGAAATGGAGGTACTACCAATTGAGATCATGTAGTAGAAGGGCGGTCATATAATTATGATTGAACTTCACTTAAGGTAAGTTCGTTTAATCATCAATTAAACCATCTTCATTATCTTTACAAAATGAAGATCCTGATAATTTTAAATTCACTTTATAGTATTTTTCTAGTGTCACTTTCGTTGAAGGAAACTATTTTTGCAAACCTTCAAAACCAATATTTGATATACAGGTGTTCTATTTGAAAAAATGAAGAAAATTAAATTCAAAAAGTTCTAAATTGAAAAATTAAATTTAGCCACCCTGTATAATTTTTCAAAAGTTAAAACGATTCAAAAACATTCCACAGATGTTTCCTAACTAGGCTTTACATAATTTTTTTTTAGAACTCATAATTGTGACTGTAGTGATTTTTTTAACATGCATCTGCAGATGCCATTATTTGAACAAAAAAAATCGCTACATCCAAGTGGTTTGGAAATAGTCAGCAATAATATTGGATTGAAAAGAGTCTAGAAAAAGGCTCCGAAAAATATTCTTTTGTAGACCATATTCTATTTAAAAAAATGTCACTTGCCCCTGTATAATTGTCTTGGCTCACCCTATATGTTCAAAAATAATTTCCTGTTATAGACTATTTTCTCTAGTTTATTTGTGTTTTTAAATCAAGTTTCTACCTATCATAGAACTCGAGCTATCAAAGTCGGACGCACTATTGCCCCACCCTGTATAATTTTGAATGGAAATTGAATTTTCCTTAAGAAAAATAACGTGATTATTATTATCGCAAATGGAATAAAAATATAATAGAATTAAAATGACACATTGATTGTACGGTACCCTCACTTAGTTTATCGTTAGTTTGTTTTCTTTAGGTTAGTTTACTATAAGAAGAAATAGTTTTGTTGCATGCTCGCGATCTCGTTTCAATTCCCCCCAGGGTGGGACCCACGTGACGTGGTGAAGGTTGGTGGTCAGCATCCATCTGGCTTTTCCCTTCCACCGTTAAGTCACAACTTTACTTCTCCTACAACCTTTGCAAGAAACAGTCATAGTCGAGTCGGTCTAAGGTCCCCTAGTTTTGTGCGAAACCACCCCGGTTCCAGAGCACCCCGTCATCCGAAGCCGACTACACCACACAATTCGCCACTATAAGATAGGTTCAAACCCTAGTGGAAATTAATATTTTTTGTCGCTATTTTTCGCTATTTTTAGTTCTTCATAAAAGCAGGTCTACTGACTCTGCGTGGAGACATCGCAGTAGTTACTACGAAATATTGATACGTATTGAGAATAAATAGTAAAACGGCTTGACATATGAATCGTGCTTTCAAAAATTCAATGTAAATACTCTTTTAAAGACACGAGGTTATTGCATTAAGGGACAAAGGGCAAATACGAATTATCCATCTGGAAAGGTCTTTATTCCTATTGAATCATCATCAATCGAATCACTGTCCGTTTATAGTCTATTAAACATTAAAGATGTAAGGCAGCCATTAGTCATGCAGATCCATCCCTCGTACATCTGATGTGAATAAATTGCTCTTGGGATCATAATGTCGTGACAAACAGATAGTCGAAGGAAAAACGGGATGCATTCCCGGTTTTCCCGTGCGGAAGGAAGGAAACGTGGCTACTTAGAAATAGTCCCTAATACATTGGCATTCAAATTTGGCAACTCGCTCCGCATTCAGATTAGGTTAGCATAAAAAAGTAAAAAAGTAGAACGTCTCATTCATAATTCCGACATGTGTGGTCTTCGGCCAGGGAATAGGCCGTAATATCATCTCTGCGACGTCCTGCGGGTTATCGGGAGTCCTGTTCAACCGACCGGAACTTCGTCCTTAGTCGAGCTTATCGAGTCCTGGCAATGCGAAGGGTTTCTGAATGTGGCCAGAAAGAAACCGTTACGTTTCACATGTTTATATTCATGTCAAGTCACATTATAAAGGACGGCACAATAAAAATAAATTGTTTTCGTCTCCGTTATTTGCCGGGGTTGTCTGCAATGAAATATTTACTGATCGAACGAGCAACAATCAATAGGGTTTCTGTCGAAAATTGTTGCCCGGCAGAGAACTCCACCAGGTCCAACATTGAAGCGAGAAGCAGGAGTTTAAATTCATTATCCCGCCGACGTAATATTAGCCACGAAAGCTGGCTTTCGGAAATTTGGATTAAGGACTAGACGCAATTTATTTCGCAATTTTCCATTTGCATGTCCGCACCAAGCACGGAGGTCCTCATCAATATTAAATTAATCCGTTACAACACCAAGCACGAGGGTAACTAAATCAAAGCGGTTTTGGAAGAGGAAGTCAGACCATGTTTTGGAAGCCGTAACAACCACAATGTACATTACATTGCAAACATGTCCCTCGAGAGGGGGCGCCCTCCAGCTATGAACTTGGCTACTCCCCGACCGAATCTCCCAAGCTTGTTTTTATTGTTGTGTTCGTTTATTTATGGTTCGTTATTTTTTAAATTCGATACGGTAAAAAGGGCGAACGGAAACCAATTTAATTTAGAAAACATCCAACTGTTACGGCCCACTAAATGTTTTCTATTCGATTTTTAAATAAACATGGCGCGCAGAAAAAGACACAAAAGACTGTTTTCATAAAGTAAATTGAATTTGGTACGTGAGACCCTACAATGTTGGGGAAAATCACTTAATAGTTTACTTTTTGCCCGGCGTGTATTCGTAAACTCGTTCGATCGGGAATCGAGGATTGCTCCAGCTACCGCATCGAGTAATTTCTGGAAGCGGGACCTCTTCCTGGAGTTTCGCTCCTCGCATCAGTTGATTATCGACGCAGAAAATACCATTAGTTTCGCTAAAGATAAATATGGTAAAAGCTGACGTAACGCGAAGATTTTTCGTAAAACTGCATGTTGTCTGACCCATGATGGAATTTTCTTCAGCAGCATGTGAAGCGTGTACCGCGTCCATATTAACGTTCTTATTGCCTAAAAGTCAAGAAATGACGATAAAGAAGATTTTGGAGAAATGTAACAAATTGTGTGGACAGCAAAAGATTAAAAATGTATGCGAGATAGGTTTTGAAGAAAAATTGTCAACCCAAAAATATGATAACTATGAACTTGAAGTGGGAAAGCAAAAAGTCCAAAAAAAAATTTCAAAAAATTCTAAAAGTAGAAAACTACTTCAAATATTTATTAACAAAAACAGGACCAAACTTTATGGCACGAGGCGAGCTCGTGGAAGCCAAAGAGGACCAAGTGAAAGACGTAGTGAAAGGAACAAAATTGAAGAAGTCTCCAGGCCCGAGAGGAATACAGCCCGAGTTACTTAGATATGGCCCACCAAAACTCTTGGAAAGCTCTTTGTAAGATGTTTGAATGGAGAAAGCATTACCGAGGAATGGGGACAGTTTTACATCTCTCCTATACATGAGAAAGGCCCAAGAACAAATCCGAGAAACTACAGAAGAATTGCGGTAATACCAACTATAGGTAGAATATACTCCAGAGTTTGAAACAACAAAAGGATTGCAATAAGGCTGTTGCTTATCTTCTACTCTTTTTAAAGTCTATTTGGATAGAGCTTGGTGACCTGGGTAAAAAAATGCAAAAACATGGGGATAAGAGTGGGGGATGATACACTGTTAACACTCTTCTTCGCAGACGATCAGATCGTTATGGCTGAGGATGAAGACGATCTCAGTTACATGATTAGAAAACTCAAAGCAGAATCCGAAGGGGCCGGGCTCCAAATAAATTTATCTAAGGGCAAACACCTAATAGTGGGCAACAACCAAGTAAACGACCTCATTTTAGATACAGCCAAATTAGAAGGGGTTGAGCAAAGTAAATATCTCGGTATACTCTTCAATAGGAAAGGAAACAGCAAAGACGAAATACAGGCAAGAAGGCAAGAAGAGTCACCAGAACACTGAATTCTCTTCTATAGAATAAGAACATTAAGAAAGCCACAGAAAAATACGTATACAAAAGTCTAGTTCAAAGTGTTACTCACTATGAATGGGAAGTGTGGGGCGTTACTAAAGCACAAAGAGTAAACTAATAACAACGAAAATGGACTTCCTGAGAAGAAGCTGCCGACGATCGAAGTTGGAAAGGGTCAGAGATGAAAATAGAAAGCCACACACACGAAAAATTTGAAAAAAGACAGTTAACTTGGTTTGGACATGTTAAGAGGATGAGTAAAGAGAGATGGCCCAGAAAGGTACTGAAATGGATGCCGCCGGAACGTAGCCGAAGAGGATGGCCGCGAAGAAGTTGGAGGGATGACGTAAATGAAGTAATGACTGCGAGAAAGTCTAAGTTGCTCTGAAAGTCTTTTACTCTTCATTTACTATTGCCTACACAAAGATTTTTATCATTTTTGGAATTAAGAAAGCGCACGCAGAAGAGAAAAGCTAATCCATTTACACAAGAGTCCTTAAAGATACAGGAAATTCTATACCAATCAATATAATGCCAGACAGATTGTAGACGAAAAGAGTACCAAGCCTCATTGTAATAAATAAGAGAAAGGTTATCAACAAAGACTCAAAGACAGCTTTACATAATTTATTATAATTTATATCATAACTAGCAACGGCACCCCCTATGAAGGGTAGTTTTACCGATAATTATTTTATTAAAAAATAATAATGGAAATTAACTTCATAAGACAACTTCTGTGGTATAACTTAAGTTGATACATCAAGACGCGCGTCAGCTATACTGCTGCCTAGCTTGAATATCCCGACCCCTCAGAACAAAAGTTATTCGCTTGAAAATCTCAAACGTTTCGAACGCAAGCTTGCCACGACAGTTCCACACTGACGGAATATCAAAAAAGTGTCGTCAATATTTATTTATAACAACTAAAAAGTGTAAAATGTAAATGGGAACAAATACCGGGTGGATCATCACTTGTGGTCAAATTTTTTCCGCCCAAACAATAAAAGATTTGAATTTGAGCTTCCGAGGATATGATCAAACCATTAAGACCTACTTTTCAAAAAAATTTGATTTTTTTTTGGCCCACCCCGTACGCTTCTACACAGTGATTCATTCAAAATTGTAAAAAAGTTGCCAATAAAGCTGCAACTTTTTTTATCCCGTTGTACGCAGAAAATTTTTCAGATTACGGCGGTCTCTTCAGAATTTCGAAATTTTGATTTCTGGGGCCGTAGTATTTCGTGAAAATGCAACAGCCAAGTTGATTCATGGAAGACCTCCCTTGCCTCAGATAATTTTCAACAAAATACTACAGCCCCAGAAATCAAAATTTCGAAATTCTGAAGAGACCGCCGTAATCTGAAAAATTTTCTGCGTACAACGGTACAAAAAAAGTTGCAGCTTTATTGTCAACTTTTTTACAATTTTGAATAAATCACCGTGTAGACGAGCACGGGGAGGGCCAAAAAACTTCAAAATTTTTTGAAAAGTAGGTCTTAATAGTTCGATCATATTCTCGGAAGCTCAAATTCAAATCTTTTATCGTTTGGGCGGGAAAAATTGGACCACAACTGATGGTCCACCCGGTATAATGTACACCAAATTGAACTATGCATCCCTTGCACTGTCCACCAGAAAATTGAATGAGCATCAAAAAATCTAAATAAAACCCAAATTATTATACATCAGAAAATGAGAACATCACCACTAAAATAACTATGCTGCGTATTGTTTTACTATTGCTTACATTTTAAATTCTATATGTCTATCAATTTTACTAAATGTTCACCAAATTTAGAACGCTCAAGTTACGCGTTCGTGCTGTACATAATAAATATTCGCGCTATCCATTTATATTTAGTGTTTCTCAAAAAAACTATTTGTGCGTCAAATAATTATTCTATTACTCCAAAAATAAAATATGCTCGCGCATCTCTCCTTGCCGCTTGCGCTTCCAGACAAGAGGCACGCGAAAAAAGTTTTGTACAAGGTCAGTTCAAGGCCCTGTAATTTTTTTTAAAGCACGATTAAAAATTACCACTAAAAGAAGTTTTACGTTTTACATAATGCAAGCCAATTACAGCAAAGCATTTATATGTTACGGAAATCAATATCTTTTTTTGTGCAAACCACTTCTATTTTTACTCTTATTTTCCTTGCCCTAGCACATCTACATCTATAATTTTGCATAAAATTATTTACCATTTGCACAACATTTTATTGCTTGTGTATTTTTGATCAACAAATACTATTTTTAGCTGCTAAATAATATAAAACACTGTCAAAAATTAAATATCTGGGTATTATGTTAGAATTAAATGCGGAATAAAATTTGGTGAACATTTAGTATTTATGGTCAACAAAAGTTATTTTGGCGAACAAAATATATAAGAGGCCAGCATTATGTCAATATTTGATTGTCGCTTTAAGGTGATGTATTTTCTTAATTTTGGTGAGCATTTAGTATTTTTGGGAAATGGAAGTATTTTTTTGTATGAAAATAATGGGTAAATTTGATAGACTGTTAAATACGACCCAATGTAAATTCACCTTTTCTATACCTAGTATGATTAATGTTTTTCTAAATAATAATAATAATTCTTAATTAATGTAGAAGTGAACTATTTTTTCTTACTGACATTAATGCAATGGCTACTTAAATTTATTATTAATAAGTTTTTTTCTCATGGATCGAAGAAAAAGAAACGAAAAAAGCCTAAAGTTAGGATTTTTAAAATCCTGACTCTTCAACTCGAACAAACAACAAACACATTATTTAATTACGTTAAGGAAAATAAACCGAAAATGTCGAATTTATTGAGCCTGTATATACATTAGCTTCAGAACGCAAAATTGAGATTATAATGAATTTTCGAGCCATTTACGCTACCAATCCGGCAAGTGTTGAAGTAAAATATTTACACTGCGAGAAATCTTTATTGCTCCCTTTTTCTTCGAGAATGTTTGTTCGCTCCAACTTTGCCCCCGAAACAAACAAAACCGTATAAAGTCTTAATGGCATTTGTTGCAACTTCGGAAAATCGCTCTAATTCTTGTCGTGATCGTTTGCACACTGCCCTTATATCGCGTCCTGTAAATTCCTGCAATGTTACAATCTGCCGTACATAAAGTTTGCAACCCAAATTGTTCATTATTCATCTCTTTTTATTACTCCTCCGCGCTACTACATAAATGTTTTTACATATTAAAATTTCTACAAATAATTCTTAACTTTTAAATATTTCTATGAACAACACTTGTTACAGTTTCTAGTAAAATTATTGGATCCTTTATTATTGTTTAGTTTGAAGTAAACTTGATTTCTAATCTTAAATTTATTGACTAAACTCATTTGGGTAGAATGAAATTTGTGGCAAGAACGTGAGTTGCAATTTATGTGAAAATTACGCAAATGGCGAAGGCGCCGGGTGAAATACACGAGAACCTATGCTTTAATTCGATCAAAATAAAAGTACAAATAAATTCTGAAAATTGTTTCCTCTACTAGCCAACTCTGTATCGATCAAATAAAATTCGTCGCAAGTGAGTTTGCAATTTTAGAAAAACAGAAAACAACTGCTGCGTTGGTCCAACAAAATAAATAATTGTCGAAGTGCCTGACGAAGACAAAACTCAAATAAGCAACTTTTGCAGTTTCAACGCGTGAAAGTGGCGCAAATGAGTTTTATTTTTGTTCCGTGAAGTTGTAGCATTACTGTAGATAACTAGTTGGGACACGTCTAAGTTTAAACGACAAACTTTTTAAACGAGAGACAAAAACGAATTGCCCAAGATAACTTGAGCCTTTAACAAAGCTACCTGTAAACGAACGAAAGCAATTTCCACTTATTAAAAATACGAACGCGTCTCGATTACAATTTGAAATTTTTTAATTACTTAATACTCAGTTGAAATTCCTCGCGGCACATCATCTAGATTTTCTTTTACACATTGCACAATGAACAAAATTGTGGGGTTTGAACGATGGAAACAGTCCGCATTAGATTGGAATAAACTGTCGCAGTGTTCAATTGTGGCAAATTTAGTTGGTTTGCAGTCGATGTCAGTGCCACTGACAGAGTTGAACTCTCTTATCGCCTGTTGAGCTCGAATTTAATTCCGGAACCATGTGGATACGGCTCGTCAGGAAGAAAACTAGCTTGACGTTTCGAAGGGGACGTTTAATTTCACCCCAAATTAGCTACATACTGCACCAGAATTCCTGGCATCCCAACCTCGGCAACGGGGAACAATTGAACACACTCCCTATACTTAACTTTGGCCCTAAAACATAGATCCCTTTCTGTAGCTCCCATTGACATGCAGAATCTGCCAAAAATCATTTTTTCGTCTTCATAGCCCGATTCTGCTTCTATATCTTTATTACAGCAAGATTCCTCCGTTCATAGACGGTAACAAACGTAATACAAAATTTAAGTAACATCTGAGCCTCAATCAACCCTCAATCAAGAAGCGCAACTGACGAAAAATCACGACAGGTCCTTAATTAGTCAGAATTATTATTATTATCTAATCCAAGAAAGCAAGGAAGGGAAGAAACCCAATACAAAATTACCTATCGCTTTAGTTTTGTTAAAAAAATTTGATTAATATATTTGTTACAAAGTTTGAAAGTTATAAATAAATAATAAAGTTTCTCCACTGTGGGCACCGAATAGTTTCGAAAAGCTCACACAAAACACGCCATGCCAACCTGAGCTGGAGAACGTCACGCATGTACAAGTAGACTTTGAGTGGAATCCAGCTGGATCAATAGATAATTCCAAACAAAAGCACGAAGACAAATTACAAGTTTGTGGTCCTGATGCGGGACTTATATGACCTGTAGGTGGTCTTTATCTGCACTTGTACAATTAGAGAACAGCGCCTAATTTGCTTTGTTGTTAATGGAACAAAACCGTTCTCGACAGAAATCACTTTGTGCTTGTACGTAATGGTACTTACAGAGTCGAATGGTGCTTTAAAATCGTTACAAACGCCAGTTGAGGTCACCCTAAAGAGCTCTCTAATGCAGCTGTGCATCGAGTACCTACGTTCCAGCCCTATCTACCGCTTCTGAGGTCCTAACTTCTATCAGACTTTACAAAAAAAAAAGTTTGTTTCAACGTCATCTTGTAACAACAAACGAGTCTCAACTTCTACTGGAAATTTCGTTACAATCTAAACTATGAAGTAAAGTAACTAGATAATGTTCTCTCACTAATTGTCGACTAGTTAAAAGTTCTCCAAGACCAACTGAAAGGCAGGCAAGGAAAATGGCACATTAACTTACTTTATTTAGCAAATTGAGAAACACGTAAATCGTTTTACAGCTTTGGGAAAACAAATTTCCTCTCATATCGAACATTATCTACCTGGCAGCTTTAGAGAGCTGAACAAGACGTGAGCTTTAAATAGTTATAAATTTATTATGATTCTTGCCAGTAGTTTGCACAGTTTGGCATTTGGCAAAATTCAATAATATCCTTTCTTGCCACCGGCTCTAACTTGCCAAGAACAACGTTGCCAACTCGAGAAAATAACGAAAATCTTGTTTTCATGAATCAGGGTTGTTATAAGGGTCGGCTTGAACTACATCGACTATTACTTTGTTTATCTTGCAAAAACGACGATAACAACCATAAAATTCTTTCGATGGCTGAATGAACATTGAACTTTGGACTACATCCAGAAATCGCATTTCCAATCCAATACGCTGCCGACTTCAACCACAAATGCCATTGATTTTGTGTTTTCTAGGTCTAAACGCTCAACGCTCCCGTTTCATCCCGGTGCTTGTTTATGTGTCAGTTGCACAAAGAAGGCGCAGTTTAGATTAAATTCCGTAAAAATACTGGACAGCACACAGCACCACTCTCTAAACGGCACAGAACAAATTTCATAAGCGAGACACATCAAAGATTTTCGGGGGCGCACGAAAAAAACAGTTTAAAGCGAAAATAATGTCAAAGAATCGAGAAATTAAATTCAATAATCGAAGCTATTCGCTGTTGTGCTGGCATTTTAATTTCTACCATTTTCGTCCATCTTGCATGAGCACCATGAGAAAATTCAGTGTAAAAGTACTTAATTCTCCCCGATCTTGAGTCACAAATAACTTCGTTCCAAGTAATAAACTATGTAGCTCCTTGTGATGACAAAGATTTGCCTAATTGGAGACTGAAATAGTTGGATAGAAACAACAATAAAAATAAAAATAATCTAAGGGGTTGAATGTGCTAACCTCTACTATACAATGTACCTCCCCATGGCACCTCTATCAATATGTTAATGCGAAAAAAGTTAACAAATGGTTATAAATAAATGCGTTGGTTATGCAACTTTAAATACACACGCGTATGTTGTGAAACAAATATTCTTGGGTCATATTTAACAGTCTACCAAATTTACCCAATATTTTCATACAAAAAAATACTTTCATTTCCCAAAAATACTAAATGCTCACCAAAATTAAGAAAATACATAATCTTAAAGCGACAACCAAATATTGACATAATGCTGGCCTCTTATATATTTTGTTCTCCAAAATAACTTTTGTTGACCATAAATACTAAATGTTCACCAAATTTTATTCCGCATTTAATTCTAACATAATACCCAGATATTTAATTTTCAACAGTGTCTTATATTATTTAGTAGTTAAAAATACTATTTGTTGATCAAAAATACACAAGCAATAAAATGTTGTGCAAATGGTAAATAATTTTATGCCAAAATTATAGATGCAGATGTGCTAGGGCAAGGAAAATATGAGTAAAAATAGAAGTGGTTTGCAAAAAAAAGGTATAGATTTCTGTAATATATAAATGCTTTGCTGTAATTGGGTTGCATTATGTAAAACGTAAAACTTCGTTTAGTGGTAATTTCTAATCGTGCTTTAAAAAAAAATTACAGGGCCCTGAACTGACCTTGTACAAAAAATTTTTCGTGTGCCTCTTGTCTGGATGCGCAAGCGGCAAGGAGAGATGCGCGAGCATATTTCATTTTTGGAGTAATAGAATAATTATTTGGCGCACAAATAGTTTTTTTGAGAAACACTAAATATAAATGGATAGCGCGAATATTAATTATGTACAGCACGGACGCGTAACTTGAGCGTTCTAAATTTGGTGAACATTTACTAAAATTGATGGACATATAGAATTTAAAATATAAGCAATGGTAAAACAATAAGCAGCATAGTTATTGTAGTGGTGATGTTCTCATTTTCTGATATATAATAATTTGGGTTTCATTTAGATTTTTTGATGCTCATTAAATTTTCTGGTGGACAGTGCAAGAGATGTAGGTATGGTTTAATTTGGTGTACATTATATTTGTTCCCAATATTTTTTAGATTTTAATTCAGATATTTTTTCGTATTACTGATTCAATCAGATAGAAGAGTTGACAGTCAGTAATTGTAACAACAAAATATAAATATAAATAAAAAATTGTATTCCAAATGTCAAGCCACCAAGAACAAGGTGGGAAACCAAATCCTCTTCAAGGATACAAATGCCTTCATCACATCTTCATTTATAGTAATAAATACATTAGCAATTGTAATTATGTAACTACAAATCAATCAAGGGTTATCAGAAATTAATAATTTACAAAAGCTTTGTGTGTAGAAGTATTTTAAAATTTGAAAACTATTTGAGCCTAAAGCGTATCCAGTATAATGCAGGATTTTGAAGACACACAAAAGAGGCACTTATTTGGTTTTAAGCATACGACCCTAGAGTTGTTCTACAGGGAAATCGCTTGTTAGTAAGTGCACTTCCACGTATAAAACTTGAATTGACCTTCTCAAACCGTTCACGACGAAGATATTCCCCGGACTACGTTCAATTCAAAGTTGGGTCGATTCGAAACATCATCGCCGTAAATTAAGCAATTAACACAATCTTTCGTTATTTAGCAACTCGAACAAAGTCCGAACGAACGCCGTTGTATCTGCAAGGTAAAAGCTGTTACAACATCTAAATTCCCTTCAGAAATTCGTTGCCCTTTCGATATGGCAGAGTTTAACTTCATTTCGAAAAGCTTGCCTAAAGAGGTTCAATTTTCTTAATACACATCCACAAAGTTTTGTCAGCCAGAAGCATACCTCTCATGGGACGAAACTTCTTCAAGATTACCCCTCTAATTGCCAACTTTTCCACGTCGCACCATCAAACCGATTTGCAGAAAAAGCCTCCAATAGTTACAAACGTGGCTTGTATTGAAACTTCTTTGGGTGAATCCGTAAAATCTACCTACTCAGGGTCTTGCATCGATTCAGGAATTAAAGTCACAAGTAGTTACCTGGAACAAAAAAAAAAAAAATTAGTTATGTACAGGTCGCACAGGTAACGTTAGCGTTCTAGTAAAAAAAAGTCGACAAATACTAGAGAAAAGAGACTAAAGTTTTGTTGCTTTCAGCTCCGGTAGACACCACTATTGCAATAACGCTAATGTAAATTAAGCAGCGCAGTTGTTATTACTGCATCCAAATATAATATTCTGAATACAACAAACGACTGGAATTGAACCTCGTCGTGGCAAACAGACATCAAAGAGATGTTACGATTAAAATTGGGGCAATTAATACAAAACAAAATGCGGGCATTGTTGCTAATATTGTCGTTGCTTTGCAACAATTTTGGTAATCTTCAGAACAATAACTTGAAGTTCAAAGCTCTCCTTTAGGGATTACATTCAAAGGAAAGCTGATAATTGCCATTTGGATTACAAAGAGCCAGGACCCAGGAAAAGTCAATGCGAGAGGTCTAACATTTAACGCATTCAATTGCATAATTCAAAGGCAATAACAAAATTAAATGGAAGATAAATATACTCGCAATAAAGGATAATTATAAAAGAATTATAAAAGAGTCTTCAACAAGAAAGGTTTCTCAAAACACATAAGTCGAGTTTCTTAACAGCTCCAGCCAGACGATTTTAAGGAAATTAATTGCTGTGAGTTCTCTAAAAAAGTTGGAACGAGTCTTTTTGATTACGCTTAGGTTTTTAAAAGTAAGTTTTTGCACTTCCTCTCTAAGGAGTATGATCAAGGTTTGGTCCGGTTTCATATTTGTATTTAAACTGTGTTGTTATCCTTTAATTCTTCCACGTAAAAAGTTATGCAAAACCTGGTTAATTAAAATTAAAAACAGTTAGAACAACCCTTGTAAAACAAGAATGTAATCAAACATACTTGTCCTGTACTCTATAGTCATTCAATTAATTTAATCTCTTATTCTAATTAGATTCCATAATTCTTCCTTCATTCAGCCTCTTCCGTTCTGTAATTGGCAAGAGAAGAGTCGTCCGCTAAAATTTATACAGCCACCCTGCATCGACACGTATTTGCCTTCATCCCTTATTCGTCATTTTCGCCTTCTATCTAGAGGTTCCCCACACGTCCTCTTGTTTACCGCGTTTTTTCCGCCCTTAAATTATTTCTGGATTATTCCCGGCCAAAGGATTACAATGGTAGAAGCTTCCCCTGTCAAAAATTTTTCAATAAACACGGAATTTTTTGCAATGACGAAAAACGAGCTTACGAAATGGAGTTTCGGCGAGAGATCGACAGAACACAAATGGATTATCTAAAGCTGCATTGGCGGGGTCGGGATTGGCGCTGAAAGAGGTGGTTAACGTTAAATGGCAAGTTACCGAGACGCTGTCGGCTCAGTGAGCGTGTAACCTAATCAGCAAGTCAGCAGCAGCACATGACTTGTAACAGGGCCAAACTAATTCGATTATTGGAGGAGTTTGTCCTGGTATTTGGTACAATCGCCATGTCATATTAAGGACATTACGTACCTAGTCGTCCGACTGGCAACTAATTCGATCTAATGAAGCGGACTACGTACAGGGTGGACGTTGCAGAAAATAACTGAAGGCACATCGAAATAGTTAAAGGAGCAAACTACTAATTAAGTTAGAAGCAAATAGTCATAATCCTCTAAACCCTTTTGCCTCATTCGGATCAATAAAAATTATTTTCACAATTTAAGAGTTTAAAAATTTTTCTTCAATAGATTACCGTCCTTAATTCAGATTACTTTCAAATAAATTCGCCCACTACTAGCTTCCTACACAATATTGATTTCCCGATACTACTGCTAATATCCCAAGTAGTGGGGATGAGGAAAGGACGAAGACAACCTATGGAGCTTTTGTAAACAACCAGACTGTATATTTAGTTAATTGGCTTAACAGACTGAGCCGAGATTTTGTGTGCATCAAGTCTCGAAGACATTTCTAATCGTACAATATATAGAGTTGATGAGGATAAGGTAGGTAATGAGTAAACTTGCCTTAAGTCATCACACTCTAGTTTTTGATTTTGAATTTAGAGTTAATGCAACGTGATGAAGTGGTAACCACATTACGTCATGAAAAAATATCAAGCTCCGTCTTTCGTGTAGAAGACCTGTAAAGGCTCGTCGTACCTACACAGTATCACATTTAGTGGTTTGACGTGAAGATGTAGCGCGTGTCAATGATCCTTTGGTAAAGTGCATTCCTATAAAGTCCATTATATTGATTGAGTTGAATCGGCTCGAAATAAAGACGAGTAAATCTAGCAATGTCATGCTAAATTGTGGAAGTCAACATTATTTTAAAGTAAAAGCATAAAAACACCAAAAGGTTCTTAATTTTTTTTTTAATGGTGATAAAAAAAACGCAAATCTAAAATTTAATCTTAATCTAATTGGGAAGACTTCAAATTACTCTTGTGAGAAGCTTACTTGAAGAATTACCAATTCTAATAACTATTTATCCCTAGAGAAAAGGTACGTAACCATAAAATAAGCTTACAACAGAAATTTTTTTTAAAGTTTAAATTTAAGTCTTCTTCAGATGCTTCCATCAGATAACCTGCCAGTTTAGTTTTCAATCTTATAAAGGTCCGAAATTGCATGGTAGATAAGAATTTACTCCTCAATTAACTCAAACATTTATCAAACAGTTCTAACTTATTATAGGAGACATTTTGCAACCAATTATGCCAAACAAAGTTATTAGGACAACTTTTGGTGGTGAGGAATTCCAGACCGACCAAAGTGCTTTTCACGTGTACACTTGGTTTTGATAATTATTAGTATGTAACCAGACCTTGCACTCAACGTTTATCTAAAGTTTGGTTACCTATTTTAAAGTAAAACAAAAAATGTCCCCAACATTACAATTTCAAAAGTTAAATGTGTTTTAGCAGATCTTCTGTTATTAATTCCTTATAACTATTGATCTATAGCATTTACAGTTAATGATAAATTGTACAGTTTTTTTCGTTATTCGACATGCACTCTTTTTTTCTGACAATGTTATACCTACGTATGATTGTCAAGTACAGCTACCGGAAAAATCTAGGGGACGATTTTTCATGCCAATACTAGATTTTTTTTGTCAATGTAAACGGACTTTTAGGGTCTGGCGAACAGACTCAACAGACCGCACATTGTCTCGCAATTATATAGACGCCATAAAACCTCTTTGAAGTCAAAGTTTACAAGCAGTCGGTTTACATTGGAAAAAAATATCGTCCCTTAGATTCTTCCAGTAGCTGTACTATGTAAGAACACGCTTTGGAAATTAAAATAAAATTTATCACAAGACACCAGTCGCGATAAGAAGAAGAAACATAAAGAAATAGTTACTACTTGAAGACAAATAGCTGAATTGAAGCTACTCAACAGTCCCCAATTTAATGACAAGTATCTAGTAGAAGACACCTTAATTCTTAGGTTTAACACCTTCAAATCCAGTTATATTAGTTATATTAGTTATTTTATGTGCCAATAATAACGCTGCAAGCCTTAAGTTTTTTAAGGTATTGAATTAAAACTTGATGTTAACTTTTAATCAATTCTTGTAAAACTATCTTGAATAAGTTTGATGCAAAGGTTTGGAATATGTAATTGTGTGTCGGAAACGCGTCCATCTCACAAAATATCACTTGATCTCAATTCCATCTACCGCGCTTCACTTCTGCTGCATCTTTTGCATATGTCCGCTGTCAACTGCATAAGCACCTCGCCCTATGGAGCAAGCAAAGTTGGCCAACTTGTAATTTTCCTACATCTATTGCGATAAATAAATTCTTTTTCGTGGACTCTGACATAAATTACATGTCTCAGCTTCTTAGACAATGTTCTCGTCATTCATCAACAATTAATTATTAATTGCCTTACTATAAACAGCATTTTTCGAATAAATTCCTTTCAGACATTCAACGTTATTAAAGTCGCCACAACCATTCTGTAATTCTGTAATCTGTAATTCTGGGCTTCAAAAAAAAATAAAAAAATTATAAATGAACTAAGCATCAATTACCCCAGATTTCTCAAGAACCTCTTCAGCACCGTCATTGAAAACTTTAGACCAAATAAAATACCTTAAAGAAAAAAGTCTCTCCAATTGACTACTGTGTATGGTTTACTTGTGACAAGTCAAATCTTTGAAGATGAGTTACAGTTTATAAAAGAGTATCCTTCTGTTGGATCTAATCGAATCAATAATATTGATGTACCCCAGAATTACTAACAATTAGTAGGTTTTTTAACAATGTGAGAAAGACCACAGATTAAACTCTTTTGATGGTTTTTTATGAATGTGACAGGTTCAATAAAAAGCTTCTAAATAGTGCTCTTCACAGAAAAAGCTTTATGTTCATAGCTCATAAGCTCTTTTCTTAATCTTCACAAGAGCTGTTGGAACCCAATACCGTGTCGCGTTATTGCATTGTTTATCTGTCGTGTTTATCGAAATTTCTACGCAACATCCGATGTCTCCTGCTTAAGAAAGCAGTTCAAACTCAATCAAGTGTTGTTGTAATTGTTTGTCTGGTATAAAAAAAGACTTCCAAAGAATTTAAAAAAGTCTCGCTTCAAAATGTCAAAAATTGTAAAAAAATTTTTTTAAAACATATCCTCATTTCATGATGACGTCAACCGCTGGCTTAATACTTTTCTCGATTTCAGATATTTCTCTGAATTTTTGCTTTGATTTAAGCCACAGTTTAGCGAAAAGCATTAAAAAAAAATATTGTCGTATATTAACTATTTGCTAGTATTGCTTCAGCTCATGAAAACAAGGAACAAGGCGGAGTATTTCTGAGGAGGTCGCGAAAAACTTTAGATTCTTAAACAGCTCCATTGAACATGTTTTAATGAAATACATTCGTTAAGAATGTTGAAATAATTTAAAATAAAGAAAATGATTTAAGCTTACAAATTAAAATTTATTTTTAGTTATTTTTAACATTAACAAGGGTTTTTCAAAATAACATAAATTTTAACGGCTGCATTGCAGCGATTTCAACATTAGAACTGGGTGAAAGCCATAAAAAACTTGAGGCCTCGAAAACTTAGGTTATATTGGCATAAAATAAATTTACGGAATAACAAAAACATAAAAGTATAATAGGGATATAGGGTTTGACAAATCCATCAACCTCGTCGTATGTTTTCTATCCCCAACTATTGATGAACAAAAACTTATTAATTAAGCAATAAACATTTAATCAACGAACAAAGTTACAGCAATCATTGACGGAAGAAAGTAATAAATGATCATGCCAAATAAGTTTCCTGAATTTCTATCAAATCAGGCATTAATATTAACTAGTTTTGCATTTCACTCGAGAGACATTATTTGAGTTGCGTCGAGCAAAGAACATATCCAGCGTGGAAGTGCAGAAACTTCGGAGATTGCCAAAGGGAGATCGTCTCTACCTTCTTATCCTCGTCTCGTCCTATCAAGTTATCGATTTTGCAATGTCCTTTTATAGATATTTCGTAATCTCATACATTGAACTGTAGTTCGGTTGAGGAAACTCCCTAATCGAAATTAGGGATGAAGCAAAACATGTTTAATTGAAAATTACACCAAAAACCTGGAGGGTGTGAAGTTCGGTAATACAGTGGCGAAGTGAATAATAATCTGAATAGTAGACGTCTGAATGCGGTAAACCAAATACTGAAGAGGAATGGATGTCTGGCAATTTGTCACGTGCACGTTAGAGATTACAGCTATTCCAAAATTTGCATTTTTCACACGAGTAACATCGCCACATTTCAGACTTGCAAATATTTTATGGGACTTAATTAAATTTTAGCGATTATCGGTCCAAAAACCTTCTGCCTTCGTTTTGGAAAAACCACATCCAAACCGCATGAATGGAATTTGCAACCAGCGCACAAAACGATTGTTTTACTAGTCTATCCACGGCTTGTCATCGAAATATTCCGGGATCTTCGGTCCTATAACGTCAACGTCATAAAGCAGGAGGTGCACAATAGGTCTAATTACGCTTTCCGAAGTAGACTTCTCCTGATCCTCTCGAGTACAAGAGATAATAACGGGTGGTGAATACCAAGCGTCAAGCGAAATTTCACGTTGGAGAGATAAACTACAAGTGTTTTAACGTTAGATAAGAAAAAGTCGATAACTTCCACTGTCTGAGATTCATTATTAACGAAACAGTGCCGCGTCACTTTCAGAGTTTGCTTTAATTATCCTGAAGCGAGTTTCCTGACCAAAGTGACATTATCCTGCAGGACATCGGAGCGCTCAAACGGGGCCGTGATTAAAATACAGCCAAGCTCTATGATTGATGGCACCCCAGAGTCATATTTAAATGCAGAGGCTGGTGGGCAATACAACATATGGTATTTAAAATATTATAAAAAGATTGGATAAAATATGGCTTAAATGCCATTTTTGCGTTATAAATTACGAGGTTCTGTGTTGTTAAGCCTAAAAAAGTTAGGAATTGAAAATATGCTACGAATGTCACATTATGTGTAGGTTGGTGGATTTTCAGGGGGCAAGTATTTGCTGCTTAAAATTCGTTTCAACTTCAATAAAGTTTTGAAATAAATCAGTAAAATAAAAAGGGTCTACCAAATTTCCCCAATATTTTCATACAAAAAAATACTTTCATTTCCCAAAAATACTAAATGCTCACCAAAATTAAGAAAATACATAATCTTAAAGCGACAACCAAATATTGACATAATGCTGGCCTCTTATATATTTTGTTCGCCAAAATAACTTTTGTTAACCATAAATACTAAATGTTCACCAAATTTTATTCCGCATTTAATTCTAACATAATACCCAGATATTTAATTTTCGACAGTGTCTTATATTATTTAGCAGTTAAAAATACTATTTGTTGATCAAAAATACACAAGCAATAAAATGTTGTGCAAATGGTAAATAATGTTATGCAAAATTATAGATGTAGATGTGCTAGGGCAAGGAAAATAAGAGTAAAAATAGAAGTGGTTTGCACAAAAAAAGATATTGATTTCCGTAATATATAAATGCTTTGCTGTAATTGGCTTGCATTACGTAAAACGTAAAACTTATTTTAGTGGCAATTTCTAATCGTGCTTTTAAAAAAAAAAATTACAGGGCCCTGAACTGACCTTGTACAAAACCTTTTCCGCGTGCCTCTTGTCTGGAAGCGCAAGCGGCAAGGAGAGATGCGCGAGCATATTTCATTTTTGGAGTAATAGAATAATTATTTGACGCACAAATAGTTTTTTTGAGAAACACTAAATATAAATGGATAGCGCGAATATTTATTATGTACGTACGGACGCGTAACTTGAGCGTTCTAAATTTGGTGAACATTTAGTAAAATTGATAAACATATAGAATTTAAAATGTAAGCAATGGTAAAACAATAGGCAGCATAGTTATTTTAGTGGTGATGTTCTCATTTTCTGATGTATAATAATTTGGGTTTTATTTAGAATTTTTGATGCTCATTAAATTTTCTGGTGGACAGTGCAAGAGATGGTTTAATTTGGTGTACATTATATTTGTTCCCAAATAAAAACATATCTTTTGCCCTTAATTTGTCATTGGCTATCCTGGGCAAATCGTATAGACGAGACGTGTCTCGAAGAGCTTGGCGAAATAAATCAGTTAAAGTGAAGTAGTATAGATGTGGGTATTCTAGACCCGCACCGCCTCCCACCTCCACACCTTCTTGTGTGCCTAAACTGGTTTATTTTACTTCTTGTGCTGTATAATATGGCAAGGAGGTATGACCGAGAAAAATCGTTGAATTACTGTCAGTTAAGAACTAACGTGACATAAGCATCGTGACGTAGCTTAAAAAACTTTTGATCGAAGTCTAGCTGGATTAGGGGCAGTTCTGGCAGGTTTTACTTCGACCCGGTGACTTAGTTCTTGGGCGGCGCATTGTCTGGATCATGACCGCGAGTACGCCGACAAGACAATGATCTTTGTTTCCGTTCACAGTTCAATGAGGCAATTTATGAGGTCCATTCATGGAGCAGAGCTCGCGCTGGCGATCCAAAGGGGCCCGTGTTGCCGATGAGTTCGTTGTAATGTCATTACACGTCGTTACATTGCACGTTCTAGCAATACATCATCCAATCTCGTCGCCGTGATCACTATTAAAGTGTCTATATTTAGTACGTAAACCTTATCGTAAAGTTGGGACGAGGTTCATTAGCACAAACCTTTTTCCAATTAATCATCCGATGATTTCTCATTAGCTCGGGCCTGCTGATGACCCCCCGACACTGCGATTTCTTCAGCCCAATCCCACTTCGGACGACCATTTTTAGCAATTAATTATGTTAAAAAACAAAGGGGGAAAATTGTAATTTCATGATATACTCTCTCTCGGTGTATTCCAGTTTTAATTAATACAACAAAAAAATTAATTAAAGTCGGCTTCTTTAATTTTCTGCTTTAAACTTCTCGTCAGAAAAAACTCGATTTTTCCTGACAAAAATAAGGGAGCGACATCGCGATTCCTGGTTTTGAAACTGTGAGAGCGAACATCACTTTTAATGATGAATCGGGACGATCTTGTTATCGTGAATAATTGCGTAGAGGAAAATCCCGATAAATTCGCGGGAACAACATATACGATTATATCAAAAAATTAATCAAATTATAACGAGGTGACAGCCGAAACGGGGTTGGCTGAACACATAAAACTAACAAAGCGAGGTGTCAGAATCAGAAAGGGTGAGAATAATTGAATCGGTCTGATGATATCTGGATAACCTGGTGAGAGATACGTTATTTCTGCAACACGTTGTCGGACTGATTTATTTGCTAGTTGTGTCAATATTGAACAACTAACAGCTAGAAACTACGAACGATGACTGTCTAATTAGGACCCTCTAAATTATAATTGACGCTCCTAAGCCTTCGTCTCCTGTCTCTTATCAATTAATTTGTACAGGCTGTAGAGGTCTTGGCCCATTGAAGCCAAGGAAACTGAACAAACAACGTATTTCCACTAGATTGCGACTGTTAATTTCGTCTCCAGCACAGTTAGTAGAAAAATGGCCAAAATTTTCTGTTACATTTTTAAGCTTTAATTTTCTCAATTTATTTTTTTTTCCACCCAAAAACTAGCTTTTAAGCGCTAGAGAATCATATTTTCAAAATGTTTTTAATCTCAATAGTGTCGTTATTGAGGTTTGTTCTAAATAAAATTAATGAAATAAAAGTAAAAATAATATTGAAGCAAATTATTTGTATCTATCTTTTCTCTTCTTGCTGTAATTTTATATTTTCTTCTTCACACCCAATTTACATAAACAAACTTTTTGCAAAACTTTTTCAGCAGCCACCCTAACAGAGTAATCTCTAAAAGAGTTTGAGGTGGTTCAGCCGCAATCTATGTCCTCCACTTGAGCAGGCGGGTTACTTTAATGTCGTCATTCTGTCATTGGTAATTATAGACAAAAATTGTGTTCTGATATACGTCCAAGGAGATTAATGATGACTAACGATGGTTTGGATTAGTAAAGTATCACTAAATTTGTTATGATCATCTCTACTTTTTTGGGGCTAGGACGTACCCTATTTTGGCAAATTTTATTTTATTTTATTTTTTCTTGTTACTAAACAATCTTATTTAAACTAACAGAATGTAAATGGGATAACAAATTTAAAAATATATCAACTTTCCATATGCATTTTCCTTCTTTCTGGTTGTTTCTATGTTTTTCCGGCAGACTTTTTCATTAATCAAGGGTCTGCAAACCACTTAAAAAAATTTAAGGTAGTGAGTGACTGCCTAGCTTTGTGGCAAGAATAAGGCCAAATCAGGTTGCATACTACATTATCTTAGAACTTTTGTTTCTAGTTCTTGCTCTTCGTTATTCACATTGATGGTACAACGATGGTACTGTCGGTTGCAGCTAAGTTGACCGGTGGGGAAGAAATAGAATGCCCGTATGCTCGCTCACAGTGACCTTCGAGTTTGTAGGTGATCCGCATTCTTTCAACCGCTCAACTTACCTGCAAATAATAGTACCACAAACTTTTCGTCAAAATAAAAAGAATTAAATTGAGTTGAGCTTATCTATTGTACTGTCTTTACAACGTCCCTAAGAAGTGAAATTTCGATAATCACAGCTTCCTTCGGTCAAGTTAAGACATCATTATGTGGAATTGAACTGTATCACAAAATGTAAGTAAAAAAAGAAAGAAATGATGATACAAACCTCCCAGTGTTGTAACATAATTTTACGAACGATGTGGTAGAACAATCCTCCGCTTCCAATTTTACTTTATCCGGCTTGTCTTATTCTACATCACTGACTCCTTTAGAGGTTTCCGTTAGAAAGCTTTCAAATAGGATATGGAAACATTTTCCGTTCAGATTTACACAAGCAAAGATGATCTCTAAACGTTTTTCAAATTATAAATTATTTTCCATAATTACCATTATGCCCAATTAAGCTCATAAGATTAATTTCGTGATTCAACAAAATTTTCGATGATAACTCTAAAATTTATGTCAAATGTGAATGTGTGGTCTAAAATTTAGGGCATTCATACTTGAACACTGGAGTTGTACTAGTCTTCGTTATTCGTGACACTTATTTAGCAAGACTTGCTTGAAACAGCTTCCATAAAATCAAATCACTTCTTATTTTCTCCGACACACCATGCATCTATATATAACGTAAAACCGGAGATCTTTTGTGAAGATCTGCAGACAAATTTAATGTATTTCGTTCCGATGAATTTCTCTAGTGTATGGAAAAACATGATGCGACAGGAACACGTTGCGTGTAGCAATTCGACTCGCTTCGAAAGCAGTTTCAGCACGCCATAACCCTCAAAAACCGCATTCTGCCTTCAATTACCAAGTAAAAGTGTCACTGGAAGTTAATTATTACTACAACTTAACGTAAAATTAATAAATCGGAGAGAACATTGATAGTACTAGGGTTCCCTAATTATTGTAGTCTCAATTCAAAAAGACCGTAACCACATAACTGTACTTGAGCTAAAACGAAAGTTAATGTATTTCCGGTTTCCGCTGCTACAATAATAATGGCATGTATGCACATAATACATATGCATAATTTAGATAGTTTCTATCGCTTTCGATTTTAGTTATATTCAAACTTCTAGTGAAGTTTCAACGTTGACCCGATGACGGTGACCATTATTTGATTATGTTATTAAGTATCAATAATGAGAAGAGAGGTTGCTGTGGAGCAACGTAGAGTCAAACTTTATTCTTTGATTAGATTTTGAGTATAAAAAAACAGCAACTACTATTACGACACCCAAAACAATGCTGTAATAGCTTTTTAAGTTTCGTGATAGCGCTAGTGCAATTAGCTTGTTTCAGGTTGGTAGTTGTAATTTCTCAAGATTAATTTCGAACCTGACATTTAAATTTTCTATTTAAAATTAATTCAAAATAGAAAAAATAGTATAACGAGCTCGTTCATAAAGCAATTACGACACTCGTCCATTACAAAACTCGCCGTTGTGCGCCTCGCTTGTAAACTTGGAGTCGTGCCATAAAATGTGCCTTATGTCCTACTATAGCCTAACATGCAGTTATAATGTTTCCAGAAACATGCTAACTAAAAGGTGGAATAGTGTTGTAGATCCACATCTGCATTTGTTATTCTACAATCTTATTAGGAGTACGTGGTCCTATATAAGCATGCATGCGTAATGTCTCCAGACTCCAAATTGCATGATAATCCGTCAATTTAATAGTACAACCGTAGTTCGAAGCTGTATTAGTTATGTTCGTTGCACTTACTCACTAACTACTTAGTTAAAGCGATATACTATAACTTCATTTGTTATATAGTCTATCAATGTATTGCCTACAACAAAACAATCGATAAATACCTCTTCAGATTACTTGAAACAAGAAGCTTAAAAATGATAAATAGGTATCAGTAAGTTTTGTAAAACTTTCTCGCCGTGCCTTCGCTTGAAAGTATAATTTATTCAAAGTTTCAATAACTCGCAAACAAGAGCTGAGCAATTTGAAATATTCCAATTAAAACTGGATGAATAATTTTTCGATGAAGCACCTTATCAAGAACAGAGGATATTCTTGGGTTCTCTAAGGAATAATAATTTAGGGATACAAGAATTAATCTTTCACGACCAAACTATATCAATTGAACAACAAAAATATATTACGCTTATGTTAATAACTGCAAACCAAATTAATTAATAATTAATTAAAATAGAGCAGACAGAAATTTGACTCAAATGTTTATTAAAGTTTATATATAAGGTGTCACAAAGAGCCGCCGGCGCCTAAAATATCAGTAAAAGGAGATGAGAGCTTCTGGCACAGATCCTGCTCCTGCCATTGTATATTGTGTTGCCTACCTACTCAATTTAGCTAAACTTACTATTTTTCATGTTCTAAACAACTTTAAACATGTTCTACACAGCTTCGTTTAAAGTTGTTTAGAAGTTTTTTAAAGTTGTTTAGAACATGTGTTTAGAACATGAAATATAGTAAGTTGTACTAAACTGAATAGGTAGGCAACACAATATACAATGGCAGGAGCAGGATCTGAGCCAGAAGCCCTCATCTCCTTGTACTAATATGTAGTAAACTGGTCTAACCCCACGTAAAAACTTTTCCAGCCCCAAGAAAGACGCCATCTATACTGTCATGTCAAGTATACGAATTAGATTTCTGTCGAGAGCTCTCTATTAACTATCTTAGAGATAAAAAAATACAAAGCTCCTCTGGCATAAAATATACCGTTGGATCAATGGATGGATCTTTGCGTTCACGTCACCAAGTTCTGCACTCAGTTACGAGACGTTGTATTCTCTTGTGGACCCTACAGCATTTCTGAACTGAGAGTTAGCACTCTTTTGGGATTGGTAACGTGAACACAAAGATCCATTGATCTAACTATAATTGCATGCACCATTTACCTAGAAGGACTAGGTACATAAACGCTAATAGAAACTTTGACGCACTGGTCCATGCATCTATGCAACACAACACGATCAATTGAACATTGTTTAGTTGGACGCTGCTCTACCGGCTGCCACGATTGTTCGGAAATAATTGAATAATGTAGGTTTACTGTAAATACTTCGTAATGTCAACAAAGACCAACTTATCGTTCTTCATTTAATTAATCTCTTCACGGAATGTTTGCGCTTGTTGTAAAATTAAACTGAAAATTGAGACAACTCTACGCACAGTAAAGCCATTGATGTATCGACTGCTGCAAAGTATTTAATGGGACTTTTACGACTTTCGACAATGCCATCAAAAGTTAAAAGTAACTGACTGAAAAAAGATCTAAACGAGGTGAATGTGTCAAACGTAACGTAGCTGAATAAAGTATCAAAGTTTAAGGCAAATTGCCATTTTCACTCCTTGTTTTTGAAAACAAGATTTGGCGACAGATTGAAAGGGACAAGGGTAGTGAACAAGAAACATTGGTGCAGAAACTTAGAGAACCAGGTTACAGAACTGGATCTAAAGTTTTACTATTTATTATTTATCTAGATATCATTATGACCATTTTTACTTTATGTACTTCTACTTCTAAATAATTAATTTAAGTTCGATCTTTGTTAGCGCCATAAATAAAAAAGAGATCGAGAAGCGACACGACTTACGCCCTGCGTCTCAAAATGCGTTGGAGACAAACGGTAGTGCAGCCGTCTGTCGTAACTTATTCGATTGCTTTACGACATAAGACTAAACCGATATCATAATGAAAACTAAGGCATTCTACTCGCAATTTCTGCAAATTTCTTTGATTCTTCTAATAACACCATAAATCGGAGCAATGTTTTCAAACCAAGTCGCCAAATTGCGTTAGCTAATTTAAATAACGTTAACACACCCGCAATAAAAATAATTACGTCACCCTTTCCGAAGCGTGCAAGTAAACAACGCGAAATAAGGATCAAGGGACCGTCGACATGCAAAATTTGAATGTAAAATGGTTATATCCTAATTGCAATCAAGTTTCATTTATATTCTGGCCACTTCATACATACATAAAATATTGATATACCTACCAAGCACCCTTAGCACTTGGTCCAACCACTACACTCTCTTATGAGTGTAGATGAAGCACGTCCTACATTATGCAAATCTTGTATAATATATAAAATAGACCTGCCGGAAATAAACGAGTAGGGAGTAAAAAGTGCAGTCAATGGGTGCTTCAGAACTTGTCCACGTGTATTTAGTTGTTAAAGAGGACCCGTTTCTACCCTTCACGATGTTTACTACTTGCAACCTTAATGCTGACTACAACAGTTACCGAGTGAGCGAGTTTTCCAAAAATCAATGCTGAGTCAAAAGTGAAGAACATCAGGAGTTAGTTATAGTCGTAGCCATTCGTTCAAAACTCATATTCAACACTAATTAATTATTCCAAGAGAAATAACGTTGCGCAAAGAAATTAGTTGAAGGGAATTGTAGATCATTGCTCTCAACAATTTGTCATGTGAGTTAGCACAAGTATTTATTTAACACAGTAACTCACGTCGCTCATGGAAGAAGGAACTCTATATTTTTAGTACTTAGTTCCTGCTAGTTGGCGACAGAGTGTATCATGTCATGGTCGGGTTCCTTGATTTTTACGCTCATATTAACACACAAGATGTGTGTATTTAATTTAGCGGAGCCAGCAATCAGCAACCATCATAATTATCTACATGACTTGCCGGGGCGAAATTATTGAAACTCGGGCTGTTATTCACTAATCCTTAGTAAGTGACTAATGTTCTCTAGTTAGCTAGAACGATAGCTGAGCTGCTGTTAAAAATTGCGCAATAACCATCTTAGGAACAGTGCCCTGATAATAAACACCGGTTTGGGCGCAAACAATTACCTAGTTCGTTATGGGATTACAAGATTAACATTAGTAATTAGCATAGTTTAAACTGAACATATGTTGTAAATGTACATTATGCAACACGAGATACGCGGATGTTGGAGTAGGTAAGTACGTAATAATCTCAGCTATAGAGGACCTATCTAAATATTATTACTCCATCATGCTTTTCATCCGAAATCATTACAAGGTTTACAACGAGAACGAAACTAGTAGTAATAAAGGAAGTAATAGGACGCAACGGTGTCGCACCAAATGTGCTGCAGGGGTCAGTGTAAATGCTAGAATAGCACACCGATGACCTTTATACGTTCACCGCTGCCCTTTATAACCCCGAGGCAAATTGGGAACTATAACGGCGGGAAAGGGAAGGATAATCTCATTTTTTCAGATCCAGATTGGATTTCGGTAACCTGAAGCGAAATCTTTCGGGGATTATTAACAGCGCTAATGGCGGGGCCGTAAACCTATTTCGCAAGTACTTACGTAATTTGATGTCGGAAAAAAATTATGATTTTGAGAGCAACGCCATTATCAAATTTAATTTCCACATCCAGCACAAAATTAAATTAGATAAACGGCCAATTTCAAATTGAGTAAAAAGCAATGTCTGTACAAACTGTTGGATTATTGCTGAAAGAGTTATCTAGACAGTAGTAAGAGATGAGGGCTTCTGTCCCAGATCTTGCTCCTGCCATTGTATATTGTGTTGCCTACCTATGTAGGAGTAGATAGGCAACACAATATACGCCTTCATTTTCAGTTGTTTAGAACCTGTGTAAAGTTATTTAAAACATGAAAAATAGTAAGTTGAGCTAAGCTGACTAGGTAGGCAACACAATATACAATAGCAGGAGCAGGATCTGGACCAGAAGCCCTCATCTCCTACTACTCTAGACTTAGACCTAGACACAAGTTTTGTTCAGAATCAATTTAAATCTCAATTTAATTTAATTTCAAATTAAATAACTCTGAAAAATCACCTCGATAACAATGTTTTTTACTCTTACGACAATAAACTCAATAGAAGAAAAAGACACATAAAGCGTTATAGTAGGTATGTCTATAGGTACAACGGCAGTGAGTAAACGATGCCAAAATGCTCAACTTATAATTAATTGGTGGCTTGCACGCAATTTTCCCCAAAGGTCAACAAATTAATTTCGAATTAAAATGTTAAATAGTTCAAATGACGTCAATGGTGGTTGAGTTTTTGAAAACATTAAGCACTTAAATCTTAGTAGATGAATTGTCAAATATACAATTGCATGAAGCACCAACACCTATCTATGGCTTAGCGTTTCTTCTATGACCGACAATCAAGGGTGGTCTATTTATAAGCCAAATCATGGGTCAATGCAACTGCAACTTCTGCGTTGTAAAGGACATATCCACAAGGTGCAAATAATATATTGGCCACTTCAGTGGAGAATCTTCCTCAAAACTCATAGCATTGATCATGAGAAACGTCTGAAAAAAAGATCATCTCAAAAAAGCATACAAAGCTGCTACGTTTAGTTAAGAAGATTCAACAGAAATCAAACATAAAACAGAAGAAAATAATGTGATAAACAAGTAATGGTATATGTATACGCTGAAAACTCTTTTTATAAAATCAAAAAGCTTTACATTTAAACTATTTTCGTACTGGTTACCTAAATTTCAAAAAAAAGTTTCGAGGTCCTAGCTCTTGGCTTGTGGTGATGAAAACATCAAGCGAGCAAGTTTTGCAAAGTATTTGCAGCAAAATATCTGACCATTAAGCTTTATAAGCTCATAAAGTAGAAAAATCACCGATTACGCGTTTTAGAAAACAAAGCATCTATAAGTCATTAGCTGTCGTTGATACTTCTTCTATTTTTCTGTTTTAGTCTAATGTTAAGACTTGGATTTAAGAGACAGGGATGAAGATAGGAGCATCTTTGTCGTTCCCAATGAGCTGTATACGAATGTTAATACATGATTGCGTCGAGTCAAGCTCCAAAACTAAAGCAAATATTCAGATTTTTCTTTGATATACCTATAAATATTTAGACGTGTCCCCTTGCAGTAAAAATTTTATTTTTAATTCTTTTCTAATTTTCGTACTTTGTGAGCGACAATGATGTGAAATGGTTGAAATCAAGGCAATCGATCTCAATTTATGGCTCAATATAGTTATTAATTTCAAGGTTGCCCTCTAAAATATGATTGTAGACATATGTGAAGAGAGCAACCTTGAAACCATCATTAATTAAGCTAATTTATATTGATTTCTGATTAGTTCGGTCAATGAATGCTCAAAAGGGGAGTCTAGAGGGAAATGAAGTCAAAAATTGTACTTTTGGCATTTCTATCGATAGACCCCCTTTATTCACCGGACTAATTATCTTCTTTAAGTAAAGAAAGAAGAGGGGTTCTGGAACACTCTCCCCACCACTAATTTGCTCCTTGTTTATTGCGTTGCCTACCTACTCAGTTTGCTCAACTTACTATTTTTCATGTTCTAAACAACTTTACACCGGTTCTAAACAGCTTCGTTTAAAGTTGTTTAGAAGTAGTTTCAAGTTGTTTAGAACATGAAAAATAGTAAGTTGAGCAAACTGAGTAGGTAGGCAACGCAATATAACAAGGAACAAAATAGTGGTAGTAAGAGTGTTCCAGAACCCCTCTTCTTTCCCTACTTCTTTATGTCACACTTTTTAATTTCTCCTTCCCTCTTTATAACGCTAATACATCATATTGCACTTTTGATGCATCTGTGCTTATTACCAACCACTTCTGTTCCTGTTACTTCAATTTCAAATTACAGAAGACACCACAATCTTATTATTCAGTATCGAACTGCAGAGACAAAGAACTCTCATAATTCTCCAAGTCGTGGTCGAATAAAAGAAACACGCCGCGCCTGGTATAAATAATCATTGACTCTCTTTTTCTGATATGTTTTTGACATATCAGAGGCTATCTATCATCAGAAAATGTCTAAAACAAAGAATTCATTAAATCGCATCAGCAGATAAAACTTGTGATACGACATTTACAGATTTCCTCGTAAGTAATTAACAATAAATCAAATTTAATACCTGCACGATCCACTCGCCCAATGTATGGATAAAGCTCCTACCCTAACATCAAATTGAGAAGCGAGAGGAAACTCCCCAATTATAAAATCGACCCGATTTGATTTATTGCCACCATTTTTTTTCAAAAGCATCCACAGCTGCACATCGTTAAATCAATTATACACTTAACCATCATTTTAATCGTTGAGTTTAACAGTTAAATTAGCTAAAAACAGTTAATAACTTACCGGCTAGATCTTCGACATTAATGAGATGCTATGGATGTTTATCTCGTCCGAGTTCTGCTTGAGAGGTATGTGGCGAAAGCTTTCGCCCCAGAACTCAGGACGCGAAATTAATATAACGTAAAGTATGGGCGATGTTTATAACTGTATCAGCTTGAAATCGTTTGTTACTAAACGCAATATTGCGTCCGCACATGCTCCTGAATGTTTCTCAACTTGTTCATGTCACACCATTATTGGATCTGTCACAGAATCGCCTTTTCGGGCTGCAATAAAACGAATCTATAAACTTCGTTTCCAGTGGATTTACGGGGTGCATTGAACTAGTAATTTAAAATAATTGTACACAGGTCCACAGGTGGTAGTTCTCACTAAAGTTTAATGCGAGCGAGGTTACGTTGCACCAAAAAATATTAAAAACAATTTCATATTGACGCGCAATAGTAAGAACGGGTGACATACTACACTTTATGGAACAAAGCTAAGTTTAAAAAACGAGCCGCGCAGCGGCGAGTTTTGTGATGGGCGAGTCCTTTTTCCACTTTGAACCAATTTTAGATAAAAAATCGCAATTTTTTCGTGGTTGGTCCCATCAAGGTTAGTTAAATGTCAGATCGAAAATAGGTTTATTATAGAAAAATGATTCTTTACGATTCTTCCAGAGTTTATATTAAAGTTATTTGAGGTTTTGTTACAAAATATGTTAACAAAATCTAAAATATGCAAGAAAGTGAGATATATAAACGTGAAATGGCGGCAATGAAAGTTAACAAAAGATTAAACTACCGTTAAGTTTGCTGCATTAATTTAAAACTCAAAGATGTAAAACAACTTACATACTCAAGTTATAAAATCTTGAAATTTGACACTGTTCAATCATAAAGCATCAAACCGACTCTTTTCTAATCATAGCTCCAACAAGAAGAAAGTATATTATGTAAGGACGTCTTAACAGTAACTAGTTAATGCTGTAAAAAATAAAAAGAATTTTGAATCAAAGCATTGATAAGAAGAAATATAGCTGCTCAGAAATAAGAAATAATAATAGGAGAAATACGATTATTGAAAAAAGCTTTGACTTAAAATAAGTTGGCTTGACTCTTACTGCCAGCAGCAATTTCCGTGCTTCCAGTTTGGTATAGTTTACAATTTAATGCACTCAGAGGAATGTGAATTAAAAGACCAAAGTCCAAGACTTCAGCATCTACAATGCGGACCGAACATAGGTTTATGAGGGCGCTGTAACCCTTAATTGTTGCAACTCATTAAAAACAATTAAACATATTTAAAACTTTAAAAAGCTAAATATGTTGATCCACACTTCGAAAAAATCAAAACCCTTCAGTTTTGATGTCTTTTTTTCAATAACAGCAACTTGAGATTTCAAACGTTATAGTCAAGTTCGTAGAATAACCGAAAACCCTTATATTACTTCCGGCCTTAAAGTGTGTAAATAACGAGATTTATTTTTTGTTGTTTAAGAGCTTTCCGAGCTTCACGCAACACTTATCAAACGTCAACTCTAAAAGTGTGCGATTATTATTTGTTCGGTGTGTTAGAAAACAATTTCCTGAAGTCCATCTCTGTTGTTTTTCTTAAGAGGGGAGGGAATGGTGAAAACTTACATAAAACACCACAATTCGACTTCTTCGATACATTCTTTTAGCGTCGCGCACAGATTACGTCGCCGCTTCCGTAAGTTGGCACGGAAAAGCTTCCGGACAAAACGTTTCTTTGCCACGAACATTCGCTAGCGATTATGAAAAGCTCCAAACTTTTGGGAAATTTATGTCAATAGAATTTCAATATATTTTTCATATTATCGCTTGTATAATTACAAGATTTTAAATTACCTACATAATAACGACAAACCAGTTGTCAATTGCTCCTACATAATTATATATGGGTCGTATTTAACAGACCAAATTTACCCAAAATTTTCATTTCCCAAAAATACTAAATGCTCGCCAAAATTAAGAAAATACGTAATCTTAAAGCGACAACCAAATATTGACATAATGCTGGCCTCTTATATATTTTGTTCGCCAAAATAACTTTTGTTGACCATAAATACTAAATGTTCACCAAATTTTAATTCTTTAATTCTAACATAATACTCAGATATTTTATTTTCGACAGTGTCCTATATTATTTAGCAGTTAAAAATACTATTTGTTGATCAAAAATACAGAAGTAATAAAATGTTCTGCAAATGGTAAATAATTTTATGCAAAATTATAGATGTAGATGTGCTAGGGCAAGGAAAATAAGAGTAAAAAAAGAAGTGGTTTGCGCAAAAAAATATATTGATTTTCGTAATATATAAATGCTTTGCTGTAATTTGCTTGCATTATGTAAAACGTAAAACTTCTTTTAGTGGTAATTTCTATTCGTGTTTTAAAAAAAAATTACAGAGCCCTGAACTGACTTTGTACAAAACTTTTTTCGCGTGCCTCTTGTCTGGAAGCGCAAGCGGCAAGGAGAGATGCGGGAGCATATTTCATTTTTGGAGTAATAGAATAATTATTTGACGCACAAATAGTTTTTTTGAGAAACACTAAATATAATTGGATAGCGCGAATATTTATTATGTACAGCACGGACGTGTAACTTGAGCGTTCTAAATTTGGTGAACATTTAGTAAAATTGATAGACATATAGAATTTAAAATGCAAGCAATGGTAAAACAATACGCAGCATAGTTATTTTAGTTGTGATGTTCTCATTTTCTGATGTATAATAATTTGGGTTTAATTTAGATTTTTTGATGCTCATTAAATTTTCTGGTGGACAGGGCAAGGGATGTATGGTTTAATTTGGTGTACATTATATTTGTTCCCATAATATATTAGCTTCTGTGATTTTGTAAGCGTCGTTTTTCCTCTTAATGACATAGAAGATGCCGGAGGATCAGGATTATGGGTCGTTAGGTTTTCTCTGATTGTGCTACAACGTGGTTGGCATTAGCCATTCACTCCTCCTTCCGGGGATGTAAACACTCCATCACACGTGATCAGTCCCTGTCCACCGATACAACTATTCCACAACACAGCATAAAGTTCGGTTGAAACCACCCTAATTTCCACCATAGGATTTCGAATGGAAAAGAACTTAACAAAGGTGACTTGGTGACTGGACGATACGAAAACAAATGTCAAATAGAGCACCCCCGGGAGTCTATCGCCACCTTCTTTTTCTTTTTTACAATTGTTTCAACTTTTCTGGGTACAACGTCACGAATCATCCCCCAGCAGAAGACGCTATATCGATTGAAAGATCTGTTCGCTGGTTCATGACTTTCGAACAATGGAAATTTCTTCAGCGATTTTCCAGCAGTTCATTAAGAATTCTTGCAAAGTTTATATTAAACAGAGCAACGTGTAATAGTGACATTATACAGCGAAACTTATTCAAGCATGCCTCCCCTTGAGCTTTTTCATTATTAAATTAACGTTATTTCTTGAAAACTCGTCCAATCCAAGGAGATAAAATTTTGGGTATAAGCTATAGAAAATTTGACGCATTGAATCGAATCAAAGACACGGCGATATCAGTCATCACAAATGAGCCGTAGGGTAGGTAAGTTGTACCTGAGAGTATGACATTGATTAAGAGTGAATGGGTTCATAACACGCATGTAACAGTACATAAACAACCACCGAAGGCATTTTTAGCTACCTCTTGTTAACTTCTCTTGTTACATGGCAGTTTGCGCCATCACCGGCCTTTGTGATGTTAATAGAGGGGGCAAATTCTGGCAAAGGTACGGGCCGAAAGGGAGCATGTGTCGATGTTGACAACGTTACTAGAATATGATAATGGGTAAGTGGTAGGTACATTGTGTGTAATGAATGTAAAATGTATTTGTCGGACGGTTAGGGTGTTTCCCTCTGTTTGCCGATTACACACACCCTTCAGCCGGGTGCACCTCTGACGTATCCAGCAGCTATACTGTAAAACACACGCTACCTAGACGGCTTCCTGACGTTCAATCGAAGCGCTTCAAAAAACGAGGGGTAAAGGATTGAGGGGTTGCACGATACTTTATGCGCGAGTGGAGAGAAAATAAACGCATTGGTGCATGTCGATATAATCACTCCTATAACGGTACGCTTATGACTAATGCCAAAATATTCAGTTACCCGAGTCTATCAATACGCATACATATCTATTTTCAATGGAGTTAAAAATTTGAAATTTGGCAGAAATAAACTATAATTAATACACTACAAGATGACATTATCGTTTTTTTCTTTTTTAAATGGTGTGAGTGGTCGCTTTCGATCGCGATTTCGTATCAAAATATTCACTACATCTCTTTGATTTTCTTCAAGCTCATGATCACGACTTCCAAGATTGATAACGAGTATGTAATTGAAATATTTTTATATCAACCCGTTTTTGAATTACATAGAATTTTAAATTTCAGAGCTGAAAGGAGTTTTGATTGACAGCTTTGTGGCCGTTTACCTAGTCCATTTGCGGGTAACCACATTAGATTTTATGATGGTCCCTGTACTGCAAAGATCCTTGAGTAGCTACCGCTATTAAGTCATAAATAACCGAACCGTTTAAGCGTCATTGTCATGAAATTTGACTACTTCAATAAAACAGTCGTGTCATAAATTCGTTAAAATTCCGCAAACTTCTTAAAAACACAATTATCGATACTTCAACGACTAATTTCAAATTTTTAACAACAGGTAGGTATACATGGCGGTATTAAGAACATAATAATAGTAAAAAAATATATTAAAAATTTCTGAAAAAGCACAATATCGTCCCGACGGCGCATGGAATTAATTATGAACCAAACAATTGCGCCACATTGTAGCACCTTTATTAAAGTTTATTTCTGCCAAATTTCGAATTTTTAACTCCATTGCAATTAAGCACCGGCGGTTCTCGTTGGAATCCCCTGTATAAATAAATACAAATAAATACTTGTTTAATAAAATTGGCAAAAGCTAAAATCAAAAATGAGGCTCACAATTACTTTATTTTCAAATTTTAAAAAAACGATATAGAAATTTTTGGATTAGTTTTTCAAGTAAAGTTCTCCACGAGTTTTTTGCTCATCATTTTCGAACACTTACTTGTATTATGTGTTGTACATTGAATTTTACTTAAATCAATTGAGACTTAAAAGTTATTTGAAAAGAATATGTTTTCAACAACTTTGCTCCATTTACGTAGATCCTTAAATAAATAAATAAAAAAATAAATTTTATCAATTCGTATAATTGTAACTAACCAGTGATTTATTAGTTGACAATATTAAGATTACCCTGCATAAAGTTGCAAATTTTTTATGTGTCGTATTTAACAGTCTACCAAATTTATCCAATATTTTCATATAAAAAATACTTTAATTTCCAAAAAATACTAAATGCTCACCAAAATTAAGAAAATACATAATCTTAAAGCGACAACCAAATATTGACATAATGCTGGCCTCTTATATATTTTGTTCGCCAAAATAACTTTTGTTGACCATAAATACTAAATGTTCACCAAATTTTATTCCGCATTTAATTCTAACATAATACCCAATTATTTAATTTTCAACAGTGTCATTTATTATTTAGCAGTTAAAAATACTATTTGTTGATCAAAAATGCACAAGCAATAAAATGTTGTGCAAATGAAAAATAATTTTATGCAAAATTGTAGATGTAGATGTGCTAGAGCAAGGAAAATAAGAGTAAAAATAGAAGTGGTTTGCACAAAAAAAGATATTGATTTCCGTAATATATAAATGCTTTGCTGTAATTGGCTTGCATTATGTAAAACGTAAAACTTCTTTTAGTGGTAATTTCTAATCGTGCTTTAAAAAAAAATTACAGGGCCCTGAACTGACCTTGTACAAAACTTTTTTCGCGTGCCTCTTGTCTGGAAGCGCAAGCGGCAAGGAGAGATGCGCGAGCATATTTCATTTTTGGAGTAATAGAATAATTATTTGACGCACAAATAGTTTTTTTAAGAAACACTAAATATAAATGAATAGCGTCAATATTTATCATGTACAGCACGGACGCGTAACTTGAGCGTTCTAAATTTGGTGAACATTTAGTAAAATTGATAGACATATAGAATTTAAAATGTAAGCAATGGTAAAACAATACACAGCATAGTTATTTTAGTAGTGATATTCTCATTTTCTGATGTATAATAATTTGGGTTTTATTTAGATTTTTTGATGCTCATTAAATTTTCTGGTGGACAGTGCAAGGGATGTATGGTTTATTTGGTGTACATTATATTTGTTTCTATTTCTTATCGTATTTCGTACCCAATTGAAAAAGAAATTCTGAAAGCCAACAAAGTCTTCTTTGATTACGCTGCTGTATCAGGACGATTTGCAATAATGAAGGGAAAGAAAGATGGTATTGTCACATTGTGAAAATCCAGAACGTTTTACGAAATGCCGTAATGTGTGTTGAAGCCGGAATTGCACATGATGTGCTGCGGCTCGTTTATTTCGCCATTAAATTACATCTTTCGCGATGTAGAAAAGGGCATTAGATCCTTATTTCTTACGTTTCTTGCAGCTAATTATACAATTATAATGTATATCGTATATCAGTAGGTGCATCACAAAATTAGTCGTTGCATATGGAGCTTAGAACGCTACCGCACAACGATTTCATATAACCTTGTTCTTTGAATAAGAAACTCTCTAGTAACGACAGGAGATCCTAAATAAGAATACCAGAAGGGAACACAATTTGCCAGCTATATTGAGTAATTTCGTTAAACTTTCGGCAGATTGTGTTAAACGAATTTGAACCCAATGTGTCTAAGCAAAGCCAGAGTTTCATTAAGAACCGCAGTGTAGCATGTAAAATCTCGATTGTAACGGTGTCCCGGTATTTCATGAAAAGACGGATTTTGCAATACGGCTGCCATGAAATATTGCTTGCATAACTTATAACCTACATATCTTCATTTTAGTTCAAAATCAAAATTTATCAACACTGTTTATTCTAATTTGAATTAATGAAATGATTTATATTATTTAATTTTCCTTCTGTTAATAAGTAATTATGTAACAAATTTTACGAGTACCTACCTGCATACTTTGTTATACAGGGTCAAAACACCTGATTTCGAAAAGTTCGATTAAAAGATACTTTTAAGAAAAGTTTTTGCAATATTTTTATTCTATTCAGTATAAGCAAGAAACCCACAACCGGGATTTTTTTCATGCCCCCTGCAACCCTCCCCTCACCTCCTAAATTCGTATTTATACCTCCGAAATAGTCCAAACAGCCTTAAAGTTAAAACTTGCAATCTCGGCATTTCTCTCTAGACTCCCTTTTTGCAAAGATTCATTAAATGGTTGTAAATTAGCTCAACAGAACGTTGCTGTCTTCACACACTCAAATGATATTTTAGAGGGCAACCTCGAAATCAATAACTCTATTGAACCATAAATTGAGCTCGATTGTCTTGGTCTTGAACATTATTATCATTTTAAATCATTGCAGCTCAAAAATTGCAAAAAAATAAGAAAATAATTCAGGTTAAAATTTCTACACTGAGGGACACGTCAAAATATTCATATATTAAGCTCAAATTTTGAGTACATTCTTGTGAGGGTTGAATCTAACATTCTAAGTACTGAACGCTAAAATAATGGAAGAAAATAGGTAATTTTTTTTCGAACTTTGAGCTAACTACACATAAACCTTTACCTTTTGAGTTACAGATACTGCCTCGTGAACATTTGAAGCAATTTTCACCCGAAATAAAATTAAAAAGTTAATTCAAAACACCCTTCTACAAAATTTATTTTTTTACACAAATTTATTTTTTAAAACTGCTTCAAATCGTAAAACACCCTTCTACAAAATTTATTTTTTTTAAACTGCTTCAAATCGTAGCATTTTACATGCAATAATTAAACTTTCTGGCAAAACAAGCTGTTTTTATAACATTTAAAAAACTCCTCAAATCCAATTGGAAAAGTTCTTCGAAAATTCTAAAATCTTTACTAAAATCAATCATGCCGAAGCTCGCCGATCTGAAAACTTGTCAACCTGTGAGCTTATCGATAAATGTTTACAAAATTTACTAAGCTTGTGATGTTAGCATCAGATGAAAAAAACTTTTCGCTGTGACATTTCAGAGAGGAAACAACAGACTTTATTTTACCAGAAATTATTTCTCTAATGGATTGGGGAATCAACATTTTCCTCACTTTCTTAAGGAAGAATTATTTTCTGTTGCAAAACTCCGTTTTTCTCAATTACCTCTGACAGAAACTCGATGGTTTAAATAGCAAGAACTTATGAGCGTGTTATTTGTCTTTTCCCTCATACTTCTGCAAATAGACGGTTTAAAACACAATTACGAAATATTTCCAACAAACGACTTCTCAGGCGAAAATTGAAAATGTATTTGGTGTAATCGGACTTTTACAATTTTAGTAGCAAGCAATAAATTTTGTTAAGTTTTAATACAACTCTCTTAGTATTTATCACGTTTTATGGAGGTTCTCAGTCAAATGGAGTTCTCCGTCTACTTACGTCAATAAGTAGTATTAATGTGAATCAGTAAATTAGACGCCATAACTCTTCGAAGTCAAACTTTTGTAAGATAAGTCGGTTTCACAGGAGTAAATTTATCTACTGTCCTTAAAAGGGCCTCATCAAGGCTTGTCTGGGACTGTCACGTAAAACTCCGGAGACTAGGGAGAACAACAAAGTTGTTATCTGCTGGATACTAAGTCATCAGGGGCATGGGGGAAACAAAAAGGTTGACACCCTGGTCAAGAAGGGATCAGAAATGGGTCTGATTGGCCCGGAGCCGGCACTGGGCATTCCTCCGAGTCAGCTAAAGCGCGCTCTCAAGAACTGGGTGTCTGAAAGGCATTTTAGAGAATGAGAGGCGAGCGCACCTCGACAGTCGAGGATCTTTATTTTAGGTCCCGATCAGCAAAGAAGAGCTGAGTTGCTGAGACTCAACAGGGAAGACCTAAGGAAGGCGGTTGGACTGGTCACGAGACCCTGCTCCCTCTACCTCTACATCGTGGGCTCCCTTGAGAACCCTATGCGCAGAAGGTGTGAAGAGGAGGAAGAAACGCCTCTTCATGTTCTGTGTCACTGTCCGGCTCTTGCCTAGACTTTCTCTTCCTAGAGGTGCATGAAATCAGGAGGGCTCCTATGAGCAGGCTACTGGGCTTCATCAGAAGTACAGACATGCTCTAAAGGGGTCTCTAGAAACCTAACACAATGGGTTATTTGGCCTCAGTGTGCGGCTCGGCGACCAGCCGGGTCCCCCATGTTCGAAATAAATAAATAAAAAAATCTATTGTTCCAAAAAATTATGTAGTAATAATTGTACAAAAAGCACAAAATTGATCAAAAGCTCTCGTGAACTGTTTTATAAAGAAATTTGACTGTTAAAGAAATTAAAAAGAAACGACATACAGATAATCTTTAAAACAATAGCTTCTCTGGAGTGTCAAATTTTATTGCATAACTAAGAGTTTATAAAGTTAAAACATTACAGTTTAAAAACCTAATTTTTGTTTTTGCACAATATAATTATTAAAAATGATATGAGCACCATATTGTTGTCAATTTTTTTATATTTTTTTTTGTAACGATAAATCGACGTTTAAACTTATTTGACACGTTGTACATATTTTCATAAACTCTATAATTATTTTCTGTCCAATATTGCAATTCCTTATGTGTAGTTTACAAAATTGCAAAGAATCAACGGACATAGGTAAACCTGGAATAGTATCAGTTTTTAAAGGGTCGTATTTAACAGTCTACCAAATTTACCCAATATTTTCATACAAAAAAATACTTCTTTTTCCCAAAAATACTAAATGCTCACCAAAATTAAGAAAACACATAATCTTAAAGCGACAACCAAATATTGACACAATGCTGGCCTCTTATATATTTTTTTCGCCAAAATAACTTTTGTTGACCATAAATACTGAATATTCACCAAATTTTATTCCGCATTTAATTCTAACATAATACCCAGATATTTAATTTTTGACAGTGTCTTATATTATTTAGCAGTTAAAAATACTATTTGTTGATCAAAAATACACAAGCAATAAAATATTGTGCAAATTGTAAATAATTTTATGCAAAATTATAGATGTAGATGTGCTAGGGCAAGGAAAATAAGAGTAAAAATAGAAGTAGTTTGAACAAAAAAAAAATATTGATTTCCGTAATATATAAATGCTTTGCTGTAATTGGCTTGCATTATGTAAAACGTAAAAATTCTTTTAGTAGTAGCTTCTAATCGTGCTTTTACAAAAAAAAATTACAGGGCCCTGAACTGACCTTGTACAAAACTTTTTTCGCGTGCCTCTTGTCTGGAAGCGCAAGTGGCAAGGAGAGATGCGCAAGCATATTTCATTTTTAGAGTAATAGAATAATTATTTGACGCACAAATAGTTTTTTTGAAAAACACTAAATATAAATGGATAACGCGAATATTTATTATGTAGTACAGCACGGACGCGTAACTTGAGCGTTCTAAATTTGGTGAACATTTAGTAAAATTGATGGACATATAAAATTTAAAATGTAAGCAATGGTAAAACAATACGCAGCATAGTTATTTTAGTGGTGATGTTCTCATTTTCTGATGTATAATAATTTGGGTTTCATTTAGATTTTTCGATGCTCATTAAATTTTCTGCTGGACAGTGCAAGGGATGTATAGTTTAATTTGGTGTACATTATATTTATTCCCGTTTTTAAATGGCTGTCGGCTCCGGGATACCATTTCAATAAGTAAACAATTAACGGAGTAACAGCTAATCTTTGGTCATAGCCAAATTATTTTACTGAAATCTTTACAAATAATGCTTAAACCACAAATGATGAGAGTTCCTTTTGTGTTAATTTTCCCATCAATACGTTACAGTTCAGGTTAACAATCACGTAATTCCAGTCTTTCTGCAAATAATTGCTGCAGCTTTCATTAACTACCAACAGCTAAATATAAAAAGTGACTAAGTGTAATGACATGGCGGCGTCTTATTTCCCGTTAATCTACAAGTGATCGTGTCAGCAATTAATTTGAGCAAGTTGAACATTTTGCTGAACATAGTGGCTGATCGGCCTCCACTTAACCATGCGACCAATGATAAATGATGCAAAATGCATTACTTAATTCCAATCATTTTTTGGTATAAGTTCGTCACATCCTAGTTTTGCAGAAATTAACTAATTGATTCCCGAGGAAAAAGTTCTTAAGTTGCGGTTGTACAGTTTTATAATGCTAGTTCTTCTCATTTTATATGCAAAAATCTCGGTGAATATGCAATTTAGCTACCGAGTCAAGATCCGGATTCAATTTTAAGAAGCTGCCTTGGATATTACGTTGATTTATGGCGTTTCGAAGTTTAGCAATTTTTCCGGCGTTTTAAACAGCCGTTCATGCGTAGGAGATTAATGCGGATATTTATGTAAAATTTGCAGAAAATATAACTGCAGTTTTTCCTGACCTGAAATGGGGAAAAATTGCGAAACAAAACTCTGCAAGAGTAAATGGACAATCCCAATAACTTCGCAAAGCAAACAGTTGAAACGAATCAAACCAATTTGTGACAATTTATTCTGCACTAGAACGCTCCACAGAATTCATCACACCGATTATTAGCCAGCTTTATGGCCAGAATAAATTCAAATTCCGCCAGTTGAACCCTATAACACTACCGTTCATTTAGCAATACAGTTTAATACCTCGTATGGCTTCCACAGCTTTTGGGTAGCGCCTCAAAAAGAACCAAAAATTTTCCTCCCGAACGTGGCATCATCACACTCACCTGAAACAAATTAACGGAATTAATTAAATTTATCGGCGTCATTATCAGAATGGGTTAAATGAAGTGTTGAGGAAAAGTTTTCATTTAATCAAGCATCAACTGGTAAATACGAGTGTTTTCCGCTTTTAAGAAAATTATTGCAGCAGTTTGCCGTCGTGAAATACGACGGGGCGAAAGTCGGCTGAGATGTAGCCATTAATTAATTAATTCGGAGAATCCACCGACGTGAAGAGGAGTGAACCCCCATAAAAACGAAACGGTTCAAACTTAACGCGATTAATCTGTCCATAATTACTGATGGCTGGTTAAAGGCAAAAGGCGATTATATTAAATTATCAAAGGCGATCTTAACTGATCTTCGGACGCTCCGGTTTAACTGATTAATTTCGTGCTCTCCTTAGAGACATCTCGGCAACATTATCCAATTTGGGGCTTGCTATTTATAGTATTTGGACAAGTTAGAAGTTCTGATAACCCAGTTTCAAAATGTTCAAGTTGAAGAACTAAACTTAACAGTTACCATTTTTAAATAAATTGTGCAATTATAATAATTTATTATTCAAGAAATTACTTTTCAAAAAGTATAAATATGAAGGGAGTAGACAATTTGATTAAGGAAGACTGGGTGGATTGTAGTCTCGACAGCGTGCTTAGTTGTCTTAATTACCAGAGATCTTCATCTAGAAAGCGCCATCATCTTCCCTTCCACACCCTTCCATAACTCAATTTGCCTGAAATTCCTGACTTCCCAGCCAAAAAAATTCGAACAATAACAAAACAGTTATGAAGCTACTTCAACTGATTTATATTACGTTATTTATTTTCAGAACGAAATCGTTGCCATATCTGGTGGTGCTTGAGCTGTGCATAAATAGATAAGAGACTTCTTCTTCTTATGGTGCCGACTTCATCACTGAAAGTTGGCTACTACTGTTTTCTATTTTGAGTTAATCTTAGGGTCGTATTTAACAGCCTACCAAATTTACCCAATATTTTCATACAAAAAAATACTTTTATTTCCCAAAAATACTAAATGCTCACCAAAATTAAGAAAATACATAATTTTAAATCGACAACCAAATATTGACATAATGCTGGCCTCTTATATATTTTGTTCGCCAAAATAACTTTTGTTGACCATAAATACTAAATGTTCACCAAATTTTATTCCGCATTTAATTCTAACATAATACCGAGATATTTAATTTTTGACAGTGTCTTATATTATTTAGCAGTTAAAAACACTATTTGTCGATCAAAAATACACAAGCAATAAAATGTTGTGTAAATGGTAAATAATTTTATGCAAAATTATAGATGTAGATGTGCTAGGGCAAGGAAAATAAGAGTAAAAATAGAAGTGGTTTGCACAAAAAAAGATATTGATTTCCGTAATAGATAAATGCTTTGCTGTAATTGGCTTGCATTATGTAAAACGTAAAACTTCTTTTAGTGGTAATTTCTAATCGTGCTTTAAAAACAAATTACAGGGCCCTGAACTGACCTTGTACAAAACTTTTTTCGCGTGGCTCTTGTCTGGAAGCGCAAGCGGCAAGGAGAGATGCGCGAGCATATTTCATTTTTAGAGTAATAGAATAATTATTTGACGCACAAATAGTTTTTTTTGAGAAACACTAAATATAAATGGATAGCGCGAATATTAATTATGTACAGCACGAACGCGTAACTTGAGCGTTCTAAATTTGGTGAACATTTAGTAAAATTTATAGACATATAGAATTTAAAATGTAAGCAATGGTAAAACAATACGCAGCATAGTTATTTTAGTGGTGATGTTTTCATTTTCTGATGTATAATAATTTGGGTTTCATTTAGATTTTTTGATGCTCATTAAATTTTCTGGTGGACAGTGCAAGGTATGTATGGTTTAACTTGGTGTACATTACATATATTTGTTCCCTTAATTTTATAGCTCATATTAGTTCAAACTTCTTTATTTTTTAATAAAGAATATTTCTTGCACCTAGAAGTCTAATGAAAATAAATCCGGTGAATAAGGTATGGTGATTTGGGACAAAAATGCACTCATTTTTATTCAAATGAAAACATATAATTTATCTGATGGGATGCGCTGTTCAAGAGACGATAATCACGTGATAAATAAATCTCGCTGGGGTGTCTGAAGGGTGTGATACATTAAGTAGGTAAATCGCGCCTTTATATTTCCTTCCACTAAAATAAAATGACCCCTGTGAAGTAAGAGGCATGTAAGGTTTCCCGCCGGGCATCCCGTCGCGTAAAAAAATACGCTTCAATTCTCTTAAGATGAACATTCACAATTCTGAAACCAGCCCTAAACAATCGTCTTGCATCATCTAACAAGCCAATTTAGTTGAGTAATAAACCACAAGAACATAGAATTTGGATAAATGCCAAGATCCTAAGGGGGCTGCTTTTGAAGATGTTGAAACCTATATTCGTATTCCCAAGCACGTCACGCAGGTGAGGTAAGATTCACTCAATTTCCCAAATTAGTTATTTGCCAAATATAGAAGCTTCTAACAATTGATTTCCATGTTCTGACTTTGTAGATCGTAAAGCTTCAATGAGAAATCTGGTGAAGTAAAAATAGTTATAAAAATTAATAGACCTCGAGTTTCCTTCAGAAATGTGTCAATGCATAGTATCAAATCTCTAGAAGTAATTTAATAAATGCAGCAATGAAATCAAATCGCCAATAAGGTTTTATGTCAGATCGTTTTCTTACAAAGACCCGTCCGATTTGAGGTCACGTCTATTAAGTTGGGTTAATGGCTTCCCCTGGTGGCCAATTGATTTTCCACTTATTCCCGTTTTTATACCTTTCCACGGCATCAGAAGTGCATATAACCGAGCAATGACCACGAATGCCAACCAAACAGTTTTTGTAGTTACTAATAAAATTTGGAAATTTTATAGCAATCACAAATTTAGACAAGCGGAAATTAGGGTCGCTAATCAAAAACGTCACTGGTCAATTAGACGTTCGAGTCATTGAATAATTTAATGAAACACTACCAACTTTTTAAACTTAGAGGGTATAACCGCAGTTAATTTTTATTATACACATTATGGCAATTAAATTTTGCGCTCTCATATGAAACTATAAAGTATAGCAGAATTTACGCTCCATAAATTTTTAATTCTTGAAACACACGACTAGGTTTTAAAATAGTTTTAAAATTCAGTTACATAATTTACTACCCCATTATGCTAATAAGATGGAGTTCGTCCTGAACAGATGGTTCCTCGACAGAGTGTGACTTTTAACGCGTCTTTGTCATAGTTGCTGCAACTGCCTCCAAGGGGGGTAATTTCCAATTTTTACCGCCATAAAACAACTCAGATCAAAGAAAATAGTAAAGGGTTTGTTGAATCAATAACGCGTTCGGGTAAGTTATCGCGTTGACCGATTACTTTATAGTAAAATAAAAAACTGCTCTTCCCTTTAACGCGGCCGATGACCCTAATATAAGAGCTAGAAAAAATCCATAAAAGATTGATTTTTAGTCAGTGTGCGAGACCCATCCGACAAAGGATTCCCGAAATTTAACAGTAGAGAAAGAAGAGGGGTTCTGGAACAACTCCCACCACTATTTTTATCCTTGTATTATAATCATTGGGTAGACGATTGGGAATTCAAAACAGTTGAGAGCAGGGTTGAACACAGAGAAAGTACGTGAGTCCCGTGACACAGTGATTAGTACATCCCGAATTCGAGAGCGGAGGGCGGACGGACTCGTAGGTTCGCACGCCGCCGGTGATTCACATTTTTCTCTGGTTCAAAGGTTGTTATCACTTGTATATTGCGTTGCTTGCCCACTCAGTCTCAACTTACTATTTTTCTCCTTTTTTTAAACAACTTCCAACAGCTATTAAACAACTTCTAACCACTTCTATTAGAAGCTGAACAGCTAACAGCTTCGAATCAGCTTCTAATAGAAGCTGTTAGAAGTTGTTTAAAAGCTGTTGTAAGTTGTTTAAAACAAGGAGAAAAATAGTAAGTTGACAGCAAACTGAGTAGGCAGGTAATGCAATATACAAGGATAAAAGTAGTTCCAGAACCCCCCTTCTTTCCCTACTTTTAACTACTTTTTATGGAATTTATTACGAGTATGAGCCAATTACATCCACTTCAACTTCTGCAAGATAAACATTATGGAAAGCTGCTCAGCTTAAAAACCGATACTAATAAAAATGTACGACCTCGCGGAAATTTCGCCAAGAACCGCAAGAACGGCTTTAAATAACGAAAATTTACTGAAACGAGTTATTAAGTGCCGCAATGAAAATGTTCTTTTCGCTGATATTGTTTTGGAGAAATGGAATGTAAATTATTTGGTTGCAAACAAAGCGCCCCAGTCGCATTCCTGACGAGCAAAAGAAACGAAGAAAAGGAGCGAAGAGACGCCTTGTTAATCCCTCGAAAACTTGCGGTTTTGAGCGAAATTAACACATTTTATTTGTTGTTAGAAGCTGGCGCGGCTTAACAATCGACTGAGTATTTAATTAAACAAAACGGTCGAATTAAAGTGATAAATTTTAGGACCGAAGAGCAATGCTCTGGTTATGATCTTTACCCTAGCCGGTCTCTAACGGAACATTGAACTTGTTTACGACGCATATCTGGAGAGGGTGAAAGCGCCAAGATAAGCTTCAAATGAAAGATTCAGCAATAACCACCGGAAAATTTGCAACTCTTCGTATACACCCTGCGATGCGGGATAGGTGAGTCAACAAAGGGGTTGATGATGGCTTAAACACTTTCTGCCAATAATTTAACAAAAAATAATTATTATCACTATCGAAGTCATCAGAAGTATAATCCAATCGAAATTGGGTCGTATTTAACAGTCTACCAAATTTACCCAATATTTTCATACAAAAAAATACTTTCATTTCCCAAAAATACTAAATGCTTACCAAAATTAAGAAAATACATAATCTTAAAGCGACAACCAAATATTGACATAATGCTGGCCTCTTATATATTTTGTTCGCCAAAATAACTTTTGTTGACCATAAATACTAAATGTTCACCAAATTTTATTCCGCATTTAATTCTAACATAATACCCAGATATTTAATTTTCGACAGTGTCTTATATTATTTAGCAGTTAAAAATACTATTTGTTGATCAAAAATACACAAGCAATAAAATGTTGTGCAAATGGTAAATAATTTTATGCAAAATTATAGATGTAGATGTGCTAGGGCAAAGAAAATAAAAGTAAAAATAAAAATGGTTTGCACAAAAAAAGATATTGATTTCTGTAATATGTAAATGCTTTGCTGTAATTGGCTTGCATTATGTAAAACGTAAAACTTCTTTTAGTGGTAATGTATAATCGTGCTTTAAAAAAAAAATTACATGGCCCTGAACTGACCTCGTACAAAACTTTTTTCGCGTGCCTCTTGTCTGGAAGCGCAAGCGGCAAGGAGAGATGCGCGAGCATATTTCATTTTTAGAGTAATAGAATAATTATTTGACGCACAAATAGTTTTTTTGAGAAACACTAAATATAAATGAATAATAGCGCAAATATTTATTACGTACAGCACGGACGCGTAACTTGAGCGTTCTAAATTTGGTGAACATTTAGTAAAATTGATAGACATATAGAATTTAAAATGTAAGTAATGGTAAAACAATACGCAGCATAGTTATTTTAGTGGTGATGTTCTCATTTTCTGATGTATAATAATTTGGGTTTCATTTAGATTTTTTGATGCTCATTCAATTTTCTGGTGGACAGTGCAAGGGATGTATAGTTTAATTTGGTGTACATTATATTTTTGTTCCCATTGAAATTGGTGTTCTCATGTCATATCTCAATAAAAAAAATTCCCACGTAAGTTGGCTCTACTCAAAAGTGGGGTACTATTTATCTTCTTTTACCTAAGAACAAACTGGCATAAATACAATTATTGTTTTAATAATTGCATTACCCTAATGGCGCTAATTAAGTTGAAGTACTTAGAAATTGGCAAACGGGTCCTTTACAAATTCGAACCGAAAGCTCACTTTATGGTTATATCAGAACACAATGGCAAAGAGTAATTAATAGCCGATTCCCCAGCAACGAATAAGTGGCTGTTAACAGTTTTCTTGGTTTCCCTTCCTTCAGCAGTCATTAATTATAATACAGGAATTACAGAGTACGAAGGCCTACAAAGAGATACATTCGATGATAACACGTCGGTCGAGCAATGTTTTGTGCATACGCTCTGCGAGTACGCACAACGTTGTACGGAAGGAAGTTGACCCCACTTCCACAACAGTCAACGGCATTAACTTTAACAATGGTAACGGAGGTAGGTACAGCATTTCGTGTAAAATATAATCTCGGGATTAAGTCTAAGCCTATTTATTTTCCGCAAACTTTTTTGTCGCCAAGTTCTTTTGTTGTTAGCTCTAATAGTGAATAGTTTTCGTCAACTGCAAGGGCTCTTTTATCTTTTTTTTATACATCCGACAAATAAATCACAACGGAAAACTTGTTTTCTATTATAGTGTTTAGAAGGCACAAATAAAAACGGTTGTTATGTGCTGCCATCAGATAAACCGATGAACACGCCCGATTCTGTATCGGATCAATGGCGAAGAACATGTGAAATCGATGTTGGGGGTACTTTTTTTAAAGTGAACCAGCAACGCCTTATTTCGCGTTCCATCTGGCTATACTGCACCGATTCCAATTAAACGACCTCTTTCCACTTTTGGGGAAGTGGAGGGCGAGTTTTGTAATATACGCAACATGGCGCGCCAGCAACAGAAGTTTATCATAGCTTCAACAACAATAAGAAGCGACGTCAAGGAACCAACTACGGCCATTACATTGTCAAAACACCCATGATATTTATTTACCTACGGTTAATTGGATTTAAGGTAACGAGAAAGAATGGCAAATCCTTTGAACTGTGTCTCGTCGAGCTATCACAATTTATTAATACTTTAAAATTTCAGAGCTGGCAATAAAGTCAATGAAAATGGGAACAAATATAATGTACACCAAATTAAACCATACATCCCTTGCACTGTCCCCCAGAAAATTTAATGAGCATCAAAAAATCTAAATGAAACCCAAATTATTATACATCAGAAAATAAAAACATCACCACTAAAATAACTATGCTGCGTATTGTTTTACCATTGCTTACATTTTAAATTCTATATGTCTATCAATTTTACTATATGTTCACCAAATTTAGAACGCTCAAGTTACGCGTCCGTGCTGTACATAATAAATATTCGCGCTATCCATTTATATTTAGTGTTTCTCAAAAAAACTATTTGTGCGTCAAATAATTATTCTATTACTCCAAAAATAAAATATGCTCGCGCATCTCTCTTTGCCGCTTGCGCTTCCAGACAAGAGGCACGCGAAAAAAGTTTTGTACAAGATCAGTTCAAGACCCTGTAATTTTTTTTTTAAAGCACGATTAGAAATTACCACTAAAAGAAGTTTTACGTTTTACATAATGCAAGCCAATTACAGCAAAGCATTTACATATTACAGAAATCAATATCTTTTTTTGTGCAAACCATTTCTATTTTTACTTTTATTTTCTTTGCCCTAGCACATCTACATCTATAATTTTGCATAAAATTATTTACCATTTGCACAACATTTTATTGCTTGTGTATTTTTGATCAACAAATAGTATTTTTAACTGCTAAATAATATAAGACACTGTCGAAAATTAAATATCTGGGTATTATGTTAGAATTAAATGCGGAATAAAATTTGGTGAACATTTAGTATTTATGGTCAACAAAAGTTATTTTGGCGAACAAAATATATAAGAGGTCAGCATTATGTCAATATTTGGTTGTCGCTTCAAGATTATGTATTTTCTTAATTTTGGTGAGCATTTAGTATTTTTGGGAAATGAAAGTATTTTTTTGTATGGAAATATTGGGTGAATTTGGTAGACTGTTAAATACGACCCAATATAAAATTACTCCATGACGAATTATAAAATACCGTAAAATGGTCTTTCATATAGTCATCTTAACTTCATTTATTTGACCATTACGTTTTGAGCGCAAAACCATCAAAAAATAAAAACTGTGCCCAATGACAAAAATCGAAAACATGTGATCTAAAATTAGTAACAGTGAAATAAATTTTGTGAAGTTTCAAAAATAGTTTATGAGAAAGACATGAAATACGATCTTGTTGTCCCTCGTCATGTACCTATTTATTGTGGCTTGTTGCATATGCATTCTAGGTCTTCCATAGACACTAACAGGAGAAATAATATTTAAATAAACAATATTGTCTCTGTACCTATGTAAAACATGGATGGTGCCAAAAAACAATAAATATTAATTCTAGACTGGACCAGAAAGACAATGTGGCAGCATTATTTAATTCCTAATTGCTGAACAAATGGCCCCTGTAAACCCCCCGAAAATATCGCATTTATCAAAGGTTTCATCAGCTCGAGCTGTAATAAAATTACAGAAATACCAACGAAAAGTTACACACCACATTTCTCTCCCTTCATTTGAGATTAAGGTGTGTCGTAACCCTCAAGTTAAACATCTTGGTACGTTTATTATAAGGTTGCACGGTTCTAACGTCGAAAGCGCTTGAATTATAAATCCGAAGAGGCCGTTTGCATGAGCACATAATAGCAGTTGCACGCCATTTTCCTATTTTATTGTAGGAAGGTCAGCATAAAAATTATTAAGGGTTTGGATAACGTGCGGCAAATATGGCCATCGAAACTAGGTCACCCCCATAACCGACAAAGAAGTGATATATCCAAAAATTCACCGATCCTTCTAACCTTACTTTTAATCAACAGCGCAATTTCTGGAAAAAGAAAAACTTTAATGGCTGTTCTCCTGACGTTAGCGAGCTTTAAAAATAAACAGTTTTAAGAACCGAAAAGCTCATGTAGGAAGTTAGTTGTAATCTGCGCGGACATTTTAAGACGTTTTTAATGAAAACACATCACCGCGTTACCTCATTGACCTCTTTGGAGCTTTTAATAGGAGCTCGTTTTTCCTCCGTCTAGATCGCAATATTTCCTGATTTATGATGGCTTAATCAGCCAGGCTAAGGGAGAAATTTACACAAAGGATAATAACATTTTTTTGCTTGGCAACAAATTTGCACGAACAAATGGCCAGACAGAGCCTTTCAAACTTCCATTCTAATTAGGGGCGGTTAATTGATGATTGTGGCTGAATGAAAAAGAACTGCTCGCCGGAGATACCTCAAAAATATCACGTTCAACAGTGACATGTCGGCAGAAGGTCATCATTCAGACTTCGTGAAAAGAGAAGAGAAGAGTACTTCTCAGGATCATTTGACTGCTCCTGACTGAACACTGACTGCCTAAGTCAATAAAACTTTTAGATACATATTTAGGAAAATAAGAGGAGAATTATTTATTTATTGGTAGCTTTTTGTAATAGAAAAAACTAGCAAAATCGCTGAATTATTGTAACAAATAAGGTTCAGAACAAAAGTAGGAGCTTGAGAATTATCATTAAAATTTAGAAACAATTCTTTAAAAAAAAAATTCTGCGTAAAGAAAAAAAACATTACGAAAAGACTGCCAAGACAATAAACAAATAAAATTATTAATAGTACCTATTAGTGTTTAAATTTAAAAAAAACTTTTACTTATGTAAGTATGTAAGTTATGTAAGTTCCCACTGAACACATCATGCTGCAGTCTCTAGAAAATGAATGTACACAGGGTGTCCCTGAAAAGTTCAGACCTTTCAAGAACACTCTGTATAATAATAATAATAATAAATATGATATTGAGTTCCCAATCGTCTACCCAACGATTATAACAAACAGAGAAGTTAAAAGTATTTTAAATTTTATTCATTTTTAATCAAAACAAGAATACTTAGTTACTTAACAATGAACTTATATGGGCTTATATGGGCAATTGCTTCTAACATTTACCTACGAAGACTGGGCAATTGTTAGGGCTGTAAGTAATGCGAGTTAAATTAATAAGGCTGTGGGTACGTACCGCCTTCATAAGGATGACGACCAAGTCCGTTAATAAACTTTACTGTTCGAGTTAAAGTCGGACAAAGTCAATGACATTGACATTGGACATGCAATTAGAATTATTACTATTACTGTCGTAAAAAATAATTAGTATCTACAGTCTTTCGGCTGCTACAGAATTTCTTTGAATTTTTTCCTGTAAATATACTGAAAGCCGAAATTTAAACAACGATATTTTACAGCAAAATTTGATATGTGTAGATTGTTGATTCGTTGTCTCCCCTAAAATTGCTTAAATTCAATCAAGCTCAAAGGACATATCGATCGATATTGTCATTAGCGAAGCCATTTCGTCCCTCTTGTTTTCATAAGGATTCCGACAAAAATCAGGTGGGGGAGCTTTAAAATAAATAAATAAATATAAACTTCTAGAATAATGGGTAAATAGGAATATTGAGAGTGTATAATTAGTTAGACGAAATTCATAAGGTCCGAAGAAGCTGAAAATCGAACTGAGCCGTGACGTGGCAGCGAGAAAGTACTGCAATAAAGAAGGGAAGTAAGAATGAATTGCTTCTATTAAGCAAGCAGAAATTGCTTGTTTAAGTATGCATTAAAGTGGAGTAAAACTATCTTGTTTACACTTAAAATTCAATTTTGGACTCTCGAGTAAATAAATTATCCAGATAGCAACACCAATGTCGGCTGGATGACGGCCAAAAGTTAAAAACTACAGTTGCTTAAACAATTTATACAAGTAATTAATTAAACTTTCTGCCTGAATAATTGGGATTTGAAAAAGCTAAAAGTTCCAAGTATTGCTGTCAGGATGATCAGATCCATGAAATTTTAAGCTCTCCCCATCGTTCTCGGATGGATGGGGAGATTAACTGAAACAGAGCATCTAAGTACCTAAAAATATCAATAAAAGAAAGGAAGTAGAATTCCAAATGATTTATCACTTCCTTTAGTAAGACTTCTTTTATAAGTTCACCTTTTGTGAAGAATTTAAACCGCATAAAAGAACGAAAACATCACTTCCTTACCTAAAACCTGTTTTAACCACCCACTGCGAGCTTTACTAAATAGTAAATGAACCATCAGACAAACCTCAAGCAATATTTTGCGAAAGCTCTTTGTAATCACCTAGACAAGTAGTTTTTTTCTAAAAAAACCTAATACTTGGTTGCATTCTAAATTTATTAACTAAATTAAAATTGTAGTTTAACCGGCGGCTCGCTTTTGCGGAAGCTTCTCAAGAGTGCATTGTATTTAATATAAGGTTCCAAACTTCATTATTTATTCTCGTGCGGCGCATTTCAGCATTTCAGCAACGCAACTGCCATGCAACGACTGGCTGAACAATTTTAGTTAGTTCCGTAATGAAATGACGAAATGATCCCTTTTCAAGCCGCTAATGGCACAACGTTTCATTAAAACTTCTATTTTGCAACATCATATTTAGACATTTCTAAAGAACGACAAATTGTAAATGGAGCTTCGAAATGCAAAGAGACGAAATCTAATCAAAGCTCACAATGTAGAAAACCGCTTTCAGCATCAGTACCTAATAAATTAAGAATTTTCAACTAAAATAACATTTCAGGGTAGAAACTAAATATGTAGATGGAAGTTCAAGTAATTAGACATTGCAGATGATTCGAACTTAAGATCACTACGGTCGTGACTAATGCTTTGAACTTCCGCAAACAGTTGCTCAATGAAGAGATACTATTTTCTACCGGAATTTCGTTACCTTTCGCCTTACCCATTTTATTTTAAAACAGCAACATTGGTAAAAAACTTTAAAAGCTTACAATTAAATTTTAATAATATTCACACCACGTTTCCTGCATCAGTTACCACTCCTAACTAAACAGTCCAAACATCCGAAACTAATAAAGCAGGAGAACTATTTTTGAAGTAATTTATTTTCAGTAGTAACAGACATAATTCAACTAACTACACTGGATATTTCTCAATTTGCCTTTATTTTTCTAAGGCTATTAAGTTTCAATTAAATTAGCGTTTCCGCCACACAACATTATTGAAGCATGACACACATTAGTCATTCATTTAATTTATCGTCATTGAAAGAACTAAATGACAACAAATTTATTGACTTGCTGAAAAAAATTGTTTTCCAAAAGAGAGAAACTCCAAAATTTTGGTTTTTCCGAAAATAATAAAACTACGACACTTATTTGAAAATAATTGCTAAATGAAAATGGTTTTTTGCAACTTTGCCCTCAATGTTATTTTAGGCCAAAGATGTTACAAGATATTACAAAAAATATAAATCAAAGCGATAACGATTTTTGACTTAGGTATACATATATTTTAAGTGTATGATCGTGCGATTATTACTTCTTTAACACTTAACACACACGAAGCTTAATTTATTTCTGGCACATAATATATAACACTCAATCATCTATTGTCAATTCTAGAAGCACTTAGGGGATGTTACTCGTATTTCATATAAACAACCTCCTAGGTTAAAATTTTTTCTCGTAATTAATAATTATAGAACTTACGCAAACAATTGAACCGACTTTTTGAATGCATTTTTGTAACGTCGTGCTTATCATCTACTGTGTCAAAACCTTAATCAAAAAAAGTATCTACAGGCTGTCCCGAAAAAAGTGTGCAATAATTTGCTGGCAGCTTCTACAATTAAAAACAAAGAAAGTTGTCTATAAACATAAGACAAAAAAATCTTCCTAAGGAAACTAGAGCTCTCTAAAGGTAAACCTCTGTTAAGTGGTTTGCAGTAAATATCTTCAAAACCAGTCAAGTTAAAATTATAAAATTTTGCACGATCATTACTATTTTTGTATGTAACCAGTAGAAATAAAAATAATTTAAAAAATGTAACAGGGGTGTTTCAATTAATAACCCTAAAATTTTAAATTTCTTTATATCTTTAAATAGACATTTATATTGGTATAATCATTAATTATACTATAACACGTTGCAAAAAATTAAATTAAAGGAAGAAAATGATGAAACATAAAAAAATAAAGTTAAAAAACTTTAAAAGCAATTGAACGATTACAATATGTATACAATGCTGATACTTAATGACGCTTTCCTAAAAATTAATCTAGCTAAAGCTAAGCAGCCTATAAGTAATTTCCTACATACAATAATTAAGCTTAATGAATTATTGTATGTAGGAAATTGCATTAAGCTTAATTAATTATTGTATATGGGAAATCACTTAATTAATAAATTAATTAATACATGACATTTTTTGTTGTTCTAGTATTTTTACTAATTTATCATCATCAAATCTGAATCTCAAATCTTACAGATCCACTATAAGTACATTAATTGAACCTTTTATAAAACATTTGTTTCAATTTTAGTTTCAAAAAACTTTAGTCCTTGTTGAAAGCAGCATACTCAGCAAAAAATTAATTTTGCGACCAATTTTTCTAAATAATTGCAGGTATAACGCTAGAAATAACCAGTTCGGATAATCCAAATATATTTAAAATAAATAATTTTAAATTGCAATATTCTGCTAGTCAAGCATTTTAAGTAGCGGAATTATCGTGAAAAAATTGCATTAGGTTCGGAACAAATATATATTTGCTGAATTTGACTATTTAATAGCAGTGATAGATTCAATTATTCTGAATTCACGTACCAGTAATTGAGCAATATTTTAATAAAAAATAAAATCGCATGTAAATTACGCCTCTATGCTATCCATTATTTTAAACAATGTGCATGCAATTATTTACGCCTATTATATTAGGAAACAATATGACGCACCTTTGTTGTTAGTTGAGTGATTTAAAACCAAATAACAAAAATACGTATTATGTACCTAGTTACATTTCATAGGTGAAACTGAATCCAGATCATTTTCAAAAATGCATAGCTAATCAAGGCGTAGAAATAAAACTGTTACCATAATTATTCACAATTATTATCTATTTCTTGTCTATTATTAATTTGCTAAACTGCACAGTATGGGTACTGATTGTGACAGCAATTATTTTTAAATAATTTACGACATTAAACTCGGTTTAATATAATGTCAGTGGTTCGCAAGATATAAAAACAAATAACTACTTATTTATTAAACTAAGGGTGGTATTTAACAGTCTACCAAATTTACCCAATATTTTCATACAAAAAAATATTTTCATTTCTCAAAAAAACTAAATGCTCACCAAAATTAAGAAAATACATAATCTTAAAGCGACAACCAAATATTGACATAATGCTGGCCTCTTATATATTTGGTTCGCCAAAATAAATTTTGTTGACCATAAATACTAAATGTTCACCAAATTTTATTCCGCATTTAATTCTAACATGATACCCAGATATTTAATTTTTAACAGTGTCTTATATTATTTAGCAGTTAAAAATACTATTTGTTGATCAAAAATACACAAGCAATAAAATGTTGTGTAAATGGTAAATAATTTTATGCAAAATTATAGATGTAGATGTGCTAGGGCAAGGAAAATAAGAGTAAAAATGGAAGTGGTTTGCACAAAAAAAGATATTGATTTCCGTAATATATAAATGCTCTGCTGTAATTGGCTTGCAATATGTAAAACGTAAAACTTCTTTTAGTGGTAATTTCTAATCGTGCTTAAAAAAAAATTACAGGGCCCTGAACTGACCTGGTACAAAACTTTTTTCGCGCGCCTCTTGTCTGGAAGCGTAAGCGGCAAGGAGAGATGCGCGAGCATATTTCTTTTTTGGAGTAAAAGAATAATTATTTGACGCACAAATAGTTTTTTTGAGAAATACTAAATATAAATAGATAGCGCGAATATTTATTATGTACAGCACGGACGCGTAACATGAGCGTTCTAAATTTGGTGAGCATTTAGTAAAATTGATAAACATATAGAATTTAAAATGTAAGCAATAGTAAAACAATACGCAGCATAGTTATTTTAGTGGTGATGTGCTCATTTTTTGATGTACATACATATAATAATTTGGGTTTTATTTAGATTTTTTGATGCTCATTAAATTTTCTGGTGGACAGGGCAAGAGATGGATGTATGGTTTAATTTGGTGTACATTATATTTGTTCCCTTATACTAATAGGTCAAAGCATATTTACACTATTTAATGCTCAATTAGAAAGATAGAAAGTGAAACTAAACTATCAGCAAGTCCACGCGCACAAATAATATGCGAGGTATCCTTTACAAACAAATATTTTTTTTTACTGGAAATAGTCGAAATCAAAACCACCATCCCACTAATATGTATATTATGTAGTAAAGTATTTTAGTTATTTACTTACTTTTTAAATGTACCCCGTATATTAGTACATACCGAGAATAATTCGAATACCTTGTCGTTCTTTGTGAGTGAAGCCCAAAACTTCGGTGGTGAGTTAACTAAAGTTCTTGGATGTAACCATGTCAAACCATTATTAAATATGATTTAACCCAAATATTTCAGTTAACTCACCACCGAAATACCGAACCGAGGAAAGTCAGTCGATGGAATGCGCGCTTGTTGCAACTGGCATATTTTGACATTTATATGGCATCGTGGACTTTTTAGAAAAATTCGACTATAGCTAATCACAATTCAATGCTAATTAGTGAATTATTAAGTGAATTAAGTTATGATCCAGACTCGTTGTCCCCAATATGTTATCAAATTATTTAATATATTTCCCGTTGTAAATGCTTTTTACTGTATGTATTTGGCAAAATTGCACGTAAAATAAGAAATAAATTTGTTTAAAAACTTAAAGCATAAAAGCAACTTACTTAACTTATTTCAAGAACATTGCTGTTTTGTTTAATAGAAAGTAAATCGCTTTGCAAAGAAGAGCAACTTTGAGAACAATACAAACCAACACCATTTGGATTAATTACAAGACGCCGAGAAGGCGGACAGGAAGACGAAGACGTCGACAAGGGAATTACAGCATCCAGATAATTTAGTAAAGAAATTAAAGTATAAAATATCACCCTCATTATATTCAGTCCAATTACGCAATTTCTTCCAATCCGGCAGCCTATAAATTAATTAATTTCAGAATTTTATTGGAGTTTCCAACTTTCCTCGTTTTTTCAGCAATTTGAAAAGTCAAAAACAATTTCCAGCCTCTTACGACAATCTGTCTTCTCACCCACTAAAACTGCTACTGAAATCTTAAAATAGGTACTTCTCCTAGAATAACGTTTCGGTAGCAAAACAATGTAAAATCAACAGACAGGGGGTAGTAGCCGCTTTAAGCAAATGTTTGAAGGAGAAACTGCTGCTGCACCAAAACGGCCGTAATTATATTTAACACGTGACTTGGCAGAGGACGTAAAATTTAATGACAAGAAAGTCTCCAGTTAGCAGTTACAAAATTGCATCGTGAACGATATAACTGGGAGATAGAAGCAAATTTCAAAACTCAAAAAGCCGAAAAGGCTCCGAATTGAACGTAATTATGCACGTCATCGTCAAAGCGCCGGTGGGTTTTTGGTTGGGGGAGCGCCATTCAACGGTAAAAATAATAAACGGATGGTCTACAAATCAGTTTAATAAGTGTAGCGACACTTAAATGGACCGAGGAAATCTGTCAGCCCTGCAATGGGAGTGAATTTCTGTCAAACGGCCGTAATTTCACTTAACGTAGTTACTTGCTCTGTTGAGTCCGAAATAATACGGCCAACCATTAAATTCCATTTGAACACTTCACTCTTGCAACACAGGAAACTAGTACAAACATTAAAATAACGACCTTGATGCTGTTAAATATTCAATTCGATAGATGAATGAGCGCGAGTTTGATGGTGCAACTGATGCTTCGTATGGATGCAGCAAATCTTGAACAGTGTTTCTATGACTGTCGACTTTATAACTTGGATGACTTGAATTTCTAGAACAGCGAAATTGGTTCAGGAAATATCCCAGAGGGGTTCGTGGTAATTTACCGCGAATCTGAAACCGACCATTTTTTTGGAAACTTATGAATGATCAAATAGGTAGCCAGCCAGTGGTAAGTAAACATCTGGTGATTAATGCAAATTTCTTTTTTTTCTTGTAAATTATACAGTCTTCAAGGCTAGTCGGTTACACGCAGAGGAGAATTTTCTTACTCGCATGATACTTTAGATATATTTTTTCCGAGATATACAGGCTGTCCTATAATTAGACCTACAAAATTCGATTGGTAATAAAAACATCAAAATAAGCAACTTTTGTCTACAAATCCGTGTCCGTAAATGAAGCGCTTGGACTATACAGGACGTGGTGCTCTTATTTATTTTGCACTGTCCACCAGAAAATTTAATGAACATCAAAAAATCTAAATTAAACCCAAATTATTATACATCAGAAAATGAGAACATCACCACTAAAATAACTATGCTGCGTATTGTTTTACCATTGCTTACATTTTAAATTCTATATGTCTATCAATTTTACTAAATGTTCATCAAATTTAGAACGCTCAAGTTACGCGTCCGTGCTGTATATAATAAATATTCACGCTATCCATTTATATTTAGTGTTTCTCAAAAAAACTATTTGTGCGATTCTATTACACCAAAAATGAAATATGCTCGCGCATCTCTCCTTGCCGCTTGCGCTTCCAGACAAGAGGCACGCGAAAAAAGTTTTGTACAAGGTCAATTCATGGCCCTGTAATTTTTTTTTTAAAAGCACGATTAGAAATTACCACTAAAAGAAGTTTTACGTTTTACATAATGCAAGTCAATTACAGCAAAGCATTTATATATTACAGAAATCAATATCTTTTTTTGTGTAAACCATTTCTATTTTTACTCTTATTTTCCTTGCCCTAGCACATCTACATCTATAATTTTGCATAAAATTATTTACCATTTGCACAACATTTTATTGCTTGTGTATTTTTGATCAACAAATAGTATTTTTAACTGCTAAATAATATAAGACACTGTCGAAAATTAAATATCTGGGTATTATGTAAGAATTAAATTCGGAATAAAATTTGGTGAACATTTAGTATTTATGGTCAACAAAAGTTATTTTGGCGAACAAAATATATAAGAGGCCAGCATTATGTCAATATTTGGTTGTCGCTTTAAGATTATGTATTTTCTTAATTTTGGTGAGCATTTAGTATTTTTGGGTAATGAAAGTATTTTTTTTGTATGACAATATTGGGTAAATTTGGTAGACTGTTAAATACGACCCTTTATTTTAGACATTTTTTAATATTAATATCTTTCGTTCACTAAACTTATCGTTTCCAATTCTCGCTTGAACAAATTGCTTCAGCACGTAGGTAAATGGTTTCCCTCATTGAAGTAACTTTGGCCAAGCGACAATTCGCCAAATCACTTTGCCACGGGACACGGCCATACCGAATACTAATAAAATTTGGTGGTAATTATTTATTCAACTTAAGAAGACAATGCAGTTGTTCGACACACGTCTAAGTTCATGCGAGAATGTTGATGTTAAAATTTTTGAACTTATTGCCAAGTTTTCAAACAAAATCTGAAATGGAAAGTAGGTATAAATTTGCATTGATTCCATGATCTCTTGAATTTATTCAAGTCTACTTAAACGTAATTTAATATTCACAATTAAAATTGGGGAGACAAATTCTACCTACATTAAAAAAACATTGTTCTCGCTTATGTCGGGCGGGTCAGAAGAAAATATAATTTAATAAGAATTCGTATTGTATATTAATCTATCCTCAAAAAGAGTTAAATGCTCTATCTACAATGGAAGTTAACATAACACAGATGTTTGCGATTTAGAGAATCATTATCTATTACTATCCACAAAAAAGAGTGTTACTTGGCAAATTTTAGTTGTAGTTTCTAAGTTGTAGCTTAGAATTTAAACTTTTTTTTTTAAATATATATTTTTTTAATTTAAATTGATAACAAGCAATAATTATTGACAACATTACTACAACAATAATATAGTTCACAGTCATTGATCCGTTTCACCCGTCACCAGCACTCAACAGGTGCTCTTTAATTCAAAACCGGCAAAGATACATCTTCATCGTTCATCTGTACAGAGTACAGACCTCTGGGCACAAAAGTACAACACAAGTAGAAAAGATGTTCGCTATTAATGCTTCAAGCAAAATCACATAATAATAAAAAGATAAGAAAGTTCAATTTTAACGCATTCATTCAGACAATCCCACTTCTGAAATTACACCAGTTTACACCCTTAAATATCATTGTTAATGGTTATTATTTATCTCGGTATATTACCTGAATTCGCAAAATTTTTACAAGATTCTTAATGAATAGGGCTGAATGCTGAATAATCAAATGTTTTTATATTTCACTTTCCTATTATTTCTCTCATAAAAATAACTGCATTCTCTATGCACAAGTTTCTTCAAGGCGAGCTGCCAAGACGTAAAAATGTCACTCTACTTTTTCTTTCTGCCTTTCCAATTACATCGAATCTCAACCAGTTTTTACTACCAAATTACCACTGACACCACCACAACACGCATTTCAAATGTACGTAAACGCAGAAATCCTGTTTCTTGAATCCACATTTTCTCAAACATATTATACTTGTCGCACAATTACATTCCAGAAGCAGTGATGGTAGTAAGGCACTCACCGAAGTGGTTAGATGGTTAGTGAAGCAGACAAATGTAGAACGCTACTATAGTAGAATTTTTCTAACAACTCCAGGATCGCATAAAACTTTCAGAATGCGACTACAATCAGCTAAAACACGCATATTATATCGACTATTTTTCTTATTTACAGAAAACGACAAGTTTATCCGAGTTATTCTCGACGCGGCGTGCTTCAGTGGATTTAAACGCGTGGTCAACTGGTACGCCTCAGTTAGTGTCGCATTCTTATTCATTAAAGTAAGAGAAACGAGACTGTAAGCACCATCTTTGCTGTAAATCTGTAACAGCTATCCTATTGATCAAATCCCATTTTTTCATTGAATACAACTTGACTTTATACATTATGTAAGCAATAAACAAAACCTATAGTTTTAAAAATATACACTTTGAACAACACCCAGAACACGTCGTAAGTGCGATACATATTTATAAGCCGAAAAAAATTATTAAAAAATTTTGGAAAAATAGGAAAAGTTGGCAAAAAGTTATCTATATTGTATTCTTATTCAAATTCTAGTTGCCTTCAAAATCGGAAAAACGGGCTTAAGAAATATTTTCACAGATATACAGGGTGAGTCAGCTATTTAATTAAATGTACCAATTTTTTTTTTAAATACAAATAGTATTTTTTAGCTGAGGTTAGAAATAAACGCAATACTATTACAATAGAATTGTTTAAATTTTTAAAAAGTTGCAGGAATAAGCATAATTTGATTTTAAAAAGCTCTGCTACAAGCGGTTCAAATTTGTCTGCTCCGCGAAGCATGTCTTTGATCATTTCTGAAATTCAACCACCCAACTGACCGCCCTTTCTCGCCGTTGATAATAGAACGGGGCGCACTTTGAAGTCCACCAAGGGCAGTCTCCAATCCCTTTCTTAGGTTACCTGTTTTGTTGCAGGTATATTATCCCATTGTAGTTAACTTAGCCAATATCTCTAACAGCTCTACATCTCCACCCAATGGGGTACTTGCCTAAAAAAAATATTGCACTTTTTATTCTCTAGATGCATGCAAATAACTAAAAGAATCTTAAATATTTTTTTTCCCATTTTTTTTTTACTTCATATTTTTGTAAATATTTGCAATTTTTGTCTTTGATGACGTATTAGACCCCCGTATCCAAGACTCACACCTATATTGAATAGACTCTTGTTTTTGGCTACTATGCTGCGCTGCTAACAGAGGGCGCGACATGTGTACAGCGGATTGGCATTCGATTTATCAATAGAACGCAAGGAAATTGAGTAAAACGCCATCATACGATTTCTTTTAGAACTACGCCGTGCAGGGGCCGGCTACGTCACAAATCTCCCACTCCAAAAATTAAAAAAATTAATTCTGGGCGTAATATTGACCCTAGAACGAAATAAAAAAACACGGGTCTAATGAAATCGTCTACATTTTCCAAATATTATATTTCCCAAACACGAGGCAAGTACCCCACTGCAAACCTTCCTTAGAGCTTCAATTTTTTAAAAGAAGCTAGAGATATACAACGTCGCGCCTCAGCATTCGACAGTCGCAGTTCCTGATCTCATTTATAAAACTAATTGCATCTTTTAATTAATTTTATCGCCAGTATCATAGTCAGGACTTTTTCCCTTTACATGTTAGCTAATAACACTATAACCTTACAAGTGAAAAAGCATTTTACTTTACAATGACATGATACTAAAAATCCATCATGAAAGGCGCATGATTAATATTGTATTGGTTCGATTTTTAAGCAGCTATACCTTTCAATAATGCATCAGAGAAAGCCGTCCAAACGTTACTTTCCTGAAAGGAGTTCATCCCAGTTGTTAATCAGCACTGCAAAAAGTACCTATAGATACTATTTAGTCGCTTTCAATTAATAAAAATAGGCTTTTGGAGTGCATAATTTCTAATGCGCCAGTTTGTTAATGTTAACCATTTACCAAAAAACTGTTTCGTGGCCAATTACACTAAAAGCTGGAACTTTATGAAAATACCCCGTCGGATAGTGCAACAATCTTAATTACATCAATGGCCAGTTTTTCATGGCAGCGCATCTCACTAAAAGCCGATATAGGTGGGCTTTTAAAACAATTTATTACACCAGAAGTCGCATAATTGATGAAGATTTCTCAGATAGAAACAAAAGCTGAAATAGTAACGACCCAACTTCATAGAGAAAATGACCCGAATTAACTGTAGAGATCAAAAGAAAAATATTATACACTCATATGCAGGCAGAAAAGTGTCTATTAAAGCTTTTACAACCAGGCAACTTTATTGCACTGACGAACCGGCATCATCGCACCCACTGTCAATTTACGTGCGACAACCCCATAAAAAGTCGTTTTAAACATTTCGTTAGGAGTCCGGAACTTTATTTGTTTATCTAAGGCTCACAATATACGTAATACAAAAGGCGATCCTACATTGTTTACAGTTTTGATCATGCTTCAAATTTTGGAAATTTGCACTCCCTGAAGTCGTTTAACAGATTTCCTGCATGTTAGGTAGACAAACGATGCTCTGCATATTAACAAATGATTATCATTAATTTGCTTGAAATAATTAAATTAAGCGAGAGCTTGAATGCACAAACAACTTCAAAGCTTTCGTACATCACCTAAATTTCTTACAGGTGATTAAGGACGTTGTCGAAAGTTTGTTTGCGTGATAATTTCGCCTTAAATCGTTAACATTGGTGATTCCGTCCCAACATTATCAACACGAAACATTTGTTGTAAAATGCGGGTGTGGTTGTCGCCAAATCAGTTTTAGACACGCTTTCTGCAGCGAAAAGAATTCGTTATCGTTTCAACTTAATTACAAAAAAATTCGTAATAATGAATTTTCAGGTGGTAAATTTAAATGGTGGTTATGATCAATGCGTCAGCATTGTGCATACCATTGGTGACGATGACAAATGTGTGAGTCAACAGGTTTTATACCAATAACAAAATACAATAAATCAAACTCGTGTGAGAGATGTGTTTGTTACATGTTACATGGACGTATCAGTGGCCGTTTAGCAGTCGTTTAATTGCGTTTCCATTACCGTGATATCTCACGGTGTGTTGCTTTAATTATGTGTGTGTATGGGGATCATGGCAAAAGTCCCGCGAAATGGAAACTGAAAACTGGCCTAATCCTTGAAGAAATTATGATAAATTTGATCCGGATGGAATTATTCAACGCCAATCTACCTGTTTGCAATGCTTTAACGTACTGTTGTCGCTTGTTGCGGTAATTATATGTATACATTATAGGGAAAACAATTCGGAATTCAATAAAATCCATTTAAATTTAACAATGCAAACTATGCAAATTATTGATTTCTACGTGAATTGCCAATATAAACAATTTGAATGATAAGGTAAATTTCCACAACAATAATTAAGAAGTGATCAGTTATGCAGGGTGGGGCAATAAGTGCGTCCGACTTTGATAGCTTGAGTTCTATGATAGTTAGAAACTTAATTTAAAAACACAAATAAAGTAGAAAAAAAATCTATAACCAGAACATACAGAGTAAGCCAAGACGATTATACAGGGGCAAGTAAGATTTTTTTAAAAGAAACGTTGGGTGTAAAAGAAGATTTTTCGGAGCCTTTTCCTAGACTCTTTCCACTCCAATATTATTCCTGACTATTTCCAAACCAATTGGATGTAGCAATTTTTTTTGTTTAAATAATGGCATCTGCAAATGCATGTTAAAAAAATCATTACAGTAACAGTTACGAGTTCTAAGAAAAAATTATGTAAAGCCTAGTTAGGAAACATCTGAAGGATGATGTGTTTGAATCGTTTTTACTTTTGAAAAATTATACAGGGTCGCTAAATTTAATTTTTCAATTTAGAACTTTTTGAATTTAATTTTCTCCATTTTTTCAAATACAACACCTGTATATCAAATATTGGTTTTAAAGGTTTGCAAAAATAGTTTCCTTCAACGAAAGTGACACTAGAAAAATATTATAAAGTGAATTTAAAATTATCAGGATCTTTATTTTGTAAAGATAATGAAGATGGTTTAACTCAACCTATATGCGATAGATAGGTGCCTACTTTATTTATAAGCGTTCCCTTATATTACTCTTATATCTTTTCTGCTGTTGTTTTGAATCTGAGTAGATATAGGGAACAAATATAATGTACACCAAATTAAACCATACATCCCTTGCACTGTCCACCAGAAAATTTAATGAGCATCAAAAAATCTAAATAGAACCCAAATTATTATACATCAGAAAATAAAAACATTACCACTAAAATAACTATGCTGCGTTTCGTTTTACCATTGCTTACATTTTAAATTCTATATGTCTATCAATTTTACTAAATGTTCACCAAATTTAGAACGCTCAAGTTACGCGTCCGTGCTGTACATAATAAATATTCGCGCTATCCATTTATATTTAGTGTTTCTCAAAAAAACTATTTGTGCGTCAAATAATTATTCTATTACTCCAAAAATTAAATATGCTCGCGCATCTCTCCTTGCCGCTTGCGCTTCCAGACAAGAGGCACGCGAAAAAAGTTTTGTGCAAGATCAGTTCAAGGCCCTGTAATTTTTTTTAAAAGCACGATTAGAAATTACCACTAAAAGAAGTTTTACGTTTTACATAATGCAAGCCAGTTACAGCAAAGCATTTATATATTACTGAAATCAATATCTTTTTTTGTGCAAACCACTTATATTTTTACTCTTATTTTCCTTGCCCTAGCACATCTACATCTATAATTTTGCATAAAATTATTTACCATTTGCACAACATTTTATTGCTTGTGTATTTTTGATCAACAAATAGTATTTTTAACTGCTAAATAATATAAGACACTGTCGAAAATTAAATATCTGGGTATTATGTTAGAATTAAATGCGGAATAAAATTTGGTGAACATTTAGTATTTATGGTCAACAAAAGTTATTTTGGCGAACAAAATACATAATAGGCCAGCATTATGTCAATATTTGGTTGTCGCCTTAAAATTATGTATTTTCTTAATTTTGGTGACCATTTAGTATTTTTGGGAAATGAAAGTATTTTTTTGTATGAAAATATTGGGGAAATTTGGTAGAATGTTAAATACGACCCGTAGATATACCTGTAACATGAACACGTCGGGTAATTAACGTATTGATCTCTGTAATGGCTGGTTAGATAACTAATTTTATTCTTTGACCTACTAGGGGTTTATTTACCCCCTTCTAAATCAATAAATCGAATAACACGTCGTAATGTATTCCCGCACAAATTAAAAAAAAATATGCTTGAAAGCGTAATTGTAAACTTCCAACAAACTCACGTAACTCTGCAACACTTAGCTAGAACGTTGGTAGTCACCCAGTGTGAATGAAATAAATAGAAAATTATTCATTTAACAATTTTTCGCAGAAGACGTGAAGCAGTTATAAAAACAAAGACAGGACCCTGACAAAAATTCAATCATATTCTATTTATACATTCTATTGATATAAAAAAATATTACGTGTTTTACTTTACATGGTCCCATGTATTTTAAAGCTACTATTATGTACCTACTTTTTGAGAAACTTTGAACATACAGCTAAGTTGTGTTAAATCACGTTATTTTTACCTATGTCTAAACATTTACGAGACACCTGTATAATTCTAACTATTTTAGAAATTTTTCCTGACCTTATTCTTTCTCCCTCACTGCATTCCTATTTTCTAATAGCGTAATATTCTTCAGCTCGTTGCCTATTTTCCCAAATATTTATTATTTCCTTATACTTTGAAAAAAATCTAATTTCTTGTTTATTATTTTCCTTATACGTATGGCTTAGCTTCTTTTCCAGGAATATTAGAGTCATAAGTTACCATGATCTTCACTCCGCACTTCTCATCTAATCTACGGTTTAGATTTTTACTTTTACTTTATTAATTCATTATGCGGACTCTTTCAAATTAATGTTCTTCTATTTAAAAATCACACGTTATTACTTGGTACACCTAATTACTAGAATTATTATATTTTTCCTTTGTCTAATTATTTTAAAATTTGACACGTCCTTTCGTTTCCATATTTCTCAGTCAGTCGTTCATCCGTTTCAATTCTCTTCTCTTTTCATTTTTTTCTTGCTTTTACACAGATAATATCATTCATCAGTAGGTATTTTCTACTTCCACATGTATACCTCATTTTGTCCACGTTTGAAGATTTTTCTACACCAAAACAAATCACATAATTTAAAATCAACATCTTTATATGTTTTCTTTGTATCAATTATATCCCCAGCCATGTCTTGTATTTTACTTTTAATGCTAATTATGGGTAAAAACTTAAAGCTACTCTGACTGCTCACCACTTTGTTTGAACTTTAAAGGTATGTCACAAACAAAAATAGAATCATGCATGAATGGCGACTATTATATAAACGACTAGAGCAAAAGTTACAATAAGTTCACGTGACTTCTAAAGACATCCCATCAAGAATTCACATCTAGCTCTATGTGCCATCAATTTTTGTTCCCTAGCCTTAGCTAGAAAAGACACTTCTGAGAAAAGGACACAAAGACGAGTTGAAGATAGCTATTTCTGATCATTAAGCATCTGAGCATTTGAAGAATTAAAGTTAAGGGAGAATATTTTTGTAGTAGAAAAAATCTTCTCGTTCGTTCAGGGAATTGCCGTCAATACAATAAAAAAACACTTCTAATCGACAGGGAGAAAAAAAGAAAAACTGTGACCTATGACGTCCTTTCCACACCCAATAATGGTTTTGTTGACCTCGCCTTCCACCGACCGATATTCCAGGTCGCGTTCATGGGTGAGTCAGCGAAGGGTTCGATAATCATGGATCCCGCTCGCCAACACCTGCTACTGGAGCTTGTCCATTTCGTTCTATTTTATACCTGACGACTGACACTAATGACCATCGACTTTCTTTTCTTCTGTGTATTTTCTATATATCTGCGTCCTCGATTCCCTCCCCGGGGGTTGCGTGCCATCTAAACAGGCCAGATTAAAGTAATTGAAGGACCCATGTTCTTGGGCGTAGGTGTGCTTCTGGTTGTTATTGATCACACGAGTTGTCAGAAGGCCAAATTGGGACGAAATCTGAAATCGTGCCGATCCGAGCCAATTAAGGCACAAAAATTGAAAACGCGGATTTCACGCCTCATCACACTCGGCATTTCATAAATATTCTTACGAGAAGAGAAGTCCGGATTCGCAGGTTTTCATCACGAAATATAGTGCTCCCCAACAATAAATTTCATGTATGCCTTGAAAATTGAATCTCGCAACGATGGATCTCAATCTCTTCCACTCTCACTAAACACTGATTTCGTCGTCGTGTTAGCAATCCGGATACACAGCAAGTTTATTTTACGTATTCATGGAACTTTTGCAGAAGCTTTTACGCTGCGATTTTAATAAAATTTTGTTGCGAATAACTCGCTTTTCTAACGAAAGGAATACAGAGCGCTTTCGCAACAAACTTTGCCGTTTACTTAACTCGAGCAAAGGAAATAAGGGCGAAGTTAATAGCTAAGTACCTCCAGACCTACACTAATTCTGAATCATACACTGCTGAATCATTATGCCGTCAGATTGCGTGATTAGAGTTGAAACGTGACTCTCTCGTCCAAACTATTTCGTATTCTCCACACACACATCTAGCAATTTCGTTTTTTCAAAGAAGCACTTCGGCGAAGACTAAAACAACACCCTTCTGGTAACTCCTTAAGGCTGCCGTAAGAAACGGGCGAGAAAACGGCAAAATACGCTTTCGTAGTTCATGGCGTTAAAGCAACCTAATGATACAATCAAGTTCTCCTTTGACCCACGTAATGACAAAACATCAAAGATTTGGCTAAAGTAATTTTTAATCGCATTTTTTTTCGTTATAAAGTAACAACCCTTCAAAGTTCGGCAACTTTGAAGCTACGTATTACGTAGGAAAAATTTTTTTACTGCTTTCAATATTTCTTTTAGCTGAAAGGTCAATTCTTCAGCTTTATAATCCTGAAAACAGAAATGAGTTAGGCTTTCCCGTTTTTGCTAACCCCATGAACTCGTCGAGGGCTACCAAATGGATCCTCTCGACGATTCCGCCCGATTGCGGCAGTCAACAATACGTAAAACCATTATGTATTTGAGGGGTTTTCCCATATGCGCGTTTTGGCGCTATTCTACAAGAATTTTGCGATTCCAACGTGCATCGTGTTGTTTATATTTGAGATTTTGAAATCGGTCTCGGGTTTTATTTCCGATCCGGTGATAAAGAGCTAAATATAACTAAGTAGTTCTGACGTTGCCCTAGTCATCACGTATTTATTCCTTCTCGTTCCACGTCTTTGTACATGGAGAAAAGTGTGAAATGTGATAAGGCCGACCATATAATTAGTAAACAATATCCAAGGGATCTTGCTAATTATCGCGTGCAGCAATCTTTAATTGTCGGATGATGTAGCGGTATGAAGAAGACTGACAAATGTTAATAATAAAAGCCCTTTCAAATTAACATAAATAATATAAAGTACCTACAGGCCCGGCTGTAGGAAATCTAGAGGTATGTGCCGAGGTGTGTGCACTGTGCAAGATAGCAACTGCCGCCCAAAAATGTTGAATATGTAGTATGTATTTTTCAAACTATATCAGTAATATTCATATTTCATTACATATTTAATAAAATAAATAAAACAATAAATAAATTTATACTATATGAATTGATCCTTATTAACATATTATACAGGGTGTCCGTTTTTCGAGAGCTCGCTTAATCTCAGAGATACAAAGTCGGTTAAATTAGGGCAAAGTTGCGCATTTTCATACTGAATATTAATGTGAATAAAAATTTTTCTCACCATTGAAAATTTTAAAAATTAGGCATAAATGTAAAAAAGTATTGTGTTGCAATCAAAAAATAAAAGTCAATCAATAAATGCTAAAATCCAATATGACGCCCATAAGAAAAACCAAAGTTGGATGAATGGCAGATTTAGATTTATTGTAAAAAGTGCCTTGACAATGGCTTCGTTAAAAAGTCTAACTCCAATGGTTTTTGCTTAAAAAAATTAAAGCTTGAACGAAATTTTTGTCTGTAATTTAAAAACTAAAAATGTGAGAAAATGTGAAATGTATACATTATTTGAATATTAGGACAAAAATGTATAGCAAGAAAAACTCCTGTAATAATTTGTATAAGTAGGTATATCTAATGAAATAATAATGGCTACTTCTGTTTAAAATTTATTTACATGAGCACTTTTCGCACTTTCAATAAAGAAAACTCACTAATTATTTCCTCTACGTCTAACCTGTCTGCGATATCAGTTTCAATGGGATTGATTAATGGCAAACACCGACAATCTTTCCTTTTACATTTTTTTTATTATTTTATTAAAACGTTGCTATTACGAGTAGGAAGGCGGTAGATAAAGACAAAGAAGGCAAGTTATTTTTCATTTACATCGTAATTTTTTTATTTTAGAACCATAAAATAGAAGACAACAATATAAATGTGATGAAATAAAATAATAGTAATTTTTCATAACCTACTATTTTGACGAATTTATTTGATCACTTGTTATCAGCTCTTTATGATATTGATTTGAAAAATAAATTATTTATGATAATTTGACCATTTTTTCCTCTTCCCACAATTTTTCCGGTCATTAAAAATGCTGTGTTGCTCTCTTTGTTCAGTGCCTACGTTTACCGTATACGCTATCTCCGTCGCGTTCACACAACTTGCCAAACCGTAATTAACCGCGTCTTACATTTCTTATTCTAGAAACTTTATTTTAGAAACGCGACTAGGAATTATGCGAGATTATATCATCTTAATACTTGAGGCTATCGATCTACATAAAAAAGAATAAAATCCATATCGTGAAAAATGAAATGACACCTATTTGAACATGAAACTTTACTGATTTTAATAGATGTGACTAACATAATAGTGCATATAGGATTTAATTGTGTATATTCTCTCGTATCATAAAAAGGATATTGATTCTCCAATTATTGCTTTTTCGAGCAAAATGAAAATCCACGCTGTGCGTTACTTGAGGCCAGAGGAAAAAAGTATTGTTTCTGAAGCCGCGCGCTCTTTGGAAATAGCGATTTTTCAGATTAAAGGGCCCACAAATTTTTTTGGTACCACCAAAAACAGTCATAAAACGAGATTCCGGTAGTTCAAAATTTTTTTCGTATTTTTCTACTAAAGAAAATTTTTGGCAACTTATCGAGCTCTTTCGCCACATATCGAAACCGCTACACAAGCGCTGACGACCATCTGTTATGAGACTTTGAATTTGTTATGGTTTTTAGTCACGTCTCGGTCAAGTTAATGGGCTATAAAATTTTGTTTTCGGTTTCAAATGTTCGTTAGGCTGTGGTTCACCCAGACATTGTGGCGCCAATTTCCTGTATGTTTGGTGATCTAACTAATTTAAAATCTGGGCGGAAACTGACCTAGTCAACTCTTTACGGCAGCCTTAATATTTGTGAGGATACAAGAGATACTTCCTAAAAAATCCAATTTTTACACCTACTCCCAATTCTCTGCGTCATTTTACTTGCAAATGCTTTGAAACAGTAACAAAATTGCAAGTTGCCTCCCACATGTGAGAACAAAGTGGAGATGGCGAGAATTAGGATTTTAAGTAGGCCGGGCAGCAATTTGCAATAACGTTGCAACTTTTAGCATAACAAATACAGGCTATTTGGCACGTTGATGCCTCAGCGGAATTAGAGCCGTACAGTTATTAGGAACACACCGGAAGATGCGGTATTTTGTGTCATTGAATCCGTGGACTGGAGATCCGCTTTTTAGGCACGGAAGCATTACGAGTTTGGACATTGGAACTGAAGCACTATGACGATTAAATGCAATGTTTGACGAATTTGCAGAAATCGTGTAGATAACACTGTTTTGTGCTTGAATTCAACTAAAAGTTACTATAGAGAGTGTCCCAAAACTCAACGTTACCCCGTGATAGGCCAGCTATCATTACTGACCAGAATATCATAAATATGACCTTAGTAAAAAGTTATTAGTTTTTACTTATATCTATCTACAGTAGGAAACTGCTAAAACTATGTAAATTACATACAGGTGACCCAGAACTCGCGCCCCAGAGAAAACCGGAGAAATCTCTAAAAACAACAAACAAATAATCCCTAAAAAAATATTTTTTTGAATCACGATTGAAGTTAGAATTTTTTTTCTTAGGGATTATTTGTTTGTCCTTTTTGGAGATTTCACCTGTTTTCTCTGGGGCGCGAGTTCTGGGACAGCCTGTATTACTAGACGTATCTATTTAATTAACTGCTTGTTAACATATCTTAATACATCGAGTTGAAAGATCATCGGTTCAAAAAGAAGAAAAAAAGACGGTTGCATGGGCGGACAAAGAAGTAAATTACAAAAAAAAAGAAGTAATAAGAGTATAAACAATTGTAATCAAAACTGTTAAATCCTTGGTCAACATTCGAAGGAAGTTGAAATTTAAAATGCAATTTAAGTATATAAATTTTCAGTTTGTAGACTTTAGATTAGGTTGCATTTGGTGTTATTGCATTTATTTTTACAAAAATCAAAAAAGTATGTTTTATAAATAATATAAACATGTTTTAAAGAAGATCAGAACAAGATAACTTAAAGTTCGAGACAAGAATAAAAAACATAGCAAATTAAGCACATCACAAATAGCAAGTATTACTTATAGAAAGTTCTACCGCATTCTTCAATGAAAAATGGAACGCAAAGTACAATAATATCTTTTTTCTACTTTGGTTCTGCAGGGTGGGGCATTAGTGCTTGAGTTCAATGATAAGCAAGAATCGTTATTTAAAATTCCAAATAAACAAGAGAAAGAAACCTATAGCCGGAAATTCTTTTTGAACATACAGGGTGAACCTAGACGATTATACAGAGGCAAGTAATATTTTTTAAAATGGAATGTTGTGTGTAAAAGAAGATTTTTTTAAGCATTTTTAAAGACTCTTTTCACTCCAATATTATTACTGACTATTTCCAAACCACATGGACGTAGCGATTTTTTTTGTTCAAATAATGGCAAATAATGCATGTTAAAAAAATCACTACAGTCACAATTACAAGTTTTAAGAAAAAATTATGTAAGTACTAGTTAGAAAACAGCTGTGGGATGTCTTTGAATCGTTTTTACTTTTGAAAAATTATACAGGGTGGCTTTTAGCCACCATTTAATTTTCTCCACTTTTTCAAACAAACCATTATCTTTATATTTTTTAACGATGTGATGTAGAAACCAAGAACGAACATTTCTTGCATATACACCCCTATGGCTATTTGTAACCATGTTCGATTTATCGACCAATAATTACAAAATTCAAAAATAATCCTAAAAAATTAGGTCTTTTTCCAAATAACTCGACAGATAAAGTTGTAATAAGTGCTCCAGATGTTTTGCCTATAAAAACAGCATAAGTTTTTTTAGTAAGTTCACTTTATGTTTGTATCTTGATCTTTTTTTGTTTTTTATATTATCCGACAAGCAATACACATTTATCGCAGTTACCTGTCGTCAGTTGTCATTTGTGTCAATTTTGAAACATTTGAAGTGTTTTGTCGAATAATTTGGAAAACGATCTAATTTTTAGGATTATTCTTAAATTTTGTAATTATTGGTCCATAAATCGAAAATGGTTACAAATAGCCATAAGACTGTAAATACAAAAAAATGTTTGTTTTTAATTTCTACATCATGTAGTTAAAAAATATACATTTGAGAACATAGAAAAAATTAAATTCAAAAATTTCTAAGTTGAAAAATTAAATTTAGCCACCCTGTATAATTTTTCAAAAGTATAAACAATTCAAAGACATCCCACCAATGTTTTCTTCTTAAAACTCGTAATTGTGACTGCGGTGATTTTATTAACATGCATCTGCAGATGCCATTATTTGAACAAAAAAAATCGCTACATCCAAGTGGTTTGAAAATTGTTAGTAATAATATTGAAGTGAAAGGAGTCTAGAAAAAAGCTCTAAAAAATCTTCTTTTACACACAACATTCCATTTAAAAAAAAATGTCACTTGCCCTTGTATAACTGTCTTGGCTCAAAAATAATTTCCCGACTTCTTTCCTCGCTTCTTTCTTTAATTTATTTGTGTTTTTAAATAAAATTTCTACCCATCATAGAACTCGAGCTATCGATATTGGACGCATTGTTGCCCCATCCTGTATAATAAAGATATTACGACACCCACAACGTAACGATTCACCATAATCAAATTTCCCCAATTTTAAAATTGCGAATTCTTATTTCAAATTGATTCAAAGTAAAAAAAAAATAGTATAAAGAACTCGTTCATAGGGCAATTATGGCACTACATTACAAAACTCGCCGCTGTACGGCTCGTTTTTAAACTTAAACTTGTGCTATAAAATGTACTCTTTAATGTAGATACTATTATCTATTAACGTTAAAATTTCTATAAGTATAGACTAAAGTGTATTGATACAATGAACAGTTTTAGACACGGTTTTGATTTTCGACTGAGCTGTTTCAATAATTGTTGTAATTTAATCGTCAGCCGTCATCAACATTGTCATTAATTACGCATAACCACACGAAATAAGTGGGTACTAAGAAAAAAGAAAATCGAAAAAACGTGACAAATTCCGGTTAGTCACAAAAATGTCGGTTTTCTTCGTTGTGGATTTCAATTAAGTTCCTCGGATTGTTAGCTTTACAAAAATACTAGATACAAGGTAGGTACTTTTATAGTGTGCAGATTGACTAAATTTTGTCTAACTTTACTATAAAAAAAATAGGGTGGATAAGTCTACTCTGAGGAAAATAACTACATTCTGTCACATATTTGAGACAAAAATCAATACCATAATCCTATTACAAGAGATTCCGCGAAACTAAAGTAAAACAGTTTTCCAAACTTTTTGGAAGTTGAGTCCTTGAAATAACAATAAAAATTAAATCAACAATAGCGTTACGTCTTTGACTCGTGAAAAAATTTGAATCTTAACCTCGTCTTTTCTACCTATCCCTTACCCCTGCTAAATTACAAGTAAAATAAATTTTACTTTAAAAACAGTATCATAGTGAAAAAAATTCTAATAAATCACTAAACAACTTTTAATAAATTGGGGAATTCACAGGCGGTTCCTCAAATAATTATCCCCATTGTCTTTAAAATACACAAATATTTGTAACCAACTGTTGTATGAAATAAAGCAGATAAAATTTGCAAACAATTATCTCAAAGATGACGATTGCATAAACATAAACAAGGCCGGACCCTGACCTCCAATATACAAGTTGAAGATCAAGACGTCATGTTACAGATAATAAGAAGGACGCTTGATTAAAATTGTTGCATTCCTCATCAAATTTAATATTTTGTGGTAAACCGTGTTTTGTCAACCGTTGAATAAATTAACAATGAGCTCTGCCACCCTCGTTAATTATAATTTGAAACTTCATCGATAAATTAAAACAGAAAAGCTGTTTGATACTCGCCCCTAATTTTATCAAATTTATTTTAGCAAACCCTTTTTGATCAATACATCTACATTAATTACTCACGAAAATTAAAAGAAAATTCTTTAGTAATCAACAATAACAAATAGTGTTATTTTGTATACAGGGTGTTTCATTAATAATTTTACATAAGTTAACTGGAACTTGGAACATGATATAAAGATTTAACCTAAAACTACTCGATAAAATGTGATTCCTTACTGAAGTACAGGGTGTTTTATTTCAACATTTTAAAATTACTTTTGCGCAATGTTCAGTATAGTTTTATCATATTCGGAAAAAAATTTGACGGTCTTGCTGTTACCAGAAGAGTACGGCAGAAGCGTAAAGATGGTTTCTCGCCTCAAAATTCTACGCCACTGGTGGAATCGCTTTTTTACTATGATTATTATTTTTTTACGAAAATAATGTACTTTTACTTCACAACGATAAAATGATTATTTTTCAAGATAATTAAAGTTAAAAGAATATGGGTTGTAATTAACAGTCTACCAAATTTACCCAATATTTTGATACAAAAAAATACTTTCATTTCTCTTGTATTGAATATTGAGGCAAGAAGAATGAAGTTGAAGGTGTCATAATTTTGCTTCAAAAATGCAAAATAAGCGAAAATAACCTTTTAATCCATAATAGATGCCAATGAATTATCGGAATTTTAATTTTTATACGGGTCGTATTTAATAGTCTACCAAATTTACCCAATATTTTGATACAAAAAAATACTTTCATTTCTCAAAAATACTAAATGATCACCAAAATTAAGAAAATACATAATCTTAAAGCGACAACCAAATATTGACATAATGCTAGCCTCTTATATATTTTGTTCGCCAAAATAACTTTTGTTGACCATAAATACTAAATGTTCACCAAATTTTATTCCGCATTTAATTCTAACATAATACCCAGATATTTAATTTTCGACAGTGTCTTATATTGTTTAGCAGTTAAAAATACTATTTGTTGATCAAAAATACACAAGCAATAAAATGTTATGCAAATGGTAAATAATTTTATGCAAAATTATAGATATAGATGTGCTAGGGCAAGGAAAATAAGAGTAAAAATAGAAATGGTTTACACAAAAAAAGATAATGATTTCTGTAATATATAAATGCTTTGCTGTAATTGGCTTGCATTATGTAAAACGTAAAACTTCTTTTAGTGGTAATTTCTAATCGTGCTTTTAAAAAAAAAATTACAGGGCCATGAATTGACCTTGTACAAAACTTTTTTCGCGTGCCTCTTGTCTGGAAGCGCAAGCGGCAAGGAGAGATGCCCGAGCATATTTCATTTTTGGAGTAATAGAATCGCACAAATAGTTTTTTTGAGAAACACTAAATATAAATGGATAGCGTGAATATTTATTATGTACAGCACGGACGCGTAACTTGAGCGTTCTAAATTTGGTGAACATTTAGTAAAATTAATAGACATACAGAATTTAAAATGTAAGCAATGGTAAAACAATACACAGCGTAGTTATTTTAGTGGTGATGTTCTCATTTTCTGATGTATAATAATTTGGGTTTCATTTAGATTTTTTGATGCTCATTATTTTCTGGTGGACAGCGCAAGGGATGTATGGTTTAATTTAATGTACATTATATTTGTTCCCTATAAAAATTATAATTCTAATAATTTATTGGCATTTATTATGGATTGAAAGGGTATTTCCGCTTATTTTGCATTTTTTAAGCAAAATTATAACACTTTTAATTTCATTCTCCTTGCCTCAATATTAAATACAACGTAATTGACATATTACACTACAACCATATTACTAGATTTTTGCCCTTCAACGCAACAATTTTTTTTACAACAATTTCAAGAACATTCACAATATTCCTAATTATTTAATAAATAAACAACTGTCTAAGCGGGAGGGTGGAGTGAATAGGAATGCTGGGTGGGTAACTGTAATTGTAAAAAATGGAAATTTTACGCACGTAAAATTTAAAAAAAAAGGAACTAAAAAGCCGTTATAGAGAAATGACCTTGGACTAAAAAAATGTGACCTTAAAAATAATAATTTTGTCTGCAAACTAGAAATATTTTGTAGTAAAAAAATCATAATAAATCATAATATTCCCAAGGAATATTCCGATTTTAATGTTTAATTTATTGCTTATATTCGTATTTATCATTTAAATAAGCTCTACAGTTAACTTTTCAAAGTTTAATACAAAAGCAAGAGAACAACGTTAGGTAACAATTCAAAATTTACAGAACACCCTGTATTCAAGTTAAGGAGGCACATTTTTTATCTAGCGGTTGTAGGTTAAATCTTCATAACTTGTTCCAAGTATTCTCTAGTTAGCTTATGTACAATTATTATTGATGAACCACCCTGTATTGTTCTGTTTACATAATTCCTAATTGCCTCTTAACAGGTGTCTGTGGTAGTGAAAAAGTTATAGTTTTTTACGAAACTACGGAACTTTTTTGCGCCAAGTTTGAAAAAAACTGTGTGCTAAACAAGTTTTTGGTGGCAATTAAGTGGTTACACTTTACGTAACTGTCGGTGAACTAAACGGTGCTTTAGGAAGGAAAGCCTTCCTGGAATCACTTATTAGAAGAATGCGGCCGCTACTTTAAAACACATTTGTGACGGGATAATTTTTAGTTTTAACGTCTTTAAACCTCCGACGATTTCAATTAGTTCTTTTCCAGGTGTATCTACTACCTAAACCTTGACCACGAGCGCGCCATCCGCATAAACAAATGTCTTCTTACCTCAGAGAGATCGGCGTCGTGTCGGATTTTATCTTCGATGGACTGCGAATGGACCGACGGAATTCCTGCAAATGCCAGCAGGACGATCCCCGTGAAAAAGCACAAATCCCGCAAGAAATCTTTCATGATTGCACTGAAACTCCACTGCACAACAAAATTCGTGGCGAGTTCGTTGACACAACCGGCTCTTGAACGACACGCACAACCACCAACAAGTCGCGAAGAACTGAACAGTGTACAGTGTCGTGCCGGTTGCGCCGTCCCCACCAGCTCCAATTTTGTATTCCGCGGTGAGGTTTACGCAAACGCAGGACTCCTTCTTTACGTAAGGTCGAGTATGTTATCCTGAAAAATCCGGGAATATTTTCCGGGATGCGAGCTCTCCACATATTAGCCAAAAGCGGAATCGAGTTTTATTGCCGGATATTTTTCCGGGATCCGAATCTGAAATATTTGCATAAGTTAATGCTGAAGATTGAGGACGGCTGGTAATTTAAATCGCTTCATTTTCCTTCCTACCTCAAGGAATTGTCGTCAATTTTAAAGTTGTGGAAGTTACGACCGTGAAAGGTGCCGATATTGAACATATTTTGGTAATTCTTTACTTTATAATGCAACATTTTTTTTAATAACGGTAATAAGTGGGGTTTTACTAAAGATGCTGCTGTCTTAATAGTTTTATTTAGAACTACAAACCATCTCTAACATTAACCAAGACGCCATTCATTACATGTCATTGCATTGATGCATTGTCAATGTCAATAATGTCAACCCGCTGTGCCAGTGGCGCCAACCTGACTATTACCAACTTAAGTATTATTATGACAATAACAATTTCAAAGACATTCACCTTATTCACAATATTCCTAATTATTTCATAAATTTTATCTCTAATAGATGCCAATAAATTATCGTATATAAACTTCTCGCAAAAATTAAAGGAACAAAAAAATTTTCTAAATTTTTTGGCAATTTTCAACAGGCTGTATTTCAGTGAAAAATGGTCGTACAGGAAATGAAAAAAACATAGCTTTTGAAGCTTAAAAATTCTAGTTTTCGAATTTTTTGATTAAAAATTTTTTGGAGCACCGGTAGCTATGAAATTCTTGGATAAAGCACGAATAAAAAAATTTCCAAATTTTTTACATTTTTTATTTCGCTCTATGGGCATGGAAAAATTTTTTCGAGCTAGACCAATGCATAGTTCCCATAGCCTGTTTATTCAGCTTTAATTTACTTTTTGCAGGAGTCAGATACGACCATTTGTCTTCGAGATATCGAATTTTGAATGCAAAAGGATCCTTTTTCACTCAACTGCCAATATCTCTGAAACTACTGGTCACCCAGCGAGCGGACAAGAGGTTTCGTTTTCTGCAGAAAATTTCCTACAAAAATTTGTCATGGTTGATTAGAAAAAAAAAATTTCCACCTGTAACGTTAACGTGAAAAAAAAGCAAAAAAATGCCATTTTCCCTTTTTTTTGGTTAATCGACTGTATCTTCGGCAATATTGGGGGAAAAGCTTAGGTTAGAAGAAAATTTTGCACTCTAATGTACCCCAAAGGCGCCCCTAAATTTTTAGATTGATCGGTTCAGCGGTTTTCCTGGACCGATTGATTGAAATTTTGAAAAAATTAAGGGAACAACATTTTTGTTTCTTAAATTTGAGTTGTGAAAAAAAAACTGTTGGTTGGTTTTTTTTACCAGAAATCGGAAAGTTTTGAAAAAAACTGTTTTGTAACACGTAATGGCTCTGTAGAAAACTTAAAAAATTTATCGCTCAGAATTTCGCACAAGTACGGTGGGCACCTTAGGGGTATCAACTTTAATTTTATTCAATAAAATTTGTTTTAAGGAAAATGAAGGTTTGAATGTGTCTATAGCTTTAGCGAGGTGAGTCAGAAATGAGCTCTTGGTCTTTTTTTATTTTTTTAAATTTTTCAAAAAAAAAAATTTTTGAATTTTTTAAAATAAAAAAAAAAAAATTTCTCCAATCAACCATGACAAATTTCCGTAGGAAATTTTCTGCAGAAAACAAAACCTCCCGTCCGCTCGATGGGTGACCAGTAGTTTCAGAGATATCAGTAGTTGAGTGAAAAAAAATCCTTTTGCATTCAAAATTCGATATTTCGTATCTGACTCCCGTAAAAAGCAAATTAAAGCTGAATAAACAGGCTATAGGACCTATGTATTGGTCTAGTTCGAAAAAAATTTTCCATGCCCATAGAGCGAAATGAAAAATGTAAAAAATTTGGAAAATTTCTTATTCGTGCTTTATCCAAGAATTTCATAGCTACCGTGCTCCAAAAAATGATTAATTAAAAAATTCGAAAACTAGAGTCTTTAAGCTTTAAAAGCTATGTTTTTTCATTTCCTGTACGACCATTTTTCACTGAAATACAACCTGTTAAAAATTGCCAAAAAATTTAATTTTTTTGTTCCTTTAATTTTTGCGAGAAGTGTAATACCGGTAGTGGTAGGAATCTTGCCGGCAATTTTTGTCAGATTATCACGAATAGTTGTGACAAAAAGCGCCACGAGTGCTTTAGCACGAGTGGCGATTTTCTAAAGACAACAACTATGAGTGGTAACTGACAAAAATTACCAAAAGATGCCTACCACGTGTTGTATTCGGCAAGACAATCCAAAGAAAATGCCAGATTGCCGCTGTGATCACCTACTCCTTAGTATGGAAAGATTGTCAATGAGATCAGATCCTGATTGGCTCAAATTCAAAAAACAGACTGTTTTTATTGGTTGTCAGAATTTGCGTTGGATTGTCAGAGTTATAATTTTTTTACTACAAAATATTTCTAGTTTGCAAACAAAATTATTATTTTCAAGGTCACATTTTTTAGTCCAAGGTCATTTCTCTTCTAACAGCTTTTTTAATTTCATTTTTTAAAAATTTCACAAGCTTAAAATTTTCATTTTTTTACAATTACAGTTACCCACCCAGCGACCCTATTCACTTTACCCTCCCGCTTAAACAATTGCATACTTATTAAATAATTAGGAATATTGTGAATGTCCTTGAAATTGTTGTAAAAAAAATTGTTGCAAAAATCTGGTAGATAATATGGTTGTAGTGTAATATGTCATTTACGTTGTATTGAATATTGAGGCAAGAAGAATGAAGTTAAAAGTGTTATAATTTTGCTTCAAAAATGCAAAATAAGCGAAAATAACCTTTTAATCCATAATAGATGCCAATAAATTATCAGAATTATAATTTTTATACGGGTCGTGTTTAATAGTCTACCAAATTTACCCAATATTTTCATACAAAAAAATACTTTCATTTCCCAAAAATACTAAATGCTCACCAAAATTAAGAAAATACATAATCTTAAAACGACAACCAAATATTGACATAATGCTGGCCTCTTATATATTTAGTTCGTCAAAATAACTTTTGTTGACCATAAATACTAAATGTTCACCAAATTTTATTCCGCATTTAATTCTAACATAATACCCAGATATTTAATTTTCGACAGTGTATTATTTTATTTAGCAGTTAAAAATACTATTTGTTGATCAAAAATACACAAGCAATAAAATGTTGTGCAAATGGTAAATAATTTTATGAAAAATTATAGATGTAGTTGTGCTAGGCCAAGGAAAATAAGGGTAAAAATAGAAGTGGTTTGCACAAAAAAAGATATTGATTTCCGTCATATATAAATGCTTTGCTGTAATTGGCTTGCATTATGTAAAACGTAAAACTTCTTTTAGTGGTAATTTCTAATCGTGCTTTTAAAAAAAAAATTCAGGGCCCTGAACTGACCTTGTACAAAACTTTTTTCACGTGCCTCTTGTCTGGAAGCGCAAGCGGCAAGGAGAGATGCGCAAGCATATTTCATTTTTGGAGTAATAGAATAATTATTTGACGCACAAATAGTTTTTTTGAGAAACACTAAATATAAATGGATAGCGCGAATATTTATTATGTACAGCACGGACGCGTCACCTGAGCGTTCTAAATTTGGTGAACATTTAGTAAAATTGATAGACATACCTATAGAATTTAAAATGTAAGCAATGGTGAAACAATACTCAGCTTAGTTATTTTAGTGGTGATGTTCTCATTATCTGATGTATAATAATTTGGGTTTCATTTAGATTTTTTGATGTTCATTAAATTTTCTGGTTGACAGTGCAAGAGATGTATGGTTTAATTTGGTGTACATTATATTTGTTCGCCTTAACTACTATTATGACAATAGCAATTTCATGGACATTCACATTATTCACAATATTCCTAACTATTTTATAAATTTCATCTATAATAGATGCCAATAAATTATCAGTGTTATGATTTTTTTACTACAAAATATTTCTAGTTTGCAGACAAAATTATTATTTTTAAGGTCACATTCTTTTAGTCCAAGGTCATTTCTCTTTGCCGGCTTTTTAGTTCCATTTTTTTTAAATTTTACATGCGTAAAATTTCCATTTTTTACAATTACAGTTACCCACCCAGCATTCCAATTCACTCCACCCTCCCGCTTAGACAGTTGTTTATTTATTAAATAATTAGGAATATTGTGAATGTCCTTGAAATTGTTGTAAAAAAAGTTGTTGCGTTAAAGGGCAAAAATCTGGTAATATGGTTGTAGTGTAATATGTCAATTACGTTTTATTTAATATTGAGGCAAGGAGAATGAAATTAAAAGTGTTATAATTTTGCTTAAAAAATGCAAAATAAGCGGAAATATCCTTTCAATCCATAATAAATGCCAATAAATTATCAGAATTATAATTTTTATAGGGAACAAATATAATGTACACCAAATTAAACTATATATCCCTTGCACTGTCAACCAGAAAATTTAATGAACATCAAAAAATGTAAATGAAACCCAAATTATTATACATCAGAAAATGAAAACATCACCACTAAAACAACTATGTATGCTGAGTATTGTTTCACTATTGCTTACATTTTAAATTCTATAGGTATGTCTATCAATTTTACTAAATGTTCACCAAGTTTAGAACGCTCAAGTTACGCGTCCGTGCTGTACATAATAAATATTCGCGCTATCCATTTATATTTAGTGTTTTTCAAAAAAACTACTTGTGCGTCAAATAATTATTCTATTACTCCAAAAGTAAAATATGCTCGCGCATCTCTCCTTGCCGCTTGCGCTTCCAGACAAGAGGCATGCGAAAAAAGTTTTGTACAAGGTCAGTTCAGGGCCCTGTATTTTTTTTTTAAAGCACGATTAGAAATTACCACTAAAAGAAGTTTTACGTTTTACATAATGCAAGCCAATTACAGCAAAGCATTTATATATTACGAAAGTCAATATCTTTTTTTGTGCAAACCACTTCTATTTTTACTCTTATTTTCCTTGCCCTAGCACATCTACTTCTATAATTTTGCATAAAATTATTTACCATTTGCACAACATTTTATTGTTTGTGCATTTTGATCAACAAATAGTGTTTTTAGTTGCTAAATAATATAGGACACTGTCAAAAATTAAATATGTGGGTATTATGTTAGAATTAAATGCGGAATAAAATTTGGTGAACATTTAGTATTTATGGTCAACAAAAGTTATTTTGGTGAACAAAATATATAAGAGACCAGCATTATGTCAATATTTGGTTGTCGTTTTAAAATTATGTATTTTCTTAATTTTGGTGAGCATTTAGTATTTTTGGGAAATGAAAGTATTTTTTTGTATGAAAATATTAAGTAAATTTGATAGACAGTTAAATACCACTCTTTACATTATTCACAATATTCCTAATTATTTCATAAATAAAATCTGTAATAAATGCCAATACATTATCAGAGTTTAGACAGTTGCTTATAAGGGTATTTCTGTTTATTTTGCATTTTTTAAGCAAAATTGCAACACTTTTAACTTTATAGCCTCAATATTAAATACAACGTAATTGACACCACAACCATATTACCAGATTTTTGCCCTTTAATGCAACAATTTTTTTTTAGAACAATTTCAAGAACATTTACAATATTCCTAATTATTTAATAAATTTAATTTATAATAGATGCCAATAAATTATCACTTATAATATTCCTAGTGCATTGATTATTTCTGGAAATTTTTTCGAATGCATTTTCAAAACGTATTAATTACGTTTTGGAAATGCATGAGAATAAAATTTCCGGAAATTAATCAATGCACGAGGGATATTCGGTAAGAAAATCGCAACGACACGGACATTGGTCCATTATGTCATTATGATGTCATTATTAATAAATAAATGATTTTGATTGGCTGAAATAATTTCCACTTATTAATTTCGTGCTAGGTGCAAAAATTTCCAGGAAATTTTTACATTGTCATAGAAACGACCCCGAATTCTATTTTTCTATTAGCTATTTTTCAGTGTTGTGCGATTTTCCAAATTATAATTTTTATACTACAAAATATTTTTAGTTTGCAGGCAAAATTTTTAGACAGGTACTTTTTGCAATATTTTTTCTTTAGATATTATGCTAAAATGGGCCTTTTTCTACCATTTTCACCAAAAATTTCACGGAAATTGGAGAAGTCGCTAAAATAAAGATTTACTCATATTTTACACTCTGATCCTTGCATCGAAAATATTTTTAACAGGAGGTGGAACAGACAACAGAGGGGCCGTAATCAATTTGGCGCCAAAGCTTTTATTGTTACTTAGCGCTTTAGAACGTCTTTCTTTGGGATGCTTAGTTCCATTTACACAACAATTTTAATTATGAAATGAGGGAGCTGGCATCCCCAAAGACCTGTAACTAAATTTTAGCTTGTCATATTGGAATTTGCAAAATATTTCCAGTTTGTTAAATATTTTATTTATTAATTAATTAAATAGGATTATATTATATCATATTTGCTTTCCTTCTCTACCCACTAAATTCGCTTTTGATCAGCTTGGCCCTTTCCACTGAATGCACAAAGTATGAAAGACGAAACAAGATTATTCCTTCAGTGGAGCCATTTCAATCTTTTTCCAAATTTCTGCGAGACACAGACTTCTGGCAAGTAACTAGTGATTGGTCGCATTTATATTTACATACAACTGCGACCAATCACTAGTTACATGTATGTTATAGAGACTTGTGACAAGTTGTTCGTAATTGGCATCACTACAGCAGTTTCTGACCGAAAAATAAATGTCATTCTATTGACAAGCCTAATAATAACTAGTTAATTCAAAAAAATTTAAATAAAAAGTTGAATACATATAGTGATTTTTTGGAATTGTGAGAAAAAAATTGTAGGTAGGGAGTGTATCAATTGTCACCAAGTTATGTAAAAGTATTATCCTCCTACAAAAGTGTTTATATTTATCCGATGTAGTGTAGCATGAGTAAGTACCTACCTTTATTACATGACGACCATAAAAAGTAACTTTTTTTAACACACGGGTATGAATGTTGGTCAGATAACCACACGAGTGCGTTTGTCAATTTCCATTGAGTTATACCGTCGATTGATCAACGGTTATACATAATAGATGCAATACTTTTCCTACGGTTCCTAAAAACGTACTGAATGTCACACTTTATTTTTTTTTATTTAACTAGCTATGATAAGATTTGTCAATTAAATAACATTTACGTTAGTGCTGCGGCCAATTACGAACAACTCGCCAGAAGTTTAGAGACTTCTGGCAAGTGACTCGTGATTAGTCGCACTACTGAGGAGTCTGCAACGAAAAACATTTCATTTTGTTGGCAAGTCGGTTCATAACTAATTAGATACCACTCCATATACAGGTAGAAAAACTTTTTCTTACGTTAAACAGTTTATTTTTACATATTATAAAAGACGATCCCATCTCTTTAAATATATAAATAAATAAATTGTGTCTTCAATGTCTCTAGAAGCTGATACACAATCTATTTTCAGTTTCGTATATCAGGTATATTTTATTACACAAGATACAATGTGATCCAAATTTAGCACTCATCCATCAAATCCTTTTTATTAGTTATCGTCATATAAAAATGGCAGAGGCGCATTCTGTTTCGGTGAACTGGCAGGGTAGCTTTATTAAATTGGAAAATAAATGACAATATTTTAGCGGCAATTTTTTTTTCTACATTTTTTTACCAATACCTACTACACATTAAATACCGGACGTTCATTTTGAGAGAAAACGGGCATTTTCTGCTAAACTATACAGTTTATCTAAAAAAAATTTAACGGAAGCTATTGCACAAAATACAGTCTTTTCAAATAATATGCTTTTAAACATTTTTATTCACTGGCCAGTTAACCAGAAATGATATTAACTTTATTATTTCAAATGGCAACACATTATTTTTTTATCAATTTCTGGTAGATAATTTAATTCTGAATTCTGAATTCTATGTATTACAAAGGGGTTTAAAGTTTAAATTTTAAAGTCATATAATTTGCAATTAACAATAATTCCATAATCGCTCTATCTTGTTTCTTACCTGTGTCTCGGCGTGAGAACTTTTCACATTATCAAGTAAGGCTGTGTCACGGAATGTGATTTCCCATTCAGTAATTTTTCTCAAAGTTTCTTTTATACAACAACCCCTTTGTAATACATTGTTGGATTTAGAATTAAATTATCTACCAGAAATTGGTAAAAAAATAATGTGTTGCTTTTTGAAATAATAAAGTTGATATCATTTCTGGTTAATTGACAATTGAATGAAAATATTGAAAATAATATTTGAAAAGACTGTATTTTGTATAATAGCTTCCATTGAAAACTTTTTTTATAATGTGTATAGTTTAGAAGAAAATGCCCGTTTCCTCTCAAAATGAATATCCGGTATACATGTGTATGTTACAAAATATACACCAAATAAGACAAATCACGTTTTGCTAGGCAAAATGTGAAATGTTCAGTAGGTAATAGTGGACTTAATTCGGAAATAAGCATCACTTTGCGTTTTGTCCAGATAAACTTTTTATGATTTTGTGATTTCAAACTTTGCTACGTAATGAATGATGATGAATACAAGCTTTGAAATGTTTAAAAAGTACGACTTGTAGAGGGAAACTACGGTCAGATTCGTGTTAAGCGCTTTGAAATCTATAAGAATAACTCATAAAATCGACGAAAAAAATTTCAATATTTTCGACTTTTTTTTCTACCCCAATCGATGGAAATTCGAAAAAATCCTAAAATCGACATAGTTGCACATAAAGGCTAGAAATAAGCGTTTTCTGATGTAATCAGTTTTCCTGAATTCAAATCCGTAATTAATTTGTCGCTAGAATAAATAGATTTCTTATAATATTCAAACTCTTGTAAATTTTGAACGGGCAGACTTACATTAAATCAAAATACATAAAATTTCTTCATTTCACAAAAGCTATCGAATGCTATATGAACAAAAATCGTAAGTCCAATAATAAAAAAGTTGAAATTTGCAATTTAGGTCGATTTTGACAAAAATTTTGAATTGAAACATTCGAAAGGTCATATCTTAAAAAGTACGACTTGTACAGGAAAACTACGGCCAGATTTGTGTTAAGCTGTTTGAAATCTATGAGATTAATTCATAAAATCGATGTAAAAAATTTCAATATTTTCGACTTTTTTTTTCTACCCCAATCGATGGAAATTCGAAAAATTCCTAAAATCGACATCGTTGCACATAAAGGCTAGAAATAAGCGTTTTCTGATGTAATCAGCTTTCCTGAATTCAAATCCGTAATCAATTTGTCGCTAGAATAAATAGATTTCTTATAAAATTAGAAAAACCACTAGGTTTCGATTTTTTATAATTTTCAAACTCTTGTAACATTTGAACGGGCAGACTTACATTAAATCTAAATACATCAAATTTCTCCATTTCACAAAAGCTATCGAATGCTATATGAACAAAAATCGTAAGTCTAATAATAAAAAAGTTGAAATTTGCAATTTAGGTCGATTTTGACAAAAATTTTGAATTGAAACATTCGAAAGGTCATATCTTAAAAAGTACGACTTGTACAGGAAAACTACGGCCAGATTTGTGTTAAGCGGTTCGAAATCTATAAGATTAATTTATAAAATCGATGTAAAAATTTCAATATTTTCGACTTTTTTTTTCTACCCCAATCGATAGAAATTCGAAAAATTCCTAAAATCGACATCGTTGCACATAAAGGCTAGAAATAAGCGTTTTCTGATGTAATCAGCTTTCCTGAATTCAAATCCGTAATCAATTTGTCGCTAGAATAAATAGATTTCTTATAAAATCAGAAAAACCACTAGGTTTCGATTTTTTATAATTTTCAAACTCTTGTAACATTTGAACGGGCAGACTTACATTAAATCTAAATACATCAAATTTCCCCATTTCACAAAAGCTATCGAATGCTATATGAACAAAAATCGTAAGTCTAATAATAAAAAAGTTGAAATTTGCAATTTAGGTCGATTTTGACAAAAATTTTGAATTAAAACATTCGAAAGGTCATATCTTAAAAAGTACGACTTGTACAGGAAAACTACGGCCAGATTTGTGTTAAGCGGTTCGAAATCTATAAGATTAATTTATAAAATTGATGTAAAAAATTTCAATATTTTCGACTTTTTTTTCTACCTCAATCGATAGAAATTCGAAAAATTCCTAAAATCGACATCGTTGCACATAAAGGCTAGAAATAAGCGTTTTCTGATGTAATCAGCTTTCCTGAATTGAAATCCGTAATCAATTTGTCGCTAGAATAAATAGATTTCTTATAAAATTAGAAAAACCACTAGGTTTCGATTTTTTATAATTTTCAAACTCTTGTAACATTTGAACGGGCAGACTGACATTAAATCTAAATACATCAAACTCCTCTATTTCACAAAAGCTATCGAATTCTATATGAACAAAAATCGTAAGTCTTAAAATAAAAAAGTTGAAATTTGCAGTTTAGGTCGATTTTGACGAAAATTTTGAATTGAAACATTCGAACAGTCATATCTTAAAAAGTACGACTTGTACAGGAAAACTACGGTCAGATTCGTGTTAAGCGGTTTGAAATCTATAGGATTAATTCATCAAATCGATGTAAAAAATTTCAATATTTTCGACTTTTTTTTTTCTACCCCAATCGATAGAAATTCGAAAAGTTCCTAAAATCGACATCGTTGCACATAAATGCTAGAAATAAGCGTTTTCTGATGTAATCAGCTTTCCTGAATTCAAATCCGTAATCAATTTGTCGCTATAATAAATAGATTTTTTATAAAATTGGAAAAACCACTAGGATTCGATTTTTTATAATTTTCAAACTCTTGTAACATTTGAACGGGCAGACTTACATTAAATCTAAATACATCAAATTTTTCCATTTCACAAAAGCTATCGAATGCTATATGAACAAAAATCGTAAGTCTAATAATAAAAAAGTTGAAATTTGCAATTTAAGTCGATTTTGACGAAAATTTTGAATTGAAACATTCGAACGGTCATATCTTAAAAAGTACGACTTGTACAGGAAAACTACGGTCAATTTCGTGTTAAGCGGTTTGAAATCTATAGGATTAATTCATAAAATCGATGTAAAAAATTTCAATATTTTCGACTTTTTTTTTCTACCCCAATCGATAGAAATTCGAAAAATTCCTAAAATCGACATCGTTGCACATAAATGCTAAAAATAAGCGTTTTCTGATGTAATCAGCTTTCCTGAATTCAAATCCGTAATCAATTTGTCGCTAAAATAAATAGATTTCTTATAAAATTAGAGAAACCACTAGGTTTCGATTTTTAAAATTTTCAAACTCTTGTAACATTTGAACGGGCAGACTGACAATAAATCTAAATACATCAAATTTCTCCATTTCGCAAAAGCTATCGAATGCTATATGAACAAAAATCGTAAGTCTAAAAATTAAAAAGTTGAAATTTGCAATTTAGGTCGATTTTGACGAAAATTTTGAATTGAAACTTTTGAACGGTCATATCTTAAAAAGTACGACTTGTTGTACAGGAAAACTACGGCCAGATTTGTGTTAAGCGGTTCGAAGTCTATAAGATTAATTCATAAAATCGATGAAAAAAATTTCAATATTTTCGACTTTTTTTTTTACCCCAATCGATAGAAATTCGAAAAATTCCTAAAATCGACATCGTTGCACATAAAGGCTAGAAATAAGCGTTCTGTGATGTAATAAGCTTTCCTGAATTCAAATCCGTAATCAATTTGTCGCTAAAATAAATGGATTTCTTATAAAATTAGAAAAACCACTAGGTTTCGATTTTTTAAAATTTTCAAACTCTTGTAACATTTGAACGGGCAGACCTACATTAAATCTAAATACATCAAATTTCTCCATTTCACAAAAGCTATCGAATGCTATATGAACAAAAATCGTAAGTCTAAAAATTAAAAAGTTGAAATTTGCAGTTTAGGTCGATTTTGACGAAAATTTTGAATTGAAACATTCGAACAGTCATATCTTAAAAAGTACGACTTGTACAGGAAAACTACGGTCAGATTCGTGTTAAGCGGTTTGAAATCTATAGGATTAATTCATCAAATCGATGTAAAAAATTTCAATATTTTCGTCTTTTTTTTTCTACCCCAATCGATAGAAATTCGAAAAGTTCCTAAAATCGACATCGTTGCACATAAATGCTAGAAATAAGCGTTTTCTGATGTAATCAGCTTTCCTGAATTCAAATCCGTAATCAATTTGTCGCTATAATAAATAGATTTTTTATAAAATTGGAAAAACCACTAGGATTCGATTTTTTATAATTTTCAAACTCTTGTAACATTTGAACGGGCCGACTTACATTAAATCTAAATACATCAAATTTTTCCATTTCACAAAAGCTATCGAATGCTATATAAACAAAAATCGTAAGTCTAATAACAAAAAAGTTGAAATTTGCAATTTAGGTCGATTTTGACAAAAATTTTGAATTGAAACATTCGAAAGGTCATATCTTAAAAAGTACGACTTGTACAGGAAAACTACGGCCAGATTTGTGTTAAGCGGTTCGAAATCCATGAGATTAATTCATAAAATCGATGTAAAAAATTTCAATATTTTCGACTTTTTTTTTCTACCCCAATCGATAGAAATTTGAAAAATTCCTAAAATCGACATCGTTGCACCTAGAGGCTGAAAATAAGCGTTTTCTGATGTAATCAGCTTTCCTGAATTCAAATCCGTAATCAATTCAGCGCTAGAATAAATAGATTTCTTATAAAATTAGAAAAATCACTAAGTTTCGATTTTTTATAATATTTAAGCTCTTGTAACTTTTGAACGGGCGGACTTACATTAAATTCAAATACATCAAATTTTTTCATTTTACAAAAGCTATTGAGTGCTATAAGAACAAAAAAAGTCGTAAGTCTAATAATAAAAAAGTTGAAATTTGCCATTTACGTGGATTTTGACGAAAATTTTTAATTGAAACATTCGAACTATCATATCTTAAATGGATTGTGCCCATTGCAACTATTTTAGATTAAAGTTGGTGTTTTAATGGTTCCGATTTTTACTCTATTGATAATATTATCTTGAGCAAGCTATCAGCGAAGTAAACAATCCAACTAATATTTTAAGAGGTTTGCGGTAAATCGGTTTTTAATGTTTCTACTTGCATTTGGTATCATCCACTTATTTATTCAGTCACATTTTTAAGCAGCTTTAGTAATTTGTCAATCTTCAATAGTTTTGCATCTAATGTACCTACCTACGTGATTGCCTCATTACAGCCATTCTTGTGCAGTAGGTATGTACTGAATGATTCTTTGGAACTGTAAGTACAGTCAGTTTCAAAAGTAAGGACCATCTCACATTTTTTTTTAAATTTAGACAATAGTCTAGTCATCATATGTTTTAATAAAAAAGAAATGGTGGACCAATCATACCAAACAACTAATGATAAAAGACAACCTTATATTTTTCGTCAAACTTTTCTGAGCGTTTTAAATCTTTCTTATTGTATATTCAGATATGCTTACAATTGTTTCTCTCTTTCTACATGCCGACGGCTCCTTAATGAAATATTTTACATAAACAGTTCAGACTTCAGCTACTGTGTTTTGATTTAGTTATACAAAACTAAAATCTATTTATTTAGATTTTATGAATAAGCAAGCACTGTTATTGACAACAATGGAAACTTCATGCTTTGTTGCTACATTTTAGATCCTCGCTACATCAATCTACAGATAACAATAGGTTTCTTTTCATTAGACGGATCGAAAACATAAAATAATAATTGGGTTCATTCTTAACCTCATCTACCCAGCCGTTGAATATTATTTTGATGTACAACGAGACAGTGAAGTTCAAACGTCATCTGGAATATTGTAAATAAATAAATGCATCAACTTTCTTTACCTCAAACATTTTGTGGTAGATAAAGTACCTAGATATCCCAAAGCAGATGTAGACCGCTGAGTCCAGACCCCTGTATAATCTGGTTAGTCGTAAAGAATTTTATTTAGAATTTATCTGTATTTGCGGGCTTACGCAGAGTTCTTTGCGTATAAAGTGTGAAAATAGTTATGCTTTAGTTAGATATACCAGTAAAGTAATGAAAACCAGCCTGCAAGAAGTGTTTAGCGCGTCGCGCCACATGGTTTTACTTTTGTTTAAGTCTTCTGACGCTGCATTTACTCTTAATTTACTATCAATTTAATTCATTCTGAATTCAGTACAAAGCCTGCGGTATTCATCGTTTTTTTACGTTTTTTTAATTCAAAATATATACAGACTTTTCAGAACAGACTTCAATAATTGATTGCAGAACAAACCAATCCGGACGCGACCGCTTTATTTCGTTAGTCAACACTTTAAAAGTTAAAAAGTGTGCGCAAAACGACAAGATAATAAAGTATGGTGCAACGACAGGATGCACTGTAATCACCACTAAATTAATTAGAGTTGCAACCTTTTAATTCGAAATGCTTCTAAAGTTGCATTATTGCACAGTCAACGACAAATTATAATGTTTAATTCACGTTTCGATACTATTTTCATCGATACGACCTTTTTTAATAACGCTGCAGGTTAAGAGCACTCCATAGTGTAGACCTTGGCAAAAGATCGAATTACTTCGTTATTTGAAAAGATATTTACATGAAATTTTAAACATGCATAGAAAAAAAATTAATCTTTGCCGTCACAGTGTCGAATTATTAAAAAATTTCTTTTGCAAAAAAAGTAAAAAATAAAATCTTGATAAAATCAGCAAAAAAAAAAAAAGTAAGAAGTTTTATATGTGCTTCAGTGCAATCAGAATGCAATTTTGATCAATTCCTAGATATTATTTTAAAAAAAAATCTAATTGGAATATTTTCGGCTGATAAGCGCGACCTCTAGTGAGGCTTGAAAGAAACAGAACTCATGAGAAATGAGAAAGATAAATGTTTCAAAAACTATGCCGCTCGTGGGTAAGACAGATAAATTGATTCAAAAATTAATTCTACTTATGTAACTTTATTAAATAATAATATAACTAAAATGTATGTCAAACAAATATAAATAAGTCGTTTTTACACATGGCATATCTGTAAAATTTTGCTAAATATTACACTGTTGAACAAAGAAACACCCGGTTTGCCTTACCATTCAACTATTCTTCCTTCCTATGTCTTTATTTCAAAATTTACATACTGTATCAAAAGACTAAACTTAATACATCTGGATCACCACGTTCAAGTGTTCTACTGCCTTTAAAATTTAATTTTAATATTAACCCATTTATATGACTAACCTTGGAGTTAGGAGAACTTTTTTCAAACCCCAAAATATCGACCAAAATTAATAATAAAAATGGATTCTACTTAGACCTCTTTAATTATGTAAAACTTCGATCGATTGTAAATCGTGTCTTCTGGTTTTTGCGCAAAAGCGGCTTTCGCAGTATTAACAGTATCTTTCCGTTATTTGATCAATGAGACGGAAACACGCATCCGACCACCTGTGTCTTAGTCGTTGACATCGAAGGAAGTAAAATCCTTCGATTGTTCAATGCGTTTTCTGTTAATATCATGACAAGTCTTCTTTCTTCGGTCTTAATTGGGTCAGACACGGATTATCCTTGAACGTTTAATTAACAACCATCTAAATTGATCTGTAACTTGGACTGTTGGATTAATTGCAAGTTAGAAATTACCCGACATTGGAGAATTAACTAACAAAGATTAGCACCATGACGCAACAACTAATGATGCTTAGAGAAGACGAATTTAGTCATTATTTCTTCTCTCGAGCATAACAAGGAATTGTTTAACTAACAATAAAAGCATAAGTATTTTTGCGTGTCGTTTTTATCGGTATTATTATTATTATAACTTTTATAACTTTTTAATTTTGCTTTGGTTCTAAAAGTGTAAGCAAAAAATCAAATTTTATTTACCTACACAAACATTTTTTTTGAGTTTTATGTTTACTTAAAATAAACTTCTTAAGTGTGTTCTAGTTCTTTCACTCAAGCTAATCATTAGTCTCCAATTCGTTCTTTTTTATTCCTCTTATTAGAGTATCTACGTCAATTAGCAGTAATAACACTTTTTGTAAAATGTTGAGGTGAGCTGCCTGCCTCACGTTTAGATCATCTAGTTGAAGAAGGTCTTATTGTAAAATTAAGATGATGCAACAGGTTTTAGTCTTTAAATTACAATGAGAAACTAATTTTATATTAGTTTGAGTACTAATGGCTTTTCACCTTCCTTGTTTTCTTCTCACTTGAACCCTTCTATATGTCACTATCAAAATCAATTAGTGTATTACATAACAAGCATGGCAAGTGACGCTCAGTACTTACACGAGTGTAAAATGTTGGCACACAAAGTTGCAGGTCGAGTGCGACAATCAGACGAGTGTGTCAGTTTTCTGCTCGTAATATTCAATAATTTTACACAATCTCAACCAAAAAAATCGCTTTATTCAACAATTTATTTTATTTCATTTTTCTAGATCTACTTAATTATGATTGGACTCGAATTCAGACGTCTATATAGCGCGGTCAATCACGAGCATCTTGCCAGAAGTCTCTATAACACACGGTGTGTGTTGCAGTTTAATAAATTTACAGATTTTTTCGTTGAGGAAAAACTGAAGTGATCGTTCTCATTGTGTGGCCGATGCCGCGACGTCTGGAAAATGAATTAGTACCTACCACATTGTTGGGGCTCGAAACAGAGTGTCGTAGTAGGTTTTCTATGTGAAAGAGCACGACGCATGGCATTAGTAATTGTTTTGAAAGTAGGGGGTAACAAAATATTGATTCTCATTCCGCTGAAACGCTTTTTTTATGACGGTGTTTGTTGGATAGGCTTCAGTCACGAAAGGTTCGATAATTTCATCCTTATATTAAAATAGAAAATGGCGCAATTTATGTGCAATTTTACAGCTACGATAAAGTATATTATGTTAACATAAAATATTTTATATTTAGTAGATACCTAGTCAATACGTGCACTTTTTCAGGCCAAATTATTTATTGCACATTATACTATTTTATCTAATGTATACGAGTTGTATATTATTGGTATTACATACTTTGTAAGGAAGAAGTAAAATGTAAAAAGCCAAAAAAATTGAGGTCCTACGAAAATGATATTAAAAGATAATTTTACGTAGTTTTAACCGAAGCTTTCGCGTAACTGATTGTATAGTACTTATAGATTATAAAAGTTTAAAAAAAAAGTTTAAAAAATTGCAAGTAAAATTCTGGTAACAAGTAGTATTCGACATACCAATCTGTTAAAATGAAAACACGCAATGAATTTCTGTGAACTGTCACGCAATTTTAGACTTATTAGGGGGATAAGAATGGGGTGTCTGCAAATTTTTTTAATGTAATAATTAATAACCTGCTGTGATGTTTGTATGTAAAATGCTTGACATACTTCTGAAAAAGAATGAATCGAGTTGACGTTAAAAATAATGAAGGGATTTATAACAGTTTTATTATTTCTTTAATAATGCTTGCTTATAGCACATATCTAGAAACATTTTGTATATTTTTTTTGGGGGTCGTATTTAACAGTCTACCAAAAGAAAATACATAATCTTAAAGCGACAACCTAATATTGACATAATGCTGGCCTCTTATATATTTTCTTCGCCAAAATAACTTTTGTTGACCATAAATACTAAATGTTCATCAAACTTTATTCCGCATTTAATTCTAACATAATACCCAGATATTTAATTTTCGACAGTGTCTTATAGTATTTAGAAGTTAAAAATACTATTTGTTGATCAAAAATACACAAGCAATAAAATGTGCAAATGGTAAATAATTGTATGCAAAATTATAGATGTAGATGTGCTAGGGTAAGGAAAATAAGAGTAAAAATAGAAGTGGTTTGCACAAAGAAAGATATTGATTTCCGTAATATATAAATGCTTTGCTGTAATTGGCTTGCATTATGTAAAACGTAAAACTTCTTTCAGTGGTAATTTCTAATCGTGCTTTTAAGAAAAAATTACAGGGCCCTGAACTGACCTTGTACAAAACTTTTTTCGCGTGCCTCTTGTCTGGAAGCGCAAGCGGCAAGGAGAGATGCGCGAGCATATTTCATTTTTGGAGTAATAGAATAATTATTTGACGCACAAATAGTTTTTTTGAGAAACACTAAATATAAATGGATAGCGCAAATATTTATTATGTACAGCACGGACGCGTAACTTAAGCGTTTAAAATTTGGTGAACATTTAGTAAAATTGATAGACATATAGAATTTAAAATGTAAGCAATGGTAAAACAATACGCAGCATAGTTACTTTAGTGGTGATGTTCTCATTTTCTGATGTATAATAATTTGGGTTTCATTTAGATTTTTTGATGTTCATTAAATTTTCTGGTGGACAGTGCAAGGGATGCATAGTTTAATTTGGTGTACATTATATTTGTTCCCTTTTTTTTGTATACTTTATCGTCGTTGTCAATGCCATTTTAGTATCATATTATTAGTTTGATGCCAATTATTCTTAATTTATGGATTAAATTAAGTTAATGTTACAGATTACAAATAATAAACATAAGGTTGGGTTAAAAATATATTGTTGAAAATGGTTAATAAATTGTCAAATTAGAAACTCTCGTGGTTGGCGTGTTAACCGCAATACGATCTTGATCCATTTTCACCAAACGAATTGACCCGGCATCAAGTTTCCTGGATATGGTGACATTGCGGAACCGATGCGATAGTCCCAATCTCCTTGTCTTTATATTGAAATTACCGGAAACATTGCGATTGACTTAGTATCTTGCTCTATATACTGTCTCGATGTAGGTACATACATATCTTTGTTTGTAGATAGGTAGAGTGAGAGAAAGTCTTTAAAAAAGAGAACCTACCTGGATAAAATAACGGGTCGTATTTAACAGTCTGCCAAATTTACCCAATATTTTCATACAAAAAAATACTTTTATTTCCCAAAAATACTAAATGCTCACCAAAATTAGGAAAATACATAATCTTAAAGCGACAACCAAATATTGACATAATGCTGACCTCTTATATATTTTGTTCGCCAAAATAACTTTTGTTGACCATAAATACTAACTGTTCACCAAATTTTATTCCGCATTTAATTCTAACATAATACCCAGATATTTAATTTTCGACAGTGTCTTATATTATTTAGCAGTTAAAAATACTATTTGTTGATCAAAAATACACAAGCAACCAAATGTTGTGCAAATGGTAAATAATTGTATGCAAAATTATAGATGTAGATGTGCTAGGACAAGAAAAATAAGAGTAAAAATAGAAGTGGTTTGCACAAAAAGAGATATTGATTTCCGTAATATATAAATGCTTTGCTGTAATTGGCTTGCATTATGTAAAACGTAAAACTTCTTTTAGCGGTAATTTCTAATCGTGCTTTTAAAAAAAAATTACATGGCCCTGAACTGACCTTGTACAAAACATTTTTTGCGGGCCTCTTGTCTGGAAGCGCAAGCGGCAAGGAGAGATGCGCGAGCATATTTCATTTTTGGAGTAATAAAATAATTATTTGACGCACAAATAATTTTTTTGAGTAAACACTAAATATAAATGGATAGCGGGAATATTTATGATGTACAGCACGCACGCGTAACTTGAGCGTTTTAAATTTGGTAAACATTTAGTAAAATTGATAAACATATATATAATTTAAAATGTAAGCAATGGTAAAACAATACGCAGCATAGTTATTTTAGTGGTGATGTTCTCATTTTCTGATAAATAATAATTTGGGTTTCATTTAGATTTTTTGATGCTCATTAAATTTTCTGGTGAACAGTGCAACGGATGTATGGTTTAATTTGGTGTACATTATATTTGTTCCCTAAAATAACTGACATTGAGAGAAGGACCCTTACTAACCAAGTCTCGATAGGTGAGTGTGCGCTACTTCTTGAGCATTTCTAGTTGCGATAGTGCAATAATGATTGCTAAGCAGGTGCTATATTTGTCACGACCTGTTTATATCTTCAGTATATTTGGAGTCAACCCTCGTATGTCCAGCGATTACGTTGACAGGTTTCCTAGGTGCTCGTCCTTGCCACGATTCGATTAAGACTTCGCCTCCAGCAACGACTGGACGCTCGACATTCAGTTTCTCAGAAACCCTTCAAAATTGCTTTCGTTTTTCTGAATTATTGAAAAGCTGGGAAAAAGTAAAGAAAATGCTGCTCTCTACCTTCAATTAGACAAAACTGTCCCTTCTGTCTAGCTACTTAACAGCAACCTTTCCTTCATCATCATCTATACTTATTATATTGACTTTCTTATGCGTCATCACGTGAAAAATTCAATAAACGCTTGGAAAGAATTCCTGTCTGGAAGGGAGATCGTCGAACGCGTTTTTTCATCTCATACTACGTCATCTAATTATTCTAATTCATTAATATTTTTTCATCAAGTAATAATTATTATGATTTGGGTGAGGAATAAAACAATTTCATATTCCTCCTCTTTTGCTATTTAGACATTTTATTGAACAACAGGAAGTATGCAAAGCCTTAAATTGAAAGCTGTTGTCACGTCCCTGCGATAACCCTCTATCATCTTCACACAGTCATAAATAACTTATAAGCTCTTCATCCTGGTAAGAGGACTAGCAGATTTACGTAGCACTGAATCTCTTTGAACAAGAAAATGCATTGTTGAATATTTAAAATTATCGGCGTATTTCTCAAAATCTTACAAAATAAGTAACATTAAGTATTAGTAACTGTCGTCCCACTTCTGCAAATATCCTAAAGTTGACTTGGAATGATTGCAGTAAAATCAATTTATATGCTAATTCTAGGTGACGGCAATTTTGTTGAATCTCTGAGGTGTTAACTAACTAGAAATTGCTTGTATGCACAATTTGTCACTACTACAACTCATCTATGTAACTAAATAGAATTACACTACGGAGGATTTGGGTGTTTTCGTTTACCTACAGATTAGTTCATTCAAGTTGAAAATAGTCCAGACGCAGAGTAATTCGAGCTGAAATTATTGTCTTTTACGTTTTCACTTTCAATTTCATGGGAAGTGAATAATTCAAGACGCCGGATTAAATTCTGGCTAAACTTGCACGTCACAATTCTAAACTATGCAGTCAGTATATTACTCTTTTACACAGGGGAAATAAACATTTCACTAGAAAGGCGAATGTGTTAAAGTTAAAATTTTAAGTTAGCGAGAGATTCTTTTACAGTTTCTAAGTTTAGCAGAAATCCTGCCCTAAATGCCAGAAATCCAACAATAATACCAAAAGTAGAGAAAGAAGAGGGGTTCTGCCCCCTTCTCCACTCAACTATTGTATATTGCGTTGCCTACCTACTCAGTTTGCACAACTTACTATTTTTCTTGTTCTAAACAACTTCTATACAACTTTAAACATGTTCTAAACAACTTTAAACGACTTCTAAACAACTTTAAACGAAGCTGTTTAAAACATGTTTAAAGTTGTTTAGAAGTTGTTTAGAACCAGAAAAATAGTAAGTTGAGCAAACTGAGTAGGTAGGCAACGCAATATACAATAGATAAGAGAAGCAAGGGCTAGAACTCCTCTTCTTTCTCTACTGATAAGGTTAAGCTTTTATGATGATCTGAATGATCTGAAAAAAGTTTTCTTTTAAGTGATAACTTTTAGTATAATTTTTCTACTATTATGTCTCTCGTCTTAATAAGGTAATATTTAATTGAAAACCAAACTCTTGATTTTGGACCTTTCCAAAAGATTGAATTGAAAGAAACAGTCACTAACTACCATTAGTCGTGCAAAAACCTTCTCGCAAAATAGCGGTAACAACAACCATTAATTCTAATTGGTAGATATGTTGAACACACAATTATAGAGTTCGAACAAAATATCATGTTAGGACTTGTTCTTTGTTGTCAGCTAATTAACGTGAATTTCTGTGCTTCCTCTCGTACTTACATGCGACTTTGACGTTTTACTTTCTGTATCTTTGCTATGTATTGCGTACAATGTAGAATACGTAACGAGCAGAGTGTCTCGAGGGTGAAATGTTCGCTAAAAATTCTCACCAACGCCTTGATACGCTAAAAAACTGACTGTTGGGTCCCATGAGACCTCATTGCCCTTTATACATTTGCCCTAAAGACTGCACTCAACGAAACGACACAGCGGAGGTTTAAGAGATGATTGGTGGAGTAGCAAAAACGCAATTGAATGTGGAGAAATGAGCGAAATCAATATAAACTTCAAACTTTGGTCAAATTCCTATAATTAAACCTACAAGGTGTTAAAAAATTAACGTCCTTATCTTCAGGATCAGTTTAGTAAGTTGGAAGTAATCAAGAGTGAGTCATTCTTCCAGATTTATTGATAAAGCGATTACATGACATGACACTTAATTTTATTGAATTAAACAAAGCGAGTAACTTTTGGAGTACTTGCCTTATGCTTGAGAAATATAATATTTAGAAAATGTAGAAGATTTCATTAGACCCCTATTTTTTAATTTCTTGCCTAGAAATAATTTTTTAATTCCTACAATAAAAGAATTGTGACGTAGGTGACCCGGGTGCGGCATAGTTCTAAAAGAAATCGCATGATGGCGCCACTCAAAAATCTAAAATCTCAAGCAGCCGCCAGCAGTTGCGATCAGACAGAGAAGTGTGAAGGTTTTTGCTCAGATCAATATCGATATTCATTTAATTGTGTCCGAGTCGTTAGCGAAACATAATTTTATCTAAATCCTCTTTACACATGTGGCGCACTCTACTGGCAGCGCAGCATAGTAGCCAAAGCAAGAATCTGCTCAATATAGGTGTGAGTCTTGGATATGTGGGACAGATACGTCATCAATAACAACATTTACAAATTTTAGCAAAAATTTGAAACACAAAAATTGGGAAATAATAATTAAACTTCTTTTAGTTATTTGCAGACATCTAGAGATTTAAATAGCAATTTTTTTTTTAGGCAAGTACCCAATGCAAGTTCTTTATGTGCGGTGGCACGAAGAAACATTGACCTTTTGGTTTACCAAAGTTACAACTGTATATGAAAATGGTTATTAAAATTACTTGATGGTTTGGTTCGAAGCATCTCAATAAAAAAATATAGAGAGTCTATCTGTAGAGAACGTATTGATCTGTTTTTTTCAATCTTCCAATCCATCGCTTGAAAGCTGGCGTTACTTTTGTAACACCCTGTATATTAAGGAAAATAACGGACGATATTCGTATATAACGTTGTTAAATTTCGTGTAACAAGCACTTACCTATTTTGTGTGCTCGTATTTTCTGGCTCGTGTCAGAGGAATACTAATTTTGTTCCTGGGCGTGTTATATAGGTGGAAGTAATTTAGAAGTGGCGATAGATGTTTCAACATTTTATTTGGTGTAAATTACAAGAAATATTCTAAAGCTACATTTATGCAAGTGCTATGTCCTGAAAATGTGTCTTGGTTTTGAATACCGTGATGAATGAAAGCCGTATCACGCTAGGCTGAAGATGAGAATTACATTAAAACGTTCATCCGTGTAAACTTAGCGAGAACGGGCAAGAAGAACATTAACATATATTAAGCTTAAACTGCAATAAAATGTTGAGCGGGAGCGGAACAGCACAATTATATAAAATAAATCACACACTCAAATAAGAACCATTGCAATTTTGAATAGGAATTTTTGGTCCGATAATATGTTCACAACCCTCTTGTCTCTTAAAAATTTTCAATCACCATAACCTTTCCGTCCCGCGAAATTTTAATGCAAACGTTTCACGCACTTTGAAAAACCAAAGTGTACTAACTAAAATCCTCACGTCGCAACGGCGAACATTGCTGAAGGCAACATTATTAAAAACTACATGATGCATAAAGCTGACATATACCACAATGCAAACAATATTTACAAGAAAGTCGTACATACTAAATATTAATTTATTAAAATAGGTTATTCATTTTAACTGTCTTAAATTATACAACTTCAGTTCACCTCCAAATTAAAACATCGAATTCAAAGTTTATCACAATAATTGTAACTGCAGATACTACTAGAAGCGTGTCGCTAATTTTTCACATTGTCAATATTGTCCGTGTTAATGGCAGTGATAAACTAATTGTCAATATTGCATTCAATATTTTAGGAGGAACATAATTTCAATCCACATTTCTTCGACCAAAAAAGATTTTCATTGAATTTTTCCTTTTAGTACAACGATTGTCTCTGTCGAGACGATCCTGGAAATTATTGTTCATTTCCTAAAATACCCCAATATAACACTAGAAACTCATTCTATTGCACTAGTATAAAACAAACCTAGACAGAGGAGAACTTGATAAAATATGTTTTTAAAACTATAAAATAACGACACATAAAGAAAATATATAGTCTGATACAGTATTAAACTTAGCATTACATGTATTTTTTGTTTAGTAAAGAAGGCTGAATCAAGCACGGCTGGACTAACAACACTGCAAGTGGCTTGAATGAAGCGAATGACAATACGTAGACCTCTTATAGATAGCCCACCATGTAATTACGAGGTAGCTGGCCCATGCGACGCCTACGACCTGAAACACAAACTTTTCTCGTCCACAAATATTGAACAAACATCAAACCCGTCCAGACATTTCCTTCGAACATTAAATAAAATTTGCAACGACGGACTTGCAGCCTAACTCCTCTAATACCGTTTTAGTACATTATAAAATATGCAATTGCAAAGAGTTTCGTAGTAATCCGAAAACCAATCTCCTCTTATTTGTGCAGTGCAAATGCACAAGTCTCAAATTCGGAGCTTGCTTAAGCAACGTGGATTTATCGAAACAAATTTCCTTTCTAAATCATTCCCGACTTCCAGTTCGGTCTACAGTTCAACAAGGAATTCAACAGCTTGAGAGAACACCCTGCAATTTGTCGAGCCCGTCGTAATAACAAGACGACAGGGAGACTGCTCGCATCCAAATTTACACCGGATTTAAGTTGCAATCAATTGAATCGAGCATCTTCGAAATGGAGCCAAAAACCTGCTTGCCCAACAAAGAAAGAATCTTAAAAAAATAAGTTATTACGAGCTTAAAGCGCATCAGTTGCACCATAGTAACGTATAACCCTTTCTGGCATCTCTACAAAAGTTTCAGGAGAAGAACGCAGCTTACCTTCAGGGTACTGATGGCAGGGGAGGGTCAGCCACAATATAAAGCATTTAATTTTCAAATGTTTTGAATTTAATGTTTCCGAACGGTGTGATAGGTTATGCAACCAAATATACACTTTCCATTGTGGTTGCGCGCGCACTTCGGCGCGCCATGACATCTCAATTTTATGTTAAGGAGACGTAGGAGTTGCCACAAGCCCACTATCCTCACACACCTTGAAGTTCCAATCAAACGCATGTACGTCGACGTCATTTATCAATGCGCATTCAAAAACGTAAGTAAAATAATTTGTAGAATACGTAATTGGCAAGTGCGAATTTTACACGCGTGCACCATCAAAAAACTTTTACTTGCGTTTATGAACTCAACGTGCATCGCGGACTATAAATATGTTCAAAGGAAATGTCCAGACAAAATAATCACTAAAATATTAAACTAATTAAACAGTTATAAGCAAATGGCATAAATAGGTGGATAAGCTGAGTTGCGACAAAGTCTAATGAGCTGCCTAGGGGAATTAAATTCTATCGGGACCCTAAAAAGCAATTAGAATTGTGTTTTAAGTTGTATGTAGACCTTATTCAATAAATTATTTAAAAGTTTATTCCTATAAGAGAAGGGAGAGTTTATTTAGATTTTTTTAAATTAATATTTTATCGTTTGATGATTGTTTAAAAGTTAAACGTGTAGTGCAACAGATACCGTGCAGGGCAGTAACGTATTAGTGTACAGCTTCATGCAAAATTACCGTCTAAACTTCCACTGGCAAGCGAAATATTACAAATGCACATGCAAACCGAGTTACCCAGCAGATGAACTAAAACTAGAAATTACAATGCCGACCCAAGCCCGGCACGAGAGAGTATTTTGTGATCGATTCCTTTTGTTGTTGAAATTGTCTAGAGAGGCTGCAATTAATTATTAACGTTGCAACGTGGAGTTTAAACTCAGTTTTAAACAACTGTAGCAGGGTAGTTCTACTGAAAATTAATGAACAAAGTAACCAACAATAGATAATCTTTATGGCCCTTTTACAACCATTAAACCATCAATTGTTAGTAGAGTAGTTAAAACTGGATTTAAAAAACAATAAATTCTTCTGAATGTTGGAGGTAATAAAAGTTGTAAATTTAATAAACGACAAAACAAAAAAAAAAATCGAACAAATAGCCTCTCGTCCATGAAACAATGGTTGCGGTAATTGGTCTACCCCTAGCCAGGCTTGATAAATTTGACTGCTTCTACGTGGCTGGTTGTAATTTCCTAAACCCAAATGCAGTCCTGGACACATTACAAAGGTAATAATTAAAATATAACAATAGGTACGTACGTAATCGCGACCACAGCACACTAGGAGCTGGTCGCCCCCAGCCGAGACAGACGGCGCTCTGTGAACAGAGGAGATAACACATTCAATTGGGGAGTCGGTCCGTCGACCGGAGTCGATGGATCCGGACACCGAGATGCTGCCATTCGACCGAAAGCAAAGACAATTATTGGTGAGGCGCGAATCACGCGAGAGGATCACATTTCTTTTTATTAGCACAAGGGTCGCAGTTAGGGTTGAACTTTTTGTAATCGACGCATGAATTGCAGAGGAGAACTCGTCACTTTTACAACCCTTCCGCGACTATCGAAAAGAAACCACAATACAAGGACGCGTCAACTGGATTGTTTTAAACAAAGATTTCGGCGTCGCATTGTTGCGGGGTGTTACTTGAGAGTTGGCTTATCGCAATGAAACGGGCTTTGTTGAGCGTAAAATTCTTGCAGGAACGTTTCAAGAAAATGAATCTTTGCCAACCTGAAACTGGGACCGCATACAGAGTAAGTTGGGAAAAAACATGAAATTTTTATGACCAAAGACTTTCGAATATAGAACTTCTAGTCCAATTAATATTTTTTCTCGTGGACGAGTCGATTTAATTATTCCTTCCACATTTGGGCCCAATACAAGACAACTCAAGGGTCCATCGCTGTCGTGACCATAAAGCTCTTTTGTAATTAAGTGAACGTTGACTGTTGAAGTTCTCCTGGACTACAATGGAATAATGAATCAAACAGGTAAAGGGACATTCAATTTAAGAAAGGCACTAGAGACCATCCATAGTGGACTTCAAAGTGCGCTGTTATACCATCAGTCCCGTTCCATTGTCAACGGCGAGGAAGGGTGGATGAATTTCAGAAATGATCAACGACATGCTTCGTGGGGCAGACAAATTTGGACCGATTGTAGCAGAGATTTTTAAAATCAAATTATGCTAATTCCTGCAACTCCTTATACTTAAGTGTAACTCCCCAAGGAAATTCATTTCAACCCTTAAGAATTCTTTTAGTGTCGAAATATTCTCGATGGTCATTAATAAAATACCGAAATTGTCAGAAAGAGCCAGTTGACTATCCAATCCTTACCTTGTATTGTGTAGTGTGATGCTAAAATCTATGTAAGATTTGGTAATAAGATATTTAAATAACGACGACTCTTGTGCATTCATCGATCAAGTAATATGGCAACAACTCGGTGATTGTTAATATCATGCTAAAACAAAATGCGACCAAATCAAACAATTACCTAATTAACATAAACAGTTAGTAAAAACATAGTTAATGGGCTACAAATCAAATTACGTTACATTGTTAATAACCAAAGAACGCATTCACAAATGATCTCATAGATTATCTCGAGAGTGGCTTCCATAATCATTGGATTAATTAGCGCTGTGAATCCGTCCAGTTTTGTTATCGCTGCAGAGGACTATGGGCGTATACTGTATACCATATAAGTTTTTAATTTTGTAAAAGTAACTTTGTAGAATTTATATAGCCACCAATTTACACCTGAGTATCTAATGAATCACCACAACGACATCTAACTACAAAAATTACCAACTCGTTTATAGGACTCAACCGGTCCGAATGTCTGCGGACGAACAATAAAACAAAAATTATTCTACAAAAAGGCATTTATCGAGTGTGGAGTTTGAACGTCAAAGGGTGGCATGTCCTTTATGTGCGTGTTCCTGTGTGTGATTGTAATGAATATATGAACGGTAGAGTGGAATTTGCAATTTTGTTAGCCAGTTGAAATGTTTCTGTTTCTGTTTGGTGGGAGGAGGAGAAAAAAAATGCGTGCAATCTCTCCGGCAGCAGCAATGACCGGAGACAAACTGCAATTTACAAAAAGCGGGAGAGGAGAAAGGAAGGACCACAAAAATAACTGTAATAAGTGATGATGGGGATTTTTTACGGTAAGCTAGATGACACGGTGGCAAAAGAACAGATAAACGCCGCAATTGTGGAGAAGACGCTTTACAACTAACACCCTAATTACGGAGACAGGGAAGACGATTTTGGTTTAGTTCGAGTAAATCCGGCAATTTCCTGTTTCTGGAAATTGGAAGTACAAAAAGTATGCATTTGCAAAGACGCAACGTGGAGCTGCCATCGTAAAGCTAGGTAGACACAAAGAGATCCTGACGGGATGCGATTTGAATATTTGATACGCTTCTTCCATATACAGTGTGAGTTCTTAAGGATGAAGGCCGGATTTAACTCAGATCCTATTTGTCTTACATCAACCGGAAATCGCCCATCAGTTAATCACCGAAAATATTTTCCAGTTCGTTTTTTAGGGAGGAGGCACAATCAGAGGGCAATAGCATAAAATAAAGGGTCGTATTTAACAGTCTACCAAATTTACCCAATATTTTCATACAAAAAAATACTTTCATTTCCCAAAAATACTAAATGCTCACCAAAATTAAGAAAATACATAATCTTAAAGCGACAACCAAATATTGACATAATGCTGGCCTTTTATATATTTTGTTCGCCAAAATAACTTTTGTTGACCATAAATACTAAATGTTCACCAAATTTTATTCCGCATTTAATTCTAACATAATACCCAGATATTTAATTTTCGACAGTGTCTTATATTATTTAGCAGTTAAAAATACTATTTGTTGATCAAAAATACACAAACATTGAAATGTTGTGCAAATGGTAAATAATTTTATGCAAAATTATAGATGTAGATGTGCTAGAGCAAAGAAAATAAGAGTAAAAATAGAAGTGGTTTGCACAAAAAAAGATATTGATTTCCGTCATATATAAATGCTTTGCTGTAACTGGCTTGCATTATGTAAAACGTAAAACTTCTTTTAGTGGTAATTTCTAATCGTGCTTTTAAAAAAAAATTACAGGGCCCTGAACTGACCTTGTACAAAACTTTTTTTGCGTGCCTCTTGTCTGGAAGCGCAAGCGGCAAGGAGAGATGCGCGAGCATATTTAATTTTTGGAGTAATAGAATAATTATTTGACGCACAAATAGTTTTTTTGAGAAACACTAAATATAAATGGATAGGGAGAATATTTATTATGTACAGCACGGACGCGTAACTTGAGCGTTTTAAATTTGGTGAACATTTAGTAAAATTGATAGACATATAGAATTTAAAATGTAAGCAATGGTAAAACAATACGCAGCATAGTTATTTTAGTGGTGATGTTCTCATTTTCTGATGTATAATAATTTGGGTTTCATTTAGATTTTTTGATGCTCATTAAATTTTCTGGTGGACAGTGCAAGGGATGTATAGTTTAATTTGGTGTACATTATATTTGTTCCCTAAAATAAACTTGTTCTCCAAATTTTCAAATAGAAAGATATATCTGAGATGTTGGGACAACACAAAACCGGGTTTTTGATTTAAGAGCAGTAGAGTAACTGTGCGGGTTCTAGACCAAAATCTTGTGTTATTTCTTATGGACCTAAAATTTACATCTCAAGGTCATTTGTGTTGTTGTTGTTTTTTGTTGTTTTAGTTGTTTATTGTAATGTTGTTGTGGCTAATGTTGTTAATAACAACAACAAAACAACAACACAAATGACCTTGAGATATAACTTTTAGGCCCATAAGAAATAACACAGGATTATGGTCTAGAACCCGCATAGTTACTCTACTAAGAGCAATGACAAGTTTTTCTAAATAAACAATATACACTTCTCGCAAAAATTAAAGAAACAAAAAATTTGTTTAAATTTTTTGGCAATTTTCAACAGGTTGTATTTCAGTGAAAAATGGTCGTACAGGAAATGAAAAAACATAGCTTTTGAAGCTTAAAGACTCTAGTTTTCGAATTTTTTGATTAATAATTTTTTGGAGCACCGGTAGCTATGAAATTCTTGGATAAAGCACGAATAAAAAAATTTCCAAATTTTTTACATTTTTCATTTCGCTCTATGGGCACGGAATTTTTTTTTCGAGCTAGACCAATGCATAGGTCCCATAGCCTGTTTATTCAGCTTTAATTTGCTTTTTGCGGGAGTCAGATACGACCATTTGTCTTCGAGATATCGAATTTTGAATGCAAAAGGATCCTTTTTCACTCAACTGCCAATATCTCTGAAACTACTGGTCACCCATCGAGCGGACGGGAGGTTTCGTTTTCTGCAGAAAATTTTCTACGGAAATTTGTCATGGCTGATTGGGGAAAAAAAAAATTTTTTTTATTTTAAAAAATTCAAAAAAATTTTTTTTTGAAAAATTTAAAAAAATAAAAAAAGACCAAGAGGTCATTTCTGACTCACCTCGCTAAAGCTATAGACACATTCAAACCTTTATTTTGCTTAAAACAAATTTTATTGAATAAAATTAAAGTTGATACCCCTAAGGTGCCCCGTACTCGTGCGAAATTCTGAGCGATAAATTTTTTCAATTTTCTACAGAGCCATTACGTGTTACAAAACAGTTTTTTTCAAAACTTTCCGATTTATGGTAAAAAAAAACAACCAACAGTTTTTTTTTTCACAACTCAAGTTTAAGAAACAAAAATGTTGTTCCCTTAATTTTTTCAAAATTTCAATCAATCGGTCCAGGAAAACCGCTGAACCGATCGATCTAAAAATTTAGGGGAGCCTTTGGGGTACATCAGACTGCAAAATTTTCTTCTAACCGAAGCTTTTCCCCCAATATTGCCGAAGATAAGACTATTAACCAAAAAAAGGGAAAATGGCATTTTTTGCTCTTTTTTCACGTTAACGTTACAGGTGGAATTTTTTTTTTCCAATCAACCATGACAAATTTTTGTAGAAAATTTTCTGCAGAAAACGAAACCTCCTGTCCGCTCGCTGGGTGACCAATAGTTTCAGAGATATTGGCAGTTGAGTAAAAAAAGATCCTTTTGCATTCAAAATTCGATATCTCGAAGACAAATGGTCGTATCTGACTCCCGCAAAAAGCAAATTAAAGCTGAATAAACAGGCTATGGGACCTATGCGTTGGTCTAGCTCGAAAAAATTTTTCCGTGCCCATAGAGAGAAATGAAAAATGTAAAAAATTTGTAAAATTTTTTATTCGTGCTTTATCCAAGAATTTCATGGCTACCGGTGCTCCAAAACATTTTTAATCAAAAAATTCGAAAACTAGAATCTTTAAGCTTCAAAAGCTATGTTTTTTCATTTCCTGTACGACCATTTTTCACTGAAATACAGCCTGTTGAAAATTGCTAAAAAATTTAGAAAATTTTTTTGTTCCTTTAATTTTTGCGAGAAGTTTAGTATCTTTGTTCCTAAACTTAACACAAAATGACATTTAATTTCCCAATGTCCTTGTCTACAAACGTCCATTCTAAATGGCTTGAGTTGAGGCAAGACCTCTCTACCTTTTGAACGTGCCCATTTAAATCATTGATGTGCTGTTTCAAACGGAATTCAGTTTAGTCAGTCGATCAATAATTCTGATTAATTCTAGATCTTGTATGAAAGCGTGTAACGTGAAAATAAAGCGGCAATTCTGCCCGTTGAAATAATTCAGTCCCCCTCAAACCACACTGCACACTCTCAGTTCTGAAGCGAGGAAAGGAGCATTTCCCTATTGAAAGTTTCATCTGTCGCCGAATGGAAATTGGACGAAGCTACTAAAAGGGTCAGTGATTAAATATAAATTAAAGTTAGAATGCGCGTTCAATTATAAATAAATTATTCCGGCACCCCGACATGACGGTAAATCGCGTAATTCCTCCCCAAAACTCGAATAAGGGGTCGAATGCAAAATGCAACGTCCATAGTTCGAAAATTAAGAAGCTTATACAGCGACATGCCTGTTAGATATGCAAGTCGGGGAGCTACCTAAAGCTATCCGTGCCAACCCTCGTATTAAGCAAACGCCATTCCAGCTCAAAACAACGTTAGAAGGAACAAGAGCCAAAATCGAAGAGGTTCACTCCCCCAGCAAAATCACGTCTAAACAATGTTGAATGGGTATAATCAGCGTCTACGTTTCGAATTTCGGTGAACTCTACTTCTGGTAAATGCGATGCAAGAGAGTGGCGTTTTAGTAACTACAGCACGTGACTTATTAACTTGATCCCTTCCGTTTGCGGCGCTCATACTAAACGTTCCCTTTTTCGCAAAACCTTCGGCCAAATACGGGGACAAGTTAATCAGCCACGACAATTCGAGAAGAGTTATTCGTGTGTTAGAAGATGGCACTGCACGACACTGGTACCTTCACTTGATCAGGGGTGTTTTCCGATGATTAAAGAATCTGAATTGCAGTCGAAGTGTTAAGTCTTTTCGTACTGGCGGGAGAAACAAAAATATCACTAATGAGGCAGACAAATTCCCGCAGTAGGTATAATGATGTGTGTACACCGGTATTTGCGGAGCGCGATGTTCAAATGAAACCGCAAATATGCGTCTCGGAATTTGCAATATACCCCGCCGGAACACGTCTCACCACTCCGGATAGGGCCAAGTTAATATTATTGTTACGATATATGGCCGGCGGTGTGACGTCTTAAGTTCCGGATGGTCTCTGTTCGTCCGGAAAATAGGCGCATGCAGCTGCGCGACTCGGCGTGAAAGTGCGTTTTTATAACGTCACCCGGGACTCAGGACACGGGGATCAAACGACGGTTGGAAACTGAAAGCTCGAAATCGATAGAAAACGGCTAATCCGTTTTAACCGGAAAGCCCGGAAAAAATCGGCGACCGATAATTACGTTCTGAGAACTCATTAAACTCTAAACGACATTTTCCAAATGCGTCCTCACCTCCGATGGAGCAAGTTAACCCAATTGCAGAACAATTTTTTGAACAATTTCACCAGCACTCGCCTCCCAGTTTAGAGGTGGAACGATTCAGGCAGTGACCGCCTCTGCAACAGCAGGATGCAGAACTTTACTACTGAAAAATTGTCTTATCTCCCATCTTTCGTCAACTAGTGTTACAAAGATCAATAAACTGTTAACTGTTATTTTCCCAGATTTTATTTTTCATCAGTTAATATAACCGAAGGCAATTATTCTCTTAGTATGGCCTTCCTACTTCTCATAATCGTTTGTAATTCAACTTCTATTACACTTGAATTAAAATGAGACATTGAGAGCGATGTCGCATAGCGTGTGGAATGAACATTCCGGCCGCTAAGAATAGATACTACAGCGCCCCCTATATTGTAGTAGATATAATAAATAAAAATAATTTGCACATTTGGCGCTAAATTTTACTAGCGTCTCAACCAGTGACATTAACAGAACAGACAAACATTCACCACCAAAGTTGGCGAATGGAGAAGGGAAATGGAAACACCAAAATTTGGTGCCAAACGCCAATGCGTCCGGGCTTGTGCTCCGGCCAATTATCATTATATCTACTATAATATAGGGGGCGCTGTAGTATCTATTCTTAGCGGCCGGAATTTCCATTTCACATGCCATGCGACATCGCTCCCAATGTCTCATTTTAATTCAAGTGCAATGGAAATATAAACGAAATTAATAAGAAATGGTAATAGAAATTCACATTGATTCGAAATAACATAACCGAATTTAATTTTTTATTTAAAATTATTATTATCACAAGTAGCATAAGAATATAATGGAATTAAAGTGACACATTGATACCTATAGAGAATAAATAGTAAAACGGGTTGTCATAACCTTCTGACTTTGAAAATCTTTCTTGTTGAATATTTTCCTGAAACAGCTAACGTTTACAGTGTGGGCAAAATCCCTTAACGTGCGATAAGATTCGAGATAAGACTGAATTGGAATTAGCTCAAAGGATAACTTTGAGAAATCAACCATTTCGTTAATAGAAAATCCTGAGATCCTGCCAGCTGCAATCGTTGGAGCTCTAGCTGCTTCAAAACTGCAGGAAACCTCCGTAAAAACATAAATCTTCCCGGTGAATAGATTACCCCTTTTCAAAGTATTTACACACACGAGCTGCACATTACAAAATGTTGAAATCATTTAATCTCGACGGTTTACTTTTACCTTTCCCGGTTTTTCCGTCGCGCCCGTTCTTTATGCCGAATTTTAATTGCTACAAGGGGGCGTATGTGGGTGTAAACATGTGTTGTAGGTTTCAGGGTGTTTCGAGCTCGTATTTATGTAGTGTGTAAACTGTGCCAGCAAAGCCTCAATTGCTGGTGGATATGCGCAAAAACGTCTGCATCAGGCACGTTAATAATAGGGTAAAATCTCTCTCGAACTTTTGTTTGAAGCGTGACTGTATGTGCGGTCTTTTTACAACACGCAATTATTGATGTAGAAAATTTTCCGGGCAAAATTACCTACTCACTCCATCTGGTGACTAAGTTAAGCAGTTTGAACGATACTAATTGCGCTGCCGTCAGATCCGATTGTGATCTGGTAATTCGCTTTCACAATTCGACGATCTACAGATGAGCACGGTAAAAGAAGAAATAAAAATAAAACACGTGAAACACAAAAAAAAAAACAATAAATGCTCGAATTGCAATTGAACGAGAACTTGGACAACATCATTTTTTTTTTTAACCACCAATCTTGACAGCGACAAACAATTAAAGGTAACGGGCAATTAACGAAACAAAGTGGTGGAAGGGTTTTTACCTCGAAAAATTGCGTGGGTAAGAGCAGTACTAAATAAAAACCTATAAAAATAAAATCAAAGAAATAAACAAACTTAACTAAAATAGAATAAGAACTTAAAAATAATGTAATTCGAACTGAAATGAAAGTAGAGATAAATTAACTAAAATAACCAGAGATTGGAGGACACTCAACAAGAACTTACTTGTGTCAATGTTACGTTGTAAATGTGAAGCGATGCGATGGCGGGCATCATTGTATTCTAAATGCAATCCCAACCTCAGCAGCGTCGTGTTCTTTTCCACTAACTGCGTTATTTCCATTTCTATCTTGTTACCCAACACTTGAGATCTCTGCAAGAAAAAGTAACATTAACAACAATTCAACTTTTAGAACCCAACATAGGTAGAAGAAAGAAGTAAATTTTACTCTTAAATTCTTCGTCCACCAGCCTTAAGTTATGGTTAGTTTCAAAATTTTTTTTCAAACTTTACAATATGCATAAAAAAATCTATCCCGTTGACCAAAAGTATCTATCAGTGCCATTTGCGTAACGGAGAAGAATTTGTGGTAAAGAAAAATTTTCAGACTTGATACTTTTCAGGGAATAATTTTGAAAGTTACATACTTGACATGCAGGTTAAAAGTACGTTGTAATAATTTAACCGAGAATTTAACGTTTCGACCCTTTTAGATTTTTTGTTACCTGACGTAAAAAAAAAAAAACACCGACAAGGTAGACATAAAAACAACCGAGTACGTCGGTTTATGTTCTGGCCTCGAACCAAAATTTTATGGATAAATCGCTATTTCCCCGACTGCGAGCTTTATTGTAACAAATTCAAGCTGACGTTATAAAAGTCGAATTAGTTTTATTTGCGTCGTACTGAGTATCTCCACTAGAAAATTCACAATAGAGAAAATACGTTGAGTCACTGTATATGGTTATTTTATGTAAGACTTATATCGAGTAGATACATGCAAAAATTGAAGAAGACATATACAACTTAACGAGAGAACCTGTCACCAAAGAGGAAACGTAAATCCCGAAACTCACGAGCGGCTTTATTATGAACTAAAGTTATTTAACTTCAGAAGAACTGTAACACTCTGATCAAATAAAAAAGCAACTATAATGAGTGTCCATCCTGCATAATTATATTACCTACACATAATTTTACCAAAATAACTAGCTGATTTAAATGGAGATTCGAACATTACAAAGCTATTTCTTTTCTATATTGAACTGATATACATATTAACTAGAATTTTCCATTATAAGACAGCAATAAATAAAGTTTATCAATATTTTTTCAATATAATATGTTTTTAGTATAGACCTCATTACTATTATCTTAGATTTATGATAAACTTTTCACTTGTTAGTACATAAACAACACAAATTAGTCTTCTCTCACATAAAAAAATGCATTAATAACTTTATGAAGTTTATCAGTGAGTAATAAAAAAGATTTTTGTTTAATTATTTTTTTATAACGGTATAACCTTCCAAAAGTTTAGTGTTAGCTCCGGTCTATAGCTACGGCATTTGAGAAATCGCATTTTTATACAGAGTGTCGCGAAAAAAGTGTGCAGTTACTGACAGCTTCTACAATAAAAAAACATAAAGAAAGTTGTCTATAAACATAAGGCTAAAAATTCTTCCTAAGGGAACTAGAACCCTCTAAAGGTAAACCTCGGTTAGTGGTTTGCAGTGAATATCTTCAAAGCCAATCAAGGTAAAATAATGATAATGATACGTAATAATGATGAATAATAAAAATAATGAAATTTTGACCAACCATTACTATTTTTGTATGTAACAATAATAAAGGTCATTTTCGTGTAACAAAATCTTTAAATCGATTTGGTTAAGAAACGGTGTACCCTATGGGTATTCAACAAGGATAGCTTTCTTATGTAGAAAACTCTAGATATTTAAAATCTTAGGGTTAAAAATTGAAAATGGTACTTACAGAAAAGTTCGGGCTATTTTCACTTAGCAGGCTCTGCGCTTGAGACACCCCTGTATACATATTTTGAATTATTTTTATTTCTACTGGTTACATACAAAAATAGTATTGGTTGTGCTAAATTTTATTATTTTAACTTGACTGGTTTTGAACATATTCACTGCAAACCACTAACAGAGGTTTACCTTTAGAGAGCTCCAGTTTCCTTAGGAAGAATTTTTTGTCCTAAGTTCATGGACAACTTTCTTTATGTTTTTAAATGTAGAAGCCGCTAGCAAAGTATTGCACACTTTTTTCGGGACACCCTGTATAAAAACAGATACATCCAAATTGTTTCCTTCCTTTATTTCCTCCGCATCTCCGTACAGTTCTAAGGAAAATCTTGACTAAACTTGACCACTGCCATCTCAACCTAAAAAGACATGTCATGCCCTTTTCTTTTTATATTTTCTGAAAATACCGGAGCAAAAAAAGTGTTACTAAAAGACTATCCCAAACTATCGTGGCGCCACATTTTTAAATAATTTTTTCTTATGTCATCTTGCAGTCTGCCATGTGTTATATTCCAAATTCGAAATTTTTACCTTTAAAATTAACGAAATTTTAGGGGGTGAAGCCTAGTGCTGGGACACCCTGTACGGTATGTCTAATTAAATTTCTAGTGGGTTCTGAAAAAAACGATTCATGTCTGAGCATTCGCCGGATGAACCCTCTCCCCTCCCCAATTTTTGCGGTAATTTAATTTCAACAAATTGCTGTTTCTTGTTTTCGGCGCTTTGCATATTTATTCCTCATTTACAGTAATAAAAATTGACAAAAATAGTGTTTACTGATTAACAAAGAACATTTATGATTTCAACCTCAAAATATCAGTTATGTTAAGATCTCAGTTACGACGTAAAGCCTCGTTTACTACATCCACTTAACTTAACGTGAGGAAAATTAGTGAGGAAATACGTGCACCAATCAGATGGGAATTAAAACGGCATAGCTTTCTGTTATCCTATTTCCCCCTTCGTTACTTTTGAATTTGTGGCGTGTCAAAGTAGACAAAGTTACTATAATGCGCATGCCCAAGTATAATTTCTTACGTTAAGTTATGTGCGTTAAGTGAATGTAAACGAGGCTTAAGACAAAATGTGCCAAAGCCAACTTCGATGAGAAATTTAATTAGACATACTACAAATATTTCCTCGTATAAGAAACTCTTCGTTTCCGAATTTACGAAACCTGTTGATGTATCTAAGAAAAAAAAATTGTATATTTCCGCACAACCAAAGGTTAAGTGACCATAAACACTTTTGATAGATTGTGAGTAGCGCGAAGACAGCGGCGGATTCTCAATCATTATTGATACCACACCCTGATTGATAACGGGCACAGTCACATAAAAAACACAATACCATTATTTATTTGGTCATCAATTTGTCCAAACCTAGTCAGACGGAAAGACTTATAATCAATAAATCACGACAGATTACCCAAACTTTTAACAGTTTCTACAAAAATTTTCAGTAATAACTTCTTGAAGTAAGTTTAAGTTTAAAATTATAAATAGAAAAACTATAGTAACTCTGATTACTTTCCTGGTAGTAAAAACAAGATGTTGCGTTAAACGCACACAACCAAAATTTTTCCAAATTTAAAAATTGCATCAATTAGTTTTTAATACTAATTATTTAAAATTCCAAAAAACAATTTCCAAAAATTCTTAACAGAGTCAGATCAGACGCTACAGTATTCTCGGCTTTGTAATGAAAGTCTCATATAGTTAAGATTTTTGAGTGAAATCCATTAAGCCATAAAAATGTCAAGGATGCCCGCTACAATCAACAACAAGCTGACGTTCTGTCGACCGTCTCTCTTTTACTCGCTCAAAACAACAAGAAATTTCAAGTTATTTCGTTTTCAGGGGATGGTACGCCTCCACAATAGACCTATTTAGTTTTACCTGTGCTCAGTGCGCAACTTGATCAGTCAGACTAAGACAGATGTTCTCCTTCTTTCTCAAACAACATGGGACAAACAGTGTTGCGCGCGCAACGTTGTTTGTCTGTTTAACTCGTTAAAAAAGCGCTTGGTTCTGTCTCTGCTTCACAAACTAAAAACGTCCATACAGCGAGAGTTCAGCATACCTCCTCTCAACCCACAAAGTTGCGCGGTCGTCTCGGACGAGTCCAACGCTTCGGAAAGAAGATAAGTGGCTTGTTTATCGGCGCAGTGTCGTTCGTTTCGTCGCACTAGCAAATCTTCGCTCTCGCTTTAGAAGCTACGGCACTGGTGCGGTTCCGCTGCGCATCTCTTGATAACCCAACATGCTGAACTTTCGCTGTAAGGACTCTACGTACAATGGTCTAAGGTATATACTCAAACTGTCGAAGATGTTGTAAAGGTCAAGGAAAAAAGTCTAACAGGAGCTAACAATGAATATTGCTTGACAATCAGTGACTTTTACTCGACGTTATACTTTTATACTTTTCTTATACTACTCTTATAGTTTTCAATAAATGATAGCTAAACTGGCACAACTTCAACTTACCTGATTCGATGCTCTGAACTCTTCCACACTCTTCGTTTTCAGCAGCGATTTGACCAGACGAACAATACAACTAGGCGAAATTAAGTTAGTTTCTACATTTATAACTCTCACTGTATTATTTTTTTCTAAGGCTTGCGCCAATTTTTCGGCATCCTTGTCCGTAAGGCCTACGTTTGCCAACGATAACGTTTCAAGGTGTGTGTTATTGGCCAGCGCCTCGAATAAACTCGAGAACTTCTCTGAGGATATGTTCTGAAACAAAAAACAAACGTGAAAAAAAATTAATAATTCGTCGGATTCGTTTCTTTCATTTGAACACTCACTTTGATATTGTTCCAGTTGACGTCGATCAATTTGGGATCGTCGTCCTGTACTCGCTTTATTGTGTCATCTGGATCTGTGTTGTTGGGGCCGTCCATGGGGAATATTTTCTGTTTTGATGCTTTCGTGATGCCGTCCCAGCCCAAACCAACGGGCTGACCCTTGTTTAAAAGTGATGCGTGGTATTGGTCCTGGTTCATCATCGAGTGGAAACCCAAGATAGCTGCAAAGACCAAAAAAACAATAACAACAGAAACTACATCTAAAAAGCTAAGAAGTTTTACAATAAATCTCAATTTATTATTAATTATTTTCGTCTGCTGTAAAAATGTGGGGTTGATTGGGTAGAAGTCAAAATGGATAATAAATTTGAAGTTAGATAGATTCCATAGAGAAAAATGTAGAAAAATTTCGAAGAAACTTAACTGCTTTGACAACATTAATTTTTAATGTTATAAGATTTACACGGGTAATTAGAAATTAAGACTTTAATCAACATTCAATATACAGGGTGATTCACTAAAAGTTTTTCAACTTGTAGTTGGCTTAGAAATTTGAAATTTGGTACGCAGTCATAATCCACCATATGCGTTCTATTTAAAAAATATTTTGGTCATTGTTTACTTTACCCACTTCTGGATTTTCAAAAAGCCAATTATAGCAAAGCACTCCTTAACATTTATATATTACGGAAATCAATATCCTTTTTTGTGCAAAACCACTTCTATTTTTACTCTTATTTTCCTTGCCCTAGCACATCAACATCTATAAATTTTGCATAAAGTTATTTATCATTTGCACAACATTTCATTGCTTAAAATGGCAGTATAATGATGTTTCACGATGTTTAAAAAAAGAGCACCGCAAAAAGCGAGAAGTGGGCATTGTAAACCATTACCAATATTTTAAGCCCTCCAACTATACAAGGTGCACCAAAAGTGAGTACTAACATTCTTATTTTATTTATTATTAAAATTTATTATTTAAATAAAAATATATAATTTTTTTACATGGTTCGATTGCCTTCCAATCCTTAATTTCGAAAATCCATGTTAGGTGAACTTATCTGACAATTTTTGACGTAAATTCAATTTTTTGAAACAAATGCGGCAGTTTACGAGAAACTTTGTATCTCCTGGACCATTCAGAATTATGAATCCAAATTTTTGAAGCAGTTAGCTAGAAATTTAGACTAACTCCTGATAATGACGGTCCCATATTGTACCATGTGGGCACAAGGGATTATTATATATCGCAATAAAAAAAAAATGATCAAAACGTAATTTGCTTTAAATGACAGCTACAAATTTTTTTGATCACATTCGAAAGAAAATTGTAGATTAAGATGATTTCTTATACATAACTTCATCACCATCTGTCAAAGTTTTATTAAAAATCAAGAAATTCCTTCAGTTTAGCTAAGAGATTCTTTGGTTTTATTGGTGATGCCCAACACAGGTGCAAATAGACTTGAGCTCGAAGGAAATTCTGTAGGTACTCTGTCAATATCTCATTTCCAACAGTAGTGCAAAGTGCGAGAATGCGATGCGCTGTGAATTAATTACTGGGACTGCAAATATTGAGAGGTGGAAAATCGCTGAGGTAAATGCATGACTGGGTTCGGATAATTCGCCATGTGACCGTTAATTATACGAATTTGGTTTAATAATGTTAATGCATATCAATTGATTTCACACTCCTGATCACAACTGGACACCATCGAAATTTTAATAAATCTTAATTTTTAATTTTCGTATACAGCGTGTTTCCTAAAAAATGCTTCCGCCCGTAACTCCGTTATATTTATTATGCAATTTAAATTATTATATTTTTTGGGGATTTTATTCTTTAACTACAAATGTAGCCTTAATTGTGTATTTTTTTTTATTAATTTTAAGGGAACAAATATAATGTACACCAAATTAAACCATACATCCCTTGCACTGTCCACCGGAAAATTTAATGAGCATTAAAAAATCTAAATAAAACCCAAATTATTATACATCAGAAAATGAGAACATCACCACTAAAATAACTATGCTGCGTATTGTTTTACCTCTGCTTACATTTTAAATTCTATATGTCCATCAATTTTACTAAATGTTCACCAAATTTAGAACGCTCAAGTTACGCGTCCGTGCTGTACATAATAAATATTCGCGCTATCTAATTTATATTTAGTGTTTCTCAAAAAAACTATTTGTGCGTCAAATAATTATTCTATTACTCCAAAAATGAAATATGCTCGCGCATCTCTCCTTGCCGCTTGTGCTTCCAGACAAGAGGCACGCGAAAAAAGTTTTGTACAAGGTCAGTTCAGGGCTCTGTAATTTTTTTTTAAAGCACGATTAGAAATTACCACTAAAAGAAGTTTTACGTTTTACATAATGCAAGCCATTTACAGCAAAGCATTTATATATTACGGAAATCAATATCTTTTTTTGTGCAAACCAGTTCTATTTTTACTATTATTTTCCTTGCCCTAGCACATCTACATCTATAATTTTGCATAAAATTATTTACCATTTGCACAACATTTTATTGCTTGTGTATTTTTGATCAACAAATAGTATTTTTAAGTGCTAAATAATATAAGACACTGTCGAAAATTAAATATCTGGGTATTATGTTAGAATTAAATGCGGAATAAAATTTGGTGAACATTTAGTATTTATGGTCAACAAAAGTTATTTTGGCGAACAAAATATGTAAGAGGCCAGCATTATGTCAATATTTGGTTGTCGCTTTAAGATTATGTATTTTCTTAATTTTAGTGAGCATTTAGTATTTTTGGGAAATGAAAGTATTTTTTTGTATAAAAATATTGGGTAAATTTGGTAGACTGTTAAATACGACCCTAATTTTAATGTCAAAAAATGTTCAATTTGTTTTTTCAAATAGAAACGTATTTGTTTAACACTTTAGTTGGGTGGATTATTTTTTTCTGAATGTAATGTCTAAAAAGTTAAATTTGGTATAATATTCATTCAACAAAAAATTAAAATTAAGTCGAAAAATACAATTTGAGCAACAATTATTATTGTAAACAATCGCATAGTTTTGTTGAAATATTTTTCGTTACTTCAAAAAACCGCGCAAAGACAGCTGCAGAAGATACAAAGACTTGCGTGTCTGAGAATCACAGGAGCTATGTGCACTACCCCAACAGTGGCTTTAGAGGCAACGCTAGACTTGACCCCGTCATATCTTCATGTACAAGGGGTTGCTCTGCAAGATGCCATGAAGCTGTCCCAGACGATAAACCAAAACCAGGGGACTTCAAAGCCCAATTAAAGATCCTGGGTGTTCTAGAGCCGTTCTAGACGCCGTACCGAATAGTCATCGACGACCGTGTGACGGCGCAGAGAACAATAGCACAACTGAGCAGACATTCATCCGTTTGGTACACAGACAGATCAAAAACCGATCAAGAAACAGGCTTTAATTTAAATCTACTTAGAAAGAAAACATCTTTTGACATTAAAGTTAATATTTAAAAAAAATCACAATTAAAAGCTACTTCGTAGTGTAGTGTAAAATAATTTCTAAAAATTTTTCCCTTACAATTCAAATCGGATAATAAATAACGGAGTTGCGTTTGGACTGCAAACTATGATAAGCTTTGAGCATTTTTATGAGTCAATACAAGTTGCCTAGTTTTGGTGGACATTAATCGACCATACACATTTCAAAATTACATGCCATAAACAAAATTAACATCAATTCTAAAGTATTTCAAACATTACCTAATGAATGCATATAGATAAACCATAAACTAAAAGTAAGAAAAATAAAATAAATGCTGAAGCGCCTGAAATCTTATAAACAGTTACTTTTACATAGGCAACCCAAAATACACCTAACTGAAGGTTGCCTCTACACCTACATTTCAAGGCAAAGAAGGAATCTATTGAAGTAGCTAATCAAATTACATCATATTTATTTACAGAAGTGTCAAGAGCATTAAGTCGATACTTCGGTCAGCCCAGCATAATTGGATTAGCACATTATCTCTTTGCTTCCACACTAAATCCATTACGGAATTTAGAATTAGCACCAAACTCACCCGCTAAATCAATAATCTCGTCTTGGGTCGCCACCGACAAGGCTTGCTCATATTCATCTCCTAAATCTACAGCTATTTGTTCATCTGCTTCCTGTTCCTTGATTGGAGCCGGCGGTGGAATCCACTAAAACAACAATTTTAACACTACAACCAACCAATCCTTTGACAAAAATTACTTTTTTTCCCCTCACAGTGCCTGCAACGTAAGGTTTGAGTTCTGGTTCGTCTGGTGTTTCGATGGCTTGTTTGTTTATATGTTCAATTAGTTGCTTGCGATTCAAGGGGCCAGTCGGTTCCTTCTCACAATCGTAACTACACCTTTGTGATGGGGGCAGAAACGAATCCTGAAACGTTACCACCGTTAACAAGGAAACTTTCTGCAATAAAAAAAAAACAACTCACGTCTGGGTCTACTTCTTTGGCTAATATATTGATTTCTTCGGTGGTTAACTTATTCAGCAATTCGTCTACGTCTATTTCGTCGTATTCACTGAGATCTTTGCCGTAGAGTTTGGCTGGCGTTGTCATTGTTGTTGTTTTCGTCGTGGAGGACGTCTGGAAAATAAAAAAAATTCAATTAGTTAACCTGTTGAAATGGGCGTAACTCGGATGTACACACATGACAGTGGTTTGACCGATTACGGGCGATTTTATTGTTGAAATTGCGCTGTGATGTGCTCAATAGTTCTGTTTACCTATTGGAATTAAAGGGGAATTGTACTTTTTCCACACCCAAACTCTCTATGACCCTAATTTTCGGCTAGCGATGACAGAACGTCTACTACACTACACATACACGCTACACGCGCACGGGAAATGGATCAATGAATAATGTGCGACAAGGAAGGACGTAAACAACTCGGTGGGTTAGAGAGAAATCGAAATTTCCCTAAAATGCAGTAGGTCAAATTTGGCATTGAACAAGCATCCCAGTAGATAAAGTGTCAGTAGTTATAATACCGACTTCATAAGTAAGGGCAACACTGCCAACCAGCGTTGCCAACTTTAGGGAAATTTCCCTATATTAGGGAAATTTGGAACGGTTTAGGGAAACTTTTATATTATCTAGGGAAATTTTACTTCAGTTCCTATTGCAAATACTTTTATTTCAAATATAATTTTGCTCACTTTTCACTAGAAAAAGATAGCAAATTTTTGAATCTAGGGATGAAAACTCTTATTTAGGAAAATATTCGCCGACACAAAGGGAATTTACCGAACTAAATGTTGGCAACGCTGCTGCCAACGCTTATTTGACGACGCAGAGCCGTAGTCAGGGGGTGAAAAGCTGTGCCTCCCCGTCCCCTACAAAATTTGAAAAAATTTTTTGCAAATTCTTTATTCAAGAAATAAAAAAAACTTAAAATATTTATTTATTCGACGCAAATACAAAATTTCTTTAGAACTTCAAAAACGTCAAAATTGTCATTAATATAAATTAATTATTACTATTTTAAGTGATACGTCGGAACAAGAAAAGAGCATAGAAGTTGCAATTCGACGTGATCTAAAGAAGGTTAGAATGGTGAAGAAAAAAATGTTTAAAATATTAGTAGCGAACAAAAGAAGCGGCATGCAAAATTCAACAAGAAAACGAGGAAAAGGCCGAAATCCAAAAAATCTAAACAAGAAGAAGAAATGTTGTCTGCTAAAGAATCTGACGACATAAGCTTACAGGATTATGGAGCGTCCTCAAGATGATCAAGATGCAAAATGTCGCTATTGTACCTAATATGAAATTTTCTATGGATTTTGTGGGAGAGCAATGGATTCGATAACAAATTGACGTATTACCGAATAGTTATGCCTCAGTTACGATAAAACGTATTTTAGTATTTTTATTTTCCATACCTATACTTCTTGCAAACATTTTTACTAAATAATAAAAACTTTCACTGAAATGGCAAATGCTGTGAGTGACCAGTGACCACTGTAGCCTACTGTCTTGACCGCTGTACCCCGTATGTGGGACACAGTGGACAATTTTGCATCCTCAAGCATATATTTTTTTACGAGATTATTAAGACACAATAATGAAACACAATTTAAAAATGTTTAAGCACACCCCGACCTTACTAAAACTATAAAAAAATGTAAAAAATTATCAATTCTGAAAGACAAAAATAAAATTGTGAAAAAGTGAGTGACCACTGTGCCCCGGTATCCCCTACACATTTTAATGCTCTTGTTTTACATGTTTTATAACTAATTAATTAATTTGGCACCGGTGACACAAGGACATATGCATACTAGAAATCTATGGACTATACTGTCTGGCCGGCGAAAGAAGGCCGGAGGAAAGAATGCATCTTCGGCATTACATTTCTAGGAAGCGTAACTGGATGAAACCAAATAGTACATACGTGGCAAATTGTTGCCATCGTTTACATCCTCACCCGTCACATCGCAATACCTTCCTTTTCCGCGCGGGCCTTCTTTCGCCGGTCAGACAGTAGATATGGCATTATATTTCTCTACAGCTTTTTGAATTACGCGCCAAATACAATGTTGCTAGTACCAACACGTCAGTCAACTACCAACTAAACAACTGGTAACTACCAACTAAACAGTTGGTAGTTAGTTGGTAGTGCCATTTAGTTGGCAGTTGACTAACGTTTGAGGTTATTATTGTTATTTATTTCTTTCATTCTTGTGATTATTCAAAACGATGAATATGAAGGCGTGACGTGTTACCCAAATACGGTATGTTAAAAAAATTACTTAACCTCGTAAGGTGAACGTCTCCACTATCACATGCGTTTTTTTCTCACTGTATGCATTTTGACGCGCAAAGATTAGTTCTTTTATTTTAGATCACTGCATTAAAGGAAAGTGCAACTAAATAACTCAGTTAATTTAATGGAATGACGCCGCACGCATGCATTGAGTACGCAGCTGGTCCACAGTGGTACGCTCCGCCTTAATCCAGTATCGTATTCACCATGCTAACACGTTGTTACTTTATCCTGAAGAAAACGTGTTAATACAGGCCTGGTTTTCGCGCGCCAGTATGATAACTCAATACAATATTCATAATGTTTGACGCGAGATCATTTCTAGTATTCTGTAGAGTAATTGCACTACATCATTTCTCGCAGCCGTAAAGTGAAGCAGATGGGTATAACCCATTTTATGACTGTCGAACAGAGAACCACAATGAGCACCAAATTTGTATTATCAAATTTGAAAAAAAAACACGCATATTTTTAATAATATAATTAGGTTTTTGTTTAGAATATTCGATCACGAATGGCGCATGATAAAGTTTACAGCGAACTGAAGTCAAATTGGGCTATTTATTTAATGTTAAAGTAAACATTTGTACCTATTTTGTTCATATTAACGTGCATGTTAACTTTGTTCAAAGCATCTAGCGCTGGAGTCTCTATCGTTACGTATCAGATTTTAAAAACAAAAGTCAGATATTTTTTACTTGAACGAAACTTTCTTCGAAATACGAAATGCATTTCCTCTCTTTTCAATACGTGCCCCTGCTAATACAAACAATGACGTCAATGCATTTTGTTGACGTTTTACATTGACAAATGATACAGCGGAGACGTTCCTCTTAAACACTTTTGTTTGCTTTTCTTTACTAGCCGTTGACGGTTGGTAGTACTGTTTTTTTCAAATTTCTTTCAATGAGCATGTCTATAATGAAACTTGCATGGAAATATTGAGCAGGTTCCATATTTATCTAGCCCATATTTAGAGGATATTTTCTCCATATTTTTCTACCTATAGATTAATTGCATGCAAATTGCCTCCATGTATCCCCGTATCACTGACGCTTTAGATGGTATCCTGGCTACGGCCCTGTGGCGGCGAACAATTATTACGTGAAGATTAGATTGAAGATTAGACAGATATATGGTATCAGTTATCATATAGGAGTGTTGTGGTATTTCGATATAGAATGTGGTATTTATTTTTAGACTAATCCAGATTAAACTTTTATCAGTGGTTCAAAAATTAAACATTGCCTCACGCTCCCTTTATTGAATTCAGGTAATTTTGGATCAAATACAAACAAATTTTCAGCATCAATAATATAGATCCTATTTTGAACTTATCGTTAATATTGTGTATTTCTTGCAGTATATGCAATTTAACGTTATTATTATTAGGAAGGTTCCTACACAAAATCATTTTTCTGTTATTTTTACGCAGTGTTAAGCCCCACACCTTTTCCACTTTTATTGTTTTGGGTGATACTTTCTCAGTCGCAACAAAAATAAAATGTTTTTGGTTTGAACTCTTTTTCGCGTTTTCTGCGAACAGAGACAGTCAATCTTACGCTTGTTGCAGCTCGTTGACAGTTTTATGCGATTGTAGAGTTGTTAAAAAAAATTTACTATATTACCTACAATACAGAGAAATAATGTCAACAGGAAGGTTCACTCTTATCGTTAAAATATAAAAAAAGTATCTAAGTAAGTACCAAAAAAACTAATTTCAACCGGATGTTTGTTAAACCATTTATTATTTAATGCATGACTTGGTTTTAGAAGTCTGCAAAGTCTTTTTATGCAAATATTTATGACAATCTTTTAATAAACATTTAACCTCATCGAACAATTCTGCTATACCTAATCTGTTGTAGATATACAAGAATATGTCGTCAACACTTTGACTATGGATATCACAGTTAGTTGACATTGTCAGTGCGAGTACGTTGGACTATCTCTGGTAAAGGCCATGGTGTGAAAGTGAGTACCCTTGCGATTTGCGACAGTTGGGAAGCAGCTATCACGTTATCCTCAGAAGAATAGTTTTGTAATAAGTAAACGCTAGCATGCATAATAAGTAGGGAAACCAAGTAAGTATCTAAATATGAGTCACCAAAAGAACATAAGAAATTATAATAGATATATGAAAAACAATTAGAAATAGTAGAAGCTACAGAAATATCTTTGGCAAATCTAGAAGCATTTTGAAAGATAGATAGGAACATATGATGCACGGTACTGTATTGATGTGAAGCTTGGAACGACAAAGTGATGTGAAGAAGATGAATAGAGATTATGGACAATCAAAACAGTGCAGTCAAAACAATTAATAAAAAATATCAATAAAGTTTCTCTGTAGCGAAAATAAATATTCATGGTAATTCCTCAAAGTAACTAAAATTGTGCTAGGTGATTGTATTTAGGTGCTTACCAAGTGAAAAACGCAAAATGCCCTAGCTCCTAGCTGCCCCTTCAAAGTTGTTAAAATAGGTAGGTACTTGGTTTCCCTTATCTTTTGTCATTTGGTTTAGTAACATTAAAGCAGATGTCATCTATTTGTTGACTTTTGTAATCTAAAGTTAGTAAGGAATACTGAATAGTGTAATAAATCGTTTCTCAAGTTTTGGATTTTTCTATATTATTTGACAGGCGCCCCCAAGTTGTGTTTAATAATGGGCCAATGTGTTGAGAGTTCAGGAGTGTAGTTACAAAAATAAAGAACACTCGTGGTACAACCAACTGCAAAGAAACCGAACGCTCCATGCACTCTTCTCTACATAGATAAATGCAAGCCCACCTGATTCTGCAGCCAGTGGCATGGTAGGAGAAAGATGTTTTGCCAACTTCTGCTTGGTCCATTAATTAAGATTTTAGTAGTACAATAATTTTGAAATTTTTGATTTGTAGATGCGAAAATATTTGGCAAAAATCACTCATTTACACGTGGACACATGGGAAAGTTTTATACCAAAAATATTTTCAATGTCAATGAGGTTAGTTGTTCAAGTAAACTGTAAAGTGTTCACAGGAACAAGAATAAATGTGTCGGAAGCTATCTCGAGGATAAGTGAACCTATTCATAGATTATTTTTCAAAGTATTCCATTAATATTTTGGGTGTGACTACTGGCAAAAGACGGGAGCTCATTGCTTCATCAGTACTAGTTTGCTAAATTAATATCTCAAAGAGTTCGAATAATTCTTCTTTGCTTAGCGTTTTCTCAAAGTGATCGATAGCTTCGTTCATGGATATTCTAGTTTCATTGTCTTCTGCCAGATTGCTTGTAATGTCAAGAGATTCGTAACTCACAATGAGCAGCTACAAGGATACGAGTTAATTTTGTAATTCGGGAAGTGTGAAAAGATTATTTCTCACGCCTACCACCAAAATAACCGCGGATCGCTAATAAAAGAAGAAGACGCCATGCAGATGTATATTGCAGTCGCACGGTGCGTTTCAAGGCCACGACTGTTAGTTTTGAGTAGAACGACCATCAGTGTTTTGAGTGGATGCGTACGTAGTGTGGGGTCTGGGGGCCGGAACAGGCCTTTCTGGCATCCCTCCAACGCGCTATACTTGGAGATTCGCTCGAAACCGATTATTTATAGTAAGCGCGAAGCGGCCACTGGCCTTCCTGCTTCAAAATGGCGACGCCCGTGACCTACAGCTTCATTCACTGCTACCTTCATGTAGGTAAACGAGATAAGTGAGAGCGCAACGTGGCGTGGCATGTCCGTTCCTGCTGCACCAGCCAAACTGCTGCTGGATGCTGGGCAACATTGCATCGCACGTTGATTGGACGCACGTGCTCTTGATCACCATCGACACCGTTCAGTTAACAAGAAGCAACAGCAACAAATGTCGGAGCCAAACTAAATCTGTAGTGAGATTCAGTGAGAAAAAGTGCAGCAATTAGAAGAAGTTTCAATTATATACAATTTTTTACCAACTCTCGCTTCATTTTTTAGTTATATAGACAGTGGCCGGTGCTCTCAAGATTCATTGCTAATAACATGTAGTAGCCAGATAATTCTTAGGGACGATATTTTTACCCAATGTGAACCTAACTTGCTACTAAACTACTGAATTGTAAAAATACGTTTATATCCAAAAAAAGTTTCAGTTTTGGTTTGAAGAGTTGTCCCTAAGAATTTTCTGGCTACTGTACTTAAAATAACAAATTTGTAACACTACTCTGCTTTGCATCATTAGTTGTGTATCCAAGTATTTGCTCCGGTGAAAACCATAGATAGTTTAATAGCTCAAAAGTTTTCTCAAAAAATGAAAGTCCAGATACTTAGATATGTTTGGATTATCTTGATGATATCCCAGTTCTGAAAACAGATATATGGTGCTTGAAGTTAAGGATATAGTTACATGTTTAGTAGCATTTTAAGTCTTCTTTCTTTTAAACTATACAAGGTGAGTCCTTAACGATGAAGACTGCATGTATCTCAGACCCTATATTTGTTCTATATCAACGGAAAAAAAAGTTTATTTTATGTTATAGGCCCCCAATTGTGTCTTCACCAAAAAAAAAATTGGGAACTAAAAATATTTTTGCCAGTTGATATTAAACAAACAGGATCTGAGGTACTATCTAGTCTTCATCCTTAAAGACTCATGGTGTATATTGGCAACATGGTAGTGCTACTAAAAGGTTCAGGGACATCTTAAACATGATAATTAATTTATTTAAATGTTGCAACTATAATAGATTTGGTAGTTTTTCTAGCTGTCGCTACCAGCATTGTTCCTGATACCTTTAGAAAGATGTTGTTACCATCTCATATCACTCAACCTGGTAATTTTGGTGATTCCAGTGATTGCTGGTCACACCATATTTATTTGACTGACTTTTAAGTTTTACTGTTACTATCTCAATTTTTCAATCTTTTTGAAAATGTAATAGATACCAAATCAGTTCTTACAAAGTATTGGCAAAGTAAGTAGCTTTAACGGTGAGTGAACACGACTTAGCCTTATCGGCTTATGCCGAATTTATAGTTTAGCTTTTTATCTATTGTTTTAAATTACGCCTTATTCTTTTGTTACTATTCGAAGTTTTAGGGTTCCAGTATCTACTAGACACATTCAGATTAGTGTCCGATCTATTCTAGTACGATTTTGACTTTAGCACCTACTGAATTTTATGTCCGCTATTTCAGTACCACCTGCGTCCATCTATTAGTTAACCCGACTGTCTATATTTTCTACGTTTGTGATATTCTGGCCTCTCTGAGCTTGAGTAATCTGAGTTACTCTCGCTAAGGAATCAAATGCAACCCTCAAGTTGGTGACTCACCCTTTAAACTATCATTACTGACAAACACATAGAGTTAATATGATAGATTTCTGAGAAATACAGGAGTAACTGATATCTACTACTTAAAACTGCGGTGCATTTGTATAGCAGGAGTAGAAAAGTTTAACAAACATCCTTCGAAGCTAAACCATCTGTCTGATTTGCTAATGATGAGTTGAACTAGTACTAGTAGTAATGTAACGCTATTGAACCTTTCATCACAGGAAAGAAATGCTATACTGCTAACAGATATTTGAATTTGGAAAAATAACGCATGCCACTGCTGCACATTCTTCATTTTGAATTAAAAACTTTTCGAATAAGTTGAGACGCACATGCAAGGATTCATTATACAAATTATAGATAATGAGTGCTTGAGGAAGTTGGTTGCAATTTTCTAGAGTCTTTGAACTATCAAATTTAGTCTCAATTATACTGTTGAATCTATTAAAACTGACGATTTTACTGAATCTTTTGAAAATAATGATGCCAGTGATGAATCATTAAAAATAAATATACAGTAGAAATTTTTGGTAAGTCAAAATAAATTTGAAAGAGATTCTCAAACACGAGAAAGTATAAATTAAAGATCCTGCAGAATGCTGACATTGGGCATTACGTTCCTTACTCATGCGAAGACCAGAGAGCGTTACTTTTTGTTATATATATTTTTATGTTGTATAATTTTATTTTAACCTATGATGACTAAAAAGTCTCTATTCAAAGACGATCGAGAACTGATCCAAAATACTGTAAAGTGATTCGATATTATAAATAACAAATAAAAGGCATGGTACTCACTACTAGTCTTTTAAGCTAAGCTATAGTTACTTGTTAAATGTTAATTTGTGTTAGAACTATTTATTATTTTTTGAAATATATTTTGTGTTTTTAATGTGATGATTGAGACTCAAAAAGTAAAACAAAACAGGATCATTGTGAAATGAGAAGAAGAATCGGGCTGGTAACCCGATTGTTCCCTTAATTGACTTCAGACTCAACGCGTTCAATCTTGATTAAAGAGAATAGAACAGAATAACCTTATATCTTCCAGAATTTTAGATCTATGGCACCCAAGAATGGCGGTGAATTAATAATAATATATGGAAACAAATATAATGTACACCAAATTAAACTATACATCCCTTGCACTGTCCACCAGAAAATTTAATGAGCATCAAGAAATCTAAATGAAACCCAAATTATTATACATCAGAAAATGAGAACATCACCAATAAAATAACTATGCTGCGTATTGTTTTACCATTGCTTACATTTTAAATTCTATATGTCTATCAATTTTACTAAATGTTCACCAAATTTAGAATGCTTAAGTTACGCGTCCGTGCTGTACATAATAAATATTCGCGCTATCCATTTTTATTTAGTGTTTCTCAAAAAAACTATTTTGGCGTCAAATAATTATTCTATTACTCGAAAAATGAAATATGCTCGCGCATCTCTTCTTGCCGCTTGCGCTTCCAGACAAGAGGCACGCGAAAAAAGTTTTGTACAAGGTCAGTTCAGGATCCTGTAATTTTTTTTTAAAAGCACGATTAGAAATTACCACTAAAAGAAGTTTTACGTTTTACATAATGTAAGCCAATTACAGCAAAGCATTTATATAGGTATTACGGGAATCAATATCTTTTTTTTGCAAACCACTTCTATTTTTACTCTTATTTTCCATACCCTAGCACATCTACATCTATAATTTTGCATAAAATTATTTACCATTTGCACAACATTTTATTGCTTGTGTATTTTTGATCAACAAATAGTATTTTTAACTGTTAAATAATATAAGACACTGTCGAAAATTAAGTATCTGGGTATTATGTTAGAATTAAAGGCGGAATAAAATTTGGTGAACATTTAGTATTTATGGTCAACAAAAGTTATTTTGGCGAACAAAATATATAAGAGGCCACCATTATGTCAATATTTGGTTGTCGCGCTTTAAGATTATGTATTTTCTTCATTTTGGTGAGCATTTAGTATTTTTGGGAAATGAAAGTATTTTTTTGTATAAAAATATTGGGTAAATTTGGTAAATTTGACTATTGAATACGACCCATAATCTATTACCAGAAGTCTTTATGGCCCACCTAAAAGTTTGTTGGTGCTCTTCAAGTTTCAACTACGTTTGATGCTAAGCTATCTCAATCACTTATTTTATTTTACCTGGAACGGCATATTTTTCTGTCCTCGTGATCGGCACTTCTCCCTACTTGCTTTTATGGGGCTCTACCCCTTAGTCTTTCAAAGAAGAGTATTTCTCTTTTTCAAGTTACTCCACAACTGCTGACAATAAAGTCTTATAATTTACTCTTTCTCTTGATCAATTTCCAACATTTGACCCAAATTTGACACTGATAATGAATCAATAGTTTTTTAAAATTTTGGGCTCTTAATTGAAAATTGTTATATTTTTGTAGTCCTACCCCCGCTTCTATCCTTTTTGGTTCTTGATGCAGAATTGTTAAATTTGTGAAACGTTTTTACGTTTAGTCCCACTTTCTGTGATGAAGGTCTTTTCAGATGATTATCAATTATGAAAGTGGGCGTTAGTTAGCTATTACTCTTAAACGTTATGAAGTCTCATAAAGACAAGAATATTGTACATAATCAATTAATTTTTAAATTTATTTACGCGAACCCATACAATTTACTAAAAAAAATTGATTTGAACGTCTGGTTTACATAAACACATGCGCACACGCACAGCGTCTACAGCAGTTTGCGGAAAGCTAATCTAATTTTACACCAATGTAAACCATGAAATACTGCGGCTCATTTCATGTGGGAGACAGAAAATTCTTTAGGAACGTCCAACAGGTTGTTCCGCATGGAATTTATAACACCGTCATTCTAATTTTGCCCGATTAAAATGTAGTCAATCTACCCAACAAAAATTTTCCAACAACGAGATCTTACTTAATAATCCTTAAAGGTCAAGAATTCTAAAATAATTTTGCGTCCTCTCAATTTGACTTTATTGTTGAGGGAAATTTATTTGGTGGACGAGCATTTATTTAAGTCAAAATGACAGCAGAAAGTCTCATTATTTCTTTCTTTTTCTACTTTCAAAAATCAGCTTTATATTATTGTTCTTCATCTTGACTTAATCAAGATTTGTGTGAATTTTTGTTATTTTATTTAAAATTACTTGCCAGCCACAGTTTTGTTCATGAAATAAATTAATAGAAGTTACAAACAGCTTTAAACCGAAATTAGATTTTTATACAACAGGCACTAGGATCTAGTGCACAATAAGACTAGGTGCAGTAGCTAAGTGCATGGTGAAGCGATACTCACTTTAAGGCTTTGAATAAAAATGGTTAATGACCAAAATAATTTAGGAAGCTAGATCTGGTCTAATTAATATTGGAGAGCTGACCGCGTCTTAATCCTAGTTTATTATCCTTGATTGATAAACCGTCCTTGAAACAAATTTTCTGAAAAATTAGTTGATGCATATTATCTCAAATAAATATTCCTAATAGACGCTCGTCTAATTAACAGGTGTAGGTAGTTACGCTAATTAGTCCGGTTTGATTCAAAAACTGATCATGAGAATATATTTTTATTTAACTTGGCAAAACTCCACCATCGTTAGCCTAGGCTGCATTCTTGGGGTTTACGTATTAAAGCGCCAAATTCCTAGTTTCCTTGTGTCTAGTTTTATAAAAAAAAATACAGTTAAAAACTGAGGTCCTGAGGTAAAATATGAGGTCGGAGTTTATACAATTATTCAAACTATTTTTGCCGGATCTATGATCTATTTTAGCTAACACGTACCATGCAAATAAACTTCTTAAAACAACGTTTAAAATAGTCGTTTCTAATTCTATTGACAGCGTTCGGAATAGGAGTGACCGCAATGCAAATGGACAATGTAAAGGAAACTGGAACGAGGAAAGCCAATACAGGAGCAAATTGATTCGATTCAGAACCTTTAATCGGTTCAACAATCGCTGACCTATTTAGGTTCAGAATGTCAGGTCCGTTGGCTTGGCTTTGAAATAGATGCGATCGGATAATTCAAACAGTTAGATTGTTATTTAACGATATTATCATGGTTGAGAAATCATTCACCAATGTTGCAACTAAAGGAAAAGTCACAGTGAGGGGAGGTACCTAGTAAAATTAATTGTCAACTTAGCCAAAAAAATATTATCAACTAGTTTAAAATGGGTAGGAAATGGGATGGGAACTCGAGAGAGTTGAGAGCAGGGTTGAACAGAGAGAAAGTACGTGAGTCTTGTGGCACAGCGGTTAGTGCACCCCGAAATCGGAACGGAGGGCTGACGGACTGTAGGTTCGCACTCCCGCTTGGTAATTCACATTTTTCTCTGGTTCAAGGGTTGTTATCATAGGTATCAAAACTACAATAAAAAGTTCAATAATTATAGTCAAAGCGGTACGCAAAAAAATTCTGCACTTAATGATGAAAGCACAATAATACTTTAAGCCCGAAGGACCAATTTAGTTTAAGGATCCCTCAGTGGCATCCCTTAGGATTGAAATGGCGACCTTGTTGACAAGCAGTGATATGAAGCCTTTGCACCGCGAGAGATCACATCACTTGGATCCAAGTGCTGTACTTAAATAAGTACTACGAGTTGCATAGTTATACGTCGTGTCACCCAGATCCCAGAGACAGATAGCATCACGCACAGTGTTGAACTTTTAGACAATATCTAGTGTCAGTTTACTGATACTTTGTTCATTTCATATAACTTAATTGTTTTAATATAAATTCCATTGACATTTTAGTAGGGTCTGAAAACGGATTTCGGCATTCTGAAACCGTTTTCTCTGTTGTCTTCTTAGCAACAGGTCACAAAACTTAAATTTTTTGCTCTAGGTCTTGCACAAATGCTGAAGTGATGATTGTAAAACTCCACGATCTGAATAAGAAGCCATCTTCTAACCCTTAGTTTGTTTTAATTAAAACCTGAGTCTAATTTTACCTAAGGACGTCGTGTAATGCAAGACATAAAACTTAAAAATAGATAGAAGAGATGTAAAAAAAATTAATCGCCTGGTAAGCTGTCAGCTGTTTCAGATATCATTTTTTATTCATGTTTAAAAATGGTTGCAGTAACATTGAACTGGATGAAGGTTTAATAATACTAGCGCAGTAGCGCCTGCCATAATAATTCAAGTGTTTGCCAGAAAAGAAAAAATACAAAGTCTGTATTAATTTTCTACATTGAATTGCAGCACAACCAGTACGTCAATAAATAAAGTTTTCGTTTCAGCGTTTGCTATAAGGTTTGTCTAGTTTAGGTTACCTGGAAGATAGGGGTGTATCCCAATACGACACACAGTCGACAACGCCATTAAAATGTAAGTAGTGGGGCACCTACATTTAAAGTAATGCATTATTTACAAGTTGTCTAAGCAGATGTAACGAATGGGTACTAGAGGGCGCTTCTCATTTTCACGGTCGGATACCAGAGGGCGCTAGAGGACGTCCCAGAGGGCACTTGCCACCCCAAGACCTCCACCGGATTTCGGCCTCTTTGCTTTCTAACCGCCTTCAGGTTTGCAGCCCAAGTCCAAGCACCGTCCGAGGTCCGACTTCAGGGATAAAAATGGTTTTGGTTACAAGAGGTAGGGCATGAAGTATTTTAAGATATGTTCTTTAAGTCGAAAAATAAATCAAAACATCTGTTACAGAAACCTGTAGGGCTTTTTCACCGCTCAATGTACGTGTCACATATCTGTACCATGTTCGTCACACATACGTGTCGTTTATTTAAAAAAGGGTCGTATTTAACAGTCTACCAAATTTACCCAACATTTTCATACAAAAAAAATACTTTTATTTCCCAAAAATACTAAATGCTCACCAAAATTAAGAAAATACATAATCTTAAAGCGACAACCAAATATTGACATAATGCTGGCCTCTTATATATTTTGTTCGCCAAAATAACTTTTGTTAACCATAAATACTAAATGTTCACCAAATTTTATTCCGCATTTAATTCTAACATAATACCCAGATATTTAATTTTCGACAGTGTCTTATATTATTTAGCACTTAAAAATACTATTTGTTGATCAAAAATGTACACAAGCAATAAAATGTTGTGCAAATGGTAAATAATTTTATGCAAAATTATAGATGTAGATGTGCTAGGGCAAGGAAAATAAGAGTAAAAATAGAAGTGGTTTGCACAAAAAAAAGATATTGATTTCCGTAATATATAAATGCTTTGCTGTAATTGGCTTGCATTATGTAAAACGTAAAACTTCTTTTAGTGGTAATTTTTAATAGTGCTTTTAAAAAAAAATTACAGGGCCCTGAACTGACCTTGTACAAAACATTTTTTGCGTGCCTCTTGTCTGGAAGCGCAAGCGGCAAGAAGAGATGCGCGAGCATATTTTATTTTTGGAGTAATAGAATAATTATTTGACGCACAAATAGTTTTTTTGAGAAACACTAAATATAAATGGATAGCGCGAATATTTATTATGTACAGCACGGACGCGTAATTTGAGCGTTCTAAATTTGGTGAACATTTAGTAAAATTGATAGACATATAGAATTTAAAATGTAAGCAATGGTAAAACAATACGCAGCATAGTTATTTTAGTGGTGATGTTCTCATTTTCTGATGTATAAATTTGGGTTTTATTTAGATTTTTTGATGCTCATTAAATTTTCTCGTGGACAGTGCAAGGGATGTATAGTTTAATTTGGTGTACATTATATTTTTTTCCCTTTACAAAAATAGACATTTACTCTATTGACCACTGGAAAATCTATTTCCACCAAGCCACTTTCATAAGTTTGGGAATAAATTGAAATCGTAATGGGTCAAATCTGGCGAGTAGTTCAGAATGGGGCAAACTGACGAATAAAAGATTGGCCTTTAGTGCTGCCGTTTAATAATTAAACCGTAATTTATTTGGCTCATTACTCTTGAGACTAAACCTCGGTTCTATACCTACTTAATGGAAAGTTATCAACAGTATGTCTGTTTAATTAGTTGCCGAACTATGACAGAGGAAATTATAGTAAATTGGGCTTACTAAAAAGTTTGAACACTTTCTACATGTAATGATGTGATTATTTCTTAACAAAAAGTGGTAAGAATTTGTCTTGGGATGAAAATTGTCTATTAGTGCTTAAAAATATAATTAGAAAAAGTGTCTACATTTCCTGTCTACGTTCTAAAATTATGGACTCGGAAATAAAATGACATTGAAATACAAAAACCAATTAAAAGGTGACGCTCAAATTCTGTAAATGAACCAAAAATAACTTCGACAGCCACTAACCTATCCTTGTAATGTTAAAATCAGCTGACCTGTAACACATGTTTTGATATTTTTACGTAAGAAAATGTACGTAATTCTGCTAAACAACAAATTCAAATTGAGCAACGCCACATTCAATTTCGGCAAACTACAAGTTTGTTAACGTCTTTTTTATGGGATTGTTTTCGTAAACTTTACTATTTCCCGTAACTGTTGAGTTGTTGGCAGCTCAGCTATAAATCTGCGACTAAAAGTGAAAACAAGGCAATTTTACATCAATCGATAGGTTATCACAAATACTGCCCATGAAAAAAGTTCTAAAAAAATTCGTTTCTTTTGATGGGTAGTTAAATAGCTAAAAACTCCAAATACATAAGAACTTGCTCTTTTCTTTAATATAACTTTTTCCTTGTAGCTGTAAACTTGAAAATTTGTCAAATTGTTTTATGTTTGGCACTTAAATTTTGTTGGCCGCAGTGATTTATTGCAAAGTTCTAATTCATTACAAACTTTATTTTCATCTTTCCGTTAAGAAACGGAAGGAAATCCTGAAACGGAGGCTGGACGTTTAGTTGAACCGCAGTCAGTCCAATTCAACCTATTGGAAGGTTTACAAATTTTAAAGCACCATTTAGTTTACAGAAAATGGTCTGTCAGCCAGGTCACAGCTGTTTTCACAAAACACCGAGCAAATTAATGAATCGTATCACCTACAGTCTGTGGCAAAGCCATTTTTTAAATAAAGCTATTTGAGTTTGTTTTATTTGATCTAATTACAGCCGATTTCCAAAACGAAAATTTTTAGCCACTACATGACTTCCTTGTCATCATGCAGTTACGTAGCAAGAAACACAAATGTTTTTAAATTTGAAAATTTTCTGTTGGGCGAGTTTACGTGTGTGTTTACACTAACTGGTCAACCGAACTTAAATCAAAATCACATGAGAGTTGCGAAACGGCAACAATCTGTAAGTGGGTATTTTGGGAATATGTCATATCAGTTGTGCAGTTAAACAAACGCGTGTTTTAAAATTCTAAAATTTATCCCTCCCTGTTCCCAACAACCGGCTGAATAAAAACAGGAAGTTTCATCGGTAAATCAGGACCCACGCAACTGTTCAAATCTTCAAATCACGAACCCAAATAATGATTCCTGAAAACTTTTGCCTTATTAATATCTGTCGTAACGCGATAAGGTGCAAAATTTTAAATTTATGTAAATTTAAGTTTTAAAAACATAGAGCAAGTTTCGGAATGTGCCAAGTCAGTGATGGTAAAGTTTAAAGGCGAGCTAATTATTTTTTACGTAACAAAATCTTGGCATAAAAGATGTAGGTAACCTCCCTATTGAAAAACAGTTTTCTGGCAACAGTCGGATTTTGCATCCATATTCCCACAAAGCTTTGCAAGATGCTAGTTTTTTTGGCTAATAAATCTTTGAAGGTTTCTGTTTTTAATAAATAATTTTCAGACTTCCCGTCAGGAAGTAAATAAATAACGTGTTAAAATTTTTATGTTTCGTTTTAACTGAATTTATCTAAAATGATTTTTGACTTAGGTTTTTAAGTACGTAACTTATTCGCATTAATTTTGTCATTAGCCGGCAAATAGACTACAATGCCAATACAAAATTGCTTTGAACTAGCTTCCGTTTAAAATATTGCTCTCATTCTCGTAAACTAAATAACACATTTAAAAAAGTGACGGTACTATATTTACCTTGTGGTCATTGACCCAACGTCATGCATTTAAAAATTAAAAAAATTTATTTATACCGGGTGGACCATCACTTGTGGTCGAACTTTTCCCGCCCAAACGATAAAAGATTTGAATTTGAGCTTCCGAGGATATGATCGAACCATTAAGACCTACTTTTCAAAAAATTTTGAAGTTTTTTGGCCCACCCCGTGCTCGTCTACACGGTGATTCATTCAAAATTGTAAAAAAGTTGACAATAAAACTGCAACTTTTTTTATACCGTTGTACGCAGAAAAATTTTCAGATTACGGCGGTCTCTTCAGAATTTCGAAATTTTGATTTCTGGGGCCGTAGTATTTTGTTGAAAATTATCTGAGGCAAGGGAGCTATTCCATAAATCAACTTGGCTGTTGCATTTTTACGAAATACTACGGCCCCAGAAATCAAAATTTCGAAATTCTGAAGAGACCGCCGTAATCTGAAAAATTTTCTGCGTACAACGGTATAAAAAAAGTTGCAACTTTATTGTCAACTTTTTTACAATTTTGAATGAATCACTGTGTAGACGCGTACGGGGTGGGCCAAAAAAATTCAAATTTTTTTGAAAAGTAGATCTTAATGATTCGATCATATCCTCGGAAGCTCAAATTCAAATCTTTTATCGTTTGGACGGGAAAAATTCGACCATAAGTAATGGTCCACCCGGTATAATTTAAATAAACATTAAATAATTCGAAGAAAAAGGCAAGTAGATGCGTTATGTTGCATATCAAAATTAATGTTACAAAATTGATTTTCCGTTAACCAACAACAAAACATTGTAACACAGCACATTGATGCACATTTATTTTTTGTTAGATCAACTAACCAGTTGTTTAGTCTAGGTATAACACTAGCAGTTAACGTTCATTAACGATGAACACCATTACAAAATTGTTGGTCATAATATATTAGTGAGAAATTATCAGGAAGTATGAACACCTTGGGAAGTATGTAGGTACAATCAGAACCTTTGAAAATGTCCACTGGTGTAACTTTCTAGGTTTATTTAATTGTCATTTATGGGCAAGTAGGTATACTAAATCGTTCTATAATAGCAACTCAAATTACGTAATAGAGCCAGAGATGCAACTAACCCTATAGGTAGGCACCTACCTAGAAAAAGGGAGCAAAATGGTTTAACAAAGAACAGATTCACGATAGGTTCTAAAAAACAACAAACTTTTGGTTTGAGTATTTGCTACCAAAACGAGGGATGCAATAATATTATTGTTATTATTCTTTCAAATCTGTAAACTAAAGATACAAAGATACTTAGTCAAGTTGAGTTTTATTTGTTTTATTTTTTAATACATATCTGTCACTGCAATTTAACACGTGTTTTAATTTGATTTCCTAATTATTAAAATAATTTTACAATGCGCTCCTTTTGCAGTCAAATAAAAATATCTTTTTTTTTTCTAATGTGAAACATAGAAATTGTTACACCACTTTAAAAACTACACTCAATGAGTTATCTTTTAGAATAACTTGTCAGGTTGGCGTGGTATTTTTTTCAAAAGTATGAAAAGTCAAAGTTAGGTCATCAAAAAAAATCAAATCATGTATCAGTCAAAACTGTATTTTTCTTTCCCAAAGATCTGGCTCTAGTAATGTTTCTTTGCCTTTTGATCAATAGCGGGCTATTCAGGGTTACGTAACAACATTTAGAATATTATAATATGAAAATTTAGAGTTGTGGCACTCTAAAAACTGATCTGAGGTGTCGATGTTCACAAAATTCATAAAAGTCCTAATATCTTGAAAACTAATAACTTTTTACTAAGGTTATATTATGATATTCTGGTCAGTAATGAGCTGGTCTATCAGCCCTCCACGGGTTGACGTTGAGTTTTGGGACACCCTGTAGAAGCAGATCAAAAATTCAACTAAAGTACTCATAAGTACTAAGTACTCAACTAAGAAACCATAGCCCTAGACAGTGTTCCTACAGTTATGCAAGCTGAGATGCTTTCCATAGATTTTTGCGCAAGAGAGTGCCGGCAAAGGAGCAGAAATCTATATTCTAACAGATAGCCAGGCAGCAACTAAAGCTCTAAAAGCCTGCATCTTTAAGTCTAAAACTGCCTGGGAATACAAACAATCCCTGAAGCAACTGGCTCATCCTCATGTGGGTGCCTGGGCATCAGGGAATTGAAGGAAACGAAGCAGTCGACGAGTTAGCCAAACGAGGCACGGAAGCCCCATCCATAACAACCGGAGCTGTTCTGTGGCCTGAGCAAAAGTCACAGGAAGACTAAAGTCCATAGGTGGGAAATAAATGCTGAAATAGCATACTGAAAACAAGTTCCAGGACAAAGGCAGATGAAAAAGTTCATAGACTATTGGCCAAAGAAGGCCACAAAGCTTCTCGACCTGACAAGGAACGAAATGAGACTCGTTACCGGTTTCCTCACTGGATACTGCCCACTGAGGTACCACCTCAAGAAAATGGGAAAGAGGGGCAGTGAGATATGCAGATTATGTGGATCGGAAGAAGAAACTTCCAAACACATCCTATGTCACTGTGACGCCTTAGCAAGCCGTCGACTAACTCACTTCGACAGTGTGAGTCTATCGCCTGACGAAGTAAAGGAAAAGTCTCTCAAGGTCATTGCAAACTTTGCCAAGAGTTTATGCGTTTGGGATGAAAATTAGAGGCAGGGTTTGAACAAAAGATTTCATTGGTCGCAGTTCAGAAAGGCTAGAAAGCTAAACGACCTCTCTGTAATCTGTAAATACTCACGCACAGAAATCTCTAGTGTTACTGAAAAAGAATTAGGTACAAACCACCATTGCTTTTGCACAAATTAAGGATTTGATAAGTGATAAGATAAAACACGTATGAGAAAATGCAAGAGTGTAGAAGCCAAATCTCGTACTGCCAAAACGCCTTTTACGCCAATCAGATTTATGCTCAAGGGTACAAATCAAAAATGCAACAGCTGAAGCTCACAAAATAGCAACTCTACCACAGAATAATGAGAAGGTTTCATGCAGAGCAGATAAACTTATTAGAAGTGGATAAGACTTTAGAAAAAAGAAAAACAATATTAATAGTGTTACATGCATCAAAAGAAATAAACTATCTTAACAACAAAAGAATTGATGAAGAACATAGTGGCGTTATTACATTCTGGCCATACAAATAAATAGTTTTCCGTTTTAAGTAAATAGAGAATATCAGATCACCACGAAAGAAAAATTTAATATAATATTCAAATTTTTAATTGTATGTAGCATATATAGGGCTTGGAGATGCGCGGCACGATTTGAACGAAAAGCAAACCTTAATAAAGTTTAAACAAGACATTTTTCATACCAATGGCGACTATAACGTTCGATTGTGTTGTTGGACGATTAGTCGTATTTTATTGAATTGTTTCCAAAAGGAACAACAACACATCCATTTTGGCAAGCAAGCAATTCAAGATTCCATATAAAATTGATGACTCTGCTGGAGCGTCGTTGTCTTCGGAACACATGCCAAAAGAGTTTCACTGCTTCATTAATTTATTTCTCTTCGCTCTTGTCTCATTCGTTCTCCGAACAAGTCGAGGCCAAAGTAAAGAATCAATTCCCACTCGGAACGAAACTTCTTCATCTACTACGGTCTCTACAGATAAACGAATCTTCGAGAATTTTGTTTGTTTGTATTTTTAATAGCTAAAACTTCTGACAAAATTAATTAATATTAATCTTAACGCATAAATATTTTTTTGCTAATATTGGTTTTGCTTTCTGTGTTTGCTCTAAATCATCTACGTTCATCTAGTCTCGTATTGGTAGAAAATAGTAGCGCCTTTGATAACCTTCGGTCATCTTCATTAAAGTTGATGACACCTCTAGAAAATTTTGATTGTTTATAAAATACAAGCGTTATTACTAACACATTGCTTAAATGTATGAAGTGTTAAAGTACGACTCATTGTCCAGAGTTTCTGCAATTGGCTATGGTCAGGAACTTTCTTCGCAACTTTGAATGTTACGGTCGCTAAGTATCATTGAGTATTATTTATAGGTACTCGCCGTCTACGAAGACGTAAGAAGGATAATAAGCGTAATTTTCTGAACTTGCCACAAGTTACTACCTCAAAATTTGCACTGTTTATAATCGTGGTGTGATTCATTTTAAAATTGGCAATGGATCCCTATTCATGTCGCGAATTTGTATCAGGGTTATTTCGGAATGTCTATGAAAAAGATTTTTTAATAATTTGATACCAACATCGGAATGCATCAGCTGGTAATTTAGTCACAATCGCCACCATAATACGTAATCCCTTTAATGCTTTATTAGGCATTAATCAGTGGCACTACTAGTACTATTATTTGATGCCCGGTATGAAAATGCTCATTTCGTGGCTACAAGTTTACTCCAGGATTTGAAGGACGTAGCAGTGATAATGTAAATGGACTTTGTGTTTTTTTTTTTGTAATTGTTCGATTTTTCGCAATAAATTTTGATTGTTTCTTAATATTGCAGGAATTGGTTGTGAAAAGCTGAAGATTTGGCAGCAATTGTTGCAAACACCAGCTGCTTGTTGTCCATCCTACCTCTTTTCGAGACCATTCTTGGAAGAACTCCATGGCCCATAGCCGTTATGTTGAGTTGTTGGAAAAGGAAATCCTCCAAATTAATGGTAAAACAAGCACCAGCTGTTGAACAACACTAAAATCACACAATTAAAGTCCACGACGATCTGCCTCAATCGCGAACAGCAGACTAAGCAGCCGTCTCCGTATTTCAGGAGACGCATTTTAGTGGTATATTTGAATATCAGCGCTCCCTACATTTTGAATTTTCAGCAGCGCACCTGGTTTATTAAATTACAGTGGTCGACCATGTGTACGGTTTATTAAGCGTTTACTGCTTAATTAATATTAAAGATCGTTCAATCAATTTTCGATCTACGTCGTTTCTAACGCTCGAAATGGTCAAAAATCGGCCGGAAATTTTCAGGAACCACAGTTGGAGTCCTCCGGGTAACTAAACGTTTCACCAAAAGCATCGACAAAGTTCAAGAAGCAGTAGCAGTGGCCACTTAGTAACAGTCGATTCCTAATTTTAAACTGGTTAATATACACATCAGAGAAAAGAAAAAAAATATTGGCGTCTGTTGACAGATTTTAATCTGCCGGCGCAGTTCATTTTTGTTATCGTCCACAATAATAGTAACGCATACAATAGTAATTTTACAAACCACAACGAAACTTACTACCTCAATTTTTAATCTGTACCATTTCGCTACTAGTAATTTTTACAATTGAAAGTAGTAAAAGTTGTGGAAACTTGAAGTTTCAGGGGGCGAAAAAATTTACAAAATTCTAGCTGAAAGGAATTTCGGGTCGCCAGTTTTGAATTAAAACAACCGAGTCAAGGGTGTTGTTATAACTTTTCGTTGTTAAAATTAAATCAACCGCGCTTAAGGATATCTGAAAATAATCAACATCCTTGATGGTGATTCACAATTTAGTAACACTTCAGGTCGCTAGATAGCGCTCGTCTCTAGATGTTTTCAGGATAATTTTACAGTTGCCGAAAAACTTCAAATGTCAACATGCTTTCGCGGTGTTCGTGCCAACTAATTTCCAATTATTGCTAATTGTTATGACGAGTGAACGGTCGGCATCCAAGAGAAACATAAATGAATCGGGGCGGATGTTGTAAATTAAATTGTGCATTGATGCTATTGCAACAGAAATAGGAAATGTGACAACTGGTGACTGATAAATCATTATTGTGCTATTAGCTATAGTGGCAAAAATAAAAAACTGCATTTAAGAGAAATGACCTGTGCGTCATTCATGTTAAATTATTTCCGAATACATTTAAAGCTTTTTAAAATAAATCGAGGCAAAGTTCTACAATTATTTGAATATTTTAGGAAATTCTTTAAGAATCTCAAACAGTTCCATGTTGCAATTTGGCTACTTTTATAGGAATGTCTCCTTTAGTGAACTTGAAAAAGTTAGAAGCACTCTTAAACACTTTTGAATTTTTATTATGTAAATAGCTGGAACAGATGTAAATTTTACCAAAACAATGGCAAATTTTTCTTGTTTTTATAGCCTATAAATATACAGGATTTTCAGGGCTGCTGAAACTCTCAGAAATAATATGAGAAATTATTGTTTATTCAATCATATATCAGCAATTGAATAAAAATTATTTACAAAATTCTTATGAAAGGGAACGATTTTTAAATGCAAAATTGATTGCTAATAATTAATTACGGTTAAAAATTAAAAAAATATCTGCACGCTCTTAAACGCTCTTAAAAATAGAAGAAATACTGAGGGGATAGAATTGCTTTGCTCTCAAGCTCAAATCTAAAGATTTGAATGCACTGTCCTAATTAATTTCAAATAGTTACTACTTTACGAAAATGTACTCCACGATTAAAGAGTAATCACAAAAAATCGATTTTCAATCGACATATTTCTTTTAAGGAAATTTTTTATCACTAATCTATTCAAAGGCAAGACATTGTCAGGGACATCCTGTATAAGCTAATTTTATGTTTCTAAAAGTTTTGTTAGTTTTCAAAATTTCAACAATAGTTTCGTGCTGTACAGCTGATCATGTGGAATTCACCCGGCGCATCCGCCAAATGTGCAAATCAACGACTTCGGCCAACGCTCTCTCAAAATGCAAAATTATAATATTTACATTAATAAAAAACAAAAATCTGCCATCGCTTACAGTTTTAAATTTTTTTTAATGAAATAATGTACTTTTTAGTAATTTTAGTGGATAGGGATAATTAAAAAATCGCGGCATACATTACCCCTACCCCTACATAAGAAAAAGAAAATTTTTGTTGATACACATATTAGGAAATTTGTTCTAATAATTCTCTACAATTTCTGATTTCTTTATTAAAAATAAATAAACGCAATAGATACTCTAAGAACACATTTAAAACTGAACAGCAGTCGTTGGCCAAATTTATCTTAATTTTCTGCATGTACCTACACAATTCAGAAAATACTTTAATACACTTTTTGTTTTTTTATTATGTAAATAGTTTGAGCAAACGTAAATATTATCCAAACAATGGCAGATATTTTTGTTTTTATATCCCATATAAAAAATCACAAAAATACTTAACTTCTACTAAAAATTATTGCTGATTTGTATAGGATACCGAATAATAGCTTTTAATGGAAATTTCCAAATAAAGTCTTATTAAGGCAGCTAAGGGACCACCAAAAAGTGTTTTTTTTTACTTTGGTTCTATACCTAATAGAGCTATTACGATACCTAAAACAGTGTTGTAACAGCTTTTTGAGTTTTGTAATAGCGATATACTGCAAATTGAATTTTTTATGTTAGTAGTTATGATTTTAAATGTCATTGAAATATCACATAAAAGTAAAAATTGAACGATTTACGAGTAATTTTGAATCTGGCATTTAACTAAACCTTGGTAGTAAGTACTAACCACAATTTAATTCCATAACATTTTACAATTATTATTTTTTATTTAAAATTGGTTCAAAGTAGAAAAAATAGTACAAAAAATTCGTTCATAGAACAATTATGGCACTCGCACATTACAAAACTCGCCGCTGTGCGGCTCGTGTTTTAAATTTGGACTCGTGCCATAAAATGTGCATTAGGCGACTCGTTCCTTAATGTTCTATTAACGCTTTCTTACAGGTACCAAGAGTATTGAATAAGTTTTAATTAACAGACAACGTTACAGTGGATAGCAAATTCTTGTTTCAAAGTTTCATAAAACAATTAATCAATACTGTATATTGAAGAAAATATCTTTGCAGTCAATTGAATGAAATTGCATGTTTGTAATAATATGTATACAAGGTGTCCCGAAAAAAGTGTGCAATACTTTGCTGGCGGCTTCTGCAATTAAAGACATGAAGAAAGTTGTCTATAACCATATGACAAAAAATTCTTCCTAAGGAAACTAGAGCTCACTAAAGGTAAACTTCTGTTAGTGGTTTGCAGTGAATATCTTCAAAATCAGTCAAGTAGAATAATAAAATTTTGCAGAACCATTACCATTTCTGTATGTAACCAGTAGAAATAAAAATAATTCAAAAAATGTATACAAGGATGTCTCAAACGCAGAGCCTGCTAAGTGAAAATAGCACTAACTTTTTTGTATGTACCATTTTCAATTAATAACCCTGAGATTTTAAATATCTAGAGTTTTCTACATAAAAAAGGTACCCTTGTTGAATGCCGATAGGGTACACCGTTTCTTAGCCAAATCAATTTAAAAGATTTTGTTCCACGACTGGTATTGCGAATGAAATGAGATTTATTATTTTTACATACAAAAATAGTAATAGTTGGGCAAAATTTTATTATTTTTATTATTCATTATTCATCATTATTACCAATTATTATCATTATTTTACCTTGATTGGCTTTGAAGATATTCACTGCAAACCACTAACAGAAGTTTACCTTTAGAGGGCTCTATAGTCCCCTTGGGAAAAATTTTTAGCCCTATTTTTATAGACAACTTTCTTTATGTTTTTTATTGTAGAGGTCGTCGGTAAAAGATTGCACATTTTTTTCGGGACACCTTGTATATAAAATTTGTTTAAATTTGTTTTAGACTAGAAGGGATAATAGATAATATTGTATCCCAGATTTAGTGAATGGCCAAATAGTCAACCCTCGGTGTTAAGAGGGTGACTAGTTTCTCAGCAATTTGTGTTACTGCTGTAAGTAATTTTATTGAAGTAGGTACGTGTTAACGTTTATGGCGAATTTAATTGCTGCAAAGGCTGACCCTTTGCCGATTTTGATACAAAACACACCTATAATGAATCACTCCAGATGGAGAAGTAAATCGTTAAAAATATCCAGACACAACATCGATACTTTTCTATCTTAAGACTAGATTAACTTGAAATTCCGAAAATAGCACTGTATGTACTATAAAATACAGTTCAGTAACATGTTCAACTCCTGTTGAAGAGAAATGTTCCTATGCGTTACGGATATACTGCAGAGGCTGCTGACCATCCATTACTCTTTATACACGTGAAATAAAACTGTCATACACGCACCGGCTGTGCGATATTAGTTAATGTCATTAAATTCATTATTATTGTTATGAACAATTCTTATCTCAGTGTCCACAACCACGAAATGTTCCATGTCTTGTTCTAAATGATTTATTGCTGCGCAAAACTAGGATGCGCCACGAACTACATTAGTTATAACCTAACAACTTGTTCAAATCAATTTTCTGCTTACTGGAAGATTTGTAGAAAATAATATTGTTTTACAAAGGCCACGTGTGCTTCATCTTCTTGTATAAATCAAAAGATTAATAAAAGATATCTTTGTTTACCAAATTTTGTTTGAAACCACAAATGCGCAGTTGAGTGCATTTTATAAACAGTATTGGAAATTGTACTTAGTTTAGATTCAGCTATTTCCAGATTACTTCTATTATTAGCCAACCATCAATTATGTGGGTGAACGGCATTATTTTTATTACCCTTTCTAGAAAATCGTACTTATGACAAATTATGTTTAGACTGGTGTCATTAATCTGGCGACTTCAAGTCTCGTTAACCGAGTTCAAAGCCTTATGAAATTAAAAAATTTTGCTTCCACAGGAATAAACCACCACAATGCAATCGACGTCTTTAAAGTAGACAGTAATGTGTAAGTTAAAACGTTTAAGGCGTAAAAATTAAAAAACCACATTTCCTAAAACAAACAAATTTAACGCTTCGCGTAGGTGGGGAGTTTTCTACTAGTCATCTATTCTGTATTACCGCTAATGGTTACGTGCCAAAACACTTATTTGCAGTAAAAAACAATTACGCGTTATTTGAAAGAGCCAGTATGTAGTTCATAACTGTCTTTCAAACTTGACAATTACATTGATGAGTGGATGGCGTCCACGTGAAGTTGAAAAATCATAGAATAAACTCCTCTTGGCACTGTCACCTACATACGACCAGAATCTCTCCAACCTGACGTAAATTCATAATAAAGGAAAAGAAGAAAATGAGGACCACAAATTTATCTTTAGTTTACAGTTAAAAGTTTTCGAAATAAAAATTAACACCTAATGACAAAAATTAAAGGGACAACGGGAACAAATTTAATGTACACCAAATTAATCTATACATCCCTTGCACTGTCCACCAGAAAGTTTAATGAGCATCAAAAAATCTAAATGAAACCCAAATTATTATACATCAGAAAATGAGAACATCACCACTAAAATAACTATGCTGCGTATTGTTTTACCATTGCTTACATTTTAAATTCTATATGTCTATCAATTTTATTAAATGTTTACCAAATTTAGAATGCTCAAGTTACGCGTCCGTGCTGTACATAATAAATATTCGCGCTATCCATTTATATTTAGTGTTTCTCAAAAAAACGATTTGTGCGCCAAATAATTATTCTATTACTCCAAAAATGAAATATGCTCGCGCATCTCTCCTTGCCGCTTGCGCTTCCAGACAAGAGGCACGCGGAAAAGGTTTTGTACAAGGTCAGTTCAGGGCCCTGTAATTTTTTTTTTAAAAGCACGATTAGAAATTGCCACTAAAATAAGTTTTACGTTTTACGTAATGCAAGCCAATTACAGCAAAGCATTTATATATTACGGAAATCAATATCTTTTTTTGTGCAAACCACTTCTATTTTTACTCTTATTTTCCTTGCCCTAGCACATCTACATCTATAATTTTGCATAACATTATTTACCATTTGCACAACATTTTATTGCTTGTGTATTTTTGATCAACAAATAGTATTTTTAACTGCTAAATAATATAAGACACTGTCGAAAATTAAATATCTGGGTATTATGTTAGAATTAAATGCGGAATAAAATTTGGTGAACATTTAGTATTTATGGTCAACAAAAGTTATTTTGGCGAACAAAATATATAAGAGGCCAGCATTATGTCAATATTTGGTTGTCGCTTTAAGATTATGTATTTTCTTAATTTTGGTGAGCATTTAGTATTTTTGGGAAATGAAAGTATTTTTTTGTATGAAAATATTGGGTAAATTTGGTAGACTGCTAAATACGACCTAAAATTAAATAAGTAATTAATCTTTCCTGGTTAGTTCTGAGTATGCAACAGATGTTGAAGTAAGTGATTTGTCAAATTTTCAATTTAAAGATTTGTAATATTGAGATATAGCAAAACCAAAGAATATTAGAAAATAGTAGATTATAAAATTATAAAAAAATATATAAAATTAGATTAGATATAGTAGTAATAGTATTCAATAGACTGCAACCATTTTAAAGATAAAAAAGCAACAAGATACCCACAGACTCAATTAAAAAAGAGGAATCATCAAAATTCTAAAAAAGATATAAATGTTTAAGAAGAAAAGAACCATTTACAGAAAAAATTCTACCCAAAGACAGAATGCATAGAAAATAAAACTTGAATAGATAGGTATATGCCCAGGTTGAAACATATAGTTTCTATCAATGCAAAAACCTATGATAATGTATTCCTCTGCAAAATTCTGGATGAAGCAAGAGAGTCACAAAGCCACGTAGTTGTTTGGTGAGATTGGTTTTCAATATTATTCTTTAATAAAATAATCACCGTCGAAGACTACTCTCAATAAGGAGGTACAGTTCCTAATCGTATAAAATATGTGTAAAAAGTGATAACCTTAGAAAATCTCTTTTGTTCTAAAAAGTCGACTAATAGAAACATAACTCCATACAATCTTACTTGGATCCAATGTTGCACCTTCATTGTGACATATCGAGTTTTGTTTTACTTCGCCACACCTGGGTTGTTAGTATAATTTTATAATAATTAGTCAACTGTTATCACCCACATAAATCTTATTAATGCGTAAAATAATAGCAACAACATTTTAAGGTGGATAATAAACTAAACCAGACTTCCTGCTCAACACGTTAAATGCTAAACGTGAAATGCAACTAGAACAAAAAATTTCCTAACTAACAAATGCGCTGCAATTTATTTTGGATCTCATTAGTTCCAGTACAAATTCTATACAGTAGTTCAGCCCACTCATATGCAAGAATATAATTCCAGGAATCACTCTTGTCAAAACACATTAATTTCATCTAAAACCAGTACTTTAACGATTTTTCAAATTGTCCCTTTCTTTCAGGAAGTGCGTTGTAAGAATCAACAAAGGAACAGATCGTAGCGAAGAATACCTCACGGATAACGTACAATAGCTTTGTTACGTGGACAGATGTCTTTCTAACAATTGAACATTAACAGAGCCGTTTGTTCGACTGGTCATTGACCACATCCTTTCCAAAGCTGCTAATTTAACACCGAAAACCCCTGCTGGCCAAATTTAAGACCTGACCCGCTTATTTTCGCGTGGTGCATTGGAAATGTAAATATAAAACATGTTGCATCCTTCCATTCCAAAGCGATTTATTCTTTACCCTGAAAACAACATGACTGTTTATTTGTATTGGCATGCAAGTGACCGGCCGCTAATAAATAAGGCCAATGACACGAAAAAAAATTAACCCCTAATTTTCCACTAGCAGAAACTGCCCGATCAACTGACACTGACTTTGTCAGTGTGATGGCTTGCAGAGAAGAGAAAACGATGAAACTGTTGAATTTGGTGGGTTACCACTACTTTATAGGACAAATTAGGCAAAAGTCGCCCTAGTCCCTAGTATATGGTGCCTATTAGGTGTATACTTATTTTGGTTCTGAAATGTTTTAAAGAAGATTGGAGATGTTACTTACACATTTAAACCACGTCGTCAAAACCATTTTGAAAACTGTAATCCTTCACTGCCGGCTTTCAGACGCAAACTGAAATCTTCCAGTGTTTATCAGCTAACCCGGTTTTACGTATTTCATTAAAACAATAAATTTCTCGATATTTCCACGTGGTTGGGGTTATATTTATATTTCTTCGCGACTCCAGTTGTAAACTTGTTAGAATATGCCGTTGATAAAAGCGAAAAATTCAAACCAGTAAGTTATTCTTAACGCATCCGCGAGACAAGTATTAGCCACATGGAATTAAAGTTATTAACAGATTTATAAATTGAAATTACTTAGTAATCTTGATTCCATGCAGTTTGGCCCGTGTTAATTAATTAATCAGGTTCATGGCAGACGCTTGGCTGTAGTTACGGTTCACTACGCAGAATTTGAATTAGTAAACAAACCGTATGATTAATATTTCCTTCGTTTTGCTTTTACTCAACATGTGCGATAAATAAATTTATTTTTGCAGCACCTTACGCGGTTCTTTGCGGTTCTGGCTGACGACGCTGCATCTTGCGTGATATTCTTCATTTTGAAAATAAATCTGGTCGTTAATCCGAAGTTACCAGGGAACATTAAACATTCAGTGAATTATAGCCAGTCAGCTGCTCAGCTACGAAGGAAGAAGAAAATAAGGGCCAACTACAGAACAGAACGCCACGCAAGATAGAGAATATAGGTACCAAGAGCATCAGCGATGCCTAATATAGAATGGGTCGTATTTAACAGTCTAACCAAATTTACCCAATATTTTCATACAAAAAAATACTTTCATTTCCCAAAAATACTAAATGCTCACCAAAATTAAGAAAATACATAATCTTAAAGCCACAACCAAATATTGACATAATGCTGGTCTCTTATATATTTTGTTCGCCAAAATAACTTTTGTTGACCATAAATACATTAATGTTCACCAAATTTTATTCCGCATTTAATTCTAACATAATACCCAGATATTTAATTTTCGACAGTGTCTTATATTATTTACCAGTTAAAAATACTATTTGTTGATCAAAAATACACAAGCAATAAAATGTTGTGCAAATGGTAAATAATTTTATGCAAAATTATAGAAGTAGATGTCCTAGGGCAAGGAAAATAAGAGTAAAAATAGAAGTGGTTTGCACAAAAAAAGATATTGATTTCCATAATATATAAATGCTTTGCCCTAATTGGCTTGCATTATGTAAAACGTAAAACTTCTTTTAGTGGTAATTTCTAATCGTGCTTTTAAAAAAAATTACAGGGCCCTAAACTGACCTTGTATAAAACTTTTTTCGCGTGCCTCTTGTCTGGAAGCGCAAGCGGCAAGGAGAGATGCGCGAGCATATTTCATTTTTGGAGTAATAGAGTAATTATTTGACGCACAATTAGTTTTTTTGAGAAACACTAAATATAAATGGATAGCGTGAATATTTATTATGTACAGCACGGACTAGTAACTTGAGCGTTCTAAATTTGGTGAACATTTAGTAAAATTGATAGACATATAGAATTTAAAATGTAAGCAATGGTAAAACAATACGCAGCATAGTTATTTTAGTGGTGATGTTCTCATTTTCTGATGTATAATAATTTGGGTTTCATTTAGAATTTTTGATGCTCATTAAATTTTCTGGTGGACAGTGCAAGGAATGTATGGTTTAATTTGGTGTACATTATATTTGTTTTCATAATTTAAGTTGAGACACATGGGAGATGCAGAATGGAGTTGACCCACGTATTTTCTTTATTTTTTTGATAGAAATTTAAGACGATCAAATTTTTCTCGAAATTTTTAATGATCCAAAATTTTTTTTTTTTTAATAATAAAATCTTCAAAATTCTTACCAATAGACACCAATGATATCTGTAAAAGACACTAAACATTTTCTGTCTAGTGGGTCAACCCCATTATCAAAGACGCAAGATGAAAGCTAAGTCTACAAATTATTCAGTTATCATTTGACCTGACCAACCCTGGGTTCTCATAGATTAGATGAGGACCGTATAACAAAAATTGTTTTTTTTAGTTTCTGAATCAAGAGGGTAAAGCAACAATAAAAAATATTTACAATCAGCCCCTATAAAGTTTTCAGAAAGCTTTTGCTTGAAATTGTTAAAAAGGGTATTTTGTGATGATTAAAAAAATAACAATCAGCAGCTGTCCCAGTGGAATGATAAAGTGAACAGATTTTCTCATTCTAACCCTCCAGGTTGATATAATCAATAATTCACTACGTGGCCCTTAGTAGAAGTCACTTGATCTAGTTTTACCTTCACATGCATTAGCCGAAATGTTAATAAAGGAAGTTGGCAGTTTTTGGTTGCATCAACTACAAACCTTGACCTGTTATGACCTTAGTCAGAGAACAAATAGAAAGAACTCATAAAGTATGACGTATTAATGAGATAGATGGTCGACTAATAAACCAGGATGCATGGGAGGAGGTCAAAGATTCTAGAAAGGGAACGAGAAAATTCAACAACTGAAGCGAAAAAGAGGGGGAAAAAGAAAGCAAGGAAGCGAATAAAAAAAATGTAAGAAATTAGTAGATAGAGAGGCCAATAACTGAGTTCAGGCACAACTTAGAAAATAACTATGTCACAAATAAAATAAGAAATTAAATAAAAGAGCTAAAATTAATAGTTAATGAGGCAATGATTCGGGGAAAGAAGGAAATAATAACCAAAGAAAAGGGGCTGGAGACTGAAGACTAATAGTAATAATAGAAGACAATTGAAAAAGGTATGTATAGAAAAATAGAAAATCTGGAAAAAATTGTGTAAGCTGGAAAAGAAGAGGAAGATAAAAATGGAACTAATCACAAAAAACTTTGAAAATACGTAAAGAAACGAAAAAGAAAATTATTTGTTACAAGTGATAGAATGGAAATGCAAGAGTGAACCAAATGCTTTGTGAACATTTTGAAGAAAAGACAAATAAGGATAAGAAGAGAACTTAATAACGAGACAATACAATTTAAAATAGAAAAGTAAAAATTAAGTGGACAAGTGAAGAGACTAAGTACCAGAAGTAAACTTTGCTAATGGATGTTTATTAGGTTCCCATTGCATATACATATTCTAAGTTTGTTTCGCGTTTTTAATGATGTACCAAATTCTATTACCAGACAATCAAATTATTTTTACCGCCATCGGGCGTTTCCCTTTCACGCGGTAAAACTTGTATTACATTTACTTAATACTCAAATGATGAAAGTAGATTGCAAATAATAATAAATAAATAATAATAAATAATAGTCAAATAATAAAAAAAAGTAACGATTTGATTCAGAAAATCTTTCAACGGAAGAATTCCAAACGTTTACTGTAGGTACAGTCCTTTTTAAAAGAATCCGGAATGTTTCGTTGTTTGCGCAAATGTTTTTACTCGCTTGCTCTGATGCTCTGAGCATCCTCCCAAGCAAGAAGGAGCAAATGAAATTTCCGGATACTTTTAAAGATAACTGTACACCATCATGTGGTGATGTTGTTCAGTCAGCATGATAATAATATGATGCGTCTTTTACCCCTTGAAACATGAATTGGCTATTCTAACGGTTTCTTAATTCTTACAGGAAACAGAAGTTTTGAAGGGAAAAATTTGATAACGTACGTCTACCAATGCAGGCACCACCTATAGGGCAATCTATTTATTTTTGAACTTATTTTTAGAAAATTAATGGAAGATGTTGTTTTAGGCACATCTAAAATCGTTTTTATGACATGTTATGAAAATGGAAGACGTCATTTCAATAGCCAAAAAATAGCAACATTGCACAACCACCACAACAAAAAGTGAAATGATTTAGTGAGTGTTATACTATAAAGTATATATTAGTAGGCTTATTCTAAAAGTCAAAGGGCTTCAAGTATTTGCTTTGAAGTCATCTAGATTTAGATAGGTAGATATGAACTCTTTGATCCCATCATTGTTTTCTGTAACTAAATATATTCTTTGGAAAAGTTTCAAAGGGCATTCACTCCAAACGTTTTTGGTCTGTCTCCTCCACTTCTCAGAAAGTCATTTTCACGGTCTCTTGCGAACAACGGTCGCTTCTGTACTCCGCCAAGAATATACCTAGGTGTTGTTCAAAGTAATGAGCCGGCAGTTTCGATTGCGTCTATTTTTACAACCAAGCAACCTATGGACGAAAGTATCTCAAGTTGATGGACAAAATAAAAAGAAATCGGCGTCTGCGACGACTAACCGGCTTTTCATTTTAACACGCTGAATTAAGTTATACGAAAAAACGAAGAAGAGGTGCCGATCGACTATTTTCGTTGGCTGGTGTGTACGAAAATAAAAGCAAAATCCTCGGGAGACATTCGAATTGTAGAACGGTGGTATACAAATTGGCCACTTGATTTTATCTCACGAATTTTGGCGCCAAGCATCGAATTCCGGTCGAAAGGACGGAGCCCAAATAACTTTTTGCTTAAGTGCATGGGTTGGTTGTAAATTCATCATGCTATCTGCACCTTTTTTGGGCGGGTCCTGTCAAAGTTTTGCCAGGTTTTGTTCCAGACACATTTATTAAGTATAAATAAACATCATTTACTGTACACTCGACCGTAAAATTAACCATTGCTCATTAATCAACTCAAGCTGTTGCCTAATGGGATATCTCTATTTGGTTCTTTTGTTTTTTTTTAAATTTTGGTTCTGCTGCTTTAGTCTCTTCTAGTTTTCTTCGAGAAGGAGAAGTTTCGGTAATTCGTCATTAGGTTTGTTTTTTAAAATTCGGGACTGGTAGGACAACCATATCATGTACCAACAGAAGTTTGGAAAATACAGCAACAAGAAAATAAATGTTCTTTAAATAATTATCGTTGACAGGGCCGGTAAAATATGAACTGTTTAGGCACTAAAAGTCTCATTTTCTTATTGGTTTAATTATGCAAAGTTTGTTTTTGATCGTTTTTTAATTGTAAATATAATACGGTCCTGCTCGAACTCCTGCACTGCTGGCGCTATTCCAATTCCTGTGCTGATGTCAAACTCGGTGTTTTTGTTCCTGGGCTGCTTTAGATTAATTTGCTTTACTAGTACATTTTACGCAAATTTAACTCAAAAGTCATAAGCAACATTTCAGTTAACTTTAGATGACCTTCCTTGATGTGCAACAGAATAATCACACGGGCCTTCTCAACCAGAAAACTGTGTCAAGGAGAAGGTACCATCATCATGTCACTACCGGAAGAAAAAAACTTGCAATATACCATCAGGTGGAATATACCATCAAGAATAACAACGGGTTAGCGGCTTTCTGGGTCTCAATTTTGTTTAGAATATCCATTGCCAATAAGGCTTTATCTGAAATGGTAAAACATGGAAATAGATACCTACAAGGAGTAAGAAATAAAACATACAGTATGTTTCATAATTGAGTGTCAATATTAAAGGGGGTTTATCTGTGTATGATTTTAAGATAAAAAAAAATTATAAACATGCTTGATTTCAAAATGTCCTTTGACGATTTAAAAAGTTGAACTAAAGTTCTGGCCGTGTTTTTGTGGATAAGATTGAGAAGAGAAACGTTAAATAATTTTCTCTGTTAAAGCAACAATACCTACTCGGCTTTTTTATTTTCATATTGCCCAAAAGGCAGAACTAAAACACTGTAAAATTAAAAACAATACAATAAAAAGTTTATGTAATGAAAACTGAAGACGGGAATAATTGTTGTTGAATGTACCCCCTTGCTGTTAATGCAATTAATTGGAGGAGAAGTAACCATTACATTAAGGGTTGTATTTAACAGTCTACCAAATTTTCCCAATATTTTCATACAAAAAAATACTTTCATTTCCCAAAAATTCTAAATGCTCACCAAAATTACGAAAATACATAATCTTATAGCGACTACCAAATATTGACATAATGCTGGCCTCTTATATATTTTGTTTGCCAAAATAACTTTTGTTGACCATAAATACTAAATGTTCACCAAATTTTATTACGCATTTAATTCTAACATAATACCCAGATATTTAATTTTCGACAGTGTCTTATATTATTTAGCAGTTAAAAATACTATTTGTTGATCAAAAATACACAAGCAATAAAATGTTGTGCAAATGGTAAATTATTTTATGCAAAATTATAGATGTAGATGTGCTAGGGCAAGGAAAATAAGAGTAAAATTAGAAGTGGTTTGCACCAAAAAGGATATTGATTTCCGTAATATATAAATGCTTTGCTGTAATTGGCTTGCATTATATAAAACGTAAAACTTCTTTTAATGGTAATTTCCAATTGTGCTTTAAAAACAAAATTACAGGGCCCTGAACTGACTTTGTACAAAGCTTTTTTCGCGTGCTTCTTGTCTGGAAGCGCAAGTAGCAAAGAGAGATGCGCGAGCATATTTCATTTTTGGATTAATAGAATAATTATTTGACGCACAAGTAGTTTTTTTGAGAAACGCTAAATATAAATGGATAGCGCAAATATTTATTCTGTACAGCACGGACGCGTAACTTGAGCGTTCTAAATTTGGTGAACATTTAGTAAAATTGATAGACATATAGAATTTAAAATGTAAGCAATGGTAAAACAATACGCGGCATAGTTATTTTAGTGGTGATGTTCTTATTTTCTGATGTATAATATGTTTGGGTTTCATTTAGATTTTTTGATGCTCATTAAGTTTTCTGGTGGACAGTGCAAGGGACGTATGGTTTAATTTGGTATACATTATATTTGTTCCCTTACATTAATATAATAATCTGGTAGTTCATATTTAGTAAATATCACATTTTTATAACAAACGATAATGTTACGTTGATTGTCAATATGATTACAGCATCACTGAAATGTCAGTCAGAGACTACGTTTAATATCAAGGATATTTTGCTTTCATTCTTCACATTCAGGGAATTGTGAGACATCTGCAAGATATAATAAAAGGCTATTGTTGTTTCAATTTTGCATTGTATGTTTGGAGAAGGTAACGGAAGCCTACCAGTAGTTGTGCCAACAATGGGCTTTTAAAAAATCAAACATACCTACTTCACATTCACCGTGTGGTAATATCTTCTAATAATTTTTTAATATAAATTTCTTGTTGATTTAATGTCTCTTTTAAAATGAGAGACTTTAAAAGCAACTTAACTTTAAAATCAGAAGTTAATTAAAATTAACAATAAAATTTATTAAAAACGTTTATGCGCTAATTATAATATTTAACTTAACGAGATGTCTAAAGGTGACGCTAATGAGAACACTTCAAACATAGGTACTGTATTACACAGTCACAAGCTTAATGGGTATAACACTTTAAAGCAACCTGTTAATTTTTTATTATTATTTGAAATAATAATTTATAGGAAAAAAGTATTTGTTTTATTTTAATGTGTATGTTATCAATTTAGTATACAGGGTGGAACAATAGTGCGTCCGACTTGGATAGCTCGAGTTCTATGATAGCTAGAAATTCGATTAAAAAACATAAATAAACTAGACAAAAAAGTCTATAACCGGAGCCAAGACTTTTTTTAAATAAAATGTTTTGTATAAAAGATTTTTTTGAAGTCTCTTTTTAGACTCTTTTCACTCCAATATTATTATTGCCTGTTCAAATAATGGCATCTGCAGATGCATGTTGAAAAAATCACTGCAGTCACAGTTACGGGTTTTAAGAAAAAATTATCTAAGTACCGGTTAGGAAACATCTGTGCAATGTTTGTTGAATCATTTTCACCTTTTGAAAATTATATAGGTTGGCAAAACATATTTTTTTTAATTTAGAACTTTTTCAATTTAATTTTTTCAATTTTTTGAAATAAAACACCTGTATATTTTTCAACGTTATAATGTAGAAACTAAGAACGAACATTGTTTGTATGTACTGGCTATTTGTAACCATTTTCGATTTATTATTTATTGAGCAATCTGTACCAAATTCAAAAATTATCTTAAAATATCAGATCGTTTTCCAAATAACTTAACAGATAAAATGTTAATAACCTAACACTTGGTATTTTTAAATGCAGAATGAAAAACACTCACAAATTTGAATATCAAAAGTTTTATTTTTTAAAAAGAAAGCTAATAAAAAAATGAAAAAGTTAACCTGAATGCAATAATAATTATTTCAATTTAAACTACTTCTAACAAATATTCAAAAGATGCTTTATTGCCAATTTGACAATGACTTGATTAATTATTTAAAAAAATTTATCGAACGAGCAATTTAGGACTTTACCATCACTTTTCCTCATTGATTGAGCTATTCAGAATATGTTTATCCTGAGGTATGTAAATACATCCTACATCCCATTTACGTATGTATTAATTTTCTAAGGTAAAGGTCGGGCAATATTACCAGCAAGAGATGAAATGAATATGCATCGCAGCTACAGAGATGTTGATCGAATTTATGCGTTCATTACAATCTATTTCACATCAATACAAACACAAATTAAATTAAATCTTTACTGAATGAAATTCTTGAATAATACATAATATTTTATTCAATGATAAAAATTATAGAAAAGTTCTTTGATAATTAGGTAATTTGAACGTAGATAAATCCTATGTTATTTAAAGAACAACGTAAAAAGTTTTTGAATACTTATAATTATACAAACTGTCCCATTAAAAACAGCCACAAGTAGGTAATAATTCAAAAATTAATCTCTTTAGAAAATAAAGTTTTTAATCAATGTTGCAAAATTCTCCTTCTTCTGGTTATTTTTCCTATTTTTTATCGTTTCCGGTTTAATTTGAAAAACAATCTATTTTTTAGGATTATTCTTGAATTTTGTAATTATTGGGCGATAAATCAAAAATGGTTACAAATAGCCATAAAAGTGTACATACAAAAACTGTTCGTTTTTAGTTTCTACATCATATCGTTAAAAAATATACTGGGCATTCTATTTGAAAAAATGGAGAAAATTAAATTCAAAAATTTCTAAATTGAAAAATTATGTTTAGCCACCTTGTATAATTTTTTAAAAGTAAACACGATTTAAAGACATCATAAAGATGTTTCCTAACTAGCACTTAAATAATTATTTCTTAAAACTCGTTATTGTGACTGTAGTGATTTTTTTAACATCCATCTGCAGATGCCATTATTTGAACAAAAAAATCGCTACATCCAAGTGGTTTGGAAATAGTCAGTATTAATATTTGAGTAAAAAGAGTCTAAAAAAGGCTTTAAAAAATATTTTTTTAACCAAAAGATTCCATTTAAAAAAATGTCACTTGCCCCTGTATAATCGTCTTGGCTCACTCTGTATGTTCAAAAATTATTTCCGGTTATAGACTTCTTTCTCTAGTTTATTTGTGTTTTTAAATCAAATTTCTACCCATCATAGAACTCGAATTATCGAAGTCAGACGCACTATTGCCCCACGCTGTATATTTTCTTAATGCGTCTGTTTTATTAGTTTTTGCATTACGATAAAAAAAAACGTCAGATAAACGTTATACAAAAAAAAATAAGTTGACGTTAGCGGAAGCTTCAATCCTTGGACAAAAAGTGGAAAGCATCACAAAAACGCCAGAAATCGGCCAAACCGATAAAATTTTTGTAGCCTTGGATTTTATTTCGAGTTTAACTTTAGCACAATAAAGTTCAAGTCTAGTAGATAGTGCTTCCAAAATGATTAACGACCCTACTACATATTTATAAATTTAGCTACAACAGAGAATCCAAAAACATTGCCGAAAATCTACCGCCAAGCCGATGATGGCCAAACCACATTACGCCTTTTGACAGCACCAAAAAGAAATGTAAGCAAAAATCTATTTGGCAAAAATTCAAAGAACGCAATGCTGCGACACCATCCGACTTCACTTTCCTAACAAATTCAATTGTTAAAGTTGCATGCACGCAAGCAATTAATTGTGCAATACGTTTCCTTTTCATCGTCCGAATTTGCGAAAGCTCGTGGACGAAAAATACTAAGAGTTACGACACGATACAGTTTTATCTTGCTTGGCTGCTCAAGTGTTTATTTCTAGAAAACTTTTGAAGAATATTCATTAAACGATAACAAGTATAATTGCGGCAGTGGCGGCTTTTCCAGGTTCATTTTTATTTATATGAATCGAACGTTTCTGTTTATGAATTGCGATCAATTTGGAAGTTTTTGAAAAAAAATTGCACTAACACCGTAAATAAACCGGCAATATTTTAATTAAACGCTGGAATTAATTATTTGGCTTAAACCCAACGGGTTTTGGCAAAAAAAGATAAACTTTCCGGTCGCACCTACACGCAATCAATTCATAACCGATTCGCGGCATTGTTATTCAATCTAAAATTATGATGCACTGTAAGGTAGGTCATAGTGATTGAGAGCTTTCACACTTCGACGTCCGCTTAACTTAGTCAGTAAATGATGCAATAATAGCTTAGGTATATTTATGTGAATGAATGCAAAACAGAATTTATCTTCGCAAAGCGCAGAAAGTAAATTTAGATTTTTGGATGAAACCACAAACGATGCAACGAAACATGAACAAAGTGGTGATTCTGCTGCGTCATCGAAATTAACGCATGTACTTAATAACAATTTGTTCTGCTGTAGAAACAAGCTCTTGTCCATCATCAAGTCGTAATTGCGAACTTTACGCTCCTTCAAACAAAGTTCCAACTGATGACTTACAAACAGTTGTATTAAACGGTAACAGGAAATTAAAGCGAGGAATTTATTTCCAGACGCAATTTTTTCAGCAAAATCCTCAATTACAGAAACAAATAATTCGGACTTTCTTATTTAAACGGATCAACTTTCCATTGTTGGTGTAATGTAGGTGCGGAAACAGCAAGTGGGAAATTTAATTGTTGCGAGAAGCATCCGTTGCAAATGAGAGCAATTAATGAATGGTGCTACCAGTCGCGTCCAAAAACTATAAGGTAATGATGGTTGAAAAATTGAACACGAAACTTTTTCGAGCAGAAACAATAGACTTGTGAATTATTTCCCTATCATTGTAGTAAAGTCATTTAAATTCCGTTCTATATTTACGGATAACCCAGATATCACTTCAAAGATTTCCCTTCATACATCAACTACCTACTTCTATGTGGGAAGAGTTTTTCGAGCTATGTTAACATTATAAATTTGACGTTTACATTTTTTAGGTCAGACCTTCAGTTGATAAAAATTTATCCGACAACACAACGGAGGACAGTCGTTTTTTTGATAATAAAAGATATTATCAATAAATATAATTTTTGGTGGCAGCTTTCTTGGATAAGTGCGTAAATTGCATCCGCTGCGGTTACAACATTTACTGGTCTATTGTATAACTGTTTCACCATTTTAGCTGTAAATATCAGTAAGGAGGCTAGTGAGTAGTTTGCCGTAGTTAGAGTCGGTAATTCACGTACTTTGTAAGAAGTCTATTCACCTTGAAACAGTTAAGCCAAATGCTCAGCAACTGTGCAAGGGGACAATTAAGTATCTCTCTTCTTACGGCATATTCATTATTCACTGCTTGTAAACAAAAACATTGTTCGACATTTGAATCGGTCCATATTTGAAGCTTTTTTGTTATTGTCAAAATGTTGACTTATTCACCTAGAACGTAGTTTAATTCTGCTACAAGCTTACAAGAAAGCTCTTATTTCCCAAAAATCTCAGGTACTCAAGACTGGATGGAGCTGATTTGTGAGAAAGTATTTTGCATTCAAGAAATTATTCCCCAAAATTGATCACCAAGAGGTGTTCTAGACTTATCTAAGCTTTTAGTCTTCACACGAGAAGCTTATTCAAACTAGAATATTTTTTTTAAAATATTAATCATACTTACAGGGATCATAAATTATCAATTTTTTATAACAATATCAACGGCTACGTCTATATTACTATATTATTCAAATTATTATTAATTATTGCACAAGTGCCTACGAGCCTGCTTTTTATTGATACTGAGTTTGCCATTTGATTGAAAGCCACAAATATAATGCTTGTCTTGTCATCAGCAGAATAATGTTCACCCATGCCATCACAAGAGATATAGATTGTAGATTTCTAAAATGAATATGTTTATGGTAGTAAAAAAAATCATGCAACAAAGAAGAGCCATTTTCAGCGAAACCAAATGCAGTAGTTCAATATTTAATTTCTTCTACAAAAACGGGCAATATTAAAACAGAATTAAAACAGGTAGGACCGGAGCCGTTCTGTGGGCTGGCCCACAGCCACAGAAAGGCTGAAATCCATAGGTGGGAAAGAAATGCTAAAATAGTATACTGGAAACAAGTTACAGAACAAAGACAGAAGAAAAAGTTTATAGACTATTCACCAAAGAAGGCCACAAAGCTTCTCGACCTGACAAGGAACAAAATGAGACTCGTTACGGTCTCCTCACTGGACACTGCCCACTGAGGTACTACCTCAAGAAAATGGAAAAGACGGACAGTGAGATATGCAGATTATGCGGATCGGAAAAAGAAACTTCCGAACACATACTATGTCACTGTGACGCCTTAGCAAGGCGTAGACTAGCTCACTTTGCCAGTGTGAGTTTATTGCCTGACGAAGTGAAGGAAAAATCTCCCAAAGTCATTGCAAACTTTGGAAAGAGTTTATGTCTTTGAGATGAAAATTAGAGGCAGGGTTTGAACAAAAGATCTCATTGATCGCAGTTCGGAAAGGCTAGAAAGCCAAACGATCCCTCTGTAATCTACAATCTACAAACAGGATGCTTCTCAATTCAAAAAAAAATAATAGAGCGGTATAGTAAGTTACAATACCACTTGACTTATGCAATCTTTAAGGTCATAAAAATACCAAAAAGCGTTATATTGTTTTTACCTCTACGCTAAAATAAGGGAACAAATTTAATGAGCATCAAAAAATCTAAATAAAACCCAAATTATTATACATCAGAAAATGAGAACATCACCACTAAAATAACTATGCTGCGGATTGTTTTACCATTGCTTACATTTTAAATTCTATATGTCTATCAATTTTACTAAATGTTCACTAAATTTAGAACGCTCAAGTTACGCGTCCGTGCTGTACATAATAAATATTAGCGCTATCCATTTATATTTAGTGTTTCTCAAAAAAACTATTTGTGCGTCAAATAATTATTCTATTACTCCAAAAATAAAATATGCTCGCGCATCTCTCCTTGCCGCTTGCGCTTCCAGACAAGAGGCACGCGAAAAAAGTTTTGTACAAGGTCAGTTCAGGGACCTAATATTTTTTTTTAAAAGCACCATTAAAAATTACCACTAAAAGAAATTTTACGTTTTACATAATGCAAGCCAATTACAGCAAAGCATTTATGTATATATTACGGAAATCAATATCTTTTTTTGTGCAAACCACTTCTATTTTTACTCTTATTTTCCTTGCCCTAGCACATCTACATCTATAATTTTGCATAAAATTATTTACCATTTGCACAACATTTTATTGCTTGTGTATTTTTGATCAACAAATAGTATTTTTAACTGCTAAATAATATAAGACACTGTCAAAAATTAAATATCTGGGTATTATGTTAGAATTAAATGCGGAATAAAATTTGGTGAACATTTAGTATTTATGGTCAACAAAAGTAATTTTGGCGAACAAAATATATAAGAGACCAGCATTATGTCAATATTTGGTTGTCGCTTTAAGATTATGTATTTTCTTAATTTTGGTGAGCATTTAGTATTTTTGGGAAATAAAATTATTTTTTTGTATGAAAATATTGAGTAAATTTGGTAGACTGTAAAATACGACCCCTAAAATAATAATTAAAAAAAAAATCTATGCTAATCTAGTAAGTAAAAACTTTCTTCGGCTATTAAAAACAAGTGTTTTTTCGAGCAGCTTCAAATACAGCTTTAATGAAGTAACTCTGGACATGTCATTATCTCGTTATTGTAGAGTTTTCCCAATGTGTCATAATAATCCATTACCCTTAACTAAGCTAGTTCTACTTAATTGTACTTGTACTCCATAGTATCATACCTAGTTTTGACATAGTTGAGACACAAGTTTTACCTGAATATAAATCAATTTTCATTAATAATATTAAAAACTTAAACGCTGTTATCTAATTTTAAAAATCAATATCCTCATACATGAATTGATAGATTAAGTGTCCCATAAACCTGACGGTTAAATCACTGGTTTTAAACCCTTGCGATTTTTTAAATCACGCCGTCTCGGCATAGATACAGACCTAGTGCGTTCAAATACAAAACGTAAAATTTCATTAAAATTTATCGCACTGTGGCTATACTTCTGCCTATACATTCAAACTTCATCTCCAAAAACGCTTCAACAGTCTTCACGTTCTAACGACAATTAAGTTATCAGAAAGTCGGTTGTTATGTATTGTTTAAAGATAAAAACTTTTATTAATATTATCAATGAAGTGAAACTTTCCAGTTTTGAGTTGTCCGGCATGTAAAAAGCTCAAAAAATACCCTTTAGTTCTCAACGTTTGTATTTCTGTGGAAGGCCGAAGAAGCATTAAATTGCTCTTCCTGTGTTCGAAAATACTGCAATAATTAACGTCCGTCTCGTCCGTCTAGGCCGGACTTGAACTAAATAAAATTTTGGCAGAAAGAAAGAAAATGTGGTGTCACAAGGAAGATTCCTTAGCATTGATAAATTAAGTAATAACATCAAATAATTTGTAGGTCAGGATCACGTACTTGAATGATTTTTTTTATCCTTAAGTTCAATATTTCAAGGTGAGACGTGTTTTCGCACATCTATTTATTATTTTTCATTTTATATTGCGAATTTATATCAATACTGTATCAGCATCGCAGCATCACTGGACTGGGAATGATGTTTAATATTCTACACAATTATTGGTTAATTAACTATTAACACTTTATTTTTCAGTCTTCAACAATTAATTAAAAATTTTAATTTTCCTGTGCATTTAAAAACTACTTTATCACAGCGTTCAGACGCATAATTGCGTTTTTGACCTGAAAACATCTTTTCAGGAGTCGAGACTCAACTTATAGTTGCGGGACCTGTCAACGCTCTGATTAGGAAAGACGAATAGGAGTCAATTTTAACAAAACTGGCCTGTTAAAATTCTGAATTTTATTTTTTCAATTATGCAACATTGTTTGCATTATAAACTATTTTCTACAGCTGTTACCGGCAGTGACGTCATCAAATTTTTGGAAAATAACCGACAATTGCCCAATCGTAAATAAGATTGTTTCCGCATGACCTCTTTAATAGTTGGAACGTTACAGTATGTAGGGGGGCGTTGTAACTCAATCCACCCTCTGGTCCTTTCCCGAAACAAAACGTTATTAGGAGTCCCCGAGGAGTCCCGCATCTTGGGTGGTGGCGTTGAATATATGGCGACGGCGTCGCGCCTAAATATTTGATGGGATAGGATGGATGTAGTTCGGAAGCAATAATTGAGCAAACGTATTTTACAGGGACGAGACAGAAATAGCGTCTCCAGTGCCTATCCTCGTGGTAGCAGGCGTCGCTACGTTGGTCGACGTCATCCGTCGGAGACCAGCTGTTCAGATAACTATTTCCAATATTAAATTTAAATGTAACAGCTTCTGGGTGTGATTTTTAACGGCTCTTCTATTTTGATTGTGAAATGCGCCACAACCAAACGGAAAAATCATGAAAGTTTGGTGGAAAATTTTTTGATTTCGAAAAAGTGTTTGCGATCAAATAGCGAGAGTTTCAAGGTCTTTACATACACAAATTATTTTTTCCCAATGACGTCGCCGAAAACATCCAGACGTCGGCGATCTTTGGAGCATAACACCGGGACGCAGTGACGTTTAAACAGAAACTGTCCGAAAAAAAAAAAACTGCTCGGGAAAAATTTGTTGAAAATCTGCCCAAAACAAGTCCAATTTTGGAAAATAAATCAAACCTCCCCAAGCCAACGTGTCGGTGCCGGAGGAAAAATATTATCGGCTTCTGTTGTTTTTGCTAATCCTGAAAATGACAGCAATTCTTGCACTCTTGTTTTTTAATTTATTTAAACAGCAACAATCCGGGTCTTTGAACATCCACAATTTGAGAGAGCGACTGTGCTGGACTGCCAAGATGTGTCTCAAAAGCAAAAGTTTGTTTTTTGAATGCTATATTGACTGCGGCAAATACATGTGGTTGCCAAACATTCCCTTATATTTTTAACCATTCTGTGTGAATTTGTTTGTTTTAAAATACGGTCTTCCACTATTAGCGATCTGGTATTCAACGTAAACCGAGCTGGTTTTGTTGAATAATTAAATGGAATATATCGAATAGGGCGGACGTAAATAGACTAAATTGTGGGCAAGGTTTATTTTACACAACAATAGCCTATATTAATTAACTACAAACCGAGTGTATTTGCTTTAATTTAATTAAATTTAACCCGATATGGTAACTAAATATTTGATAGCATGCCGGCCAGTCCCAAATATTGTTATTTAGAAAAAGTGAAATTAAGTTAATTAAAATAAGTTAAATTAAGGTAAAGGTTAAGAAGGTAATAAAAAAGTAACTTTTAAGATTTAAAATAAAATGAAAATAATTATCACTTTTTCAGGAAAAATATTTATCTATCTTTAAGATCAAGAACCATTGAAGGAAGAAGCTCTTAAGATTTAAAATAATAAAAAAATGGTTATCGCCTTTCAGGAAAAATATTTATCTATCCATGAGATCAAGAACCATCCAAGATAGAAGTAAATATCTAAAACTCAAACATTTTAAGAATTTTTTGATAATAAGGCAATTTATCACAAAATGTTGTTAAGGAAGTAAAGAAATTGTCAAGAGTAAAAGTTAGTAACAATTTTAAAACAGAAAAAAAGATATGTAGAAATCTAGAAATAAACTTCTATGTATACATACCAAAATCTACAGAAAAAAAATTCAAAAAATAAAACAATGTGAGAACGATCTTGGTATGTACAACAACGTACACGTACATAGAGAATGAAGTTGATACCGTGAGGTTTTTGAAATCCATTAATTAACTGCCCACAATATTTAAAAATATCTGGAAATTTCCCTTTGAACGCCTAAAATCTGGTTCCGTTGGGCTATCAGCGATATTGAAGAAGACATAAAGAGTCAATTTTTTTAGTGTCAGCAAAATGCCTCATGAACCGTGCTATAGTAGATTGTGTTCAAATTGAATAAGAATTTTTCACAACATTACTATAACACAGGAGTAGGATGATTTATATTACATGTCATTGTTTGATTTGGCAATAGTGAAAATATGAGATATATCAAAACATTACCCACAAAGCTTAGACAGCATCCCTTGGAACCCACGAAGTAAAGTCAACCTAAATGTAATCTTTATCTTTATCAAATTATTTTCACAAAAATCACATTTTCAAAATAAAAACTGGCTGCCAAAACCAAATGCGGCCACAAAAATTACCTGTCAAACGATTGAGAATGTGCAGAAGTGTATAAATTAATTAAAAGATTTCATATAAAAGAAAGAAAAGCAGAGATGGAAAAGGAAGAAGACACTGATTGTCAAGAAAAATAAATGAATATAATAAGCAATATATGTATAGTATTCTCAAGTAAAAGACCTCAACTAAAAAATAACAAACTTAATTATAGTACGCACCAAAACCAGATCAAATAAACAATATTAGTGCACTTAGAAATCCACAAAAAAAAGAATTTCACAAATATTAACTTTACTACATCAAACAGCTTATGAATGATACTTTACTTATCTTCAAAAACATTAAAAATATAAAAACAAACAAAGTTAGATGTTGTAGTTTTTGCGTTTAGAGTGCTATGGAAATTACAATGACAGATTTAAATTCCTTGTGAAAAAGTGCCAATGGCTTAGTTAAAAACGTTTAGCTCCAATGGTTTTTGGTTAAAAAAATAAAAACGAGAATAAGGCAGTAAATACATAATTCAAAAATTAAAAATTACAGGTCAAATTAATATTCAGCATAAAAATGCGCAACTTTGCTCTAATTCAACCGTCTTTGCATGTCTGAGGATAAACGAGATCTAAATGCTGGCACTCAAAAATAGTAGATTACACACCGAGGTGGAAAATGTTTCATTTCTGTCAAGAGCTAAGATAGCTTACCGAGGCCCGTAGAGCCGAGGTGAGCTAATGCTCGAGACAGAAGGAAATTTCCACCGAGGTTTGTATACTATTTTATTCGCAATCATTAATTTTTGGCAAATAAACCAAAATTAATTTCTAAAATTTCACTCTGCGCCATCTACCGAGCAATTTTCATACTCACAGCAGGTTAAAAATGTGCCCATTCTTAACCTAGGGAGGAAAAGTAAGGTCAAGAATGGATTGTCAAAAATGATTAACTTCCCCACTTCTTAAAAGGTTAGAAATGGACATATTACCTATATGATTGCGAATAAACGAATATTCCGTATGTATGGAATACTTGTAGAAGTAGGAATTTGCTACTACTATTAACGTACTAACTAATTATACTAATTGCTTGCAAAGTAGAAGAAGACGCAATTTCTCAAAAAAACAACATAGAGCAGCTGACCTGACTTGACCAAACTCGAGCCTTTAACACTTACAACTCAAACTAGATAGGATAAAATTCCAGAATGAGTCTCTAACTGACTACGTCAAAGGAGAAGAGTAACAATTAATTATTTATTGCTTAAAGAACTAATATTTTTACTGAAGACCCTCATGAAGTAAACAAAACACCTAATCCAATAAAGTGTAATGATCACAAATTAATAAAAAAGTATAATTTCTTGCTCATTCGCCAATAAACAATCATTACTTTCACTATTAAACTGGATGACTGATGCAAGCTAATTCTAATAGCAACAAAAGAAATTGTCAACCGAAATTGTGGATCAACCAAATTCATTGAAGACTTCCAAAAGCTAATAGTAATAACAGCAACAAAATATTGGTGTTACTCAAAACCTTAAAGAAAAAATTGATGCCCACAAGTGTTCCTTTCATCTGTCACAAACAAAACAAAAGGAAATGAGTAAGAAATTAAGAAAGGACTGTTGGAGATTTGCTGAATAACTACCTAACACGTAACAGTTGATACAGAGAAGTAAAAAAATGTCTAGAGACTCCCATTTAAATGTCTAAAATCTTTTTTTAGTAAAATGTGCAGTAGAATATCAAAGACTAAATAATAATCAATGGGATATTTCCCAAACAAATGGAGAGTTGCCCAAATAATATTAGTAAGTAAGCCAAAGAATAAAACTGACGACACCAAATCATTGAAGCTAATTAGTTACTGCCCACATAATTCAAAATTTTTGGAACGCTTCTCCTCCTGCATAATCGCATGGTTGTTTCGAATCATGTCAATTCTTTGACCACGTTTGGTCTCATTTGTGGTTGGTTGTAATATAAACTACTAAAAAAAGTCATCACTGATCAAGCAAAGTGAGTACCTATACTCGGGACTTTGAGACAATATCCACTCAAGGAAGTATTTAATTGCACCTTATAGTACTCCCACCAATAGAAAGTCACAATTAATAACATAATCTAAATCTATTTAGGCAAAATCCACGATTAACTTTAAAAATCCAGAATTTTAGAGCTCGGAACTACGGAGCATTTCAACAAAATTATTCATGAACTAGAATAATGTCCGCCGGACACTGAACCATTAGTCCAAAGATTATTAGGGTCGTTCATCAGTTTCCAACATTTCAGTTAGGGGTTCTCTGGCTTTAATATTATCAACGATTGTTTATAATTTGTTTTAGTTTTTTTTAACAATAATTATAAGTATGTGGATTGCAAAATAATTTCCATATTAGGTTAGTCGATGTCATTTCCTAAATTCCAACCAACACTACATTAACAAACACTTAAACGAAACTGAATTTGCCGGTTTGAACTAATTACGTTTTATTTTTGAAAAGAAACAGAGTTCCATAGTAATTAGTCACGGTTTTAAATACGCGTTATTGCAAAATAAAGATATCTACCAGATTTACACACCGTTATCCCCAGTGTGAAATGAAGAATCCATTTGGAACGTAATGAATAAAAGTTTTTTATGCGCGACAGTAACGGAATGTGGATATTCTTTAATTGTTACATAATACTTAAAATTCCAGGAAAAAAATTACAAAATATTAATTAATTTTTACAAAAATATTAATATGTACTTACCTATTGTTTAATAAAGTTTCTCCACTTTGTGAAAGTTCCTTATGGCTCTTCAAAATGACTATACAGGGTGTCCCGAAAAAAGTGTGCAATATTTTACCGACGACTTCTACGATAAAAAACATAAAGAAACATGGGGCTAAAAATTCTTCTTAAAGAAACTAGAGCCCTCTAAACGTAAACTTCTGTTAGTGGTTTGCAGTGAATATCTTCAAAGCCAATTAAGGTAAAATAATGATAATAATGATGAATAATAAATATTAAAAATTTTCCCAACTATTACTATTTTTGGCTGTACCAATAATAAATGTCATTTTATTCGCAATAACTGCCTTGTAACAAAATCTTTAAATCGATTTGGCTAAGAAACGGTGTACCCTATCGGTATTCAACAAGGGTACCTTTTTTATGTAGAAAGTCTCAGGATTAAAAATTGTAAATGGTAAATACAGAAACGTTAGGACTATTTTCATTTAGCAGGCTCTGCGCTTGAGACACCCCTGTATACATTTTTTGAATTATTTTTATTTCTACTGGTTACATACAAAAATAGTATTGCTTGTGCAAAATTTTATTATTTTAACTTGACTGGTTTTGAAGATATTTACTGCAAACCACTAACAGAGGTTTACCTTTAGAGAGCTCTAGTTTTCTTATAAAGAATTTTTTGTCTTATGTTTATACACAACTTTCTTCATATTTTTAATTGTAGAAGTCGCCACAAAGTATTGCACACTTTTTTCGGGACACTCTGTATATGTATTATATAATGAACAAAAGGCAAATTATTTATTATTAATTTTAATAATACTAGATACTTTTACCAGGTAATTTTTACCCAACCTTACATAGCATAATAACAAATTATTTTTGACACTTCCCTGTGGTTCATCGAGAATTGTTGTTTGCAAAATTTGAAAACTGAACTTAGGGCTACACTCTACTTAGAGTATATCGAGAATATCCATTTTAGGAGATAGTTAATTTTGCGTTAAGGAAGTAAGAACAAAAATTGCAAAAGATTTATTATCCTTTCCTAATATACCCACATTATGTTATGTTTACGTAAAGCAAATGCTGGTCTGATTTTCAAATAAAGCTTTTATATTGAGATTGATAGACTGCGTTCGTTTAATTTTCATTCGTAAAAACGCCTTCGCTCGTTTCATTACTTTTTGAATCAATATTTACAATTATATTCAGAACACATTTTTCGCTTTGTTTTGGCAGAAAAATATATTTTTTGTATTTTCCAAGGTGATTCCCGAAGTTATGAATATTTATAAATCCTTTCACACTTCAGGATTGGTTTGAGGTTTGGGCCAAATCGATTAATATAGATGGAAAATTAAATCCTGAACGAATGCCAGTGATTGAGAGAAGGATCCTGTTATAAAATTTAACACTTCTAGATGTACATCAAGTAGAAAACAATTTGTTGTGAAGCTTTTAACACAAAGACATTGGACATGCACTCAAACAATGTTTAAAGTAAAAAGGTCACAAATCGAGTTAATAATAAATATTTAGATTTTCAGCAACATGGATATCACGTTTGCAAAAAGTTTTGGCAAGGTACACTGAACACTGTTAGCTGGGATTTTGGCGCCACGTGTCTCAGAAACATAAAAATTTAACAATATTTAGTTTCACCCTCAATGGCCGGTAGGCACCGGCGTCTCTTTTCTCAAGTAAATAAATGCTCACATGAACTCTAATACTTAAAAGTAATGTTATCAACGCAGTTTGTTTTTATTATTTTTTTTTGGGAATTTTTGAGAAATTTTTGAAAAATTTGTGATTAATCCCCGAAAATAGTTGTTTTGTAAATTGACTTTGTTGTTGTGTTCGAGGCGGGTTTGGGTTGCGTCGTGCTATTTTCGTGTAAGTCGTCATCCAAAACCGTTGCAGGATTAGCAAATTAACCAAGTCCCGGATTTGCAACAGGTAGATGGGAAGAGTGAATTGTTTATGTAACAGGATCGCACCCGCCCCTTAGGTACGTTGTTCAACACGTGGTCGATCGATGTGTCTGACATCTACGTGGATTACATAAAATATCTGACTTACTTCTTCGATTTTGAGACTGGTCCTGACGACTTTTCGTCGGACCTCCGTCTCGTAGGTTTCCTCGATGGTTTCGGCCATGTCTGCACGACAGAAGTCACAAACAATCTCGCACACTGACAAAAGTCACCCGGCTTTAGGCCGATCCTGTCGAACTATTCGCCGTGGTAACGCGTTCAAGACTGGCGCGTTAGTCTAAAATTAATTTTCTTTACTGAGCGGAAGTTAACTACCATGTCCTACTGCTTGTATTAGTCTGCCGACAACTGTGTGTGTGTGTGTGTATAATATGTGGAAACTAGCGGATATCTCTTCTGTTGAATGAAGGTGCTTTCGTTGTAAACAGCGAAAATTTCGTTATTGAGAAAACGGGATTTACTATGCGTTGGAGAATTTACGTTACGAAAGCTGGGATATTTTTTGGCACGCAACAATATTAATTTGACAATAGTTATTATTGTGTAGATACAAAGAAAATTATTATTTTCCTTCAAAAGCAAGTTTTGTCTTCCTGGTTTTACGTACTAAACTGATAAGTGTTAATAATTGTACTTGGTGGTCGGGATAAGGAGAGGGATGATGACCGGATTTTATAAAATAGGAGGAGTATACCTACATACCGGATGTTCATTTTGAGAGGAAACGAGCATTTTCTGCTAAACTATACACTTCATGAAAAAAGTTTTTAATGGAAGCTATTGCACAAAATACAGTCTTCTCAAAAACGCTTTTCAACTTTTTAATTCACTTGTCATTTAATCAGAAATGATATCAACTTTATTATTTCAAATATCAACACCATATTTTTTAACCAATTTCTGGTAAATAATTTAATTCTGAATCCAACAATATATTACAAAGGGGTTGTTGTATAAGAAAAATTTTGAGGAAGATAACTGAATGTGAAATAAATAAAATAAATAAATAAATAATCCACCCAACATAGAGCCATATGACACGATACTTATTTTAGTACTGATTTCAGTACTGAAACTGCGCGCGCACTTTCCGCGCAGTTTCAATTCCGAATTTAGGACAAGTTTGAGAATTTTAACAAAAAGAAAATGCATCATTAAGCGCCAATTTAGTCAACTTGCATACAAGAAAATAGAACAGGTTCAAATTTTTTGGATTTAATAGCACTAAAAGTGCGCACGCAGTTTCAGTACTGATTTCAGTACTGAATCGGCGCGCGCAGCTTTTCGGCAGTTTCAGTTTCGAATTTAGGACAACTTTGAGAATTTTAACAAAAACAAAATGCATCACTAAGCGCCAATTAAAGTCAACTTGCATACAAGAAAATAGAACAGGTTCAAATTTCTTGGATGTAGTATCACTAAATTTTCAGTACTGAAATCAGTACTAAAATAAGTAACGTGTCATACGGCTCTAAAGTATTAAACAAATACGTTTCTATTTGAAAAAACAAATTGAACATTTTTTGACATTAAAATTAGGGTCGTATTTAACAGTTTACCAAATTTACCCAATATTTTCATACAAAAAAATACTTTAATTTCCCAAAAATACTAAATGCTCACCAAAATTAAGAAAATACATAATCTTAAAGCGACAACCAAATATTGACATAATGCTGGCCTCTTATATATTTTGTTCGCCAAAATAACTTTTGTTGACCATAAATACTAAATGTTCACCAAATTTTATTCCGCATTTAATTCTAACATAATACCCAGATATTTAATTTTCGACAGTGTCTTATATTATTTAGCAGTTAAAAATATTATTTGTTGATCAAAAATACACAAGCAATAAAATGTTGTGCAAATGGTAAATAATTTTATGAAAAATTATAGATGTAGATGTGCTAGGGCAAGGACAATAAGAGTAAAAATAGAAGTGGTTTGCACAAAAAAAGATATTGATTTCCGTAATATATAAATGCTTTGCTGTAATTGGCTTGCATTATGTAAAACGTAAAACTTCTTTTAGTGGTAATTTCTAATCGTGCTTTAAAAAAAAATACAGGGCCCTGAACTGACCTTGTACAAAACTTTTTTCGCGTGCCTCTTGTCTGGAAGCGCAAGCGGCAAGGAGAGATGCGCAAGCATATTTTATTTTTGGAGTAATAGAATAATTATTTGACGCACAAATAGTTTTTTTGAGAAACACTTAATATAAATGGATAGCGCGAATATTTATTATGTACAGCACGGACGCGTAACTTGAGCGTTCTAAATTTGGTGAACATTTAGTAAAATTGATAGACGTATAGAATTTAAAATGTAAGCAATGGTAAAACAATACGCAGCATAGTTATTTTAGTGGTGATGTTCTCATTTTCTGATGTATAATAATTTGGGTTTCATTTAGATTTTTTGATGCTCATTAAATTTTCTAGTGGACAGTGCAAGGGATGTATGGTTTAATTTGGTGTACATTATATTTGTTCCCATTACAATTTGCGGTACAGCCTTACTTGATAATGTGAAAAGTTTTTACGCCGACACACAGGTAAAAAATAAGATAGAGGGATTATGGAATTATTGTTGAATGCAAATGACATTGACAGTGACAAAAAAAATGACGTTTCTGCTCAATTTTGAACAATAAGACTCTGTAAACGCTCTTAGGAGATGTGCTATGTACATAGCAAAATAAAATTCAGTTCGAACATTTATTTTAAAGCCATATCATTTGCATTCAACAATAATCGCTTCATCTTATTTCTTACCTGTGTCTCGGCGTGAAAACTTTTCACATTATCAAGTAAGGCTATGCCACAAAATGTGATTTCACATTCAGTCATTTTTCTCAAAATTTTTCTGATACAACAACCCCTCTGCAATGCATTGTTGTATTCAGAATTAAATTATCTACCAGAAATTGCTAAAAAAATAATGTGTTGCCATTTGAAATAATAAAGTTGATATCATTTCTGATTAAATGACAAGTTAATGAAAATGTTGAAAAGCATATTTCAGAAGACTGTATTTTGTACAATAGCTTCCATTAAAAACTTTTTTCATAAAGTGTATAGTTTAGCAGAAAATGCCTGTTTTCTTTCAAAATGAACACCCGGTAGACCAGATTTACATATTTTTTAAAAATTTTAATCAAATGAAGTTAATGCGGTATTTATTTTTCTTATCAGGAAAATGTTCGGAAATAATGATTTTACTTTTACCTCTTAATTTTAACTTTTATTTGAAAAATATCATTATTTATTTTATATTTATTTATAATGTAATGATTTATTTATAAGGGCTTCAAGCTCACCACTTTCCTTCATTATATTAGAGCAGACCGTCATTTAACCAGTTTTTAGAGAATAGAAAGATTTATCAACATATCTTATTGAGGTCGGAACCAAGATAAAAAAAAAAGAATTTTCAACCTCAAAAGGGGAAGACGCGAGCCGCCATCTTGGAAGAAAGGTAAACTGTTTTTTGAAAATAACATCTTAACGATTAAGGTGAACGTCTCCGGTTTCACATGTGTTTTTTCTCACTGTATGCAGTTTGACGTGCAGAGATTAGTTTTTTCAAGGAAATGGAATGAGTCAAGTGCAACTAAGTAACCCAGTTAATTTAATGGAATGTTGCGGCGCATTGAGTACGCAGCTGGTCCACAGTGGTATGCTTCGCCTTTATCCAGTGTCGTATTCACCAAGTTACTGTTTTGACGTTGTTCATCATGTGGAATTCACCCGGCGCCTCCGCCATTTCCATTTTCCATTTTCTGTTTTCAATACGTGCCCCTGCTAATACAGAAAATCACGTCAACGCATTTTGCTGACTTTCTACAATCACAAATGACACAGCGAAGACGTTCCTCTTAAGAACAAAATTGATTGAATGTGAATGAGTAGTTACAGATTAAAGGGCCAATCAGGTAAACTAGATAAAACGTCTACTAACTTGTAATTGTAAAAATACGATGTGTTTTTCTTCGTCATCAAGAGTCCTATTCCGAATTTGGCACTCTGCGGCATTTCTTATTTCCAAAAATAAAAAATAGCTTGAAGGAAACCCACTTTAACTCGGTAGAAAATGTAAAAATAAAGCGGCATACTTACGAAAGGGGGCTGGAAGTTAATTAGTGCTGCCTTTGCTTTAAAAAGCATCTAAAAGTTTGCTGAAAACACTCATTACTAATCTGTGACATTTTCGCCATACAAAAGTGTTTGTACAATAGTCTCTCATGAACGTCAAACACTAAATACCTACCATAATATGTATAAGAAGCAATCACAATATCAAATAAATAGCAATGAAGACTAATAAACTGATCAACTCTTACAGGGTGTTTTGGTCATAACAAAATAATTAACTTAGACTTAACTTAAAAACTTAACTAGTGTTAAAACAATGAGATCTAATAAGCAGCATTTAGAATTCGTAAGTACAAATAGTTAAAGTAAAAAATAAAATTAATAAGTACTAACGTTTTTTAGAATACTTAACACATTACCAGAACTGTCGGATTTGCCAGAATTTTGTTCTTTTCATTTTTTACCTTTTTCTGATTCTTTAACTCTTTCAAAAAATCACCTGCGCTAATGAGGCGTTGATCTGGCCTTTAATTCTTTATTAATGCACTTGGAAGTTATTTGATTCAACCCTCTTTAGTTAAGAAGCGACTAATGGCTTCTTCGTAGTTCTTCATCAATATCCTTACCATTGGATTTCTGTAACTGAACGTAAAAGTACTTACAAACGCAGGATCAACAAAAATGCAATGTGACGTTCGATGTTCAGAAAAAATGTACCTATAGGTATTCTAAAAAAAAAACACACAACAAAACTTTTCGTAAAGATTCAATTCGTTGTGGAAAAATTGAGGGCAGTCTAAAAAAGTCACAACGCAATTTGTAAAGAAATAAATTACCCTTAAACAACACGTTAAAATGTTCTTGATAAAACAAGAATGTATACGATAGATCTAGCTTTTGTTGAGGGCTTCTGTCCAACTTTAGCATTTAAATTAAGCATGAAAATGTTCAAAGGAGATCCGCGCCAAGATCCGTGCGTTGTTGTGGTTGCAAACTCCCTTCGAAAACCGCTACTTTCCTGCACTATTTATGAAAGGTGTCAGCGAGACCAAATCATCCATCACAGGTCCTGAGACATTTTTAATTAAACCCACAACAGTTGAACCAGAGATTTCACTTTAATTAACAATTCATCCATTAATTTTGTAAAATAGAAATTTACATGTTTGATAACAAAATTTTTTTTAAAAAAGTATAAAATTTATTGTGTACACTAGTGTACAGGACATTGAAGTTAAGGTCTTTACTTTAAACCTACACTTAAAGAGTATAGAGGTCGCTATCCGGAGTGCTAGAGACACCAGCTTCTGGCAATAGAGCACACAATTTAGATACAGTCTGGACTACTCATGACGATAATATATTTATATAAAGATATATCAAGTAAAATTTGCAAATTATTGATATGAAACTTGGTGCTTGTTGCAATGTTCATCATTTTTTCCATCATTTTCGGCATTTAGCTATTAGCTCAGGGCATAATTATGGCCAGCCCTTTTACTATTTATTCTCTATAGATACCAATGTGTCATTTTAATTCTATTATATTTCTATGCCACTTAAGATAATAATAATCACGTTATTTCCTTTAAGGAAAATACAATTTCCATTCTTAAATACTCATTTTATTTTAAATAAGGGCAAAATAATTCCTTAATAATTTTAAAAAATACAATATAGGGGGCACTGTAGTATCTATTCTTAACCGCTGGAATTTCCATTCCACATGCCATCCGACATCGCTCCCAATGTCTCATTTTAATTCAAATGTAATGGAAATTCAATTACAAAGGAAATTAACAACAATTGGTAATAGAAATACCACACGAAGAGATCAAATACCATAGAAATTCACAATGAATAGAAATAACATAACCGAATTTAATTTTCAATTTAAATCTATGTTATAATAATTTCAAATAACATTGAAAAGAAAATATACAGCAAATTTAAATAAGAACACCGCATGAAGATCTTGAATGCTATGGAAACTCATATCCAATAGAAATTGACACGACAAAACCATGTTTTTAAAGTAGAAATTCTTTGAAAAAAAATTAGTATAAGCAGGTGAATAAACAAATAAAATTGAAATTGCTAAATGCATTCGACTTTTTTTAATTTAAAAATTAATATAAATTTTTCTTTAAGGAAAACTAAATTAAAATTTTACATAACAAACAAAAATATGTTAAAGCTGGAAAATATCAAAAATTTCCAAACTTTGCAGTGGGTCTTATGCATTTTACTTTTAACTTAAAATAAAAATATGTATTTAAGTTTTAATTTGGAATGGAAATTGTATATTCCTTAAAGAAAATAATGACACATAGATACCTATAGAACATAAATAGTAAAACGGCTTGCCATACATAACGCAGATAACGCTACGAGGTACTTAAAAGTAAAATATGTATACAAAAAGTAACAAACAACTTTATTAATTAAGTCAACTAAAAGCATTAATAATGGCACGATATCATGAGTAAGAAGATGTGTAAACGGTAACTTCAAAAATAAAAAGTCAATGTATAAAGATTTTGTACCTGAAGCAACTAAATAATGGAAGAGTCATTGAAATTTTAACCCAACAGTTTGCAATACGCAGATTGATATTAACTAGGTATATACTCGAAATATACAATAAATTTTAAATACGTACAGTAGCAAAATATTTACGCACAGAATTTCATAATCACTTTCCTCTTATCGTCATATTTCACTTAAGCAAGTTTGGCAAACATAATCACATGACACTATTCTCCTTGAGTATTGTGCCCGAATTGTTGTAATAATTCTTGTGGTCGATAAACTCCTTTTTCAGTTATTATTCCGGCAATTAGTGAAGCAGGAGTCACGTCAAACGCCGGATTCCAGCAGGATATACCTAAAACCAAACAGGATTGAATTTGGAGAATTTAAAATTTCCAACCACACCTTTTGCCGCTATTCTATGTTCTCCAACATGGGTCATCTCGTGATCCGGCCGTTCTTCTATGACAATGTGATCACCACTAAGAATCTTCATATCGATCGACGTAAAAGGTGCAGCCACGTAAAAAGGAACTTCATGGTGTTTGGCAAGTACGGCGATTTGGTAAGTTCCGATTTTATTAGCGGTGTCCCCGTTCCCAGCAACCTTAACAAATCATAATACAAATCAGCAATCGACTCGAACAAAAAAGAAATTAGTAAAAGTTACGTTTAAATACTAGAGAAATCAAAATAAAAATGTTTCCGGTGCCGCTTTAAGTAACTTACTCGGTCTGCTCCTACTACAACCGCAGAAATATTTCTTTGCTTCATTAAGGCGGCAACCATGCTATCAACTATTAGTGTGGCTGGTATCTTGTCATGGACCAGTTCATAGGCAGTAAGGCGGGCTCCTTGGTTGTAAGGCCTCGTTTCAGTGCAGTAAACAAGCTCTAAATAAAAAAAACAAAAGCTCGGTGATTGAAAGCAAAAGCAGAAACAACACAATTTCCATACAACTAACCAGCAGCAAAGAAATACAATCTACTGTGCCCGATTTTATATCCTTCAATTTTCTTAGTATAATTAATTAGGTTAGTGCTGCTTCGTTTTTAAAATTCAGAGAAAGAGCAGGAAGACAGTTGAAGTTATTCCCGTTATTTTGAGAATGAAAAATTTTAAGGTAAAAAACTATTATAATTTGTTTTGAAAGAAATATTTTTGAATAGTCGAACATAAGCACCATGCATGTATAAAAGGATGCAAAATATCTTCGGTATTAAATATTTAAATAAAGAAAGGCAATACAATGAGCTCTAGCTTGAGGTACGGGTTATTATTAATAATAGCGAACTGTTCAATTGTAAAAATATTTTTGATTCATTTACGCTATAACATGAGAAAAAGTTATTCTAGATAGACATGTTGCGTATGGACGAAGTGGGTGAGTAGAGAGAGAACAGATAACATTCACTTAACTATCTATCTATACTAAGGTGATAATACATAAGTAACAAAAACTAAATGTCACACGCGCTGATTATAGTAATTTTTTTTTAACAACTCCACGATCACATAGAACTGTCAAAATGTACGAGCTGCAACACATGGATTCTATCGACTTCTCTCTTACTCACAGAAAACGACGAGTTTATCCGAGTTATTCTCAACGTGGTGTGCTTCAGTGGGCGTAGGCTTTGCAAAATAATACTTTAGCAACTGTATAACTAATACGCACTTCTGATTAAATTAGTTAACAATAAATATAATTGACTGTTGACAAATTAATAATAATTTGGTTATTTAAAGAAACAAAAAATTAAAAATTTTTATGGCCTGGTTGTATCTTAAAATTATATACAGATTTAACCCTTTTTATTATTGACATTTAATTATGAAACAGCCTATATATCGTTACGTACCTATTTATAATTTCGATACAAAAGACTTTTTGGGGAAGCATATTGCTGCAAAAGAAATAAGGTTTGCCTTTGGACAGTCATAATTTGTATACATATAGAAGGTCATGTGGGTGGTATTTGGCAGTGTCACGGATTCCATTTTTACTCTTAATTATTTTCAGCAGGCATTCTAACCGAAGTTTGGTAGGTACAAATCATATTCAAAATAAATAAACGATCATTATTGTCAATTATTAATGTACATAATAAATATTTAATTAATTAATATACACAGTATGGATTCAATTTTAAACCCTCAAAATAGAAAAGCTAGTGACCAAGTTCTGCAATCGGTAGTTTTTAAATGAAAAGAAATTCTGGTGATTTGTACAAAGAATCTGGGATGCCCACACCATAGCACACTCGGCACACTAATGTTTATTGTGCACTTGTACATTAATGATATCGAGCAAGTATTGAAACATTGAAATTCCAATTCTTCGAAGATACTAATTAAAAATTTTGTCGTTTTATACCGGGTGTTTCAACGAGAACCGCCGGTGTCAAATTGAGTATTTCTAATGGAGTTAAAAATCTGAAATTTGGCAGAAATAAACTTTAATGAATGCGCTACAATGTGGCGTCATTGGTTGGTCCATAATTAATTCCACGCGCCGTCGGGACGCTATAATGTGCTTTTTCAGAAATTTTCAATATTTTTATTATTATTATTATGTTCGTAATACCGCCAGGTATACGTTCCTGTTGTTAAAAATTTGAAATTTGTAGTTGAAGTATCCCTAATTGTGTTTTTAAGAAGTTCACGGGATTTTGACTGCTTTATTGAAGCAGTCAAATTTGGTGAGAAAGACTTAAAAGCGGTACCTACTCAAAGATATTTGCAGTGGAGAGACCGTCATAAAACCTAATGCGGTTATCCGCAAAACTGACGCCTCAAAAATGTCATCTGTCAATCAAAAAATCCTCTGAGGGCTATAACGCCTAGTCCTTTTCTGGATTGTAAAATGACTAATAGCATGTATAATGAATGAATGGATGCATTACGGAGTAAAAAGAAATGAAAAGAAGCGAGCAAGTAATAAAGAAGTTGGAGGAACAGGGAGAAGATGCAAGATTGCGTATTGAAAATGACAAATAGAGAAATAAGTAAGATTGAAGAAGAAAACGTACAAGCTAGAAGAAGAAAAAACGATAAAAACAAAAAAAAACTTGAAGAAATATGTAAACAGACAAAAAGATCGGTTATAAGCGATAAAATAGAAATGGAAGAATGGAGAGAATATTTTATGAAAATTATTAATTGAACAGAAAAACAAGGAAAGAGCAGAAGAGATCCAGGGAAGCAGACGGGAGAAATACAATAAATGAAAAATAAATAAATGACGAAGTGAAAAGGCTAAAAAAAATAAAACACCGAGAACAGATAAATTATAAAATGAAGTGGGTATGTAAGAAACAAAAAAAGTAGAAAAAAACTGAGAGCAGTTATAAATGACGCATAAAGGAAACGCATTTAAACTAAATACCTTTTAAATTTTAAATAATGTTACTTATATTATGGACCATCGCCTAGTCTAGTACTTAGTGATAAAGCATACAAATTGTAGTTATTATTATTTGTCGCAATATTTACGTATTGTCACAAGACAATGAGTAATGAGTAGGGGATGATGAGCGGTTCTGTCACCTCCCTGTGTATTCTTATGGGAGCTTCTTCCCAATGTATTGTGTGTGGTCTAACCAGTTGGGGGAGTAAGTGTTTGCAAAATTTATTACCTTACCTTTACGTTTTGACTGTTACATAAGTCATGGAGAGAATAATAGTCTAGAAGGAACTATGTAATCAGCAACAAGCAATATTATTATTTCTGAGGGTCTCACTTCTACATTTTCTATTTCTTATTCCGACATTTTAACTGTTCTTCATTTAAAATTGCAAAATAATTTAAAAAAGTGACGTAGCAATAAGTCACATGACCTAAGATTTAATTCACAACAAAAATTGTTACATTTTTGTCTTAGACCCAGTTGCATGAAACTTTACGGTGGTTTAATCCCCCATTATCTTTTCTCTAAGTTCTTTACTACTTTGATTGGCTATTAATCTAATGTTGCAATTACCTTTCAAATTCTTACAAAAAAACGGATACTTCTGCAATAAAAAAAAATTTCAATTCTAACAACAATAGACTTGGTTGATCAACTTTGATGGAAAAGTTAAGAGCATAGCTACCTACACAGGTTAGGGCTACAGATTGCATTTCTGTTCCTAAGTCTTGTATCTTGTGAAAACTTCTACTAGAAATATTGCAGTGTACCAACTACACTAGTAATATCATTTAAAAAAAGGAACAAATATAATGTACACCAATTAAACTATACATCCTTTGCATTGTCCACCGAAAAATTTAATGAGCATCAAAAAATCTAAATAAAACCCAAATTATTATACATCAGAAAATGAGAACATCACCACTAAAATAACTATGCTGCGTATTGTTTTACCATTGCTTACATTTTAAATTCTATATGTCTATCAATTTTACTAAATGTTCACTAAATTTAGAACGCTCAAGTTACGCGTCCGTGCTGTACATAATAAATATTCGCGCTATCCATTTATATTTAGTGTTTCTCAAAAAAACTACTTGTGCGTCAAATAATTATTCTATTACTCCAAAAAATTAAATATGCTCGCGCATCTCTCCTTGCCGCTTGCGCTTCTTGACAAGAGGCACGCGAAAAAAGTTTTGTACAAGGTCAGTTCAGGGCCCTGTAAATTGTTTTTAAAAGCACATAAGAAATTACCACTAAAAGAAATTTTCCGTTTTACATAATGCAAGCCAATTACAGCAAAGCATTTATATATTATGAAAATCGATATCTTTTTTTGTGCAAACCACTTCTATTTTTACTCTTATTTTCCTTGCCCTAGCACATCTACATCTATAATTTTGCATAAAATTATTTACCATTTGCACAACATTTTATTGCTTGTGTATTTTTGATCAACAAATAGTATTTTTAACTGCTAAATAATATAAGACACTGTCGAAAATTAAATATCTGGATATTATGGTAGAATTAAATGCGGAATAAAATTTGGTGAACATTTAGTATTTATGGTCAACAAAAGTTATTTTGGCGAACAAAATATATAAGAGGCCAGCATTATGTCAATATTTGGTTGTCGCTTTAAGATTATGTATTTTCTTAATTTTAATGAGCATTTAGTATTTTTGAAAAATGAAATTATTTTTTTGTATGAAAATATTGGGTAAATTTGGTAGACTTTGTTAAATACGACCCTTTAAAAAATAGGAACTGACAGCCGTCTTGTGAATTGCACATACTTCAGTACTTAAAAACTGAACAATACTTTGCCACTAAGATAAAAAAAGGAGATTTAAAAATTCAAACCGTTATGGATGTTCAAACCACTGCAACCCACCTAGTTTTTTTCTCTCGTGTAGAGTTCGAATAACCCCCAACGCAGTTCCATATCCAGCTGTGGCAAGAGATCCAGTATTGCAGTGCGTCAAAACTCTAACCAGACTATCTCCAGATACTTGTTGTAGAATTTCGTTGGCACCAAAATTGCCGATCGCCTTGTTATCAGCTATATCTTTTTCTAACATCGCTTCTATAGTAGATAGGAACCTAATTAGGAAAACGGCAATTAGAAATATCCCAACAAAAATACAACTACCTCGATTTCATATGTAGAATCTCCACAGAATCATTTTCGCTAAGCTTATTGGCCAAGGAAATAAGCTCATCAGCGGCTATTTTCATATTCACAGCAGTAGGTCGAGAAGACACTAAATAGTTGAGTTTGCCCTCGATGTCTTGTCGTAATTGTTTCTTCGAATCGAAATTTTCACTGTACAGCTCCACTGCTAGGCTCAGACATCCCACAATGGCTATAGCGGGGGCCCCACGTACCTAATAAAAGTTGTTGAAGTGTTTGAATTGAAAATTATCGAATAACTTACTTGCATCTTATTTATGACCTTCCAGCCATCCTCGACCCCCTTAACTTGTATGTATTTGGATTGTGCGGGCAGGAGGAGTTGATCCAGTATTTCCAGGGACTTGTTTTCGTATTTGATGGCTCTTAAACTCATCTTGAAGCTCCGGGCGCTCCGGCGTTCCTAACCTCAAACTTGATAAACCTAGCAGCAGGAACAGATTACAAGTCACATGTTTCTTTAAAGGGAAATCTCATTGCGAGAAATGAACGTGGCATCGACATGAACATTAGCGACGTCTTTCTTTTACACATTAAATTAATTGCTTAAAGTTTAAATGGAATTTAAAATTTAAAGTGATCCGTCAGTTTGACATGGCAACAACAGGCGGGAATGCAAATGAGTTAAATAGCAAATATCTAATTAAAACGGACTGAAAACGTGCCCGAAAATAGTTCTAATTGTTAATAGTCTCGTCCAGTGTTGTTAACTCTAACCCATTTTTACATTATGTAAAAACAAAGTCTAAAAATACGACCATTTATAGGTTAGGTCAACTAAATCCAGCTAACGTTCTCTATAAATAAAATCAGCGAAAGGATGCCGCGTTCTGGAGTAAATTAACTTCTAACTGAAACCGGCGAAAGTTGCTAAAATGGTAAGAATTTCCAACAATTTCCAGCCGCAATAACGACAATTTTGCAGGCTCTCCTCGGGGCCCAGCTGGTCATCACGTTAGTGATGATAAGCGTTATTCAGAAAATCGGCCCCCATTTCTCTTTTGCTCGGTGGCTCCTCTGTTCTACCGGTTTAGTGCGATATCTCTATCCGACCGATGCTGAATTACGCCAACTTGCCAACATACCCAAAGACAAGACCAAGACGAAGAAAAGTGGCAAGCCTCAAGCCAACGGTAAAGCCAACGTTGACACTTTTCACGTCCCGAGGAATTTGGATGTTCGGTTAGAGACTGCCAAAGTTTCCAAACTAGATGTTATACATCTTCGATATTACACTGAGTATCAGTGGCTTGTTGACTTTTCGGTTTATGCGGCGATTGTGTATGTTGTAACAGAGGTTTGTGGTAACTTATCAATGGTTTTGTGTGTTTTTAACATAATTTGTAGGTTTATCAAACGTGGTTTCCTTTGAAGGACGAGGTCAACCTCAGCATGATGTGGTGCATTTTGGTATTGCTGTTCTCAATGTATCCTTTTTGCATTCTTACTTATCCAAAGACAACCATCTACTCGATAACAATGATACCGATATTAACATTGTTATGTTGATATGAACTTTTTCCAGTTTAAGTCTTTAACTCTGCTAGTTGTCTCAATTAGAAACAATAATGTTAAATACCACCCACTAATTTTATTTAACTATACGAACGTGGTTGTTGGTAAGACTTCTTTAAAATTAGCTGTTTTATTCATAAAAATATTTGCTTCTTAAAAATAGTTTTGAGGCAATCTGTGAAATCTTATTCTATGAATTTTATTATTCCATGAAATTGTTTAAAGTTTCTATAACAGTTTATGGGATTTTTTAAATAATAAATAATAGTTTAGGCGTACAGCCGAGTTCAAAAGTAATATGCACCTGTTAAACGTTAAACTCGTTTTCCACATAAAACCAACACAGACTTTAAAATTCATATTTATGCTAAGCATATGAAATATTGGAACAGATGCATGGGGTTTTCTTTAACAAGTAGAAGAAATTTAAATATTAAAAGTGTGAGATGGACATTACTTTTGAAACTGACTGTACATAACAATAAGAGAACAAAACATCTCCAAATTTTCATAAAATATTGCAAGTAGTTTTTGTAACCCTCGGGAAATTTTTTGATTCTCTGTAAATTTTTGAAAGTTCCTTTAAATTTGTGCCAAATCTTTAGATCATCTACAAACATTTATATCCTCAGAACGTTTTAAGATTTTTATAATAGATATTTTAATAATTATAGTCTTATAAATTTGTGAATGTATTAAAATTTCTAGTTTGGTGAATTTATGACAATTTTCTAAATCCGCTATGTTGTCTGTCAAACTATGCATTTGGATTTCTTTACAAATTCTGAGGAAGCCCTGAATTTTTCACTACAAAAACCCTTTTTTAATTTATGTAGGCTTGATTACATCACAAATCTGTAAAATATAATAACAATTAATTACAAAATAAATAAATAAAATTAATAAATAAAATAATCACAAATAGAGTAAATCTCTGAAAAGAGTTTCTCAAATTTTCGAAATCTGACATATGTATCAAAATTATACCTAATAATGCATTATGCAGATAAATTTTAAAGTTTGGACGTTTTGAAGTCGTTTTAAATTGCTAGAAAATTTTGAAAAAATATTTTTCACTTAATTTAAGAACACAAACTAGAAAAAAATCACAAGCGGAAATTTTTTCTGAACGTACAGGGTGAACCAAGACGATTATACAGGGGCAAGTGACATTTTTTTAATTGAAATGTTGTCTGTAAAAGAAGCCTTTTTTTTAGACTCTTTTCACTCCAATATTACAATATTATTGCTGACCATTTCCAAACGACTTTCATGTAGCGATTTTTTTTGTTCAAATAATGGCATCTGCAGATGCATGTTAAAAAAATTACTACAGTTACAATTATGAGTTTTAAGAGAAAATTATGTAAAGACTAGTTAGGAAACATCTGTGGGCTGTCTTTGAATCGTTTTTACTTTTGAAAAATTATACAGGGTGGCTCAATTTAATTCTTCAATTTAGAACTTTTTGAATAGAATAGCCTGTATATTTTTTAACGATATAATGTAAAAATTAAAAACAAACATTTTTTCATATGTACTTACATCCTTATGGCTATTCGTTACCATTTTTGTTTTATCGACCAATAATTACAAAATTCAAGAATATTCCTAAAAAACTAGATCGTTAACTCGACAAAAAACTTCAAATGTTTCAAAATTCGTTCGTTTTTAGTTTCTACATCATATCGTTAAAAAATATACAGGCTGTTCTATTTGAAAAAATGAAAAAAATTAATTCAAAAAGTTCTAAATTGAAAAATTAAATTTAGCCACCTTGTATAATTTTTCAAAAATAAAAATGATTCAAAGACACCCCACAGATATCTCCTAACTAGTACTTACATATATATTTTTTTAAACTTGTAATTGTGACTGTAGTGATTTCTTAACATGCATCTGCAGACGCCATCATTTGAACAAAAAAAATCGCTACATCCAAGTGGTTTGGAAATAGTCAGTAATAATATTGGAGTGAAAAGAGTCTTGGAAAAGGCTCCGAAAAATCTTCTTTTAAACACAACATTTTATTTAAAAAAATATCACTTGCCCCTGTATAAGCATCTTGGCTTACCCTGTATGTTCAGAAATAATTTCCGGTTATAGATTTCTTTCTCTAGTTTATTTGTGTTTTTAAATCAAATTTCTACCTATTATAGAACTCGAGCTATCAAAGTCGGACGCGCTATTGCCCCTCCCTGTATATCTACAATTTTCATACATCTTGACATTGATACGTACTTTCTTTAAAAGTGATTTTGTGTGTTTTCTTTCCAACTAAATATTTGAAATGTCCTGAATAAAGGTGCACAAGAGAACTACCAAAACTCACAAGTCACATTATTTCAAACGACTGATCGGTGAGAACTTTTGAACTCGAAGTGAATAGAGAACCAAAAATAAGTAAACTAGACAAGGAAGTTTCTTACGAGACACCTCATGATAGGGCGTTTTCTAATTTGTAAATAATAGAATTATTTTTATCTTTTAAAGGAATAGTTTTATAATAGTTTAGGATAAGATGGTCTTCAATCGCAGATTTCGCAAATGCCAACTTGTCAACATCATTAGCAAGTAAATAAATCTATTAAGGGGATGAGTACTGTTAACAAGAGATCGCGCGTGATAAAAGTTGTCATTTTGAAGCCTGATATTTCGCTTACACTAGCACAATCTTGCCGTTACCTTTTCTGTGACCGCCACTGTACCTACATAATTATATCTAAAATTTTTTCTTTTAAATATCTGTATTTTATGAATCTTGAATCAAAAGAAATGGTTGAACCTGGTTCTTAAAATTTTGTTAATTTCTTTGTTTAAAATATTTGGCTGCGTCTGTATTTTATTCTAAATTTGAAGTACATAATATTGAAAACTTTTCTATAAATTATTGGTATAAATCAAAGCGGCAAATCTTCATAATTTGCGTCTTGTAATTTATTTCTCGTACTTGTTAACTTATTATTTTTATTTTTCTTAACACTATCCTTAGAAAGCTGTTATTGTCGCTCACCGTGCAATATTTCAAAGGGGAAGAATCAGTAGGAGAGAGATCAACATGTATCGTTATGGGTTTCACTTACTTGCTAATTTCGATGATGGTACTGATTGTGGATGAAAACACGCTTGAGCTCGGTCTCGAGGATGCCTACAACAGTTTTAACAAAAGCGCTTCAGTATTTCTCAGCAAACAGGGATTAAATTCGTCGTAAGTCATTAAACAATATCTACTCTTGAAGGCAGTTAAACTCGTGTTATCGAAAAGAAACCAACTGTGTCTACCTTATTATCGCAATGGGTTCAGATCTAAACACTCGTAAAATAGAGAGATATTTTAAAATTCATACTACATTAATAGTATATGACGTGTATTTTTAGCGGGCCAGCATCAAAAATTGTTTTGAAGTTTTTTATGGCGTTGTGGTGTGGAATCCTAGGAGCCCTATTTACTTTTCCTGGTCTCAGAATAGCTAAAATGCATTGGGATTTGCTCAAGTAACGTTCCGTGACCAATTAGAGTTTAGTTATTAATTTTCAATTAATTTCAGGTATTTTAGAGAAAACAAGTTTATTCAAGTTTTATTGAATCTCAGTTTTGCCCTGCCATTCGTTTTAGTAATACTGTGGATCAAGCCAGTATCCAGAAATTACTTAACCATCCGAGTGTTTTCTGGGATGACACAACCTCTGTAAGATTTATCTAACAATTTTTTAATTAAGTTAACATTAACTTGCCGTAATTTCTAGTTTAACGGAACCTGCGTTTGAAACATTGAGGGTTGTCATGGTTGTTTTCACCATGTGTCTTAAATTAGTTTTAATGCCATGGTATTTGCAAGCCTATTTGGATATGGCCTACAATAGAATGGAGGAGCAAAAGAAGGAGGCCGGTAGAATAACCAACACCGATTTTCAAAAAAAGGTAAAGTTTCTTCCATCAGATCTATTGCTTGTGTACTTTAAATTTAGATCTAAAATTTATTTGACCTTTCTTTCACTACCTATCTTTGTGCTATTCTTAACCGAGACATTGATCTAATAGGTTTAAAATAAACTTTCGGATGATATAACAAGTCTTTCAACAAATTAAATTTGACCACGGTCAATGAATCGCAATGTGGAAGAATTAGAATCGTAACCAGTGAAGGGGTGTTTCTTAATAAAACATTTTTTTTTTTTCAGATTGCAGCTGTTTTCTACTATCTTTGCGTAGTCACTCTGCAATACGTAGCTCCAATAATTATGTGCCTCACGTTTTCCGTCATGTATAAAACTTTAGGAGAGTACAGCTGGAGTGGACTCTTCAAGGAGCTGCCAAATCCCGACGAATGTCCAACAACCCCTCCAAACGCAAAAAGTACCATTGACCCATTTAATATTTCCGATTCGAGCGAATCAATTACAAAATCAGCGGCCGAATTTCATTTAGCTCTGGACAACTTGAAATCGGTAATTATTTCTCTAGATCTAACCATTAACTGACTGCTTTGATTTACAGGTATTCACCGCTGATGTGTTTCGGGGTATTTTTGGGTTTTCTACGTGGTGGTGCTGTTTTTTGTACTTTGCTACGACATCTCTTGGTCTCGTGTACCAATCGTATTTTTCGACAAAATAACTCTTCCTTTAGTTAATGGTTTATTTGGAATGATATTGATATGAACTATAGGTTAATAGGTGACAATTATTGTAAAGTACCTAGATAATTTGAACGTAAATTTTGATTGTTATGAAATAAATACGGTAAGGTATTTGCGATTGTTTTTCAACTGTATATGTATGCCTCGCGGCTCAGGTTAGTAAAATAAACGTAAAGCGCCAATAGCAGATTCTGAGTTGCACAGAGTGGTTATTATTTCGACGTATATCCAAAATTAGGTCATTTGAAAAGGGGAACAAATATAATGTACGCCAAATTAAACTATACATCCCTTGCACTGTCCACCAGAAAATTTAATGAGCATCAAAAAATCTAAATGGAACCCAAATTATTATACATCAGAAAATGAGAACATCACCACTAAAATAACTATGCTGCGTATTGTTTTACCATTGCTTACATTTTAAATTCTATATGTCTATCAATTTTACTAAATGTTCACCAAATTTAGAACGCTCAAGTTACGCGTCCGTGCTGTACATAATAAATATTCGCGCTATCCATTTATATTTAATGTTTCTCAAGAAAACTAATTGTGCGTCAAATAATTGTTCTATTACTTCAAAAATAAAATATGCTCGCGCATCTCTCCTTGCCGCTTGCGCTTTCAGACAAGAGGCACGCGAAAAAAGTTTTGTACAAGATCAGTTAGGGCCCTGTAATTTTTTTTAAAGCACGATTAGAAATTACCACTAAAAGAAGTTTTACGTTTTACATAATGCAAGCCAGCAAAGCATTTATATATTACGGAAATCAATATCTTTTTTTGTGCAAACCACTTCTATTTTTACTCTTATTTTTCTTGCCCTAGCACATCTACATCTATAATTTTGCATAAAATTATTTACCATTTGCACAACATTTTTTTGCTTGTGTATTTTTGATCAACAAATAGTATTTTTAACTGCTAAATAATATAAGACACTGTCGAAAATTAAATATCTGGGTATTATGTTAGAATTAAATGCGGAATAAAATTTGGTGAACATTTAGTATTTATTGTCAACAAAAGTTATTTTGGCGAACAAAATATATAAGAGGCCAACATTATGTCAATATTTGGTTGTCGCTTTAAGATTATGTATTTTCTTAATTTTGGTGAGCATTTAGTATTTTTGGGAAATGAAAGTATTTTTTTGTATGAAAATATTGGGTAAATTTGGTAGACTGTTAAATACGACCCTTTGAAAAGTTCGTTTCGAGTCAATTTTGCGAAAAAAAATTCACTAAAAGAGGAGTAAGATGGGAAGGAGGGGTAAGAGGAGAAGAAAGTAAAAGAGGGATAAGACGGAATGAAGAGTAATAAAAGAAGAGGTAAGAGGGGAAGGAAGGAAAAATAGGAGGGAAAGGAGAAGAACGTGGGAAAGGAGGGGTAAGAGGGAAAGAGGGAAAATGACGAGAAAGAGGGATAGGAGGAGTAATAGGGGAGAGAGAGATAAGGGGAAGGGTTAAACAAGGAAGGAAAGATAAAAAAAAGGTGAAGGAGGGGAGGGAAAGGAAGAAGAGAAAGGGAATAAAGGGTAAGAGAGAAAGGAGTGGTGAAAGAGGTAAGAGGGGAAAAAAGGAAAGAAGGAATAAGAGGGGAAGAGGAGGAATTGAGGAGGGATTGGAGAAAATTTGGTACAAGAGAAGAGGTAAAAAAGATGGAAGTTTGGCAAGAGGGGTGGGACAGGAGAGGAGGTGGTCTTCCACTTTCTCTCCTATCTCATCATCAAGGCAATTTTTTTTTAATTTTTTTAGCCTTTCTAACCATGGTTCAGTTTGAAGCAGTTGGATCGAAATAGAGGATCTGCTGCAGTGACGTCACTGCCAGAATCGCATCTAAGTAATAGGATGGAAAATTGGATACGAATTGGATGGTGTGACACGGCGGCGTTAATGTATTTAAATTTCTATTTAAAATATTAATTGTTTGTTCTTACTTATTAGTTATTAACAAAGTTATTTGTACAAATAACTACAAATAAATAGCCAGACCATTGTTTATACATCAGATGTATATACAGACAGATGTATAAACAATAGCCAGATATAGCATAGTCTGTGGCCGAGTGTCTATGTCTATAACAATTTGCCACATAAATTTGGAATAGTTCTTTATTTTCAGTAATTACATGATAGGTTATTCGTTATTAACATGTCAGCATCATTTGCATTTTTTGTTTGGACCAAAATTCAAACATTTCTCGTTACAAAAATGCGGAATGTGTCTGAGTTTCAATGGGCCAATCTTGTCCCTTTGTTTGATTACCGTACCTACTAGGACCCAAACAGAAAATTTCTTTTACAATACAATTACCATCTGTGACCCAGATCAGGTAGTAAAGCTGGGGATGGGGATGAAGTGAAATTCCAAACATTTGGCGGGAACTGAAAAGTAACGTATTACCATTGTTTATACATCTCCAGAACTAACGTCCAATTTGCTGGGTTGACCAACTAGTAAGATGCATAAACAATGGTATTACCATGAACATTGTTTATGAATATAGGTCGACATACACTTTCAAGCTAGTCAAATTCTTTCAAACCTACCAAAAAAATTTGGTAATATTAATAATTTTGACTTTCATCCTTGTGAAGAACTTCTAAATAACATTAAGAAATTATTTTTACAGCAAAGCATCAAATCTTGTTGATTATTTTTTAAGAGTTTTGTAAATGTTCATAAAAGCATGACCAAACCTTTTCGCTTTGGGGATGGAAGAAAGCATATTATATGTTTAGAAAATATTTGGTTAAATTGGTAAAAAATTGTAGACTGATTTTGGGATTTTTGTATATTATGCAACCAATAAAACTTTCGTCGATTTGCCTTAGAAAAACGTCCAAAAAAAATATGTGTTGTAGCATTGTTGTAGTTTCAATAATTGCTATTACCTAACCAAATTTAACACTTCTTATATTGCGAAATATGACGATAAATCTAACTGCACAGACAGAATGATACAGCATGATGTGATGACCCGTGCTGGTGACTAATAAAAATATTTCCTTGTAGATAACTGAGAAGTGATAACTAGAGAAAACTTGATGTATAGTAGTATAGTCTCAATTTGCCTCAATGATTGACATCATTAGAAACCCATTTTATGCCTATTATTAATGTACAACTAATATTCAACCTTACCGTTGCTAAATTGGAAAGTCCAGTTAAATGCATCAATCTTTAAATGACTCGTTTCTTAATGATGACTTCAATGAAATAAAATTGGAGTATTTTACTTAAAAAAGATCGGTACTTATAGAAAATTTTAATCGGCTGATTGAGTATTCCGACTTTAACCTTGATTACGACCACGTGCACCTGGTATGCTGACCTTTGGTAAAAAATCATCATTTACTCTACTCGAACCTTATTTGACGCACTCAATGACAATCCAATTTCCTTATAATAACAAAAAAAGTTTAATAGTTAGTAGCAAAGGGCGGAAGGACCTAATCAAAAAGTCAAAAACCGTTAACGGCAATCCTGGAATTCGAATCGTGCCCAATTTCCCGCCTTAACGCCAACTGGGTTACCGCCAAAATTATCCGGCGATTCAAATCGAGTTTATATCAACCGAAAGCGGGGAAAGTTTCGCGTAATTATTTGAGGTTACTTTCCAAAATTCCATCAAAATTACGGTTGCAGTTTTCGTAAAATTCAATTAATTAACCGGAGACGTGGACGGAAATATTCTAGACGTTCGCTTCGACCAATGACGCGCCAGCGTCTGCTCAATTCCGCTTCTTTATTGGCGGAAAGTCCGGAAACTTCTAGAAGCTTCACTGACCCTGTATAAAGCCGGCCATTTCCCGAAACTCTCCCGATTTCGCTCCACAACGTCAAGGGCTGCACACGTGTTTCACATTATTTCTGATTTTTGCCCACGATCCTCATAAACTACAAGGTATGTAATTTCCCAATATTTTTCCGTTAATTTTCTAGTAGGCCGCGACTGTAAATTAGCGTCAACACAAAAAAATTCGACATTTTCCAAACAAAAACTACCCCATTTTGAGCGTCACTGAGTTTGAGACGCCCCAATTGAACGTAACAATCCTCCGCCGGCAATTTGGCGACGCTTTTACATAGTTTTCCGGTTTTATTTCAGATGGCTAAAGCACCCGCAGTTGGTATTGATCTTGGTACTACCTACTCCTGTGTAGGCGTTTTCCAACATGGAAAAGTCGAAATTATCGCCAACGATCAAGGAAATAGGACCACCCCGTCCTATGTAGCATTTACAGACACCGAGCGTCTCATTGGAGATGCCGCCAAGAACCAAGTGGCCATGAACCCCAATAACACAATTTTTGGTGAGTTTTTGTATTTAGAACCTTATGCGGATGACCTAGCGTCGATGACGTGCCGGTTTTACGGGTTTCTGGGCCGTGGAATCAATATTGACCTTGTGGGCACGCCGAGAACGTGACTAAACCTCCCCAGCTTCTGGGCGAGGTCTCCATGTTCTCATGTTCAATAATTATTTGTGAGTTACGGCGCTTTGTTTTTTATTACTTTCAAATACAGGGAAACCGCAAATAGCGGTAATTTGGTCTCCAAGGGGGTGAATTTTTAATTTGGGCATTTGTTGGAAATTGTTAAGTTTGTGGTTACGGTTACGCAGCTGCGCCGGTAAAGGCGCCTGCGCATCAAGATCGAGTAGCCTCAGCTGCGTTTATAGAAAAGGCGGGCTTTTCAAATTTCAAGACAAAGGCTTCCGTCTTGCTTCCTCGGCCTGCTGCAGTACTAAAGTTATTCTGTAACGTTTAATTAAAAACTAATTTAATGAGGTAACTTTAGGAAAATTTTGTCCCAATTTGTTAATTGCTGTTGACGGTCAGAAAGTACTGGAAACTTTTATTATTTAGTCAACAATCACGAACTGTTTACAATTTTGCATTATTATAATGAGTCATTATTTATTATTTCCGTCAATTGGTACAGTTCGTTTCAAGAACAATAAAAATAATTATTATTGTATTACTATTGTGTTTTAAAAAATTATTAATGTTTACTAAAGACGATTTTGAAAAATTAGGGCCAATTCAAATTTTGATTTTTTTATTTTTTTTTAAACTTTTGACTTCTTTCTTAAATCTTGCAGTAACTTTATTACGAGTTTTTTTATGTTTTGTGCATTTTACTTTGATTATTTAAATTTGCCTATGCATTTGCATAAATTTTTTGGGTCAAGGTTTTAATTTTACTGGGAGCTATTTAATCCCACATTTATTGGCAACTAAAATTAAGTGATTTAGCATCAATTCGAGTTTTCTGATGAAAATTTGGCTTTAATTTTGAGACTTACAATGAATGAATGAACAGCCTAATGGGTCGTTTACAGAATGCATTTGTGGCTACCCACCACTTATGTTTATGGTAGTCTTTTGTTTGCACTGGAGCTTGAAATTAAAAAATATTAAAAATTTCGGGTCGTATTTAAGAGCGGGTCGCGCTTATCAGTCGAAAAAATTTCAATTACAATATTTTTTTTAAATAATTTCTGGGAATTGAAATTGCATTCTGATTGCACTAAAACACATATAGAACGTCTTACTTTGACGGGACATGGCGCTTTTCTGATTTTATTAAAATTATATTTCCTACTTTTCTTGCTAATAAAATTTTTAATATTTCGACAAAATCCCGGCAAAGATTGATCCTTTTTCTATCTATGTACAAAATTTCATGTAAATACCTTTTCAAATAACGAAGTAATTTGATCGTTTGTTACATTCTACACTGTGGAGCGCTCTTAACAGTCTACCAAATTTACCCAATATTTTCCTACAAAAAAATACTTTAATTTTCCAAAAATACTAAATGCTCACCAAAATTAAGAAAATACATAATCTTAAAGCGACAACCAAATATTGACATATTGCTGGCCTCTTATATATTTTGTTCGCCAAAATAACTTTTGTTGACCATAAATACTAAATGTTCACCAAATTTTATTCCGCATTTAATTCTAACATAATACCCAGATATTTAATTTTCGACAGTGTCTTATATTATTTAGCAGTTAAAAATACTATTTGTTTATCAAAAATACACAAGCAATAAAATGTTGTGCAAATGGTAAATAATTGTATGCAAAATTATAGATGTAGATGTGCTAGGGCAAGGAAAATAAGAGTAAAAATAGAAGTGGTTTGCACAAAAAAAAACATTGATTTCCGTAATATATAAATGCTTTGCTGTAAATGGCTTGCATTATGTAAAACGTAAAACTTCTTTTAGTGGTAATTTCTAATCGTGCTCTAAAAAAAAATACAGGGCCCTGAACTGACCTTGTACAAAACTTTTTTCGCGTGCCTCTTGTCTGGAAGCGCAAGCGGCAAGGAGAGATGCGCGAGCATATTTTATTTTTGGAGTAATAGAATAATTATTTGACGCACAAATAGTTTTTTTGAGAAACACTAAATATAAATAGATAGCGCGAATATTTATTATGTACAGCACGGATGCGTAACTTGAGCGTTCTAAATTTGGTGAACATTCAGTAAAATTGATAGACATATAGAATTTAAAATGTAAGCAATGGTAAAACAATACGCAGCATAGTTATTTTAGTGGTGATGTTCTCATTGTCTGATGTATAATAATTTGGGTTTCATTTAGATTTTTTGGTGCTCATTAAATTTTCTGGTGGACAGTGCAAGGGATGTATGGCTTAATTTCTGATGAAATACTTTATAGCGTCCCGACGCCGTATGAAATTAATTACAATCCAGATAACGAGAGCATATTGCAGCGCATTAATTAAGGTTATTTCTGCGAAATTTCGAATTTATTAGAAATACGTTTCTAGGCGCTGGCGTTTTTGTAACACCCTGTATCCTCATTTACAAAGTTAAATTTATTCATATTGGAGGTCACGGAAAATAAGATAATTTTTTTATATCATTATTATGGGGAAGACAAGTGTTCTTGGAGTGACTCAAGACAATATTGATTCAAATAGCCCAAATCTCTACACCATGATGACATTATACAAAACAAGTCACGCCAGACTGGAGTTTATGAATACTCATGATCAGTACTGTCAACTGAAGAATTTTGTCCACCCAACAACTCGCTTTTGTGGTACGATTAAATATTATACGGAATTCTGTTTTGTTTTTTGCAGATGCCAAACGTCTTATTGGGCGCCGTTTCGATGATCCCGCCATTCAGGCCGACATGAAACATTGGCCATTTGAGGTCCAGAATGACGGTGGAAAGCCAAAGATTAAAGTAGAGTACAAGGGCGAAGCCAAAACTTTTTACCCAGAAGAAGTTAGCTCTATGGTACTGACAAAAATGAAGGAAACCGCTGAGGCCTATTTGGGCAAAGCGGTGACAAATGCCGTGATCACAGTACCTGCCTACTTCAATGATTCACAACGTCAAGCTACCAAGGATGCCGGCACCATTTCCGGTCTTCAAGTTTTACGTATCATCAACGAACCCACCGCCGCTGCTATCGCGTACGGGTTAGACAAGAAAGGTCAAGGCGAAAGGAACGTTTTAATTTTCGATTTGGGCGGTGGTACTTTTGATGTTTCTATCCTCACAATTGAAGATGGTATTTTTGAAGTCAAATCGACGGCTGGAGATACTCATTTGGGTGGTGAAGATTTCGATAACCGAATGGTCAACCACTTCGTTCAGGAGTTTAAGCGGAAATATAAGAAAGATCTGACCAGCAACAAGCGTGCATTGCGTCGTCTCAGAACGTCTTGTGAAAGGGCGAAGCGTACTCTGTCCTCGTCGACTCAAGCTAGTATCGAAATTGATTCGTTGTTTGAAGGTATTGATTTCTACACTTCAATCACTCGGGCGAGGTTTGAGGAACTCAACGCCGATTTGTTCCGTTCCACCATGGAACCAGTGGAGAAATCGATCCGCGATGCCAAAATGGACAAGTCTCAGATCCACGACATCGTTCTTGTTGGAGGCTCAACTCGTATCCCGAAAGTACAAAAATTGTTGCAAGATTTCTTCAACGGTAAAGAATTGAACAAGTCGATCAACCCCGACGAAGCCGTCGCGTACGGTGCCGCCGTTCAAGCCGCCATTTTGCACGGTGACAAGTCTGAGGAAGTACAAGATTTGTTGTTGCTTGATGTCACCCCATTGTCTTTGGGTATCGAAACTGCTGGTGGTGTTATGACTGCTTTGATCAAGCGTAACACGACCATTCCTACTAAACAAACTCAAACATTCACCACTTATTCCGATAATCAACCTGGAGTCTTGATCCAGGTTTATGAGGGAGAACGTGCCATGACTAAAGATAACAACTTGTTGGGCAAGTTTGAGCTTACTGGCATTCCCCCAGCTCCTCGCGGAGTTCCTCAAATTGAGGTAACATTCGACATTGATGCCAACGGCATCTTGAACGTAACTGCTATTGAGAAGAGCACGAATAAAGAGAACAAGATTACAATCACAAACGACAAGGGTCGTCTTAGCAAGGAAGATATTGAGCGTATGGTCAACGACGCCGAGAAATACCGCAGCGAAGATGAGAAACAGAAGGGAACCATTGCCGCTAAGAACGGACTTGAATCTTACTGCTTCAACATCAAGAGCACTATGGAAGATGAGAAGGTTAAGGATAAAATTACCGATTCTGAAAGGACTACAATTATGGATAAATGTAATGAAGTTATTGCCTGGTTAGATGCCAATCAATTGGCCGACAAGGAAGAGTACGAACATAAACAGAAGGAACTCGAGAACTTGTGCAATCCTATCATCACGAAGATGTACCAGGGAGCCGGCGGTGCTCCTGGAGGTATGCCTGGATTCCCAGGTGCCGGCGGGGCCGCTCCTGGTGCTGCTCCCGGTGGCGCTGGAGGTGCTGGCCCAACCATCGAAGAAGTCGATTAAGCTATTCATTCCAGTCTATTTTTTTTTATATTCCAGTATTACCACGCGTACTTTTGTTATTTCTATTTTAATATTTTTGATCCAGTGAACACCAAAGACCTTACGGTTATTTGAAGGAAGCGAATAAACTTCTTTACTTGACTTTATGTTTTTGTTCACCCTTCTGCAACTTGTAATTAGGTTGTACAACAATAGAAAGCGCAATTAGTCTGATGCATTGTCTGTAGTAAACCAAAAGTTCAGAACGTCCGATTTTATTTGCCTAGTGTTCAATGATTGGTAGAAATTTGATTTAAAAACACAAACTAGAGAAAGAAGTCTAACTAGAAATTATTTTTGAATATACAGAGTGAGCCAAGACGATTATACAGGGGCAAGTGACAGTTTTTTAAATGGAATTTTTTTGTTCAAATAATGACATCTTCAGATGCATGTTAAAAAAATCACCTCACAATTCTGAGTTCTAAGAAAAAGTTATGTAAAGACTAGTTAGGAAACACCTGTGGAATGTCTTTAATCCGCTTTAACTTTTGAAAAATTATACAGGGTGGCTAAATTTAATTTTTCATTTTAGAACTTTGAATTTAATTTTCTCCATTTTTTTTAAATTGAACACCCTGTATATTTTTTAACGATATAATGTAGAAACTAAAAACAAACATTTTTTGTAAGTACATCCCTATGGCTAATTTTTCTAACATGCATCTGTAGATGTCATTTGAACAAAAAAAATCGCTACATCCAAGTGGTTTGGAAATAGTCAGCAATAATATTGGACTAAAAAGAGTCTAGGAAAAGGTTCTAAAAAATCTTCTTTTACACACCACATTCCATTTGAAAAAAGGTCACTTGCCCCTGTATTATTGTCTTGGCTCACCCTGTATGTTCAAAAATAATTTCCGGTTATAGACTTCTTTCTCTAGTTTATCTGTGTTTTTAAATCAAATTTCTACCTATCATAGAACTCGAGCTATTGAAGTCGGACGCACTATTGTCTCACCCTGTATGTTTATATATTTTTTATGAATGGCAATAATAATAGGAAATTTTTGAAAAACTTTGGAATGGAGAAACAACTTTTGTTGTTTTTTCATATTTTTTGTCTTGATCTGCGATAAATGGCAAGATCATTAAAGTGTCCCATTCTACTAAAAAATATAAATTCTGTGATTAGGAAAAGTCTGTACATACAAGAAAAAAATTGTTTTTGGCAGTAAATAACAATTTTTTTTTGGAAAATCGATGATTGACTGCAGAAATTGATAATAAAACTCATTGGATTAAATAGCGTCAAGCGATTGTAATCACTGGCGATCTTATTTACAACAATATTTATTCTAATGTTATAATTCTACGAGAGTAAGTGGTGCATTCAGCGTAACGTTGTTAAATGTATCTTAAAAATCTTATAATAATAATAACATTGTAACATATAGTGTACATTGTCCATTTCGCCACGTATGTATCTATAAATAGCACAAATAGTTACACTTATCCAAATTGCAATGCAGTACAAGTTATTAAATAGGCCAGGGCGTTGTTAGTTGTTTGCATTACGTTGATCAGTTCTCCTAAGGAAATTGTTTTGACGTAGACGGCATTTCATCATGAAAACTAGTTGACGATTCCTCTTGAATCGCCAAAGGAGGAACCTGCAAAAATAAATACGGTAATACTGTGGGTAAGAGTAACAATTGAGGTAAACTAGAAATTCAAGATTAAAATGAAGAAATCATAATCGTTCGAACAACGAAATCACCGCAATTATGAATATTTCTTTTACTACTGTGTCAATGTTTCTACTGGTTTCTGTTTCTACTGTCATGGTATGTTAGTAATTGGTAAAAAATCGTAATAGGTAGTCTAAGAGGTAGCGACCAAAAATTTACTCGATTTCTGCAAGCAAATTTCGTATTTCCTAATATTTTCGCATAAATCTGGGTGAACCTTTCCACCAAACGTTTTCATCATCGTCATCTTCTATTTCGACTCCTTCATCACAATCATCGACGTCTCCCTCGTCCACAGACTCGATTGTCGCATCATCTAGAAGACTCTTGAAGATTATGAACAAGCAGAATACGAACTTTTTCAAGGGTTTTCTTTAACTGTTCTACTCTTTCCCTGAAAAATTGTGGATAACCATTGCGTGAGTGAATGGTGAATAACTTTCTATTTATTGGATTCCATTGAGTACGGTATCATATAAAAAGACCTACTTCGTCTGAGTAATCTACAATTTTTTTATTTGTTTCTCAAAAGATGGAAATATAATGATTGACTAGATTGAATCTCCTCTCCCCTCAAACTTTTGATGTAATTTGAATAAACTTAATACAACTATACTCTGGTACGGAAATTTAAAAAGTCACCCATCAGCATCATTTGGAGCGTTGCGGGCGGACGCTAAATAGTAAGAACGTTGTGTGTATGATGCGGCAAATTAGTTATGCATATAACTCGACAGCAGTCGCGTGTTAAAGATGTTAGAGCTTCTTAGAGATTGTGAACATACATTAATGAGTCACTTTTTAAATTTCCGTACCAGAGTATAGTCAGTATCAAACTTGGATATTTTGATTATTTTTATTAATCTTGTTTGTACTGGTAAAAAAAAACCTTTATTAATGTGTGATTTACAGTACAGAGTGATTCATAATTGAATGCCAATATTAAAGGGGGTTAATATGCATATGATTATAAGATAAATAGTTTCTATAAACATATAAACATTAAATTTAATTGTAGTATTTGTTTATAATATGAAACATAATCGCTAGATCCATACTACAAGAAAAAAGCCAACCTTACATGTAATTTATTTCCTTTTTTGTTTATTTTGTCATCCCTAACTCCATCATCCACTGACGGGACGGCTGCCAAACATTCATTTCAAGCTTTGCCAATTATACAAAAATACTAGGAAATAAGAAATTTGCTTACAGCAAATCTCTTCATCGCGTCAAGTCAGTGGCGTCAAACACTGCTGCATTTATTCAACTGACTTAGTCCTAAGTCACAAGCAGCCCTAATCGAACCGAACTTCATTGGATTGAACGTGTCATGTCCAGTTCGGTGGAGTTTAGTTCCTTCAGGACTTCTTGTGACTCAGCCGGCCGAATAAATTTAGTAGCGTTTGACGCCTTGCTTGATGCAAAACGATAGCAAGAGAATCTTGGACTAAACCTAGTGCTACTAAAAGCGTATGGGTTATTAACCGTGTAAAATGTGTGGATGCATAACTGTAACGAAATGTAGGCATTCTTAGAAACTCATCACTTACAATTCCGATCCAGGAAGACATTTCACTCTGTAAAAAAACACTCAGTCGAATTGCTGTTTATTTCTTTCGCCATTTACCTATTTACCTATTTATCAAGTCTGTTAGTAGCGAAGTCTTTGTGCGGCCGCACTTTTTAGTACCTATTCTAGTTATCATCATTGTATTATTTAGGATTTTTAATTAAAAAGGTAGATTGACCTCGCTTAAATTACCTGTTTGTCTTCTTCAAGCGTAGGAAGTAAGTCGTCAGTTGAATGAGGACTTGGTGTAGGAGCAATGCGGTCTCTTGAATTCGTTGCAGACGTCATTCTAGCTAATCTCCTTTGCATTTCCCTTTCTTCTTTTTGTTCCCTTTCACGTTCATATCGTCTAGTACTATAACTCCTTATTGAGGTAGTGCTATGGATTGAAGCGATGCTTGGTCTTCTTGATCCTTCAGAAACAGAATTAATCATTAAAATTCAGGTTTCAACGAAAAAAAGTCGACTACACCTATTGATTCGGTGTTCCTTTTGACTATAATAAGGATTCATCATTCGTGACTTTCAAAAAGATTTAAATTATTTATCGAGTTATTGACCGGAGTTTACAACACGTGTTAATACCCAATGCCAAATACAGCAATTACCTAAATCTCTACAAGTTTAAGTATTTTTTTAAGAATTAGGTCTTATCAGCATGGGATTCGAACCAGGGTTTCCAAATTGGTGTGACGGGTAAGCTATCAAAGTTTCCCGGACATCTTCACCATTCGCTCCATATCAAGCGTCCCCACGTGATCTACCATCATGTTGTGATCCTATGAATTTAGCACCACTTACATAAATTACTTAAGCAAAAAAAGTTAATTTCCAAACTTTATAACTAAAAACGAGGGAATGGCATCCATGAAGAAAATACAGGGTGAGTCAGCTAAAATGAATCAACCGAAATATCTTCGTTGTTAGTAAAATTACAGCTTTTTCAATTTTCCATAATAAGAGTATTTTTTTAGCTGAGGTTAGAAATAAACGCTATACTATGACAATGCAATTGTTTAAATTTTTAAAAAGTTGCAGAAATTCGCATGTTTTGATTTTAAAAAGCTCTGCTATAAACAGTCCAAATTTGTCTGCTCCGTGAAGCATGTTGTTGATCATTTCTGAAATTTTGAATTTCATCCACCCAACTGACCCCCCTTCCTCGCCGTTGACAATGGAATGGAGCGCACTTTGAATTCCACCATGGGCGGTGCCCAATGCATTTTTTACATACTGGGAATAACTTTAGCTATTGAATCGTATCATGTATTAAAGCTGTAATATTACTAATAACAAAGATAATTTGGTTGATTCACTTTAGCTGACTCACCCTCTATAAACTGAAATCGTATTACAGAATAACTTGCTCCATCTGCAAATGCAACGTTGTGCACTTCTAAATCCTCACAATAACGAGAGTCTGAGGACTTGACGTTTCAAAATAACATTGGATTATTGAATTAAGGTATTAACGCAATTTAATGTGTTTATTTGATTTATCCAGGTCCATTTTGGTCCATTTTTATTTACCAGAAAGTCTTCCTTATTGTAGTCTGAGGCAAATACGTAACAATACCTTTCATGCAAATTGATGTTTAGACAAGAAACGTTAAACTGAAGTTTTGGTAGTAGACCGTTGCACAACAATGAAAACTGTTACTTTTTTGCTTACTAGGCCAATATAGTTAAAATTTTCTCGTCTTAGTTAAATAGGTAGGTACCACTATTCTTTTTTATCCTTATATCTATAATAATTATAATAAATGAAATGAACGAAAATAATTTCTCCTAAAAGGCCTGTTGGGTTCTATCTTCTACACTTCCGGTCTCTAGAAGAAAAATTAAAGTTGCATTTAGATGACAAATTTTGCTTCCTAGTTCAACATTTAAAAGTTACTAATACAGCTATGCAACACACTTAACACATCAAATTTTAAATGGAAATCTGGAATTTTAATTGATAATATTATCAAAGCCCAAAAGCCATTTCGCACTGCACTGCAATTAGAAGAAACAGCCAGAAGCTCGTTATAGTACGAACAGCAAAGCTGGCGCAAAGTACAAACAAACTGAAGCATATATTTTATCTTCCTCCATTCTTAATTGAACTTTTGTTTGTGATGGGAGATGGAAGTGATTTAAAGTGCATCGAAAATAACGCTTGAGACAGATTTGATACGGAGTAAATTAATAATAATAATAGATGTTTAAATTGTTATTTATGTGTAAATTATTTAACGTAACTAACACATATAGGGCATGCAAATTACCGAACACAGGTACATACATGCAATATTGCAGTGTGTGGGTGCTTGTGTCCGTGTTAAAGATTTCTGTATAGTTGAACTTGTCATACACATTGAGGTAATTTCAAGTGAAAATTTGTACAGATGCAAAAATTAATCTAAAGCCGATCTTGTCCGCTGCCATCTTGCGTTCCCCATGCTTCGCATGAACGATGAAAGTGGTAAACATGAAGGGGGTAAAGTGTGCTTGTGCTAGGAGACCTGATTCATACGCCACCAGTTCGTTATTTCGTTGTAAATTATTATTTGTTGTTAATTACTTTTTTCTTCAACATAAATTTTACTCTGCCTCAGTACTCTGCAACAAAGTGTTCTTTGATAGCCAACCCTATCTTTCTGCTTGTTTTTCTACCGCATTATAATTCATAGTTGATAAAAAAAATTGCAGAATGATACAAAAATTAAATAGGGGGTAGGTACCTTATTATTAGAGAACCTTTAAGAAACGGAAGTGGCAAATGAAAGAAAACAAAGAAGGAGCACAAGATATCATAGCAATTAACAATGGGTCGTATTTAACAGTCTACCAAATTTACCCAATATTTTCATATATAATATCATAAGAGCAAGGGATTTATCCTGAATAAATGGAAAGGTTCGCACGAAAACGCGTTGCCTAGCAGCAAAAATCACGAGCGCCACAGGACGTTGGGCCGGCTTGAAAATCCGAGAGCGAAGCTCGAGGATTTTTAGACTCTACGTCCGGCGGCGCAAGTGGTTTTTGCGACGGCGACGCGTTTTCGTGCGAACCTTGAACATTTATTCTGAAGAAATCTCTTGCTCGAATGATATTCGACAGATTAATACATGAATGAAAAAAAGCTACTAGAGTTTATTCGGAATAAAAAGTTAGTAGCTATTTATTCGGAATAAAATGCTAGTAGCTATTTTTTCCGAATAAAATGCTACTAGCTTTCTTTTTTCAAGAAAAGACTACGTGATTGGTTGAAAAATGGAAAATAAGGCAATCCTATTGGTCAAAAAAGTATGAATGTATTAATCATACAAAAAAATACTTTGATTTCCCAAAAATACTAAATGCTCACCAAAATTAAGAAAATACATAATCTTAAAGCGACAACCAAATATTGACATAATGCTGGCCTCTTATATATTTTGTTCGCCAAAATAACTTTTGTTGACCATAAATACTAAATGTTCACCAAAATTTATTCTGCATTTAATTCTAACATAATACCCAGATATTTAATTTTCGACAGTGTCTTATATTATTTAGCAGTTAAAAATACTATTTGTTAATCAAAAATACAGAAGCAATAAAATGTTGTGCAAATGGTAAATAATTTTATGCAAAATTATAGATGTAGATGTGCTAGGGCAAGGAAAATAAGAGTAAAAATAGAAGTGGTTTGCACAAAAAAAGATATTGATTTCCGTAATATATAAATGCTTTGATGTAATTGGCTTGCATTATGTAAAAACTAAAACTTCTTTTAGTGGTAATTTCTAATCGTGCTTTAAAAAAAAATTACAGGGCCAGTGACCTTGTACAAAACTTTTTTCGCGTGCCTCTTGTCTGAAAGCGCAAGCGGCAAGGAGAGATGCGCGAGCATATTTCATTTTTGGAGTAATAGAATAATTATTTGACGCACAAATAGTTTTTTTGAGAAACACTAAATATAAATGGATAGCGCGAATATTTATTATGTACAGCACGGACGCGTAACTTGAGCGTTCTAAATTTGGTGAACATTTAGTAAAATTGATAGACATATAGAATTTAAAATGTAAGCAATGGTAAAACAATACGCAGCATAGTTATTTTAGTAGTAATGTTCTCATTTTCTGATGTATAATAATTTGGGTTTCATTTAGAATTTTTGATGCTCATTAAATTTTCTGGTGGACAGTGCAAGGGATGTATGGTTTAATTTGGTGTACATTATATTTGTTCCCATTAACAATCAGTGAACAAGCTGACTCTGGGGAACTTTGTGTATATTTGTGTAATTCAACATCTCACCTGCACAGTGAGTTCCGCAATGGTCAGCCACGAGTAATGAGGCTAAATTTTTCTCTCTTTACGTCGTCAACTATGCTAACAACAACAAGGTTTAACGTGTGTGCAACCTAGAGCTTAACTAAATCAATGTACAACTCATCAAAGAATCTTCATTCTAGAGTTAACTCAATAACCATAAGAAAGTTGAAGAGCGACTGCTTTAACCTCTACAGAGGAAGAGTAAATTTTATGTTGAAGAAGAGTTTAGAATAGGTCTGTTTCGTTTCGGAGTAAAACGTGTGGTCTTTGTACTGTATTTTTGTAGTTGCCAAGTAGTGTAGTGTAGCTATGATCGGTATGGCATGAAATGGGTGAGTAGTGAGTATGGCCTTTAGTCTGACTACTAACCGCTAGAGTGTCGTGATCGTTTTAGCAACTCGTATACAATGATGACGCAAGGCACACAACACAGAACTCGTCACAGGCCGATTAGCACCTGTACCGAAACAAGTATCGCCTATTAGCGATACATCATAGGGGACGGTGTGACAAGAGAGTAGCAAGATGGCGGCGGCGCGGGCCGCACCTGCACGGGAGGCGGAAACAGCGATTCCGCGGCACCCCTGGGCGCTGCTTGCCCGCCGCGACGGCAACGACGCGAGGGTCCGATGACTGGACGTTCGCGACGTCAAACTTCTGTCGATGATAGGCATTGGTAAGGATCCTGGAACAGTAGGTCCCATCTATATAGCATACTGCACCTGAATGAACAGGTGGATTTTTCATTTCGACCCTCCACACTCACACTTTTGCCTATAGTTTGTCTGCTTTGTTAACACTGAGAAGTTTTACATCAAACAGCACAACATCGGAGCAATCCAGAAACTGGTAATTAAGAACCACTTACAGGTACTTCCATTTGAGAGATTGTAGTTTCATCTTTTAGATATTTTTAAGAGCCTCAAGGCAAAGTAGGTACACTCCCGAGCAAAAAATTAGGCACCATGTTTCTTCCTAGTTAAACCAACTCCATTCGATACGATGGGGAGGGCTTTGCGACCCACCTATTTCCAGGTGATTTGCGGCCGTGCGGGGAAATTGGTTAAGCTGAAGGGTAGGCATAAATTTCAAACGGAATAAAAATTCAGTGGAGTCCAATTTGGCAGACTGGCAAGTCTCGCTGACACAGTAAAAAAAAAACGCCAATTTTGCTTTACGAGCCGTGCCTAATCTTTCGCTCGCCAGTGTACCCTGAGTTTAGTAAAGTTTTATGATCTTTCTTAACCTTATTTACACGCTTTCGACGCACTGCTGATGCAGAGTATAATATCATGTTATAGGTACCATTTGTTAGTTAATATTATTGAGGAAACGTAATGAAGAATAAAATAGAAAGGATACAATAGGAAAATGAAAGAAGTGACAAAATGTTAAGTTGCAAAAGTAGGTAGATATACGAGACATTCAAAGAGATGGAGTCAATTAGAAATTATGATAGATCTATGAAAAAATTATTGTCTATAAAATGTGGATTTCAGAATGGAAAAATGTAGATGTAAGGATAAGAGAAAAGACAAACAATAAATAAAATGCTTAAGAAGAAAGGCGGAAGCTTGGAGGTTACTTCGATAAAGAATTACTATGTTTACTGCATTGATGAAAAGTTAAGGGATTTGGGAAAAGTGCAACAAAAATTCAAAATAGAGCTCGATACAGAGAATTAAATAATCATAAAAATAAGTTAGAATTAAAAAAAAATAGACAAACGTAAACATTAATACAGGAAAAATATATAAAAAATATAAGAGAATATATGCAAACAGAAATATAAAAATATAAAAGATCAGCAAATAGCAAGAAAGAAACTGGATACATTGTAAAATGCCTTGGAAATAATAGCATATAGATACTGAACGCAGAAAAATAAGTATACAAACATTTACTAGGTGCGGACTAGAGACTGGTTAAGAAGCCGTAGAACGAAAAAAAAAACTGACGACGGATGAAGACTTGAAAGGTATTGTTGAAAATAAAATTCAAACTCTCATTCATGCATGTTATTTATTAATCCGCCCGTCGACGAGACGTCACCATCTTTTGATGTTTTGGCCGTCACCGGATGTACCGTGTGCAATATCGGTCGGTGGCATTAGGTTAGACTAAGGTCAATGTGTAAGTTAGTTTAGTTCTAGTGAAGCTGCCACACGAGCAACATCTCCCGTTTGATTGTAATGAGTTGTTTTATCTAATAAACGTTTTGTTCAGCAAAAATTAATTAACAGATATCAAGAAACTTTTTGTTAATAAATGGATTAATAATAAGAATAATAAGAAATTTTGAAATTTTTTTTTCTATTATTATACGTTCGTAATATTTTTACTTTTGCTATGTTACAACCCCAAATTTGAACAAAATTGTTATATTTATTATAAGGGTTGGTCAAACAATTAGAAGCAAAATCTAAAGAGATGGACGTCCGATATGAATTTAATGAGAATTCTCCCGGCGCATCCACCATTTGTTATAGCTTCGAAACGAAACAAATGGAAATGCCAGTCTTTCAATTTTTCTTGATCTCGAATTAATATAAAGCTATTTTCAAACTGATGCAGATAATTACTGAAAGGATGGGCGGAGGTAAATTTATTCGTCCTCTCCTCTCCACACCATTCACCCAAAGACAAAGTTCGTTAATTAGAAACTGAAACCGTTGTAGGGCACGGTTGTTTAAATTAATTCTATTTAAAGCCTATGCAATACATCGCATCAATGAAGGGAGTTAAAAAATCCTACAACCAACCCCTATAAGGTTGCAATTATTTAGGTCAACTCAATACACGTAACTTAGGATCTTTAAGGTTTGGCTGACCGCAAATTAACCATCACAGCAGCTATTATCGTTATTATTTAATCCTTGACTTTGAGAGTTACACCGATTTACAGAAGTAACTTTGAATAAAAGATTCCCAAATGTGTAGAGCCCAATTCGCCAGTTTCTGCATTAACCGAGATTGCTTAATCAGGCAATACTTTCACAACATAAATGAATGTACGTACAATCAGAACCGTTATCAATATTTTTATCATTACTGGAATTCTACTTTTGCTGTTTATTATTACATTACTGAGAAATAATTATCAGTTATAAATTTTATCCAGAAGTTTGGATTAACGTAAGTTACCGGTTCTTGTTGAAAGCACTTTCAAACATTAAAGATGTCACATGTCATTTGTTACGGGAAGATAAGAAATGCAGCAATGAAACTCACCTGGGTCGCTCGAAAATAAAATAGGAGGAGCCAAATTAGCATTACCGAATCGATGACGTCTAGTGCCTCCGTATAAGTTTTGATTAAACAAACGTAACACAAAACAAATTAGTCCAGATAAAATGGCTATTCCAGACAAAACTCCTGCGAAGGTGGAGAAATCGGTTGTCATGACAACGAGATCTGCAAGAGACGTTCTCATGAATGAACAAAAAAAAAAAAAACAACTTGATGTAGATACGACGTTAATTGTTCTGAGCTCTGACAAAAGTCGGAATTAATTGCGAGCCAGAAACCGTAATAACAATAAATTTGGGGAAATAATCAATTACTTTCCACTTTTATGATGCACTTAGACAGTGTCAGTGTCGCAACGTCTATAAATCTCCACATATTTCCGTCAAAGCTTAGTAGCTTCCAGAAGCTTCAACAAATTTGAAGGTGTAGGGGAGAGATGAAAGAGTTGTACTTAGAAAGCTTTTAGTCTCCGATGTTTATAGTTCTTGAAAACGCGCTTTACGATGAATATTAAATTAGCAAATTTAAAAATAATTTTGTAATCATGTTACACCTGCTTCTATGTTTTTAAAGTAAAACTCCCCGCACCGCTATTGGTATAAAAAGCGTCATCACTCACCCTCCGCGCAGAAGACTCTTTTCGACGGTTTTTGGATAGAAACGGAATGATAACCAACTTCGCATTGGCAAATGGCATTGTGGTGAATTTGGATACAGCCGGAATGTTGATCGGTATACTGGCAGGTTTCCCTGTAATAGCATTGGTCCCCCAAACGTTTCGCTGAAAAACAGGTCAAAGGTTAGGATTGCGTTATGAAATTTTTAAATTCATTACTCACGTTTTCCGCACCCCGTGTAAGGGTTGAGTTTGACCGGATAGTTTTTTTCGCATTCGCACAACCCGCTGATCGGGTTGCAGAACACGTGGAGGAGTTTGGAGTTGCATTCGAATTCGCATGGAGCACCCAAATATAATCCTTTATCTGAAACTTTAAATGGATGTTATTTAAGCATCGTTGGAATTAATTTCGGTAATGCTGTTGGCGTTATCGGCGTTTTCTCGCCCCAGTTCTGCCGAGAATTCGCAACCGACAAATTTAATTTCCCCTGAAATATGTATATTTTCCCAGTCATCACTAACGAATATATAAAAATTAAATCAGCGTTAGGAAATGAACAGCGTAATATAAATCCCGAGAAAAGGTTAACAGTTACGCGCAATATTTAAATTTACATTTTGGTTATGGGGATCGACTAGGTAATTAGGTAATTAAGTTGAAACTTTTGTTGCAATTTTTAAATTAAAGGCACTCTTCAAGAGTAAACGAAAAGAAACCATAAAGACCTTCAGTAGCGGAGCCGGTCTCTCCCTTAGGAAATATTTTAGAAAAAAGTTCCGTCTTCTTTTCTGCTCAATTTAATGACCTCCTTTGGTTCAACATAACTGAAACATCTTGTATGTAAATACATGGTTAACCATTTATTATATAGTGATTAGATATGCGTTTAGTTACCAGTAATTTTTTTTAACTAACATTGATTTTAGAGGATTACTATTATTAAAAAAAATAACAGAAACTGGATAAATATAATGGGGATTAAAATAAACTCGATATACTTCTATACCTATTTTAGAGGCCGAGAAATATTGAGTTTATGCAAATCAACTAGAAAAATGGTTCTGTATTCGTAGGTGGCACTATGCAGGGTTGGGCAAATGTGTTGGAAAACCTGATTTTTGGCTTGATTAAAAAATTAACTTAACAAAAGTCTTTGTATTATACATATTTCTATTCTAATCAGTACCTTGATTTTCAAAAACTACCGTATTTTGTATTTATTTATTATACAGGGTGTAAGCGAAATAAATGCATTAATTCTAACTGGTAATAGAATTCTTCAAGACCAAGAACTTTTTCTAATATATTTTTTTAAACGTTTTAGGTTTTGTGTTAATTTTTTTTTTAAATCTTACACAATTTTCTTACACGCCACTGGAAGCAAAGTTACATAGTCAACAAGATTACCTTATTGTAATTATATTATTATTATTCTTTGTTGGAGCATTTCATAACAGGCCCGTCAATTTGTAGGGAAATAATTGATTAAAAAAAATTCGATTTCAAAAAATTATACATAAAAATTTTTTTTGCTTTGATGGTTAAAATTAATGTATTTATTTCGCTTACACCTTGTATATATTGTATATATTTTTGTATATTTTTACATTTTGAGATAGACACTTTTCCATCTATTATAATGATATAAGGTTTGATGGGTGTGCGATTTGTGATTTTTTAAAAATTAAACAAAATAATATCAAAAAAAAAAACACCTTAAAAGCTACCGTTGATCGATCAGGATATTGTCAAGCTGCTGAAGATCATCGTTTTACCATTTATCATAAATATTTTTTTGGTAAATATTAAAATGCCCCATATTGTGTAATAACAAATTTAATTTTTATAAATTAATAATTATTTAATATTTTTTATATTATTATTTTATTTAATGTTTAAAAAACCAATACCAATATGTGATAATTTAAAAAAAAAATGAAGAAATGTCATATAATAGAAAAACGCAAGTTTGTTAAAAAGAACAAATAAAGAGATATAAAAAAGAAGTATCTACCATATTTGGAACAAGTACTGAACTAAGAGAAACATTTGTAAAGAAATTCAAGAATAATAACAGTTTAGGAGAATCTCGCAAGATAATATATCTGCAGGTATACAGAAATAAACCGTCATTAAGAGGATTTGTTGTAAAATTCTCGAATACCTATTCTATTTGTTAGACCTCATTCTTTAGTCTCATTCTTTTGTCTCTATTAAAAAAAAAAACTTTAAAACTCAGACATTTACATCCAACAAATGTCGTGAAAATGGTTTTGCAAGCCAAGCAAAATAATTTTGCTGAGAATTAATAGTTGAACGATTAAGTTCAAATTAACAGGTCAAACCGTGAAAGTAGGGTTAAGAAGAGGGGTTCTAGATCACTCCTCCTCCTCCCAACACTATTGTGTATTGCGTTGCCTGCCTACTCAGTGTGCTGTCAACTTAGTATTTTTCTCCTTGTTTTAAGCAACTTCCAACAGCTTCTAAACCACTTCTAGCAGCTTCTAATCAGCCTTAAACAGCTTCTATTTGAAGTATTTTTCTCCTTGTTTTAAACAACTTCCAACAGCTTCTAAACAACTTCTAACAGCTTCTAATCAGCTTCTAACAGCTTCATTAAAAACTTCTATTAGAAGCTGTTAGAAGTTGTTTAGAAGCCTCTAATAGAAGCTGTTAGAAGCTGTTTAAAAGCTGTTAGAGGTTGTTTAGAAGCTTGTAATAGAAGTTGTTAGAAGCTGTTTAAAGCTGATTAGAAGCTGTTAGAAGATGTTTAGAAGGTGTTGGAAGTTTTTTTAAAACAAGGAGAAAAATAGTAAGTTGGCAAGCAACGCAATATACAATAGTGTTGGCAGGAGGAGAAGTGATCTAGAACCCCTCTTCTTTCCCTACTCGTGAATAAAAAGTATCTATTAACTGAGAATAAAAAAAAGAAAGAAAATTTAAACATCTGCACAATAAACAAAGTCACTTGGATATTTATCTACGGCTTATGGTTTACGACTACAATGATTCTACAAAATATCTTAATAGTGAAAGACGTCAAAACAATTGAAGAGAAAGCCAAAGCTCCATCAGGGTGATATAAAAGTGCAGCTTTTTTAAATACATGAAGAAGTAAAATGGTGAACAAGAATCAATAAGATGTTCTAAATGGTGATACAGAATTTAATGTTATAACACGAGATGTCAGGTTTTTCTGAAAATTTGTTTCTTTACTTCTGGTGGTTAATTGTTAATAGTAAACTTTTATTCCGTAGTTAGCTACCTCCTGTATTTATATTACTACTCGGGTTGGTAAAGCAATGCAAACGACAACCGTAACAAAACTGCTTTATTCAGTAATTATAAAGTGTAGAAGGATATCGAATATCCATTGACATTGACTTCCCCGATACGGAATTAATTGCTGCACTTGTATTGATTGAACCGTATATATAGAATAAAGTTGGGACGCATGTTAAGTAGGTAAATATAGAATTCAAGGATCTTCTTCTAAAGATTCCGACTTGGTTATAAATATTATATTACATAAGTTTAGTATCGATGACTGATTTAACGTAATATTAGAAACTAACCATTCTCCAAGGTAGAGCAAACATGTGTTAAGAATATGGAAAAAGTGGTTGCTAAAGGTGTGACTAACACTTAAATATAGTCAATTTTTTAAAGACTCTTACCTGTGGAATTTGCTTCGATTTCATCATCCTCATCGAATTCTTGACGTGGGTCATCGTCATCGTCGTGAGACTGATATTTTCTAGGAGGCACTAGACGTTGTCCAGAAATTAGCAGAGGGGATAACAAGACCAGCATCATACAGAGAGCAACGAGTTTCATCTCCAGAGGCTATTAGAATCCTCCAGATTGGCTTCGTCATTCGTTAACATTGTATTGCTGGAAGTATGAGAAAATTTAAGAAAGCGATGCGGCAAGGCGGCGTTGGGTGTAAAAAATTCTTAATAAAGCTAACTCTAGTTTTATTGTTGTTATAGATATGGACGCAAAGTTAAGTTATGAGTCCAGTCGTTATTTGAGAATTCAATTACGCACTTGAACGAGCAGTATGCTGGCTGATCCTTGTTCCTTGAAGAGTTACTCCCAAAGTCACGTCTCAATATGAGGATGTAGAGTGAATATTGGCAATCGTTAGTTTTACAACTTCTACAAGGCACGCAAGGCGTTAAAATTGGTTAAAGTACACGGAGAGAACCAAATCTGATCTTGCCTATCCAGCGGATCAATATAGGTGAGGGACCGTGAATTCGGCAGAAGTTTAATTTTTAACGTGACAAGGGACGTCAATTAAGTTGCGTTGATACGTTACACATTAAGTTATACTTACAAGCCTCTTAGCACATTTATATTGATAAGACTTTATCACTGCACAAAAGCACATAAACACGAAGCAGCGTCCAATTTCGTGAGAACAGTAGAATGCGTGGCGACGGAGAGGCAGCGAACTCGGGTCATAACGCAGACGCCTGGCGTCCAGACGAAATTGAAACGACGTTCTGGCGCTGTCACGAATTCTTTGTTATCAACTAGACTCAATCAAATTTTGGGAAAAAATCACAACAACTTTAATATGCAACATAACAACACCTATAACAAAAAAAAATAAACAAAAAATTAATTTTTAGGATGAATCCGAATCGTTTTTGGTTTGGTTCGAAGTTCATCCTCAAGAGGATCTACGATAAAAATTGGGTTTCGGACGAAAGCTTCTGTAAAAAACTCATTAAAACCCGAATTTTATTGCAAAAAATTTTACCATAGATAGGTGGATCATCTTCATCAACAGTTGCTCTTGGTTTTCTTTTCTTGATCAAAAGAATGATGGTTCCTAATGCTACGAGGGTAACTCCAGATGTAGCGATTCCAATGAACAAAGGTGAAGATAAGTGGGCAACCAAACTAAAATTATTATTTCTTATTAACAATTACTGTTGGTGTTGGAAACTACTTACCCAGGAGAAGCTTTCTCGGTATTCTCAAACGTGTGACATGAACAAGTATCGTTGATGCATTTTCCATTCGGACAGACAGTGACGCAAAGTAAATCATCACAAACTCTGTTAGAAGATTCTGCTGTGCATTGGTTGTTGGTGGTTAACTTAAATCCTTCGTTACATGAGCATTTGTTTGGCTCTATGCATTTTCCATTAACACAGGATGGTTGGCAAATTGGCACGCAATCGCCGTTGTCAGTTGTTTTGTAGCCTGTGTTGCAAATACAATAGTTAGGAGCACTGCACTTTCCGTTTTTGCAGAGATCATTGCATACTGGAACGCAGACGCTTGTGGAGTCTTTTACAAATCCAGGATTGCAGGTACATGTTTCAGGAGCAGTACACGTGGCGTTAATGCAAGGTTTGCTGCATAGTGGTTTACATGTGAACTTGTTCTCTGAATCTTTAATAAATCCAAAATTACACGTGCAGGTATCGGGAGCAGTGCATTTTCCATTAGTGCAAATGTTGCTACATTTTGGATTACACACAAATTTATCAGTTGGGATTTTTTCAAATCCAGGATGACACGTGCAGGTATCTGGAGCTGAACATTTTGCATTAACACAAGGCTTCCTGCATGCTGCATTACATGCAAATTTGTTGTTGAGATTTTTTGTATATCCAACGTCACAACTGCAAATCTCTGGAGCCGTGCATTTAGAGTTGATGCAAGCTTTAGTGCATATAGGATTACAAATAAAATTGTTTAGGGGATCCTTTGTAAATCCAGAGTTACAAGTGCATATTTCGGGAGCTGAGCATTTTGAATTGATGCAAGATTTACTACATGCAGGATTGCAAGTAAAGTTGTCTTTCAATTCTTTTAGAAATCCAATATTACAAGTACAGATTTCTGGAGCAGTACACTTTCCGTTGACACAAGGTTTGGTACATATTGGATTACAGGTAAAATGGTTTTTTGCATCTCTAACAAATCCGGCATTACAAGCACAGACATCTGGACCAGTACATCTCCCATTAATGCAAGGCTTAGTGCATATTGGATTACAAGCAAAGTTATTCTTCAGGTCTTTAGCAAATCCGGGATTACAAGTACAGATTTCTGGATCAGTACACCTTCCATTGGCGCAAGGATTGGTGCACACTGGATTACAGGCATACTTATTTTTCGAATCCTTAACAAATCCAGGAGTACAAGTACAGATTTCTGGATCAGTACACCTTCCATTGGCGCAAGGCTTGGTGCACACTGGATTACAGGCATACTTATTTTTCGAATCCTTAACAAATCCAGGAGTACAAGTACAGATTTCTGGATCAGTACACCTTCCATTGGCGCAAGGCTTGGTGCACACTGGATTACAGGCATACTTATTTTTCGAATCCTTAACAAATCCAGGAGTACAAGTACAGATTTCTGGATCAGTACACCTTCCATTGGCGCAAGGCTTGGTGCACACTGGATTACAGGCATACTTATTTTTCGAATCCTTAACAAATCCAGGAGTACAAGTACAGATTTCTGGATCAGTACACCTTCCATTGGCGCAAGGCTTGGTGCACACTGGATTACAGGCATACTTATTTTTCGAATCCTTAACAAATCCAGGAGTACAAGTACAGATTTCTGGATCAGTACACCTTCCATTGGCGCAAGGCTTGGTGCACACTGGATTACAGGCATACTTATTTTTCGAATCCTTAACAAATCCAGGAGTACAAGTACAGATTTCTGGATCAGTACACCTTCCATTGGCGCAAGGCTTGGTGCACACTGGATTACAGGCATACTTATTTTTCGAATCCTTAACAAATCCAGGAGTACAAGTACAGATTTCTGGATCAGTACACCTTCCATTGGCGCAAGGCTTGGTGCACACTGGATTACAGGCATACTTATTTTTCGAATCCTTAACAAATCCAGGAGTACAAGTACAGATTTCTGGATCAGTACACCTTCCATTGGCGCAAGGCTTGGTGCACACTGGATTACAGGCATACTTATTTTTCGAATCCTTAACAAATCCAGGAGTACAAGTACAGATTTCTGGAGCAGTACACTTTCCATTGGCGCAAGGCTTGGTGCATATTGGATTACACGCAAACTTATTTGTCAGATCTTTAGCAAATCCAGGATTACAAGTACAAACTTCTGGACCGGTACACCTTCCATTGACGCAAGGCTTGGTGCATATTGGACTACAAGCAAAGTTATTCTTCAGATCTTTGGCAAATCCAGGATTACAAGTACAGATTTCTGGACCAGTACATCTTCCATTGGCACAAGGCTTGGTGCACACTGGATTACAGGCATACTTATTTTTCGAATCCTTAGCAAATCCAGGATTACAAGTACAAACTTCTGGACCGGTACACTTTCCATTGGTGCAAAACTTGGTGCACATTGGATTACAGACATACTTATTTTTCGGATCTTTAACAAATCCAGGATTACAAGCACAAATTTCTGGACCAGTACATTTTCCATTGGCGCAAGGCTTGGTGCATATTAGATTGCAGGCAAATTTATTTGTCAGATCCTTAGCAAATCCAGGATTACAAGTACAGACTTCTGGACCGGTACACCTTCCATTGGCGCAAGGCTTGGTGCACACTGGATTACAGGCAAACTTATTATTAGGATCTTTAGCAAATCCAGGATTACAAGTACAAATTTCTGGACCAGTACATTTTCCATTGGCGCAAGGCTTGGTGCATATTGGATTGCAGGCAAATTTATTTGTCGGATCCTTAGCAAATCCAGGATTACAAGTACAAATTTCTGGAGCAGTGCACTTTCCATTAACGCAAGGCTTGGTGCATATTGGATTGCAGGCAAATTTATTTGTCGGATCCTTAGCAAATCCAGGATTACAAGTACAAATTTCTGGAGCAGTGCACTTTCCATTAACGCAAGGCTTGGTGCATATTGGATTACAAGCAAAGTTATTCTTTAGGTCTTTAGCAAATCCAGAATTACAAGTACAGATTTCTGGACCAGTACACTTTCCATTGGCACAAGGCTTGGTACATATTGGATTACAAGTAAAGTTATTCTTTAGGTCTTTAGCAAATCCAGAATTACATGTACAGACTTCTGGACCGGTACACTTTCCATTGGCGCAAGGCTTGGTGCACACTGGATTACAGGCAAACTTATTATTGGGATCTTTAGCAAATCCAGGATTACAAGTACAAATTTCTGGACCAGTACATTTTCCATTGGCGCAAGGCTTGGTGCATATTGGATTGCAGGCAAATTTATTTGTCAGATTCTTAGCAAATCCAGGATTACAAGTACAGACTTCTGGACCGGTACACCTTCCATTGGCGCAAGGCTTGATGCACACTGGATTACAGACATACTTATTTTTCGGATCCTTAGCAAATCCAGGATTACAAGTACAGACTTCTGGACCGGTACACCTTCCATTGGCGCAAGGCTTGGTGCACACTGGATTACAGGCAAACTTATTATTGGGATCTTTAGCAAATCCAGGATTACAAGTACAAATTTCTGGACCAGTACATTTTCCATTGGCGCAAGGCTTGGTGCACACAGGATTACAGGCATACTTATTTTTCGGATCCTTAGCAAATCCAGGATTACAAGTACAAATTTCTGGACCAGTGCACTTTCCATTGGCGCAAGGCTTGGTGCATATTGGATTGCAGGTAAATTTATTTTTCAGGTCTTTAGCAAATCCAGGATTACAAGTACAAACTTCTGGAGCAGTGCACTTTCCATTGACGCAAGGCTTGGTACATATTGGATTACAAGTAAAGTTATTCTTTAGGTCTTTAGCAAATCCAGAATTACAAGTACAGACTTCTGGACCGGTACACTTTCCATTGGCGCAAGGCTTGGTGCACACTGGATTACAGGCAAACTTATTATTGGGATCTTTAGCAAATCCAGGATTACAAGTACAAATTTCTGGACCAGTACATTTTCCATTGGCGCAAGGCTTGGTGCATATTGGATTGCAAGCAAATTTATTTGTCAGATTCTTAGCAAATCCCAGATTACAAGTACAGACTTCTGGACCGGTACACCTTCCATTGGCGCAAGGCTTGGTGCACACTGGATTACAGGCAAACTTATTATTGGGATCTTTAGCAAATCCAGGATTACAAGTACAAATTTCTGGACCAGTACATTTTCCATTGGCGCAAGGCTTGGTGCATATTGGATTGCAGGCAAATTTATTTGTCAGATCCTTAGCAAATCCAGGATTACAAGTACAAACTTCTGGACCGGTACACCTTCCATTGGCGCAAGACTTGGTGCACACAGGATTACAGGCATACTTATTTTTCGGATCCTTAGCAAATCCAGGATTACAAGTACAAACTTCTGGAGCAGTGCACTTTCCATTGACGCAAGGCTTGGTGCATATTGGATTACAAACAAAAATATTCTTCAGGTCTTTAGCAAATCCAGGATTACAAGTACAGATTTCTGGACCAGTACACCTTCCATTGACGCAAGGCTTGGTGCACACTGGATTACAAGCAAAGTTATTCTTCAGATCTTTAGCAAATCCAGGATTACAAGTACAAATTTCTGGACCAGTACACTTTCCATTGGCGCAAGGCTTGGTGCACACTGGATTACAGGCATACTTATTTTTCGGATCCTTAGCAAATCCAGGATTACAAGTACAAACTTCTGGAGCAGTGCACTTTCCATTGACGCAAGGCTTGGTGCATATTGGATTACAAACAAAAATATTCTTCAGGTCTTTAGCAAATCCAGGATTACAAGTACAGATTTCTGGACCAGTACACCTTCCATTGACGCAAGGCTTGGTGCACACTGGATTACAAGCAAAGTTATTCTTCAGATCTTTAGCAAATCCAGGATTACAAGTACAAATTTCTGGACCAGTACACTTTCCATTGGCGCAAGGCTTGGTGCACACTGGATTACAGGCATACTTATTTTTCGAATCCTTAGCAAATCCAAGATTACAAGTACAAACTTCTGGAGCAGTGCACTTTCCATTGTCGCAAGTCTTGGTGCATATTGGATTACAAGCAAAGTTATTCTTCAGGTCTTTAGCAAATCCAGGATTACAAGTACAGACTTCTGGACCGGTACACCTTCCATTGGTGCAAGGCTTAGTGCATATTGGAATGCAGGCAAATTTATTTTTCGGATCTTTAGCAAATCCAGGATTACAAGTACAAATTTCTGGACCGGTACACCTTCCATTGGTGCACGGCTTGGTGCACACTGGATTACAGGCATACTTATTTTTCGGATCCGTAGCAAATCCAGAATTACAAGTACAGATTTCTGGACCAGTACATCTTCCACTGGCGCAAGGCTTGCTACACATTGGATTACACAAATATTTGTTTTTCAGATTTTTAACAAATCCCGCATTGCAGCTGCACGTTTCGGGGGATGTACACTTTCCATTTTCACAAGGCTTACTACATCTTGGATTGCAGACGTTTTTGTTCTTAGTATCAATCAAGTAACCACTATTACAACTACACTTTTCGGGCGCTGCACATATCCCATTTACACAGCCTTTACTGCACCAGGGTTGACATGCGTACTTATTTTTTGGATTTTTGATAAATCCCTTGTTGCAAGAGCAAGTTTCTGGTGACGTGCATAAGCCGTTTATGCAATTTGACTTGCATTTCGGAATGCATTTGTAAATATTTTTTGGGTCCTTGACAAAACCTGGATTGCAAAAACATACGTTTTTTGCAATACATCGGCCATTAATGCATTCTTTAGTGCAACGTGCTGTACATACGTTTTTTATCATCACAAAGCCATTGCAACATGCTTTTTCTACTTTTGTCTCAAAGTATGGCTGAAACAATAATTTTAACATTTTTATAAGAAAGTCAGGAGTAACTAAAAAAATAGGTTAATTGTATATGTATTTATACTTCAGACGAATAACTTTTTCTCTTGAAACTCGTAGTCATCAAATAAATTTTTCTAAAGTGTCAAATCTTACTCAGGGTTGAAGTTATATTTTGATAAAGAAATTTGTTCAAATTCTAATAAAGCAAACAAATTGATTGAAACAAATAAGTTTGTTATTAACTTTATAGTTTTAGAAAATGCTCTTTATGAAAACTTTTTCTATATACTTACGACAAAAATTCCGGTGTTCTAACTACCTACTTAAATACGAATAGGTAATTGTCAATATTTTTGTTTTGAAAAAACTTATCGGTCATTTAGAACAAATGCATCACTTATTTTTATGCAACAGATGGTTTTGAATCAATAAACGTAGTTGTATCAACTGTATAATAATAATTTCTTAGAACTCAACATAATGACTTCATTGTTTTAATTTTTTTAATCGTTTTATTGATGTGTGCCGAGTTTCCGTTTGAAAAGATGGCAAGAGAATAAATAGTTAATTGAATTTCGAATTTAACAATTCCAAAACATTTCTAATTAAATATTGACTGATCATTTTCAAAAGTAATTTCCCAATAAAAATGTTACCAAAAAAGTGTTAGAATTATAATCTCTGACAACACTTATCAGTTACTAAGTTATACTGGTAAAAATTAAAACAATACACATTTTTCACAACAATTTTGCGTGGATTCATATTTTTGTTGTTAGTTTTTAAGGTTTGGTTAGAGCTGTTGTTTCTTAGACGATAGTTGCAGCAAATCACTCATTAATAAATAGAAAACTTTAAGTGGGTCTTTTGTTGAACCTAGAATCGTAGTTTTAATAAACTTTTTTTTTAAGAAGGTTTGCGAGAAGACGTTTTGAACATTAAGGAAAAATGCATTTCTCTAATAAGTACAAATTAGAATTTTCTAGTGAAAAATTAAAAAAGCTTTCGGCGTTGTAAATACCATAGTTATTATTTGAACAAATTTTATAACGCACTTACCATGTTTCTGAATTTTTTCTCCAACCTTTTCGGACACATGGGACAATTCTGGGGCTTGGCGAACACAGTGTATGCTACCTGTCGAGTTTTCATTATTCTGGAATCACATAATGTGGTTGGTTACAATTTTAATTTTTTCAGTCTCGGATAAGAATTTATTAATTTGTAATAGCGTAATAATCGTTTGCAAATTTGGGATATGCGTCCTTATAAACGATTCATTTTCAATTACAATTTCTTTAACTAAATTTAATTGCTTAGTTAAAAAAAAAATTATGATTCAATTAAAATAAGTTATTGTAGGTACAGTATTCTGTGAAGAAAGGAAATGACACCTTTTTTGTAAGAAAAAAAGAGTTTTACTTTATTTAACCTCCAAGTGGTCTTCAATTCTTAGCTAGGTACTTTTAATTTTATTATAAAAAAAAGATTTTAGAAAAAAAATTACAATTTTTTTTTAATTTATGTATACAGGGTGTCCCAAAAAAAGTGTGCAATACTTTTCTAGCGGCTTCTACATTTAAAAACATGAAGAAAGTTGTCTATAAACATCAGACAAAAAATTCTTCCTAAAGAAACTAGAGCTCTCTAAAGGTAAACCTCTGTTAGTGGCATGCAGTGAATATCTTCAAAACCAGTCAAGTTAAAATAATAAAATTTTGCATAACCATTACTATTTTTGTATGTAACCAGTAGAAATAAAAATAATTCAAAAAATGTATACAGGAGTGTCTCAAACGCAAAGCTTGCTAAGTGAATGGCCTAACTTCTCTGTATGTACCATTTTCAATTTTTAACCTTGAGAATTTTCTACATAAAAAACACACCCTTGTTGAATTATGATAGGGTAGGTACACCCTTTCCTAGCCAAATCGATTTAAAAATTTTTTTACACGCCAGGTATTGCGAATGAAATGACATTTATTATTGTTATAAAAATATTCACTGCAAACCACTAACAGAGGTTTACCTTTAGAGATCTCTAGTTCCCTTAGGAAGAATTTTTAGTCCTATGTTTATAGACTACTTTATGTTGTTTTTTTTTATTGTAAAAGGCGCCGGTAAAATATTGCACACATTTTTGGGACACCCTGTATAGATGCTTAGATGTTCAAAAAATGCATTTTTATAAAACAAAAAGTTGCATAGAAAATTTTATTTAATTTGGTAGCCAAATCCACCAACAAACATGTTGGCTTAAAAAATTGAATATACAGATTCATACTTGAAATTGATCCCTTAGTATTTACTTCGGCATTAGGTTGTATCTAACAAGAGTTTAACAATAATAAAGACAATATAGCAAAATTTAACTCACTTTACGGTTTTTGGGCAGACACCTGTTAGTTGCCACGTTGTGGAAAAATTTGAAAAAAACACAAAGAATGAGATCAAACTGAAAACCTTCATGCTTGCACAGAATTTGCGGATTTATGCGAGACTATTTCATTTATTATTACGGATTTGATTTATATACACTTACATGGATGTTTCAGTTATCACCGGACGTTGAGATATAATGCATTAGATTCTGAATTATCGTGAACTGAATTTTTAGGCAATACCCATCCTCATGTGTAAGAACGGGTCATCGGGAATCACCCAAAGACAGAATATGAAATCAAACTCGTCTACCTCTCTATGTGTTTTTTGGTAGTACATAACTATACATATAATCTAGTGTTCTACTATTTTACACGAGTTTACATACCTATGTAAAAGGTATTGACACATACCATTTATATCAATAATTACAAAGGTTTCAACTTAGTATGTGACTCGAAAAATGTAAAACATAAATTTTTTGAAATTAAATTTAAAAAATTACCTCCTAACTTATATCTGTCTAATTTAAATTGCAGACAGGTGTAAACAAACAAAAAACAAATTTCAAATTTTTAACAACAGGAACGTATACATGGCGGTATTAAGAACATAATAATAATAAAAAAATATACTGAAAATTTCTGAAAAAGCACTTTATGGCGTCCCGACGGCGCATGGAATTAATTAAGGATCAAACAACTACGCCACATTGTAGCGCATTAATTCAACTTTATTTCTGCCAAATTTCAAATTTTTAACTCCATTGGAAATACGCAACTAGGCACCGGCGATTCTCGTTGAAATACCCTGTATAATAAAGCTATTACGACACTCAAAACTGTATACTGTATAATAATAGGAAGCTGGAAACTTACCTGTAGAAACAAATTAATAAATAAATGTAAATGGTTAGATAACTTTGGGTTAATTTTACATTAACTGAAACTGATTACATCAATTTTATTAATGTCTACTGTATAAATGGAAGAAGACGCAAGTGACTTAGATTTATCTATTGAAATAAAAAAAAAAACGACTTAAAGTTATTACTTATTAGTAATTTAGTTTATCGATATAGGTATGTAATATGATTTTGATCGTAATTGAAAAATGACCGATATTGTTACTCTACAGGGTGTAAAAGAAATAAGTACATTAATTTTAACCAGTGGTAGAACTCATCAAAACAATTTTTTATTCGCAATCATATAGGTAATATGTCCATTCCTAACCTTTTAAGAAGTGGGGAAGTTAATCATTTCTGACAATCCATTCCTGACCTTACTTTCCCTCCCTAGGTTAAGAATGGGCACATTTTTAACCTGCTGTGAGTATGAAAATCGCTCGATAGAAGGCGCAGAGTGAAATTTTAGAAATTAATTTTGGTTTATTTGCCAAAAATGAATGATTGCGAATAAAATAGTATACAAACCTCGGTGGAAATTTCCTTCTGTCTCGAGCATTAGCTCACCTCGGCCTTACGGGTCTCGGTAAGCTATCTTAACTCTCGACAGAAAAGAAACATTTTCCACCTCGGTGTGTAATCTACTATTTTCTATGTACCATTTTTTCGAAATCAAATTTTTCAAAACCATTTTCCCCCCTACAAATTGACGAGCCTCTTATGAAATGCTCCAACAAAGAACAATAATAATACAATTAATTCATAAGATAATCTTGTTGACTAGGTAACGTTGCGTCCAGTGGCGTGTAGAAAATTGTGTAATATTTTAAAATAATTTTAACACAAAAACTAAAACGTTTTTAAAAAAAATTTATTAAGAAAAGTTTTCCGTCTTGAAGAGTTCTATTACCACTTAAAATTAATGTACTTATTTCGGTTACACCCTGTATATTGTTACTATTAAATATGTAGGTCCAGATATTACATTTTACAATTTCTCAATCTATTTAATTACTACAATATCTTGTAGTTGTAGTTGTAAAATTAGCACAGCTTGAGATGGTGTTGCAATTTATTGGCTTCTTTTTGGTAATGTGGTCAAGTCGTCTAGTAACTCTGAAACAAAGAAAAATTTATTGAGTGATTGACTTTTCGGAATATTGTGCATCCCACTATTTGATATTTCGTGAAATCATTAGTCACATGATTAATTAACGCAAATTACTTTCTGAAATTCTTGGTATTCTATTACCTATAGAGTCATCAGTAGCATTCGCGCCAGTTTCATTCTCCACAGCAGCTCTTTCTGAGTGTAAAACTCTAAGCGCTAGTAAGACCATTATTATTATCGCTACCAGGGTCAAAACACTTGCAAATGTAACAGCTACCAGTAGTCTTTTCGTTCTGAAATAAATATAAGATATTAAATGAAAAACCCCAGAGATTGTCTAAAATGTCTAATCTAGTCAAATCACGTAAATACAATAAATATACGAGGTGAGTCATTTATTTAATTGAGAAAATCGCTCATAAAGTTATTACAAAAAATATTTCTTGTTTTCAATTCTTTTTGGGAAAAAGCACAATCGGGAAGTTAATAAAAATATTTATATATTTGTTTTGAAAAGATTTATTAAAATAAACTCAATAGGTCAATAAAGCTCTTTGAGTATCTTCTATTGAAAATACTAGTCGACATCTTATTTCACTCTTCTACTAAAATCTGCAATCCATTTTAAAAATTACTTTTTATTTTTTTTATTTTTAAGAACAATAACTAGAAGTGAAGCTGGTGCACTGCAAGTGAAATAGATAATTGCACTAAGAAATCTAATTTTAAGAAAAGCTATTTTATTCTAAACTTATCAAAAAAAAATCTAATAAAGTGACTCGTTTACTTACATAATTTTTTGAATGGTAGTCGATTTCTCTGCTTCAGTTTCATTACAGCTAACCCCAATCCAACCATTAAGGCAAATGCATAAACCTTTTGAACAATTTCCGTTTTCACATCCTTCTAAACATGGCAAACTGCAATTGAATTCATCATTCTGCAGTTCAAAGCCTTCAAAGCATTCGCAATTTTCAGGACTGGTGCATTCTCCATTGACGCATTTACGAGAACAAAATGGTTTACACAACGCAACGCTTTCATTCAAAACTCCATAATATCCCTCGAAACAAGTGCAATTGTTTGGAGACGAACAATATCCATTAATACAGTCAACATCACAAACTGGAAGACACCTATAACCAGTTTCATCCAAGTAGTGTTCTTCATCACAAGAACATTCTTCGGGAGCGGTGCAGTTGCCGTTCAGACATTGTTGGGAACAAATTGGATCGCACGTAAATTGATTTTCTTCACTCATTTCGTAACCTTCATCACATTGGCAAGTGTCTGGAAACGCGCAGATTCCATTTGTGCAATTTTGTGAACAAACTGCATCACAAATGTATGGAGTGATATCGTTTAATTCGTAACCATCATCACACTTGCAGGTTTCAGGAGCAACACATGTGCCGTTTGAGCAAGGTTCTGTGCATATCGGATCGCACAGGTACTGACTTTCGTTATTTAATTGATAACCTTTGTCACAGCGGCAAGTTTCCGGGGCCACACACATTCCGTTTTGGCAGACTTGTGAGCATTTAGGGTCACAAATGTATTTATTTTCATTATTTAAGTTGTAGCCGTAGTTACATTTACAAACTTCCGGTGCTACACAGCTACCATGGAAGCAATCGTGTGAGCAAATTGGATCACATTTATATCTGTTTAGTTTATTTAGTTTAAATCCATTGTTACAAGTACACGTTTCAGGTTGCGTACATTTTCCATTTACACACTGTGATGAGCAAATAGGATCACAAATGTTGTTCTTGTTAAGATTGTAGCCGTTATTGCAAGTGCAGATTTCAGGTGCTGTACAAGTACCATGTGAACAATTATGGGAACAAAAGGGATCACAAATGTATTTGTTCCTACTACTAATTTGAAACCCATCATTGCACCTGCAGGTTTCTGGTGCTGAACATGTACCATTCAAACATTCGGAGGAGCAAATAGGATCACATTTATAGTTGTTTCTTTTGCTTAGCTTAAATCCATTGTTGCACGTGCACGTTTCAGGTTTGGTACATTTTCCATTTACACACTGTGATGAACAGATGGGATCACAAACGTACGGATTTATTTCATTTTGTCTGTAACCATTGTAACATGTGCAAGTTTCAGGTGCGCTACATTTGCCATTCAAACATGAGTAGGTGCAAATTGGATCGCACAGAAAGTTAGAATTAATTCTTAACCTATAACCCTTTTCGCAAGTGCATGTGTTGGGAGCTGTACAGGTACCATGTTGACACGGTTGGTAACAAGAGGGTCTGCATGATATAGGATTCCAAAAAATCCGCTCGTATCCTGGACAGCAGTACTTTTCGGGTTCATAGGTTACATCATCCTGAGAAAACAAATATCTTAAGTAAATGGTTGAACTCAAGTTATTAGCGGAGAAGAAACAACTGGAGAGAAAAGAGATTTTAAGGAGTTTTATAATAATTAATTATTGAGATTTGTGATTCCTTTTTTAGACAAAAGTAGTATAGAAGGACAAATTAATTTTGTGCTAGATCTGATTGGTAGGTACGGTCATTGCATATTCACTATGGACTTTTCTAATTTCTATTTTTCTCTAATTTACCCTACAAGAGAAAGATTACCATAATTAAAACTTTGAGGTATTTAAGATATTTAATAACGTCATCATACCTATACATTTTTGATATTAGAGTAGGGTTTAATTGTTAGAGAAAATACTTTATTTGAAATGTGAAGGATAATTATTGATTCTCCCACTTATCATGACAAATACCGGGTGTTTCAACGAGAACCGCCGGTGCCAAATTGCGTATTTCTAATGAAGTTAAAAATTTGAAATTTGACAGAAATAAACAATAATTAATGCAGTACAACACGACCATATCGTTTTTTTCTTTTTTTAAACGGTGTGAGTTTTCACTTTCGATCGCGATTTCATATCAAAGTATTCACTTCATCTCTTTGATTTTCTTCAAGCTCATGATCACGACCTCCAAGATTGATAACGAGTAATTGAAATATTTTTATATCAAACCGTTATTAAATTACATAAATTTTTAAATTTCAGAGCTCAAGGGATTTTTGATTGACAGCATGACAGCTTTGTGGCCCTTTACCTAGCGGTTAACCACATTAGATTTTATGATGGTCTCTGTACTGCAAAGATCTTTGAGTAGGTACCGCTTTTAAGTCATAAATAACCGAACCATTTAAACAATCTTTGTCATGAAATTTGACTGCTTCAATAAAGCAGTCGTGTCATAAATTCGTCAAAATCCCGCGAACTTCTTTAAAACACAATTAGCGATATTTCAACTACAAATTTCAAATTCTTAACGACAGGAACGTAAACCTGGCGGTATTACGAACATAATAATAATAATAAAAAAATTAATTGAAATTTTCTGAAAAATTGCTTTATGGCGTCCCGACGGCGCATGGAACTAATTATGGACCAAACAACGACGCCACACTGTAGCGCATTCATTAAAGTTTACTTCTGCCAAATTTCAAATTTTTAACTCCATTGAAAATACGCAATTTGGCACCGGCGTTTCTCGTTGAAACACCCGGTATAAAAAATAAATCAGTTTCGCTCAAGAAATATTTTTGAAACTTACACTTGTATAATACTTTGTTATGCAGCATTTAGTTCTAGTTCTAGTACACCGTTTCAGCCACAGAAATCCGCACTTGTAGCTTTCCTGGATGTCATAATTACCTAGATAAGAGTGTCGAACTTTTTTAAATACTCTGCTGGTAAAATAAAAATGTAATAAAATTTGATATAAAACATTCGATAGAAAACTTACGGTTTGTTTCGGGTACAAACGCCAGCCGCGTGAGTAAAAGGCAGCAGTATTAAAAATAAAACACCGAACAACATTGCTCTAATTGAATTACCAAATGATTACTGCAACTTGCTGAACATAATTAATATATTATATCAACTTAAAAAGAGGAAATGATGTTTAGTGTAAGATAGCAGGTTTATCTAATTTATGTAATAATGAACTATATTTTATAAATTATCAATTTTGAGGAATGTTGCAAAGAATAAAATTCTATATTGTTAAAATTATTATGCACTTCACCATGATTGTAATTTATTATTTTAATATTTATTTAAATTGAACAAGTGAACATCTTGCACTTGCATTTGATTATGAATATGTGTAATCATTACTGAGTTTGCCGCACCAATTGAATCAAGTTATGTTTCAACGAGCGTTTTCCCCAAAAGCCTGAAGCGTTTCAATGCAAATTTTAGTAAAAATTTTAAGTTACCTATTACATTCCTGAAATGAAGAAATGTTTCTGACAGTGGACGCCGCCATCTAAAAGATTAAAACAACCCTGGTGTCGTATAATGTTTATCAATTCGTACTTCATCATAAGAAGCTAATCTTACCTATTAATTTATATTTATTATTTATTAAGTTTCCCATTAGTTTCTTTTCCTTTCGGCTTCTTTCCTTTCTTTTCTCCAGCTGTTACAAGTTCTTATTTTGTTTGTTTTCAGCACTATTTCAAAAAGATTTTGCAAACCCAGAAGGCAAAATCGTTGTTGACATACGCAGAAAGCTCTTCTGGATGTGATAAAGAAAATGTAAAAATACTACAACAAAGAAAAATGATAAGAAAAGTGTTTCAAGCAGTTTGTACTTAAACTGCCGTCAAACGGCTTCTTGTTAAAATGCCGTTAATGCGCGCGCAACACGCAAGTGATATCATCACGAGAAAACGAGAGTTCCAAAATAGAACACGCAATGAGTAGCGAGGTCAATAGAGGCATGGAAGAGAGGTGGCGTACGCAACAAGAGGTCCCAGGTTCACTTTCTTATTCGAACGGTGTTTTTTTGCGAAAAAGAAAGTCTACGCAAGGTCAGTTCAGGGTCCTGTATTTTTTTTAAAGCACGATTAAAAATTACCACTTGAAAAGAATTTTTCCAATCTTTTTCTTTGACCTAAGACACTGAAGTGCCGTCATATGGATTAACGGCACTTTAAAGAGAGCCTTGGTTTAATATTACCTTTATGGTTACCTACTGCATACCCTGTATTTACGACGTGACAACAATTTCCATTTACTCACTTACCTACTTGCTCCTGGTCTTCCCCAACCCTTGAAATGGAATTCCCGACTGAACGCCACACAACATCCGGGAACGTACGTAATTTTTTCTTTCAACAATTTTAACACAAACATCGCCATCTTCTGGACAATGCCACAACCAGTTAAATGGGGTTCCGCAACCGGGTTGATTGGACACGAACTGATAACACTAAAGAGCGGAAGTTTGAGCAAAGACTGCAGTTAAAACTACCACCAAAAATGCCTTCTCCATTTTAGATTTTGTGGCAACAATTACTTTCAAACGGCTTCCTGTTAAAGTACCGTTAATGCGCGCGCAACACACAAGTGATGTCATCACGGAAAGAGAAGAGAATACAAAGATCGAACACGCGACGACTAGCGAGCTTGATAGAGCCGTGGAAACGAGGTTGCGTGCGAATGGAGAGGCCACAGGTTCGATGCTTTTTTTGCGAAAAAGAAGTTCTACGCAATGTCAGTTCAGGGCCCTGTAATTTTTTTTTAAGCACAATTAAAAATGTGAACAAATATAATGTACACCAAATTAAACCATACATCCCTTGCACTGTCCACCAAAAAATTTAATAAGCATCAAAAATTCTAAATGAAACCCAAATTATTATACACCAGAAAATGAGAACATCACCACTAAAATAACTATGCTGCGTATTGTTTTACCATTGCTTACATTTTAAATTCTATATGTCTATTAATTTTACTAAATGTTCACCAAATTTAGAACGCTCAAGTTACGCGTCCGTGCTGTACATAATAAATATTCGCGCTATCCATTTATATTTAGTGTTTCTCAAAAAAACTATTTGTGCGTCAAATAATTATTCTATTACTCCAAAAATGAAATATGCTAGCGCATCTCTCCTTGCCGCTTGCGCTTCCAGACAAGCGGCACGCAAAAAAAGTTTTGTACAAGGTCAGTTCAGGGCCCTGTAATTTTTTTTAAAAAGCACCATTAAAAATTACCACTAAAAAAAGTTTTACGTTTTACATAATGCAAGCCAATTACAACAAAGCATTTATATATTACGGAAATCAGTATCTTTTTTTGTGCAAATCACTTCTATTTTTACTCTTATTTTCCTTGCCCTAGCACATCTACATATATAATTTTGCATAAAATTATTTACCATTTGCACAACATTTTATTGCTTGTGTATTTTTGATCAACAAATAGTATATTTAACTGCTAAATAATATAAGACACATAGTCGAAAATTAAATATCTGGGTATTATGTTAGAATTAAATGCGGAATAAAATTTGGTGAACATTTAGTATTTATGGTCAACAAAGGTTATTTTGGCGAACAAAATATATAAGAGGCCAGCATTATGTCAATATTTGGTTGACGCTTTAAGATTATGTATTTTCTTAATTTTGGTGAGCATTTAGTATTTTTGGGAAATGAAAGTATTTTTTTGTATGAAAATATTGGGTAAATTTGGTAGACTGTTAAATACAACCCATTAAAAATTACTACTTGAACATTTCTAATCTTTTTCCTTGCCTTAACACACTGAAGTGCCATCATATGGATTAACGGCACTTTAACAGGAAGCCGTTTGACGGCACTTTAAGGTCAGCGTTCATTAAATGTCAGTCTTAAAGTGCGGCCAGAGAACTCATCACTTCAAATCTGAACTGAGGCCATCGCCAAGATAAGCAAAAGCCAAAAAATTTAGGGTATCTTCCAAAAGCTTAAGACCGCTTAAAAACAGAGATAGTCAATGGGATGTGGATGTGAATCCCTACTCTTGAGATGTTTCAATTTTATCTCGTTCCAACTTGAACCAATTTCACTCTATCTCTGGTGGTGATGCTGGTCCTTGAAGAAATTCGGCAAAATCTTGTGGTTGTGGTAGTAAATGTCGTAACTATTTGACGGATCTTGAGGCAAAGTTGTCGGCAGATATTTCTCGTTGAAATTGGTAAAGTCCAATTCCAAATAATCGAGCTTCTACTATATATTGTTTTATTTTACAACTATGTAATAATTATAAAAATAGCGGAATTTTAGTGAGGGAGAGTAGTTTTTCTGATATAACTTTTACCTGATGGTAAAGTTGCCACGGTCAAATGTGGGAACAAGGTTTTACTTTCTTCATCAGACACAAATGGTTGCACAATTACGGGATCGTGGGGCTGTAAATAAATTTGAGTAAATGTAAGCACAAAAAAAAAGTAGTAAAACTCACTTTCCAATCCGCAGGAGTAGCAACCTTATTCTTGTCGGTTAACAGAAGGGAATCAACAACTCTCAAAATTTCACTATAAAATTTTTAAGAAATGTTCAAAATCCTCAAATAATCATAAACTTACTCAAAGTGTCTCCCAGTGTTTGCTGGGTACAAAATTGATAGTCTCATTATCTTCTTGGGATCAACAATAAAAACAGCTCTCGCTGTCAGCGGCAGGCCCTCAGCATCTTTTTCAGCAATGTCAATCATTCCGAGCAAGCAGGCGATTTCGCGTTTTTCATCAGCTACTATAGGGTAGGGAAAACCTTCCATGTCAGTTCCAGCATATGCTTTTATGTCCTTGATCCATTCATTGTGAGTTTCAACGGAGTCGCATGATAAAGCGATCATTTTAACGTTACGTTTAGTGAATTCTGGATACAACTGAACTACTCTGGCTAACTCTGTGGTACAAACTGGGGTGAAATCGGCCGGATGAGAGAAAAGTATGCCCCAACTAAAATAAAAAAAATAAAAGTGAAAGGCAGGGGTGGAACGTAAAAATTTTTAACTTACGAATCTCCGAGCCAATCGTAAAATGTTATGGGGCCCACTGTTGTGTCTGCTTTAAAATTCGGAAAAGTATCGTTTAACCCTACCATTTTTGAAAAATAAAAACACAAAAAGCCGCAAGTTTAACTATTTAGGTTAAGTTAAGATTGAGGTTAAGAAACCCAATCATTGGGCGGGAAGCGGAACAATAACCAAAGACCGAAGCGCCCTCTATGGAAATACGACGTCTCGCTATACAGGGTGAGTCAGCTAAAGTAAATCAACTGAAATATCTTCGTAACTTTTCGCTATTGGTAAAATTACAGCTTTAATACGTAATACAATTAAATAGCTAAAATTATTTCTAGCAGGTACTTGGATATCTTTAAATTTACCTAATTTAGTTTTATTATGCTTAAGGGGCACATCTCCGCTGTATCATTTACGATTGCAAAACGTCAGCAAAATGCATTGACGTGATTCTTTGTACAGTTCATTTCAGCCGTTTAGTCCTCTAAATCGTAAAAGTTCAGACCGCACAAATGAGCTCGGACCTGTGCCTGGATTACGATGGATAGAATTCTATTTTGCTGACGTCACAAAATTTGCCGTTTCGATCTTCGGACGTCTTCGGAAGGTAACTATCCGTTCCAAAATTATAGGTGTATTCTAGGGGATTTTGCGTCATTTTAGTGTTTTTGCCGTCATTTTAGGAAAGTTCTAGGGATAATTTTGTTTCGATGGCGTCACGTTTTGTTTTGATGGCGTCACGTTGCTTAGCAACGCAGGCCAAAGGAACCGTACATTTGCACCACAACCCTTACGGTTCTGTGTGCTTTGACATTTATCGCTTATTTTTTGCAAAATGTTTTCTACCTTTTACTTCACTTTATCGAAATATAATTATTTAATGAGAAAAGTTAAGCACATTTTCTGTGGTTAACAAATTTCTTTACAAATAAATTTTTTTTTTTTTTAAATTTTGTTTACAGCATTTGGGTACTGAAGCCGTGGTGCAAAAGATATTTACCCGCACCACTTCTTGTCTAGCGCGTGCAATAAGCTCGCCTCCCGCTCGTTTATTCCATCTCTGTTAGTGCCATGAATTGAAAAGAGATCGAGAAACGACACGACTTGACACTCTACGGTTTGGAAATTTGCGTGCCTGCTTGCTGCGTTGGAGAGAAACGGTAGTGCGGCCGTTTGTCTTTACTTATTTTTTTGCTTTACGACTTAGAGGACTAAAGAGCTGAAATGAACTGTATTAGCAGGGACACGTACTGAAAAGAGAGGAAATGCATTTCGTATTTCTAAGAAAGCTCCGTACAAGTTACACGCAAAGAATATCTGACTTTTGTTTTTAAGATCTGATACATAACGATAATAATTTAATTAATTAAATTACTTAAAATATACGTGTTTTTTTTTTTTGCAAATTTGAAAATATGAATTTGGTGCTTATTGTCGTTGCCTGTTCGACAGTCATGAAATGGGTTATACCCATCTATTTCACGTTACGGATGCTCGAGATAATATATGAATTACTCTGCAGAATACTAGAAATGATCTTGCGTCAAACATTGTGATTATTGTCTTGAGTTATCATACTGGCGCGCAAAAATCAGACCTGTATTAACACGTTTTATTCAGTATGAAATAACAACGTGTGAAACAGTAGCTGCTGAATACCACACAGGATTCAGGACCACTCATTCTATTAAATCGAGCATTAAATTAACTAGATTATTTACTTGCACTTGACTCATTCCATTTCTTTTAATGCAGTAATCTAAAATGAAGGAAAAATACATACAGTGAGAAAAAAACGCGGAGACGTTCACCTTAGCAAAAGTTTTTGTAGTATTTCTGTTCTTTTCAGTAACGTAATTTGATTTCCAAAAACTACTCTATTTTTTGAGATATGACGTTATAATCGTTTTTTTTTTTAATAAATGCCCCTGTATATTCTTACATTTTTAAATAAACACTTTTCCGTCTATTATATTGATATAAAGTTTGGTGGGTGTGCGACTTGTAGTTTTTTTAAATATTAAATAAAATATTATTACAGTACACTGTTAATAGCTATTAACATACCGAGAAATGTTATGACATTTATTACGGCCGCAGATGTCAGGTTAAAATCCGAGCTCAAATAGCGAGGATTTTAAGACATTCAAGGCTGTAATATGTCATAACGTCAAGGTTTGTTCAATATTTTATCGGTTTCAGGCGACCACCTCCGCATTTTGATGAATTATTATGACTGCATTAATAAATCAAAAATTTATTTGCAACTTTTTCCGTAAAAATTAAAGTTGTTATACAAGTTGGTTGCTAAGTAGTCACAAAGATATTTATTTGTCAACAAATATTTTATTTTTTAAAAATTCAATAATTTGTAAAATGAGTGATGCTAATTTGCCTGAAAACGTGCTAGAAAGTGCTATCCCCGGTTTCAGGCTGTAAGAAGGCCCTTAACATTCACAAAAGTTGGTTTGTAATGTACCTTATAACTGTACTAGGAATGTAAAAATGACATATCGGTAATGTAAAAATGATATATTGGTAATGTTATATTTTTGCAATACAATTAGGTATAAATTTGCTGCCACTGTTTGAACTCAGTATAACATTTTTTGTATCTCACTTTCGACTAGGTTGGAATAAGTGTTTGCATAGCTTCCTCAGCACTTTCTAGCACGTTTTCAGGATTAGCGTCACTTATTTTACAAATTATTGAATTTAAAAAAAATAAAATATTTGTTGACAAGTAAACATCTTTGTGACTATTAAAGCAACCAAAATGTATAGTATAACGACTTTAATTTTAACGGAAAAAGTTGCAAATGAATTTTTGATTTATTAATGCAGTCATAATAATTCATCAAAATGCGGAGGTGGTCGCCTGAAACCAATAAAATATTGAACATACCTCGCTATTATGACATATTACTGCCTTAGATGTCTTAAAATCCTCGCACTTTGAGCTCGGATTTCAACCTGACATCTACGGCTGTAATAAATGTCATAACATTTCTCGGTATGTTAATAGCTATAAAAGTCTTTGTTGTTCGGTTAAAATATTATCAGGCTGCAGAATGTTTGCTGCTGAGTTTGAACATTTATCATGACCTTCTTTTTTCTAAATATTAAAGCGGCCCGATATTTTGTAATACTAATAATTATTTAATAGTTTTTAATTTATTATTTTATTTAATAATTTTTAATATTTAAAAAGTCACAAATCGCACACCCACCAAACTTTATATCAATATAATAGACGGAAAAGTGTTTTATTCAAAAATGTAAAAATATACAGGGTCATCTAAAAAAAACGCCGTTGACGTCATATTATCTCAATAAATAGAGTAGTTTTTGAAAATCCACACGTGTGTTGTAGAAACATCTGGCAAGTTGTTCGTGATTGGCCGCACTATTATATAGAAGAAAAATCAAATGTCAAAACACGATTGACAGAACAGAAATGCATGAAACCAATATGGTGATCCAATCAAATTATTCACTTAACCCAGTCTGAATAGTTAGTTAGTTGTTCCGAATAGTTCAAAGTCCTGGTTTCTAATATGAATATAATGTACAACAATGTAATTAGGTCTCCATAGTCAATTGTTACTTAAAAAAGACACTAGCCAAATTGGTGTTGGAACGATCAGAATTCAAAAACAGATCCGGAAGTAAAATAAGTAAATTTTAGCTAGAACTAATTTACCTAAATCTATTGAATGTTCTAGGTATTGGATGTTTGTTGTGTTCGTTGTTAGATAAGGTTCGTACCTATTGGGACATTGTGAGAATAATACACGTGGAAATAACTTACACTTACACTTAATGTCCATGTCACACTTTTAAAATTAAAATTTCTTCTACAGATGATCTACTAGTTTAAGAAAATCTAATGCATCTGTTCCATTATTTCATAATATGCATGAATTTTATTGTGTGTACGAGTTTAAGGTTTAACAGATAGACATTACTTTTGAACTCGGCTGTACAGGCAGGTTGGTGGACAAGAGGGTTAAATTTTGATGGGGTTGAGGGTTCTGCAACCCATATAACATGCAAAAGTGTTGAAATTAGTACAAGATAAATTCGCCGAATCGGCGAACATCCGTTGATAACTACTTAAACATAATTTTAATCGCTTTCACGAACCAAAGACTGATGTATAGGTGCTATTACCATTAGTATCCAACAGAACATCGAAGTAGTCAGACTGAATAATGTTGCGAAACAGAGCGTACCAATTGGTTTTTGCCAGCGTGATTCTAGCTGTAACCATATCATTTTCAAATTCATCTGTAGTGAACCAAAGGCTGTACCCAAATCTTAACGTTTCCAGGGCCGGCATATGCGCCTTAGAAGTGCCGTAAGTAAAATTAATTTCAATTATTAACAACTTTATTCGGTGATGCTTTCTAATCTACTTCCGTCAGATGCAGTTTTTTACATTCTAGAAGAACGGACAGTAGTCTATTATTTTATCACCATGTACTCAATAAAATTTTTGTGAATATTAAACGTATTTATACAAATCACGTTAAACATTTCCAAGTATTTAGTGACCTTGGGACTGTTTTCTTTTATTATTCAATGCCAGTGATGCTTGTTACTGACATATTTTTTCAGGACCATTGACCTTATCAGTCTTGAAGACCGCCGATCTGGAGTGCAACCTATCAGCAACGGGGTAAGCATTAAGTTTAGAAAAATAATTGAAAATTCAGGGGAATAAAACATTGTTTACGATATTCGACAACATTCAGAAGGCTAAAGTAATAACTTATTATCTGTATACCTGTCCATGTCCGACACTCGTCCACCTACACATATCATCTTTGTTTACATAGTCATCAATGGCAGGCGCGCTTGGAGGTGATCTGATCTAAAGATCGTTTGGAGATGAGTAGGCATTCACAATAAATTTTCAGTCATTCGATTCACAATTTGAATGTTTAAAGCCTGAGCCTCACTTTGTTTAACTTCCAAATGCAGTTGACAGTTTTTTAAATACCAATTTTTGAGTTTGAGGTTTGAGATAATTTATTTTTTGTTTTATTGGCACACTTCAACGGCAACCGATTTAGAAAATATCGTATTGCTTCCCACAACAAAAATAAATTAATTAATGTGACATCATCACAGCTGTCGCAAAGTTTTTTTTACAATGAAACTAACTTTGACATTTTGTGTTGATTTCAACGCAATGTTGAAGATATAAACGCATATAAAAAAAAACAACATTTTATGAAGCAAGTTCAGTTCACTTAAGGTGTTAACAAATGTTAAAAATTTTTTCGATTTTACTTTCTTCACTTCCTTCATTTCTGTTTATTTCTTTTTGAATACTCTTTGCCTAATTTCTATATTTTATTTAATTCGCCTCTTTTGTGTTTTTGTGATATACAGGGTGGGGCAATAGTGCGTAGGGTGAGCCAAGAAGATTATGCAGGGGCAAGTGACATTTTTTTAAATAAAATGTTGTGTGTAAAAAAAGATATTTTTTCTAAACTCTTTTTACTCCAATGTTATTACAGACTATTTCCAAACCACTAGGAGTTTTTAAAAAAATGTATGTAAAGACTAGTTAGGAAACATTTGTGGGATGTCATTGAATCGTTTTAACTTTTGAACAATTATACAGGGTGGCTAGATTAAATTTTTCAATTTAGAATTTTTTGAATTTAATTTTCTCTATTTTTTCAAATGAAACACTCTGTATATTTTTCACAATATGATGTAAAAACTAAAAACGAAAATTTTTTGTATGTACTTACACCTCTATGGCTATTTGTAACCATTTTCAAAATATCGTCTAATAATTACAAAAATCAAGAATAATGCTAACAAATAAAATTGTTTTCCAAATAACTCGACAAAAAACTTCAAATGTTTTAAAATTTACTCAAAATTGACAACTGACGACAGATAACTGCGATAAATCTGTATTTTTTGTTGGATGATATAAAAAGCAAAAAATGATTAAGATACAAACATAAAGTAAACTTACTAAAAAAACTTATGCTGTTTTTATAAACAAGACATCTGGAGCACTTATTACAATTTTATCAGTCGAGTTATTTAAAAAAAAAAACTAATTTTTTAGGATTATTCATAAATTTTGTAATTATTGGGCGATAAATCGAAAATGGTTACAAATAGCCATAGAGGTGTATATACAAAAAATGTTTTTTTGTTTCTACATTATATCGTTAAAAAATATACAGAGTGTTCTATTTGAAAAAATAGAGAAAATTAAATTTAAAAAGTTCTAAATTGAAAAATTAAATTTAGCCACCTTGTATAATTTTTCAAAAGTAAAAACGATTCAAAGCAATCCCACAGATGTTTCATAACTAGTCTTTACATATTTTTTTCTTAGAACTTTTAATTGTGACTGTAGGGATTTTTTTTAACATGCATCTGTAGATGCCATCATTTAAACAAAAAAAAATCGCTACATCCAAGTGGTTTGGAAATAGTCAGTAATAATATTGGAGTGAAAAGAGTCTAGAAAAAGGCTCCGAAAAATCTTTTTTTACACACCACATTCCATTTAAAAAAAGTCACTTGCCCCTGTATAATTGTCTTGACTTACCCTGTATGTTCAAAAATAATTTCCGTTTATAGACTTCTTTCTCTAGTTTATCTGCGTTTTTAAATCAAATTTCTACCCATCATAGAACTTGAGCTATCAAAGTCAGACGCACTATTGCCCCACCCTACTGTATATCTGCTGCCCTTCACCATTCAACATTCTCTTTGCACTTAAATGTCGTTTAAAACTTTTTCTAATATATTATCTACAAGTTTCTTAAATATTTTTTGAAATCTAAAGCTTGTTTCTTATTTACCACTCTAGATAACACTTTGTTTCTAGATAATATTTATAGTCATGTGCTTCCTGTTGTTCCAATTATTTCTACTGCTTCTGTGCACCTTCATTCTATAATTGAAGCAAAAATATTCTAAAGTTGCCTACTTTTATGAACTATTAAAGATGAAATTATTGAAAACTTTGTTATATTATATAGACATTACTAAATTTAAAAACCATTACTCTTAGAATAATAATAGGATTACCTATCTATCTTTGCAATGTCACTTTTAATAATAATAATAAAATCTTGAATCGTTTCTTAGAATCACCGTATTTCTTTGCTTTCTATTTTTGCAATGTTCTTGAGGGCACTTTGAGACTCTCGATGTCAATAGCAACAAACAACAATTATGTTAAAATTGTATAATAAGCTTAAAGTTTGCCATCACATGTTATATCCTGTTTTAGTTATCATTTGTTATTTGTCTTCCGCACCTACTGATACTGATAATCTGTTTCAGTCGAGGCCCGGGCTCAGTAAAATCGAAATATGTTGTTCCGGTTGGAAAGTGAAACCACACACTCATCTCTTATGCGAGCCAGTCTGTGATAATGGATGCGAGAATGGTAATTGTACGGCGCCAAATGTTTGCGTTTGCAAACGAGGATACATTAAGGATAACAGCCAAAATTGCATTCCGACGTGCCCCATAGGCTGCCTCAATGGTGTTTGCACTAACTCGGGGATTTGCTCCTGTAACGCCGGCTATCGCACCGATCCGCAGGGAAAATTCTGCACCCCAGTGTGTACAGGGGGATGCGGCATTGGAGGTGAATGTATTGGAGCTGAAGCATGTCGATGCAAGACAGGGTAAGAATACCTACTAGTCTGTCATAATCATAAGACTTGCATTAACATCTTATTTCTCAAAAGTTTTATGATGCAACTTAAGTACCTAATTTGCAGTCCCCAGAAATCAATTAGCACCAATTTTGAACTGACCGTCCTAGATGTAAGATGTACTAATTATTACGCGTATAATGTTAAGTAAAAATTGCAATAATAAATAATTTTTGAGCTTTTTATTCTCATTTAAATAATGCGATACTGGGAGTAGGCAACCAGAAATCCGCGAGCTTTAGTTCGAAATCTAGAATTTTTGTTTGTTACAGTTTCTCCTTGAATCACCAAACCAACAAATGCGAATACTTTTGTGAAGGAGGATGCGGCGAAGGGACCTGTATCGCGCCAAACAAGTGTTCCTGCAAGACAGGATACAAGATAGTGGGCAACGCTTGCGTGGCCGACTGTCCTCGAGGTTGCCAAAATGGTGTTTGTACAGGACCCAACGTGTGCACTTGTGCCTCTGGTTGGACTCTTGATCAAACCGGCACTTCTTGTCAGGCACATTGTAGAGATCCGTGTTTGAACGCTGATTGTACTGGTCCAAACGTATGCACTTGCAAGAAAGGATACGAAAGAGACTTGAGCAGTCCTGCTGGAAATAAATGTGTGGCTGCGTGTCCAGGAGGTTGCGAGAACGGTGTATGTTCTGCTCCTAATTTTTGTATTTGCAATCCTGGCTTTATCAAGGAGCGCAAGGGAAGCAATAGATGTATTCGTAGACTGAAGAGGTCTGCAGAGATGCATTTTGACTTGATACCTCCACAGTTTGATGTGTAAAATTATTATTCAATTACAAAATAATTTTACGCATTTTTTAACGTGTGCTTTCTAGCACTTGTGTCTAATGTCTAACAAGTGGTACCCATGGCAAGTTTCAAAATAAATACGAATTTACTTAATTAGGTACTTATTCTCCTGTTACTTATTAATATATGGACCAATCTCTACTTTTGGTATTAATTTGCGTCAATAAATATTATTTTAATAAATGCTCCGTACATAGAATATAGCTTGTTACTATAGCAGTACTATGTAGTTTGAAGTGTATATTAGGTAGATTGATTTACAAAGATATCACGTTCAATAATATAACTACAAGTAAGACCCACTCAGCACACATTATTTTTTTAAAGAATCATCCATGTTTTTGCAAAAGTTTATTTAATTTAATTTAATTATTTTTTAATTACGCCCAGAAATAATTTTTTAATTTCTGCAGTGGGAGATTTGTGACGTAGGTGTCCCGGGTGCGGCGTAGTTCTAAAAGAAATCGTATGATGGCGCCACTCAAAAATCTCAAGACCTCGTTCAGCCGCCGCCAGCAGTTGCGATTAGACAGAAAAGTGTGAAGGTTGTTGTTTGGATCAATATCGATATTTTTGTGATTGTGTCCGAGTCGTTAGCGAAACGTAATTGTATCTGAATCCACTTTACACATGTGGCGCCCTCTAATGGCAGCGCAGCAAAAAAGAGAGAATTCATTGAATATAGGTGCGAGTCTTGGATATATGGGACAGATATGTCATCAATAACAACTTTTGCAAATTATATCAACGCAAATATGAAACAAAAAAATTGGAAAAAAATATTTAAGCCTCTTTTAGTTATTTGCATACATCTGGAGATTGAAAATAAATTTCCTCAAGGGCTTGAAATTATTTTATTTAATTCTTCTTCACTGACTTGGATAGTTATCGAAAATAAAGTTAGGTAATCATCATTGTTGTCTCATTATAAAACGAATGAAAGTTAGAAGTAAATACAATTATATCTTCTAAAAAATGTTATTTTATAACGATTAGATGCGGCCATAATATATAATAGTTATAGGTATATACATTTTGGATGGATCTTGTTTTTAGTTGTGATCTTCTTGGATGACACACGATACAGTTTACAGTCGGGTTTTTCCACATGTATTCATGTATAATGAAGATGATGACTTGTACGAAGGTGGTGGCTGAGATACTGGTGTTGGAATCATTCCTGAAGGAATTTCATCATAGACAGGTTCTACACTCATCAACGAGTGAACACAACTCATAGCTTCTACGTCTGGTGGTTCGGGGATAGAAGCAGCTCGATAACTCCCAGTTGATGGGGGGTGGTCATATAGATAATCACGGGGATCTGAAACTAATTTAAAATTAATCCAAGCTGCCAGATTTAAGACTTTGGCGAGTTGGGTCAATCGATGAATGAGAAAAGGCAGCACTTGAATACTTATTTATTATGAGGTATTGACGACTGAGGAGTTGTAGAGCTGTAGAGTGGCAGAAGGCAAAAGAGGTCGAGCTAACATTGCCCGGACTTTTATACGCTTCGACAGCGACCTCTGACAGTTAGCCTCAACACTATATCTATCTACTATACAATCTACTCTACACTAGAGGTCGCTACAAAACCATAAAGTTACAATGACATGCATCTAGATGATGTAGGAATTGTATGTAGGTACAGTCGCCGTCATTGAAGAAGCCCAGGGTGAAGTAAAATTCATTCCAACTTACGGTGTGTTTGAAGCAGTTTATAATTTAAAACTGAAATGTGCCGCTCTATTTCGACTAATCTTAGTTCACTTGTGCGGTTCTCAAACAAACTGTACCCCGTGGTTTAGCCTGGATGCAAATGTAACGTAATTTATAATGAATTTTGCTTCACCCTGGGCTTCTTCAATGACGGCGACTGTACTTCAAAGATTTTAGAGGGGTCGCTTGACTTTTTAGCCTTTCCAAACCCTTTGCAAAGATTAGAATACAAAATTAATGTAGTCTAATGTAATTCTGTAAACTAAGTTGTTAGAAGATGGTTGGATCAAAATGTTTAACAACACATTTTTATACCCAGTTGGAGTAAACTTAATGGTGGTTTTATCTTCCGTTAAAAAACCGTTAAAACTTCATTACAAGATTATCTGCTCATTAGTAAGAATTTCAAAGGTTGAAATGTTAATGTCTATCAAACACCTAAGAATGGCAACAATGGATTAATGGTCAACCAGAGTAGTATAAAACTTAGGGAAACTTTATTTAAAGATTAAACAACCGTTAAGTTTTGTGCAACTGGGCATAGGACGGGCAGATGTAGGAGTCAAGATTTTGGCAATTTCTGAACTCAAGTTGTAATAAGTCATAATATTGAGTGTGATGTTTAATCTCTTATTTTCCAATACAGGGTGCCCGTTTTGGAGTGTCAGCATGGGGATCTCGCTAATCGCTAATCCTCAGAGATGTCAAATCGGTTAAATTAGGGGAAAGTTGCGAATTTTCATAGTATAAAATAAAGGGAACAAATATAATGTACACCAAATTAAACCATACATCCCTTGCACTGTCCACCAAAAAATTTAAAGAGCATCAAAAAATCTAAATGAAACCCAAATTATTATACATCAGAAAATAAGAACATCACCACTAAAATAACTATGCTGCGTATTGTTTTACCATTGCTTACATTTTAAATTTTATATGTCTATCAATTTTACTAAATGTTCACCAAATTTAGAACGCTCAAGTTACGCGTCCGTAATAAATATTTGCGCTATCTAATTTATATTTAGTGTTTCTCAAAAAAACTACTTGTGCGTCAAATAATTATTCTATTACTCCAAAAATAAAATATGCTCGCGCATCTCTCCTTGCCGCTTGCGCTTCCAGACAAGAGGCACGCGAAAAAAGTTTTGTACAAGGTCAGTTCAGGACCCTGTAATTTTTTTTAAAGCACGGTTAGAAATTACCACTAAAAGAAGTTTTACGTTTTACATAATGCAAGCCAATTACAGCAAAGCATTTATATATTACGGCAATCAATATCTTTTTTTGTGCAAACCACTTCTATTTTTACTCTTATTTTCCTTGCCCTAGCACATCTACATCTATAATTTTGCATAAAATTATTTACCATTTGCACAACATTTTATTGCTTGTGTATTTTTGAGCAACAAATAGTATTTTTAACTGCTAAATAATACAAGACAGTGTCGAAAATTAAATATCTGGGTATTATGTTAGAATTAAATGCGGAATAAAATTTGGTGAACATTTAGTATTTATGGTCAACAAAAGTTATTTTGGCGAACAAAAAATATAAGAGACCAGCATTATGTAAATATTTGGTTGTCGCTTTAAGATTATGTATTTTCTTAATTTTGGTGAGCATTTAGTATTTTTGGGAAATGAAAGTATTTTTTTGTATAAAAATATTGGGTAAATTTGGTAGACTGTTAAATACGACCCCAAAATAAATACCTTTTCCTAGATTAGTAGGAAAGTTCATACTGCACACAACTGTAGTTTCAAATTTTTTGCTATCCCCATCAGCTGGATTGATGAACACCGGATTTTCAAATGGCGGAGGTTCTGCAACCATAATTACACGTTAACGATTTAAACAATCTAAATCTAAACATTAGCAACAAATATTAAGAGAAGAGGCAGCATAGATTATAGCAAAAAATACAGAGCATGTGCCAAGAGGAAGAAGGATCAAGCAAGCAAAATAATATAAGAAAAATTGTGAGTTTTTAATCTTATAATTTTTAATCATATCTTTTATCTATATGGCTACCTACATGGTTATTTGATTTGAAAGTACATAGTTAAGGATATTAAATGCAAATAACTGGAGCTTTCAGTAAAGCATAACAAACTCGACACAAATTAACAATTTTGGAAATTTTATTCAATTTAACTTTTATAAATAAAATCAATTGAAGTTAAGAAACCAATTCCGACATAAATTTAGGCATTTATTTATGTACTTAAAAATTTTTGGGGAGAAAAAAATATTGACCCCGACGTGATTTGAACACGCAACCTTCTGATCTGGAGTCAGACGCGCTACCGTTGCGCCACGGAGTCAGTTATTACACATTTGAAGCAAATCGTATACTTTATACATCAAAATGGATTAATAAACATATTACCTGATTTATAAATCACCATAAATTATGGATATTACTGTAATTAGTTATTAATGCAAAGTTTTGCAATTAAATAAGATTTACTTTTAAGGGCCACTCTTTCGATGGGTTAGGGCGAAAAATGCCTCAAAAATTACAAATGCGCTCCACTTTTTTCCACAAATTAAAATGGTTTTAGTAGCAAGAGGTTTACTAAAGTGAAAATTGCGGTTTTAGCTAAGCTCCGCCCACCCCTAGTAGGGACGGACTTCAACACAACAAGCAGTCAACAACACCATTAAAATGTGGCTGGCAGTGCTGACTGTTTATTGCTATTGTGTTGGAATCCAGCCTAACTTAGTACTTTCAATTTTTAAAATTTTTGATTTTTTGCGGTTAGATGAGTACCTACAGAAAATTCAAGAACCTAACCTGGCAGTGGAGTGTGAAATATGCTGTGGGTGTAAACGGAAACGGTTGAGAGCCCTCTACTTGTTTGCTCAAGTTTCTCTTCTTTCTTCTTCTTCTTCATGAAGCGGTTAATGGCCACTATAGCCACAGCTACTATAATGATAACAATAGTTATAGCTGTGGCAGCACTGGCACTGTTGATCAAATCGTTTTTACTAACTGCCGGATGATTGATGGTTCCTCTATGAGCTTCGTCGTTGAGATAATTTTCATCTTGAAATCCAGTAGTTACACTAACCTCTTTTTCATCGACTTTCGCTTTTGATGATTTCATAATAATTTCAACTGGTCGGTCTGTCGTATTAGTATTGATGTATGGGCGGTCTTCGCTATCTCTAAAATCATCAGTTCTATCTTGTTCGCCGACGGCAATTAATTCATGAGGAGACTTGTAATTGCCCACATTTGTCAATGATTTGTTAATTTCCTGTCGAAGGGTATCTTCAACTTCAAGCTGGACCGGAGGTTGCGAAAAATCTGTTTGTGCAGTTGTTGCGTTTAATTGTATGTTGTCTGGATTGAACTTTCCGTTATTCTTGATCAAGAATAAATTATTTTTACTTTTGTTGGACAAGTATGGTTTTGTCGGTTTTTTCTCATGAAGAGCCAAGGTAGTTGAAGATGATTCAGTGGTGGTTGGAGCTAACGTCGATGTTCCAACATCAACAATAAAAGCTTCTTTCATTGTATGAGGGAGGTCGATAGGGCTAATTGAGGTAGTGACTTGGCATAATCCTGTGACATGATGGCACACCTCTTGAGGCTCGCAATTACAAACTTCTTTGCAATTAACACCATATAAGCTGCTGGGACAAGGCGATTCACATCTAAAATTACTTTTCTTATTAATTTTCTAAAATAGCATAGTAGGTACAGTGGCGAGCAAAAAATAGGCACGACTTGTGAAGCAAAATCGTCGATTTTGTAGTTGTGTAAAAAGGCTTGTAGGAGTAACAGTGTCAACGAAACTTGCCGGTCTGCCGTATTGGACCCCAACCAATTTTTATCGCCAAATGGTGCTACGGGTAATAAATATTTATTCCGCTTGGAGTCTATACCTACGCCAAAGGTCATCCAACTCCCTCGCCCGGCAGCGAATCACCTGGAAATGGGTGGGTCGCAATGCCTTGCTCATCCTACTAATGGAGTTGGTTCACACTGGGAAGAAACATGATGCCTTATTTTTTGCTCGCCACTGTACGTTTTTATCGTTTAACTCAATTTCCATAATTTTAATTAAAGCGTTAAAATACCTTTAAATAGTGAGCACAAAACTTTTGTTTGATGTTTATAGCTTCAAGCATTTAAAAGACTTTGTAAAACAGTATTTTAATTTGGACATCTAATCTTTGCAACGCACTTTGTGAAATTGACTTACTGGTTTCCGGTCCATCCTGAAGGGCAAGTGCAACTTCCTGTTACTGAATGACAGGTTCCTCGTTCGCAAGTACATTTTAATTTACAGCTTGGCCCCCATTCCAGTGGCGCGCACTCTGTAATTGAGATTTATGAAATATGTCAGGAAGTTAATACTTGTAATGTTACAAGTTTTTAACCGGTGAAAATAATTATTGTTATTATTAACTAGATTGATATCAGGGTGGCGACAAAAATGAGGTGGAAAAACCCAAAGTGCTTTCTTTTTTAATTAAGGTATTTGGGTAATTCTGAGAACAAAGCTTTTCCTGTCCCAAAAAATTATTTAACAGTGCAATAGCTTCCTGATTGTTTAGTTATTTTCATCCTACTTACCTGTATTACAGCTCGTTCCTTTAAATCCTGAAACACAAACGCATTTTCCTTCTTCACAGGTTCCATTTAGGCATTCTGGACATATTTTAATACAATTGTCTCCATGTTGACTTTCAGCGTAGCCAGCGCAACATGTTTCAATCACTTCAGTAACTTCTTTCTCCTGAAACAACAAAAAAAAAAAAAATGGAAAATATTAATTAAAATAATAAAATAGGAAAATGATATTTATTCTTATGAGACCTCCTTGTAACTGCAAGTATTTTTGATTTGGTTTTTAGTTATTAGTTATTTAAAAAAAATAACACTTTGTGTAATTAGCTCTATTATATGTATAAAAAATATCACGTTCTGTCAACTTTGATTTAAGGAGTGGATAAAACCCTATTGTAATGAACCGTTACGTAACACCTACTTAAACTTATCTCTCGACGGATCAGGTAATGATCTATTATTGACCCTAACAATGCGTTATGGTTTCCTCTTGTATAAATTAATAAATTGTTGATATTTAATAGGCTGTAATTTTCCTAGTACCGCGGAGGGCAATAAAGAAATAGGTACATTGACATAATTTAAAATAATTTAGTTAAGTAGATGTAAGATGTTGCATAACACGATGAACGACTGCCAACACTCGTGTATGTACAGCGTTTCGGTCTAATAAGCTCGTATATCTAATGACATTTTTTTAAATTAGACTAGCACCGTTTATCATTGTTAAAGAGGAGCAACAACGAAACAATGGGAGGCGTATTAACAGATCCTCCACCAAAAGAAAGATCAATGAGAAGCTGCCTTTTAGATTGTTTAGTTCCAGGAGTCCACGACCAACTTTCAATTGGCCCGAAGATGATGAATTTAATCGAAGATAATTTAGTTCAAGGCTTCTTAGGTCCTCAAGGTGTTATGTGTTCATTTTTAAAATTAATTTCCTACAAGTTTCAAGTGCAATACGGTTAGAGAATCATTATGTAATTTACTATTCTTATCTGGCTTCACTGGATAATCAAAACATTAAAAAAATATTCTCTGGATTTTCAGAAAATGTAGTACAGGTTTCTATGAAGGGTTTCATTGTTGAAAGTGTTGAAATTTAAAAAGTACAAGTAGGACAACCATAAAAATGGTTAAAACATGGCAAGTAATATAACAGAGAAAAAAGAAACAAGGAATTAAATGCAATAAGATTTAAATTAACTTTGGAGAACTAATAGCAGTAAAAATGTTTTAATAAAAAAGATGTAAATAATTTGAAAATATCAAAAGATAGCTGTGTTAAATGAGAAATTGGAGAAATACAAGTAGACAAAGAATATAATTGACGAGTGATGTAAAGAGTAGAAGATTGAAAATAATTCTTTAATTAATCACAGGTTCAGTGAATAATTTCAGGGACGTCTTAAATAAAGTTGTCCTCACCGTTTGTTTTATGCATATTAATTCGCAACCACATTAATCATTTCTTTCTCCTCCCTGTTCATAGCTAATGTATTAAAAAAAATTCTGCAGTTCTCAAGCCTGTTCACTGTCCTATATTCCGGAACCACGACATCTTTCTGTTTCCAATTCTTCTTCTATTCTTTATTTTTTCCTCAATAATTAGCAACAACGGTCTACTTTGTCTCAAGGATGCTGTCTTTCTTCTCTTTACCACAGTCAATTTCTCTCGGTCTCTGTTTATTTGCCTTAGGACTTCTCTTCTTAGTCACTCTGACTGTCCATGGTACCTTGAAGACTCTTTTACTTTGTTCATTGTGAGAGTCTTTAATGTTTATTCTTTTATCTCGTACAATCGCACCAACCATATGTAGAATTTCACAAATTTTATTTTAAGATTAAGATTAAAGTCTGTGCTAATATGTATACGTTACAAAGTTTTATAAATGCCCTTCGGGCATCTCTATTCACCTTATTATCTCTATGTCTAACGACCAGTCCTCACAGTGCCATGTTCTAGAGACTCTAGAGAATCTTAATCTTTCTAACTCGTTCCATCGGCTTGCTTCCAAATATCAATGCAGATGTTTCAAATCCATCTGCATCTTGGATGTCAATCAAAAATTTTGTTTTATTTATATTAATGTTTAAGCCCGTGAGTTTTTACTATGTCTCCCTACTACGTTGAGAAGTTGTTGAAGATTGTTCTTTCTCGCAGTTGTTGATCGATCTTCCATTGACCTTTCTGCCCTTTTCCAAGTCTTCTAATGCTTTTTGAAAAGGGTTTTTGGAGTAGGAATTAAATAAGAACGCATTGCTGTCGGATTTTCCTACAGATTTTTATCGTGTCGGATACCTTTCTATCAATTTTAACTTTCCAATAAAGGTTCTCTATGCATCGGATCTTTTCTTGGTCTATATCCAATTTTTAAAGAATATTTATAAGGTAGTGATGTTGCACTCGATCAAAAGACTTTTTGTAGTCTATAAAACATAGATTCTCACCGTTATGTTTTAAATAACTGCACTGTTGTTCTATTGTATTAAAATTGATCACAGAAAAATGATAGAGATTAATGCCAATGTGAAAGAATTGAGATAATAAAACTGCAGCTTGTGGGATATAGAAGTGTCAGTCAAGGAAAAGTGTAGAAAAATATAAAGGCACAGAACAAAAGTTATTTTTAAAATTATGCAGTCATACCACAATGGTAACTTCCTATTCAAACAATATAACCAAATATTTTTCAGAAAGCAGATTGGAGAACAAGAAATTGAACAACAAATACATATAGCAGAAGGAGATGAGGGCTTCTGGAACACCCCCCACCACTACATTGGTCTTTGTATATTGCGTTGCCTACCAGTTTGCTCAACTTACTATTTTTCATGTTCTAAACAACTTTAAACAACTTCTAAACAACTTTAAACGAAGCTGTTCAGAACATGCTTAAAGTTGTTTAGAACATGAAAAATAGTAAGTTGAGCAAACTGGTAGGCAACGCAATATACAAAGACCAATATAGTGGTGGGGGGTGTTCCAGAAGCCCTCATTTCCTTCTACTAAATATTGCATTTTACAAGGAAATGACTGCCATTAGTACTAACTGTAAAGAAAGATAATAAGGTTCACTAAAAAAGAGTAGCTGAAAGACCTTTTATATTGATATATAAAATTACTTTCAAATTCATTCTTAATTTGTGACGCAGCATTCTGAATTAATAAAACTTTTTTATTGACCCTGCAATTCATTAACGTTCAAAGGCGCTATTGTGCCACTGTCTTATTAAATTAAACAATACTAGTAAACAAATTATAATTCGATAAATTCCTGATGATCGTATCAAGAATTTATTGTACAGTCAACAACGCATTTATCCGTCAAAAATTTGTCGAGACTATTAAATTCCGGCTAATGATTTATAAACAATAAGATATTATCTATGGAGACACAGGTTGCAGTGGTCATCACGACTTCACTAAGCGTGTCCAAATTATTTTAGTTTCGTCATTGCACTATTGATCAGTGAATGTTGGTCGTGATCCACATTCGGTTGGTTTATTACCAAATAACCTTCAGCGACTTATAATAACACTGTTGCAATTATATCGGGTACTTAGTAGTGTCATTCATAACAAAAAGCGAAATGCACGGCCTAATTGGCGGCAATAAACTTGTTCCTTCAACGCAATTACCGTTACGAATTACGAATATTCACCCAGAATTACTGTAGGTACTTAAGTATAGGTTACAACTAATTGTAGGTTACCGAATCTGTAAAGTCGATCGACATCCGATCAGGCGTCTGGTTCCTGTGGGAGAATGACCACTCTCGTTTGTAGGTGGTTATGTTGCAAGATTTCAAAACTGGTTCGCTTAAATCGGAAGTGGCTTATTAAACCATTGTTGCGTTAAGGAAGGAACAGAGATAAAAATTATATCTACTGTTAGTAGGTAGTATCGGGTAACGGGCAGAGAAAGTGACGAAGTGGGTGAATTATATAGACATCCTTGACAAATGTTCTTAAACGGAAAATCTTTTTCTATTTGGTGCGCTAAACTGAAAGGAAGGAGTTGAAACAATAAACTTGTAACTGTAATAAAACTGAAAAATGTTATTACTTAGTTCATGCTTCCTTTCAATACAGAGTAAAAGTAAGGCCTATCGATGGTCACAAGGCAAGTGGTGCATCTGTTGATCCAAACCAAGACGTCACACTTGCGCCCAGGCTAAACCATTGCAAGATATTAGCCTATAAAATTTCCCCCAAAAATCAAGAACAAGTTTGTTGATTAACATTTCAAAGATGATATGTTGAGCTAATTACCGTTATTTTGAAATCAGTATGTTTAGCCACTAGACTCCTGCAAGATTGCAGTAGTTACAGTTATTCACGGAATAGAGATCAAGATAAACAATTTGAAGATTATCATGACGAGCTTCCAAGTTTCTAGAGATTGATCAAAGCTCTGGCGACATCTTTGACTCCATCAACAAAGCAATGAAGAAAAGCAGAATAGGTCAGTCGACATCACCAACATGGTTAACTGGGTGTTTAGAAACTTAATTTGGTCCGCCTTAGAGAAGATGCGCCAAAATATGCAAAATTTCCTCATCATCTTAGTAATCGAAAATTTAAAAGATGTCAATGCCCAAAAAATATTTAAAAAAATCCAGGTAAGAGCAGCATTCACTAGGAGAAAAGATTTTTGTAGGTTGAAGAAGTTACATCTTTGGGGCAAAGGATTTGCAGATAAGCAATCAAGTTAAATTTAACATAGATAAGAGGGTTGAAAGGGTACCAGGTAGTATAGACACCAAAGAAACAAGCAGAAAAGCTCAAGGTGACTGAAGACAATTTTTGCTAAAGCTGAACTTATCTGAGAGTTATCACACATTATCCCTCAAATTAATGACAGAGAAATTGAATAGGTGTCAACTGAGGAGTAAAGAATCAAAGAGAATTTGTAAAATAAATAAACACTTAATCACCATTAAAATTAGAAACACCATAAAATTGAGGTAAAGAACAATTCGGAAAACAAGATGTGCAGTGAAGAAGATGCATTTCTTTATTACATGTTTTTTGTCTTTTTTAGAGATAAGAGCACTTTGGAAGCTTCACTGCGAGACCTCAGATAACTAAAGCTAACGGGTCTAATGGGTCTTTAGTTCAAAACTAAAACTATCAAACATTAGTTGACATTGTATTGATAACATAACGATGTAGGTAATTTTTTAAACCAAAGTTTTAAAATTAGTTGAATCGAACGTTAGTCGTCTTGAATTATGTTTCTATCTTTAGTAACACAATGTGTTTTGCTTTACGTTTATCTTGTTGTGTATGTGTAATGTGGTTACTCAAAGAATGCGGAATCACGAAGAGTTGAACTTAATGAGGCGGGTACTTATTCAATCAATACTTTCTATAGACAGCTCGTGAATAAAAATTTAATACTTACGACAATTCGAGAATCGTTGACGGCTTTATTTGTGTAAAATGAACAACGGGGTGGTACGTTTAAACACCATTTATAACTTCTTACTGTTGAATTTTTCACAAAGTACTGAGTTTCGTTCACGATATATCTGAAACAAACAAGTAATTTATAAAAGAGTAAAATTGGTGGTCGATAATCCATAAAATTAAATTCTTTAAATATGGAAATTTTAGAAACTCTGGCAGATCGCATGGGTAGCAGGTGGTGTTCGAATTTTGTCTTGCATAAAAACATAAATTATTTAATAATCAACAATCTCCAAAATTTATGCCATTTCCGTTAAAGTCGTTGATAGTTTTTTTAATTTATTTTATTTTATATAACTACTTAAAGTTTATAATTAAAGAGTTGTTTTTTTTTAATCCCATTTGTTTTTAAGATTTGTTAAAGTATTTGGGATATTAAAACAATAACAGGACTAGTCCAATAACAACTATGTTCATCTGTAGGTATCTATATCGATAATTAAAAGTTAGACTTCCAAACAAATTTTAAATTTTTAAACCATCATCATGGCGTTGACACGGCCACTCCTGCAGGCCGTTTCACACAAGTTTAAAATCGTCGATTTTGCTTCACTCATCGTGTCTTATTTTTTAATAGACACTGTACCCCAACAGAGAATAAGATACAATAATAAATATATTTTAGGTACCTAGATAGAGAACGAGAAACTATTTATTGCTTAAATTCAACAAAACTTCTAATTCCACAAGAAAGAATCGGCATTGCAATATCGAGTTATTTTAATTTAGTTTACAACTTTGCTTGAAATGGATTCAGTGTGGTAACAGTTCATTTAATAAAAATACATTCTGTTTCGCTGGTGTTGCAAAATAATTTTTCAATTTAAAAAATCCTATACGCTTGATCATTGGAAATTCTAGGAGCAGCCTTTTTTTCGTGTTTTCACCTATGTCGCCACACTGGTTATTTACCGGTTTAGGAAGTGAGGAAAATTAAATCATGCACATACTTTACTTTCATCGCCAGACTTGCTCGATATAATTTTTAACATTCTAGAAACATCAGTCGGGGTTTTGACGCACATGCCAGTTTTCACTTTTGTTGAAGTATAATGTATCAAGAACGAAAGCAGTTACACAACTCTCATAACTGTCTGTAGTTGCACCCTGACTGATTTTTTAGCAACAATAACGTAATCGGTCTATATTTTCATAAAAATACAGATACACCGAGGAAAATGTGTACAGAAAACAAATTTTTCAAAAATAGAACAACTTAATTTATTTCCATGTGCACAACAGTTAGGTACTATCAAACCAAAAACCAAAAGTGTCATAGAAAAATAAACTCATATATGAGAATGTGGTGATTTTTGCAAAGCGAAAAGCAGTTAAACAGTGAGAAGTTATCAATCATCTTATTTTCTTCTAAAAGTGCCCATCCTCAGTAGATATTGACGATCACATGGGCATGGGACCATCTTATCCGATAACTGCTGAGCGGAATAGATCCATTGCCTAAGATTTTTAAGCCAAGATATACACCACGTGGTCCTCAATCTTTGGTGGTCTCAATCTTTCTTTGCAAAATTAGATGAAGGTGGATATTTATCATTTTGCATTACAAGACCAAAACACGCTAGTTTCCTTCTCTTTAATTCTTTTGAGAATTTCTGGTGTCTTATTTAGGTGCTCCATGACTGCTCCGTTTGCTGTGCTGTGTCCAGCAAAAAAATACTTGTCATACATATTGTTTGCATCTAGCATCTATAAGTCCTTGCCTCTGTTCCATATAAAGTATGGAAAATAATACGAATGGTTCCAACTCTCACTAATGGCGCATCTTAAGTATGTAATTTTGTATGTTCTCCTCAAGGAGTCTCCTCCTGCCACAAACCTTGAATTGGTGTTTCCATTTTTGTCTGTAATCGTAACTTGGGTTTTCCTGAGGTTTCTATATCTTTTGCTGAGATTTACCACTCGATCTATGAGTCGTTGAAGACATTATCTGCCAACAGCACAGTATCATGGACATATCTTAAGTTGTTTATTATCTTTGTTTACCACTATTCCGTCATTGATTTTTTTTAAGGCTTCTTCAAACACACACATAGAAGGGCTTTAGTGACACAGCGCAACCCTGTCGCACTCCTTGATCCATTGAAGACCCTCGACATTATCTGCCAACAGCATAGTATCATGGCATATCTTAAGTTGTTTATTATCTCTTTATTAACTACTATTCCGTCATCGATTTTTTTTTAACAGGCCCACTGAGTACGCTTTGGTGACACAGCACAACCCTGCCGCACTCCTCTGTTGACCGGAAATTTTTTTGATAGTTGGCTATCAATACGAACGGATGCTTTTTGCTGTCTATAGAGATTTGCTATTATATGCGATCTATTTATGGACTACTTTGAATGGGTAAAGTCAAAGTCCGATTTGGAGCTGGACTTTTTTTTAAACAGATTTAGGATTTCATGAATAGATACGTAAGTACATACTCTAAATTCATTCATTTTTGTTCCACTTTCAGTCGTCAGACTGCATATTTGCATATTAACTACTATTGTTTTTAGCTTGAGTGAAAGTACTTATCACATTACTTATCCAATTATCCCACAGTATATGTACCAATATGACGTAACCATTAAATCAATGAAAAAAGGTTGATATTATCAGATTTGATTTTCAACACTTTAATACTTGCCGAACAATTTGCCTTCTCTCATTATCTCAGTGTTTGACAGTAAAGTAAAAAAAACTATCGTATTAAATAAAAATAAACATACGTCATCAGAAATTATTCGTCGACTTTACAATTTCATCCATCAAAAATCTTAAAACTATGAAAGCGTAGAGGGGTCAACAACAATTTTCACAAGTTGTAAAGTTGTAAATATTGTTGTTGGCTCTTCTACGCCTTTGTATAAAACAGCGACTGTTCGACGCTAATAATCAACGGGTCGTATTTAACAGTCTACCAAATTTAGCCAATATTTTCATACAAAAAAAATACTTTCATTTCCCAAAAATACTAAATGATCACCAAAATTAAGAAAATACATAATCTTAAAGCGACAACCAAATATTGACATAATGCTGGCCTCTTATATATTTTGTTCGCCAAAATAACTTTTGTTGACCATAAATACTAAATGTTCACCAAATTTTATTCCGCATTTAATTCTAACATAATACCCAGATATTTAATTTTTGACAGTGTCGTATATTATTTAGCAGTTAAAAATACTATTTGTTGATCAAAAATACACAAGCAATAAAATGTTGTGCAAATGGTAAATAATTTTATGCAAAATTATAGATGTAGATGTGCTAGGGCAAGGAAAATAAAAGTAAAAATAGAAGTGGTTTGCACAAAAAAAGATATTGATTTCTGTAATATATAAATGCTTTGCTGTAGGATTGGCTTGCATTATGTAAAACGTAAAATTTTTTTTTGTGGTAATTTCTAATCGTGCTTTTTAAAAAAAAATTACAGGGCTCTGAACTGTCCTTGCACAAAACTTTTTTCGCGGATCTCTTGTCTGGAAGCGCAAGCGGCAAGGAGAGATGCGCGAGCATATTTCATTTTTGGAGTAATCGAATAATTATTTGACGCACAAATAGTTTTTTTGAGAAACACTAAATATAAATGGATAGCGCGAATATTTATTATGTACAGTACGGACGCGTAACTTAAGCGTTCTAAATTTGGTGAACATTTAGTAAAATTGATAAACATATAGAATTTAAAATGTAAGCAATGGTAAAACAATACGCAACATAGTTATTTTAGTGGTAAAGTTCTCATTTTCTGATGTATAATAATTTTGGTTTCATTTAGATTTTTTGATGCTCATTAAATTTTCTGGTGGACAGTGTAAGGGATGTATGGTTTAATTTGGTGTACATTATATTTGTTCCCAATATTTTTGTTGGCCTTTGTATGAAACAAAGCTACTGGCGACTGTTCGACGCTAATCAATAATCAACCACTGTAGTCATTTTATTTAAAATCAAATTTGATTGTATATCTATACCATTAGAAGTATTGAGGGAAAAGTTGTGCGGTCTAGTACAAAAGGTTTTAAAGCTCCATAACTAACCAGTGTTGAGTGGCTCGATCTGCATACGCGACCGCCCACATAAACAAACAGACTTTACGACATGTAAATGAGATGGAATATGTGAAATGTGTGATAAGTCAGAAACGGGAGAACCGGAACAAGTAGCCACCAGCTCTGGTTACAGAATATGTAGCCCACAATTGAAGTCGCATTTATAACGAAAGTAAAAGTAGATAGTATCAATGTTTACATACATGTACATATTAGGTGAAAGAACCGCGTGCCGCTACTACGACGTTTTGTAATCACTTTGATGTAGTCTGAATTAAATTTCCAGATGATTCGACGTTCTAAAGCAGACATTCTTTAGCAATAATTGAGTGAAATCTTTAGTATAGTAGGTATTAATACGGTAGCCGACACTATGACCTAGTTAACATTTTTTTACTATCTTAAGATACACCTTGAAGGTAATTACTGTCAGGTGTATACCCGGTAAGGTAGTATCGAAACTAATTTGGGATAACAAACTTCTCGTTTTGGTGATATACAAGTACAAGTAGAAATGATATGATAGAACCTCGCAAAGGATAAGATTAAATAATATTGACAGTTCAAATAAAATAACAATGCAAGTTTAAAATTTCTAAAAATCTGAAGATGGCTTGATGGCTACTGGCAGCGTAAAACTTCCAGAGATCAGTTTGAACGCGATCAGTAACTATTATTCAGATAGAAGTATCTATTAAAGACCAAAAAGGTCGCGTAAATCATTAACCTTCCTAAAAAGAATTTTAGTTAGTTTAGTTAGACTTTAATAAAATGGGGTTTTATCATTGTCATAAATTTATTATTTTTGCTCATAATTATTGAAGAATCTAACCAGACTGTTCATATAAATTCTTATCATTCAGTTGTAACGCTAGTAACTATTAAATAAATGAAGTCGAGTAAAACAAAAAAGTGAAATAATATAACTGAAGATGGTAAAGCTCGCAGTGCGGCTGAAGCTCGGTTGCATAACGCTGACAAACCCCCTCTAAATATTTTATTACTTTGATTGGCTATTAATTTACTGTTACAATTCGTAGGTGTTTGATAAACATTAACACTGCAATCTTTTAAAAATTCTTACAAAGAAAAGGATAGCCTTGCAATCTTAGACAAAGTTGTGATGAAAATGTGTAATTTGGTTGGAAAATCGACTACAGATGCGGATAGTTTGAAAATGTACGGCTAGAATAGTAAAATAATCTGAATTTGCAATAAAACACTAAACAAAGAAATTGCAAGTGGATCATAATAAAAAAAATGATTTTTTTTAACTACAGTTTTATAAAAAATTAAATGACGATAGTCTTCAACAAGACACGAAATAATACAAGCAAAAGTTTTAACAAATTTTGCAAGTAAAAAATATCTTCAAGGGCTGATTAAAAAAAAAGTGTTATAATCTGGAACATTGTATACAGGGTGTGGCAATAGTGCGCCCGACTCTGATAGCTCAAGTTCTATGATAGGTAGAAATTTGATTTAAAAACACAAATAAACTAGAGAAAGAAGTCTATAACAAAAAATTATTTTTGAACATACAGAGTGGGCCAAGACGATTATACAGGGGCAAGTGACATTTTTTTAAATAAAATGATGTGTGTAAAAGAAGATTTTTTAAAGCTTTTTTTTAAACTCCACTCCAATATTATTACTATTTCCAAATAATGGCATCTGCAGATGCATGTTAGAAAAATCACTACAGTCACAATTACGAGTTCTAAAAAAAAATTATGTAAGTACTAGGTCTGGGAATAATATTCGAATTATTTGAATATTCGAATTGACGAACACGTAAAATTTGAGTACAAGCAAATTCAATTATTCGAATATTCGAATAACTATTCGAATATTCGAATTATTCGAATAACTATTCGAATATTCGAATTATTCGAATAACTTTTCGAATATTCGAATGACTATTCGAATATTCGAATTATTCGAATATTATTCGAATATTCTATTCGAATATTATTATTCGAATAGACTATGTATTCGAATAACTATTCAAATAATCAGAATATTCAAATGACTATTTGAATTATAGAATTATATATAAGTATTACTAATAAATTAATGAACAATTGCACGTCGAACTGTAAGTAATTTAAACTTTTGAACTTTGCTTTATATTTATTGCGTTGTCACATAATACCTATAAAAGAAATGATGCGGGAGAAGAATAATAACAATAATCCTCAAGAGAAAAAGTTTAAAAATTTCTGTTTTCGCAAAGGCGTGCGAAACAAGTAATATAAGGAAGGTAGTCAATAGCAGCATTTTATTTATCCTGCGCACATGAATTAAATAAATACATTTTTTGACACGTAACTAAACAAAACACAATGAAAGATAATGAGTAATTACTACATTATTTTTCATTGTGTTTTTTTTAGTTACCTGTCAAAAAAAGACTTTACTACATAATACTTTTGTATTCATTCATTTTGTAGTCATTCAAATATTCGAATAATTCAAATAGTCATTCGAATAATTCGAATAAATATTCAAATGACTATTCGAATACCAAAATTCAAAAAAGTCCCAGCCCTAGTAAGTACTAGTTAGGAAACATCTGTGGGATGTCTTTGAATCATTTTCATTTTCTAAAAGTTATACAGAGTGACAAAACATAATTTTTCAATTTAGAACTTTTTGAATTTAATTTTCTCCATTTTTTCAAATAGAACACTCTGTATATTTATTAACGATAAGACGTAGAAACTAAAAACAAACATTTTTTGTATGTACATCCCTATGGCTATTTGTAACCATTTTCGATTTATTGCTTATACTTTATACTTTATTTACTTATGCTTTATACTTTATTTTTGCATCTTGATCATTTTTTGCTTTTTATATGATCCGACAAGCAATACACATTTATCGCAGTTACCTGTTGTCAGTTGTCGTTTGTCAATTTTGAAACATTTTTGTCGAGTTATTTGGTAAAATCTAACAAATTGTAATATAAAACTTTAAATATATCATCAAATTTGTAAAAATTTGAAAAAAAAATGTTTAAATATTTAATAAAATTTAAGATGGCTCATACCTACATTCAATAACGTACGCCTTTTCTTTTTTTTACTCTTGTTTACGCCAATTTCGTTTTTTACATTACTATCTTTTGACTGTTTCTTTAAAATATGTCGAATATCTTCTATCAACTGTAGAAAGTTTCATGTCCGGATTATTGCGAACAAACAAAGTTAAAACTAGAAATGTTGATAATGAGAGCTTTTAATTTTGCTTTTAAATTTATCGCATTTCTTGACTTTTTTTAAACATCAAAAATTAATTCTGTGGAGTGGCTGGTTCCTGTTAGCTCATCTATGCTCGTAGATAAGAAAATAATTTATTTCTTATTTTTTTTTTGTATAAACAATTCTTTGTTCTTGTTTACTTTATTATTTATGTGTCATAATTTTTTCTATCTTGACCAGCAACAGGTAGAACAACTATACTCATCCACTCTTGCCACTGTTTTAACATATGTCTACTCTCTGCAAAATCCATTACTCTTTTTCTCATCCCGGCTCCCTGCCTCGAAAAAAGTCAAATTCGTAACACTTTGTTTTCCTTTACTACATTCGTAGTTTATTTATTAAATTATTACGTTATTTTATTTTTCTTATTATATTAAGTGTACCTAAGAGCGTTGATTGACTATTAGTTTATAACAAAATATATTTAATGTTTAAATTTCCAAACAATTACTAATTTTATTATTGCTAAAAATAGTAGGTACAGTAGTATACAAGATAATAAAACTGTTTGTATTTTATTTGCAGTCTCAGAATTATGAATTATTTCCTGAACAATTTTTTGCTGCCATAACTGTAAAATGTCAAATAGAAAAACTGGTTCAAAATTACAAAACCGCGTAAAAAATTAGCATCTGGTTTTAATTGTCAACTTGACCTATTGCACACCCCGTAGTTTGCAGAAACACATGCATCAACGAAAAAGAATGACTTCATAATTTCTCTACAAACTTCAAAGCAAATATTTCAAATTCATGCAAGGTGTAGGTTATTGTTAATGTTTTTTCATCATTGTAATACGCTATGACCAGATAGAATTTAGATCAGAACGATTAGAAATATACAGTATGAAGTCAAAAATTTAGTTAAATACTTCAGGAGCAGCACATCTTTTAATTTTGAAATGTCATTGGGCATTTGCCTGCTGTGTAATATACTATCATTATTATTATTATTTCATATTCTTGCTTAAATGGGTTAAATTATTTAAACAAAACTGTTATAATTACCTTCGTTCTTCTTGGCAGATATGGTCACCAGTTAGTTTTCCGGCAATTGTTTGAGTTTGAACCATCATTATAATTAACAGACTTGCAGCGCTCCACATACCTCTTCAAAATATCCGCTAATCTGAAATAGTAACAATCATATTCAGTATTCAGGAATACAATGGATCTTTAAACTAGCATCGTAGAGATGCTGAATTACGAAATAGAACCAAATTAGTTAGGAACAAAATTTCCGGTTCCGTTTTCACATTACTGGACATTTAAAAAATTAAAGTTTTGTAACGTGGGTATTTATTCGAAACGTAAGGAAATGAAAGAATTACAAATAAAGGAATTGAACAAAATAAGGAACGGTGCTCGGACTTGGGCTGCAAACCTCAGGACGGTTAGAAAAGAAAGAGGCCAAATTCCGGTCGTCGAAGTCCAACGTGGCTAGCTTGGGGTAGTAAGAGCCCTCTAGAATAGTGACTCTAGAACGTCCTCCAGCGCCCTCTCGTGTCCGACCGTGAAAATGAGTAGCGCCCTCTAGTACCCGTTCGTTACAGTTTATTAATTATTTTACTTAACCCTTGTTGCATAGTCATTAGATTAAATTGCATCAACGCACGCTGCTTATTTGTGTCTAATAGACCAATCAAGTTCTGAATTTAGAACAAACTCCTTTCAAAATATTTTTGTTGATATATTTACATATTTAACTTAACACACTACACGTTTGCGGCGACGTTAAAAAAGCGTTTGTTTTTGCCACCCAATTAAATAATTAACTACTTAGTTTATAGAGTTGGCGGCAATTAGTGGAGTGGTCTATAATTATTGCGTTGAAACGAAAATATTGTCAGTAACCAGGAGAAGAGTGAAGTGTATTAATTGTTTTTCTAGACGTAGTTTTACAAATCACAAAATTTGCACCAATAAGGTCTCTAGCATTGGCCTACATTTGGGCCAATCTTGGCGAACATTTGTTACAAAATCGAAATATTGTCGAATTTCGTAAGCTCACTAAGAAACGGGTTTGATTACATTTTAACCATTTGTTTGAGAAAATTTCTGAAGTTTTGTTGAGTGACGTTTAAGGTTTCATCCAGTTGTTGGATTCGAAAGGAACAAATTTGCATTTATGAAACGATAGTCTTGTATTTAAACTGTTTTAAGGACATTGTCTTGTTGCACAATGAAAATTCTTGCACCGATATCAGTTTTTGATCAAAACCGATAGTTTTTACATTCATTAAACATTTGTGCCACTTTCTTATTTATGAACGTAATTATCCAGCAATCGTAATTAAAAGTACTCTTTAGTCTTCACTGAAATAATGTTATTTATTAGATTCAGAAGCGGAAATCGCTCTCTATTGGTAATATTCAGTCGGTTCTCGAAAAAAGTCGTTTTTCCGGGTACACACCTTAACTAACAAATTCAGTTTCAGGTAGCCACACACGGTGAACATTCATTAATTAACACACGCCCATTCAACTAGGTATCATTCCGTTTTAACATCATTCACTGGCACTGTCGCGTTACATAAATGGAACTGTACTACTACTATCACGATGCGGCCACAATGGGCAATCTTCAGCGGCTTCACTTATCATGTGTGTATTCACTTATGTTTCGGACGAGTCATGTGTTTTTAATGCAATGTAATTTAAATCTTCTAAATAGAGAGACACCGAATATTGTAAAGGTCTCTGCCGCCATATCAGCCAAATTCCGTTACTAGCACGTTTCTGGTAATTTTTGGAAGAAAAAAAAAACAATAAGGAGGTAGTTAAAAGCTTTTCTACTTAAATAAATAATACTTTAAAGGAGCAATCGGGAGTAATATGCAAAACTCGCCGAATTCATGTTGATGACTTAATGTTATTATTCTAGTATTGCTTATAAAAAATTTATAATTGTTTTTTTGGTGTACCAAATGTTATCTGGTAATTTGCTTACATGTTTCGTGACTAATAAATGATGCACACATATCTATCCTGGTTTGCATCAAAGTTTACGTCACAATATGAGTAGCTACGAACCGCTACACATTTTCATAAATTTTTTTAAATAATTTGAAGTCATCTTCAGTTAGCATGAAAAAGAGAACGAAATATTTTATAATGCAACTTGACATGGCAGCTTCGTTAATTGCGTTTGGAAACTAATGTTACGTATCTCGATGGAGTGTTAATAAAAAATGTTTTGTTGACATTAAACAATAAATTATTCTTTTGAGTTTTTTGAATTGCTGTGCTATACAGGGTAAATCAGCTAAAGTAAATTAGCTGAGGTTAAAAATAAACGCAATAATATTATAATGCAACTATTTAAATTTTTAAAGAGCTTCAAACAGTCCCAATTTGTCTGCTCCGCAAAGTATGTTGTTGATCATTTCTGAAATTCTAAAATTTAACCACTCACCTGTTACATGTTAGCTAGAAAAATAGTTGAAAAATAATTTGATACATTTAATTAAATGTGGATCGCATTTAACAGTCTACCAAATTTATTCAATATTTTCATACAAAAAAATACTTTTATTTCCCAAAAATACTAAATGGTCACCAAAATTAAGAAAATACGTAATCTTAAAGCGACAACCAAATATTGACATAATGCTGGCCTCTTATATATTTTGTTCTCCAAAATAACTTTTGTTGACCATAAATAGTAAATGTTCACCAAATTTTATTCCGCATTTAATTCTAACATAATACCCAGAAATTTAATTTTCGACAGTGTCTTATATTATTTAGCAGTTAAGAATACTATCTGTTGATCAAAAACACAGAAGCAATAAAATGTTGTGCAAATGGTAAATAATTGTATGCAAAATTATAGATGTAGATGTGCTAGGGCAAGGAAAATAAGAGTAAAAATAGAAGTGGTTTGCACAAATAAAGATACTAATTTCCGTAATATATAAATGCTTTGCTGTAACTGGCTTGCATTATGTAAAACGTAAAACTTCTTTTAGTGGTAATTTCTAATCGTGCTTTTAAAAAAAAATACAAGGCCCTGAACTGACCTTGTACAAAACTTTTTTCGCTTGCCTCTTGTCTGGAAGCGCAAGCGGCAAGGAGAGATGCGCGAGCATATTTTATTTTTGGAGTAATAGAATAATTATTTGACGCACAAATAGTTTTTTTGAGAAACACTAAATATAAATGGATAGCGCGAATATTTATTATGTACAGCACGGACGCGTAACTTGAGCGTTCTAAATTTGGTGAACATTTAGTAAAATTGATAGACATATAGAATTTAAAATATAAGCAATGGTAAGACAATACGTAGCATAGTTATTTTAGTGGTGATGTTCTCATTTTCTGATGTATAATAATTTGGGTTTTATTTAGATTTTTTGATGCTTATTAAATTTTCTGGTGGACAGTGTATGGTTTAATTTGGTGTACATTATATTTGTTCCTATTAAATATCTCTAAGCAAAAGAAAATTAAGTGATATTTGAACGTATGTACATACGTATTGGGAATAATTTTAGCTATTTAATTGTATTAAAGCTGTAATTTTATTAATAACAAAGATATTTCGATTGATTCGCTTTACCTGATCCACCCTGTATAACGGTGGAATAAAAAAAACAATTTTGACAATACAGGTTGCCAAAAAAAAGTGTGCAATACTCTGCTAGTGGCTTCTACAATTAAAAACATGAAGAAAGTTGTCTATAAACACAAGACAAAAAATTCTTTCTAAGAAAACAAGAGCTCTCTAAAAGTAAACCACTGTTAGTGGTTTGCAGTGAATATCTTTAGAACGAGTGAAGTTAAAATAATAAAATTTTGCACAACTATTACTATTTTTGTATGTAACCAGTAGAAATAAAAATAATGCAAAAAATGTATACAGGGGTGTCTCAAGCGCAGAGCCTGCTAAGTAAAAATAGCCCTAACTTTTCTGTATGTACCATTTTCAATTTTTAACCCTGAGATTTTAAATATTTAGAGTTTTCTACATAAGAAAGGTACCCTTGTTGAATACCGATAGGGTCACTGTTTCTTAGCCAAATCGATTTAAAGATTTTGTTACACGGTAGGTATTGCGAATAGAATGACATTTATTATTGTTACATACAAAAATAGTAATGCTTGGGCAAAGTTTTATTATTTTTATTATTCATCATTATTATGTATCATTATCATTATTTTACTTTGATTGGCTTTTAAAATATTCAGTGCAAACCACTAACAGAGGTTCACCTTTAAAAGGCTCTAGTCCCTTAGGAAGAATTTTTAGCCCAATGTTTATAGACAACTTTTTTTATGTTTTTTATTGTAGAAGCAGAATTGTAGAAGAAGAAATATTGCACATTTTTTTCGGGACACTCTGTATAAGTTTTGGTCTTTTTATAAAAATATTTTTTTCTTAATATAGCTCTAAAGAATATCGAAATAAAATTTTTACGTTACTTAAATGATTGCCCACTAAAAATAATAATTCTTAAAAATATAAGTTCACCTTTATGTGGCTTTATGCCCTGCTGTCCTCTTCTGAATCCGGTACCGTTTCCACTTCTTCATTGCAGATTTCTTTATTTTGCTCGGTATCCCATCTCCGCTGTTCAAAATTCTGAGCATCGAACTAATTATTTTATTTCACAACTAAGAAAACGTCCTAAACTGTGCGTTGAAGTTTTTAAACGCTTCCGACTCTAATACATATTTCAAATCAGCAGTCAAACCATTTGTACAGAATAGAATACCTTTAAATAATTAAGCATAATGTGCTCTGGATTTTACGCACTAAAAACCGTTCTTATACCGTGTTACACAACAACTTCGAGAAGGTTAAATTCTTGTCGGTTACGAATTCTTGCGACAATCACACAATACTTCCGGTTTCCAAAGAAAATCCGATGCAATGTTTATTGTGTTTTTTCATATTTTTTGTAATTTTAGGAATTAAAGTCGTATTAAAAGCGATTACATCAGGAACTTTTCGTTTTTCGCAACAGTTAAACGTCCTTGTTTTTCGATCTCACTATATTTATGAGCAATTAAAAGCCAATCAGAAGAATAAATAATTTGCTGTAGCAACGTGGTCGATAATTGATAAACTAGAATTAATATTGAGTTTTAATTATTGTTTCAATAAAATTTTGGTTTTTTGTTATAACTAAACAAAAATTGTCTTGATGACGATTAAATCTTGGTTAGATGGCCATCAAAATTTCGCAAAGTTGTTTTGCCAAAATTAATTAAATTTTTCTTTAAATAACAAGGGCAATTGCGAAAATTGTTTTGAGAGTTCAAGTGTCTTTCAACAACAGGAAGCACAGTACTTAGGTCATTTTGCAGATTTAACAAGCCATTATCTTATAATCCATGGCAACGTATGTTGCAAGAAATTTTCATTTTCCTTACGTCGTTTCCCCAACATCCTTTCTTTCAGTTGCACTAATTACAAGGCATTAGGTGATGGTTAGGCATGATGAAACATCTTTAGAACTTTACGAAGAATTGATAATTGATAGCTCGAGTTCTATGATAGTTAGAAATTTGATTTAAGAACACAAATAAGCTAGAAAAAAAAATTATAACCGAAAATTATTTTTGAACATTCAGGGTGAGCCAAGACGATTATACAGGGGCAAGTAACATTTTTTTAAATAAAATGTGTGTAAAAGAAGATTTTTTAAAGCCTTTTTCTAGACTCTTTTCACTCCAATATTATTACTGACTATTTCCAAACCACTTGGATGTAGCGATTTTTTTTTGTTCAAATAATTACATCTGAAGATCCATGTTAAAAAAATCACTACAGTCACAATTACGAGTTTTAAGAAAAAATTATGTAAGTACTACTTAGGAAACATCTGTGGGATGTCTTTGAATCGTTTTACTTTTGAAAAATTATACAAGGTGGATAAACTTAATTTTTCAATTCAAAACTCTTTCAATTTAATTTTCTCAGTTTTTTCAAATAGAACTGTATTTTTTAACAATATATGGCTATTTGTAACTATTTTCGATTTATCGACCAATAATCACCAAATTCAAAAATATTCTTAAGAAATTAGATTGTTTTTGAGCAATATACTTTCATTATGTTAAATTGACACGCAATTAAACCGACAAAAAAAATTGAAGATTAAAAATATTTTTGATAACTTTTATAAAGATGATATAGGTACTTTTAAAAAAAATTCCGGTGATGAAAGACGAATAGGATCTGAGATAAATCTGGTGTCTATCCTTAAGGAATCACCCTGTATATTTGCTTCAAGAACAAGATACTTGGGATGATATTTAGACCCCCTCTTTTTGAAATATTGATAGTTTATTTTTACAAGGCCAGACACAACTGGACATTTTCAAAGTTTCGGGTTGCACAAACTTATGTTGTGGATAGTGGGCTATTGAAGAAGTTTTGACACCTGCACCTTTGTTATTACTGCATGTTATCGTTTGATCATTCTTTCATGTATAATATTTCAGTTATTCCACACACTTATCAGAACCTTTCAGTCCTTTCATTCATTTGTTGTCAGACGTAATAACGACACGGGAGCCCATTGTTTCATAAAGTCATTTATTGAGAATAAGTAACGTGAGAATCACAACAACAGTGACGTCATTGATTATGTAATAGGTAGTACTCATAAAAGTGCCGGTGATGATGATGATGATGATGTGACGGTTTATGAGAGGAGACAGATGGTGCGTTACAAATAATTTATTATCTAGCGGCACGTTTAGATCGCGTCGAAATAGTGAAAGTGTTCACATTGAAAACTTTTTCAAGTTTAATCTGGTTGCAAAAACTAGACTAAGACATACTTAATAATTAAGAAACGCGACGACAATGTTGTAACGATTTACAAAACTGATCGTCGACCGCGATGATCCTCAAACAATAACAATTATGACATTTTATTGTGACAAATTAAATCATTAAAATTCAACTACAAAACTGAAATCAACACAACAATCAATGATTTTCATGTACTATGGTGATGGTCAAACTTCAACTTCCTGTTTAATCAGCATAAACATCCAAAAGATTATCTCTGGTCAGTAGGTATTTATTTGTCACGTATTTGCAATACTTTCTTTAGCACTTAATTACCTAATTAGCTTTAAAATTGTGGTGATGAATCGATTCTGGGTTATTGCCGCACTTCCTTGTTTATTAAAAGTTTGAACATCTTACGTCGCTTGTTGATGTTCTGATTAAGTTTTGACATTTAACTTGAGTGCACACATGCATAAAGTTACAATTGCAAGTATTTTGTGGTTATATTAAACAAGCAGTAGTCGTGATGTTTAAAAGTTGTATAATATAATTTAAGCAATTATCGAGAGACTGGATTAACTTAATGTCTTGCAGCCTAAAAAATTTGACAAGCCGGAGTATGTTTCATAAAAAAAGCAAGTGTTAAGATATGTGGGTAGAGGCGAATTTCTTAATAAATTTTAACATTTTGTATGTACAAAAATTATTGCAAAATTGGGACGATGATCGAATTTACAAATTTAACATCATCGTAAAGTTGGGACGATTGATGTTGGACTCGAGTTCATTATGTTGCAATATTGCTCAGAAATGTATCCTATCTTATTAATAGCAGGTATAAGAATTTACAGATATTTGTCACGATTTATAAATAACTTAAAATAAATAACTAATAATAAATTAAAAGTTCAAATTGTTGTCGTTAGCTGTTGCTGAGATTTTATTTTTTTAGCCACACCACTTTGTTGTCAAAATTTTCAGAATATCTAAAAAATTCTATTTTTACGTATAAGGAATTTTTAACAAAATAATCTTTGAATTCTCCATAAAATCCAAGAAGAAAAATAAAAATTGAAGTAAAATAACAAAGTTGATGTTAACTTCCGGTATACGCAGAAGTGCCACCATTACAAAAATATTTTCACTGATTAGATCTTACCCAAGACTATAATATGGCTAAATTTTCAGGTTATTAGTACTTTTTTTCTTTTTTGAGATACATAGTTTTAATGAATGGTGAAAATGGATCACCCTGTATACATTATTTTGACATATGTAGTTAGAAACATCTTCAAATAGTTGTTTCTATTAATCATATTATGTTTGCAAAAGTTTTTTTTTGTAGCCTTTCTAATCTTTTATTGCTTTTATTGCATTTATCGCCCTCCTTTAAGCGTTGAGTGTCCTCTCCATCCTCTAAAATTTTATGATTGTAGATTTTTTATTTTGATCTCCTGAAACTAATTTAACAAAATTAATTTAGAGGTTGGATATTTAAAAAAATTAAATTTAAAGGAAACTATATACTACAAGATTATCGGTAAGTATGTAATAATGTCCATAATACTGACCAATGTTTAAAGGGAATTATAGATGACGTGCACCTTTAAGAGTAACTTTCTTACTTGGAAGAGTTACAATCAATGGCTATTTTGATGTTGATCCGGACCATTCTCTCAAATTTTGCAGCAATCTTAGCATATTGTACTTTGCTCTTCTTGTTGTATGACCGAGAGTATCTCTGAGTATAACCGAAAGTTATCTATTTAAAATGTGTATTCAAAATTTGAAGGCAATTAGAGCAACTAAATCGATGACGAAAGACAAAAGTTCTTATGGCCGATTTTTCAAACAATAATTAAAGTCAACCCCGCGTTGAGACTTCACGTAGAATCCTTAGCAATGGACCAACAAACTCAATATTGATATTTTGCTTTGCACAAACGTAAATTAAAGATTAACCATTCATCAATGACTCATCAATTACGATGATAAGTTATTGATAAACAATTAATGACTTATTTATGTTTGTACGACTAAGGCTCGTTGCTAAGGGTTCTACGTCAAATCTCGACGCTCTGCTGATAATGAGTTAACTCTCGTTTTTAATTTAACGGTTTCCTAAAGGAGATGCAGTCTTGTGAACGTAGCCTCCTTTGTTGCGCATGTCGACAAATTAATGTACCTAAATGACGAAAATCATTTTGAACCCTGAAGTATTTGTAAAAATAGGAAAATAAAGGTAGAATAATATGAATAGGGAAAATGACGTAGGCCTACTAAACGCAGCACACCATACCCAGTGGTACACAATACCCCTAAAAATTAAAGTTACCAGATATAAATCCTTGGAGTTTTTTCCCTAAAGAAAAAATATTTCTAGAACTAATTGCATGTAAACAGAAAATGTAATTTGCTGTCTTTTTGGACGTATTGTGGAAGACGACTAATTTTTTTTTTGATACACTCCACAAGAGCTTGTACTGATACCAAAAGATCCATTTAAACATCCAGTGTAAAATGATTTAATTTCTTTTTATTTTAATAAAATTAAATAATGTCATTTTTTGTCATCAAATCTGCCAAGAAAATTATTGTCTAATTTTTCAGTACTTTTGGCTTACTAAAATGATCTTTGAGAGAACCAGCGTCATTATTATCCCACAACGTTATTTGTTAAGAAATAAGTAAACATTGTATATTAAAAAACCTATTTATTGAGACTTTTTTGTTACATTAAACGTGATTGTTTACTAAATTTTATATACACATAAACTTAAGTTAGTTAATCGATCGATAGCATAATGTTAAAGTTAATAAAACTTAATTCTACGTATTTATGTCAAATTTTCTGGTTCTAATCTTAATTTCTACACATCATCTACCTAATTATCTCAAATATCACTTTTAATTAATTTTAGAATTAGACAAAATAAGATTAGAACACGCCCTTAAAATAATAAATAAGTACCCTACAATACAAAAATCGCGTCGTGTCAAGTTAAAAATATCGTAACAATGCCAGTTAAAACCGTGAAAAGAACCAAACCTGTCGCGGGTTTGTGTCTTGACCCATCGTTGTAGAATCCTCCGTACACCTGCAATCCCGCGGTTTCGATACTCTGTTTGCAGTAATCTCCGTCATAAAGCCATCCAACGAATTCTTGCGTTCGCAAATTCTCGTTACTGAGCCAGTCTTCCAAAGGCCGGAAATAATCTCTCAAAGCGCTTCCGTCCAGACGGCTTTCGCCGGTAGCCTGAAACAAGGCTTCTTTCCACGGCAGCGACGAACCTTTCTCCATCAGCTGACTGGAAAGCAAAAAAAAAATTAAGCACCATTAAACAAATTAACGCCATTGCATGTCAAGCACGTGAAGGTAAAACAATCTAAGGAGGATTTTTAATTGGAAATTTTGAGGAGCTTTCTTGGTGAATTAAAGAAATTATTTGAGTGTTTTTAGTGTTATTTAATTTCCTGGCTAAAGTCGAACATACTTGTTGGTTAATTGGACGAAACTAAAGGCCTCTGGACGGGTGTTTCTCGATTCCGTACTTGAATAATTTTACGGATTCAAGGTTGTAATAAATAATTGTTATAAAAAAAATAATTATTCAGGCTAAGCAAATAGCGGTTCAACTGCTAGTAAGTTAAAAGTTTTTACGCAACATTAAAATTCTGTAATGTTTATGCGTTGGTGAGTTGAAATAATTAGTAAAGCACACTGTTTCTGACGCGTTTTGTGCAATAAATTAGCTGGTCGTTAATTACAACAAGATAATGGACTTTTGGGAATTGGGCTAACAATCATTTATAAATGTTGTTTAGAGTGGTTTCGACATCCATTGTTCGTTTTGCCAAATTCGGCAGATACGTCGAATTTCTTCAGATTGGGCAAGATGCAAGGTTACTCGCTGCAAAAGAATGTTATTAAGGAAGAGTAACGACAGCTTTCTGCGGTTACTTCTATTGAAAACAACTTAATTATATGCCGAATATTGGGCTAATACTTGATGTGCAAATCGAACGTTCCCCAGTGATATCGTCGAATTACATCCGCCTTATTGTTTCCAAAGCGAGTCAAAAAACGGGTGAGAAACCTTGTAAATTTTGATTCGTCCGCGTCCTGGTGTTAAGGTCGAATGAATAGGCGTCGGGGTTACTGGAACTGTTTAAACGGACGAACAAAAAGTTATTAAATTACTTTCTAAAATAGGGTACGTCTGTAACCGGAACTCGATATTTTCATAAAGTGTAGAAAAATGGACGACATAATGGAAACCTTGACGGTCGTTGACAATAACACATTCAAAACCGCTAATTAATATCTGGAGTGGTGAGAGGCTTTACCATTGCAAGGTCTTGGAATTGGGTGCAGACGACTCAGAGGAATAAAATTTCAAAAAAAAACCTGCCAAGATTTGCAATAGAATACCGAAGGAATCAGCTGGCGCTGGCGCGACTGAGGATCAATGCAATAAGTGAATGGACCAATTATTGTCAAGTCAAGTGTCTTTAACTAACACGCCTCAGGATTAAAGTAATTACTACATGACGCAAAACTACCTATAAGATGAATAATATGCGATAATAATCGAAACGCAGTGTGCTCCTTGTGAAATCTTCTTATGCAAAGTGAAGTTAACAAGAAGTCGCTCCACTTTCTTCCAATACATCAAAGTAATATTATTTGATTGACTATATTGGTAATTACGTAATTAAAATGTAGATTTAGATGGCGCTATTCACTACTTTTATTATGACAGCTAGGTTCAACAACATTGCATATTTTAGATGACTTCTTTAACTTTCAGCACCCACTTGTTCGGATATCTTACGAAACAGTGATGTAATGGCGTTAGATGCAGGCATTCGTTGAAATTTCTTTGTTACTATAATGGTCAATGGTTGAATATTTTTTAAAATTTGCATTACAATCAATTTTGTTGCATAACAGGACAACTTCTCTTCGACGACAGGTACACTAAATGCTCTCGTAGATAACTATTTACTTCACAGGTCAATTATCACAAATCATTGGATGCATTAAGACCCAGATACCGTGCAATTAATTAAAAGTGATAATACTAACATTTTGACTAGAGTTTTTTTTTAATTTATTAAATAATAATGTTTTCTTCCAGAGCTTCGGGCTGCGTTAACACCACATTTTTAGAAATAGATAAATTGCACGGAATTTTCTTATTTTGATCTAAAGAACTTGTGTTTAGTCTATGTTCACACCTTTACAGGACACCTGTATATCCGTTTCCTCCTGCCATTACCACCGACCTGTTTAGTTATGTTGTTGATGGTGCACCTACCATATCATTTATGATTAGATGGGTGGCGATGCCGTGGTTCCAAATTTAGATTTGTCCTGTTGTAAATTACACTGTCTGCCCTTGATAATTGACTAACTACTCTTAAATTAAAGTCATCTATTCAGCTAATAAAATAAAGTATTTTTTTCAAATATTTTCACGCCAAAGAAAATTCTTCGAGGTTAGGCTGATATGACGTTCGATTCGTAATTTTATGCAAATGATCAAAAAATGGAAAATCTTATCATTGAAAATTTGAAAACATCCGCCTTGACTCATGCCATATTTTTAAAGGTTTCTGTTGTAGCAACCAAGTAAATGTTAATTTTCATGGTAATATGAAAATACCAATAGCCCATTAGAGATCCCAGGTTTGTGTGCTGAAGCTGAAACTGAGGCAATCTTAAAGTATCATTAAATACAGTCTATTAAATGCAACGAATTAACATGTTCATTAACCAGACTTTGTTGCAACTTAATTAAAAAATGGAATCATCATTGGCAAGTTTCATAAATGTAGCAAATAATGCTGGGATCTTTTGAAGTTACAAAGAAATTTACTGCTGTTGTTGTCACGTACTTTTTCTAAATTTAATTTACATTAACTTAAAATCATAGTTACCATCAGAAAAAACAAAAACCAAAACTTTTGCTTTTCCTTAATTACAATTTACATATCACAGTTTTTCGTTTATAATTTTTAATTTTACCACTCGCAACACCGTTGACTTTACTCTTAGATAATAAATGACTCCATATCTTCATCCTTTTTCCCAACTACCTAAGATTTCCTAAATTTATTTTAATTAAAAAGTGGTTTTAATTTATAAGCTTTCCTTGTCGTTGAATAAGTAACATTAATAATTGATTTCCGTGTTATAAATCTGGCGTTTCACTTAATTTAGTTAAATAATACAGAACAACTCTCTTCTAAGGAAGGTTATAAAATGATAATCAAATCGTTAAGTGAATCAGATAGAAAATGTGGTTTTCAAGTTAAAATTAGTTCAAAACAAATGTTGATTTAGATTTAAAAGATATTTTTTAATATTACTAAAAGCAATGTCTTCTTCTAATTAGTTTTCATTCTACAGGATAACACATGCAAGGAGTGCAATAAGTACAATACGCTCAAAATACCAATAAGATACACTGCTCAAAAAATTTTGAAGAACATTGCTTCTGACGCCATTACTTTTAAAATTTTTATTTTTTTTTAAACTTACTTTTAAAACCCTACAAAGATGGGCCTTTAAAATTATGAAATACCTTTACAAATTTTTTTGTGAGAAAGTAACTTTAGCAACATTCAACCAATCCTTTATTCAAAAGACTTGAACTTAAAAAAATAAAAATAAAACAATAAAATCAAAGTGTATCTGCTAATATTTTACACATAAAACAAAACTCCGAAAAGTCTTATTTTAAGATCAACAACGTGTGTCCTCTACCAGCAAGAATAACCATCTAGTATCTACGAAGCATACTCCTGATTATTCATCTTAAATATTTCAGAGTTTCGAAAGCTTATCTTCATGACGTTACTATTTTAATTACGTCAACAAGAAGTGTTTTCCCATTTTTTTGAGCAGTGTATTAATTAATGATTAATTATATTAACATTATTATTTTTGAGGTTTTGTAAAAATAACTGGAGACACTAATTTTTCAAGTAGAGTCATCGTTAGAGCTCTTTGCTCATCATTTTTGAACACTATGTATAATTAAAAGCGCAAAATAAGAGGAAAATTACATTGATGAGTAAGGAATTTACATAATAAGATACAGCGAAAATGAGTACAGATTTCAGGTCGAGGAAAGGACTGTTTGCAGCTTAACTGTAAAAAAATAAAAAAGTAGCGTTAAGAAGCAAGAAGAAGGTAAAGAATGGTACATATTTGAAATGCAAAAGACTAATGGTGAATGTAATTAAAAAAAATTGTGCTTACAAATGAGTAAAAAACAAACAGAAAAATAGAAAAGACAATATGTATGTGCATCATGATGTGTTAGTTGAATGAAGTTGAGAAGAATCATATATGTACCTACATATGTAAAGGAGCTGGGAAGAAAGGCAAAAACAGCAATAGGGTAGACAGGACACTGGAATAAATGAAACAAGTAAGAGAGAGATGGAAGAAAAGAAAAAAAAACATACGATAAAGTAGAAAAAAAATTTTTTGCGGGCAGAATATAATTGATAGTCCCACATTTAAGTTCTGTGAGTAATTGCGTTGAAAAACAAAATACCTAGACTGTTCGGCAAAAATTACATATATTTTGTTATATTATTCCATAACCAAAGACAGTAATAATAAGCGGATTATAGTTTCTTTATGATATGATTTTCAATTTAGTTTTTTAGTTTATTGTTAACCTTGAATAAATTCAAATTCATATCATCAAGATCTTTGGAAACAGTAACATGACACGATCTGAGGTGACGTAGGTATTAGACCGCGCGTCATCAAAAGACCAGTAAAATATAAATAGGTTCGAGAGGAGTAAAGTTTCAGTGTTACCTAATTATTATTTTCTATCGCTTAACAAGTTAGTAATAATAATTATTATTATTACCTATAATTATTTGTGTATTAAGCCCGTAATGAAAAGATTAAAGCACGACGCGATGCGGAGTGCTTTATAATTATTTCGGAAAGCTATAACAACTATAATGTAGATTGATGGTGTTATTACAAACAATCAAAAATGTGAAAAGACAACCAATTCTTTAGCAACTTTATATAGGTACCACGTTTTAAGTACAACTAGATCTAAATGGGTTGTTTGTTCCAAATATAAATTGACTTTTTAATAATAATACGTTGCCAAATGTGTCAAAAGTTAAACAATTAATTAACTAATAAGTATTTTTTGTAAAAAAAATTAACATTAATTTTATTGTTTAAGAATATTTTTTGAGGAAAAGCTAGAAATTTGCCTTTGGAGTTGGAAAGTAACGTTACAGGAATTAATAAGAAAACTTCCAATTTAAACAATGTTATTTGTCACAAGTTTTAAAATTTATATTTTTTTGGATAACTAGGAACGTTATTTAGTAAACAGGAAAGATTAATTTGTTTAAACTAAGGACAACAAGTAACAGCTGAAACTGACAGTCCGGCATAGGGCGGTGGGCTAAGTCAGATGACGTATAGTTAAAAATTTATTTCTTTCCGCGACAAAAATCACAAAAGGTAAAAAATTATGCTGATAGAAAAAGTATGACGTATTCAATCTTGCAGTGGTAAATGTTAATTGTTGGCTTACGCAATATTAAAAAAACAGTCTCGCTTTTTACACATGCAGTTCGAAAAACTGGTACCTATTACTTAATCACGAGTATTTCCGGTAAACTGCCCTTTAAAAATAAAAATAAATATTTCGATAAAAGATCAAACCGGAAAACTCAACAATTAAATGCTTGAATTTTTAATCTTGGCCTCAGGAGTCATTCACAGATGCTCTTAACGATTTTTGGAACCAGTTCAAAAATTTTTTTAATCAATTAATACAGTAGCACTACTTAAAACAAAAACAGAGCAATTTCTGGTACTTAAACACAAGATAAAGGCAAGCAACTTTTTTTAAACGCGGAACGAAAGTAAATCTACCCATGTAGATTTTTAATAAAAACAAGAACGTTACAATTCTGGTATGGGCACCAACCCAAAAATCAGGAGTAAGTAGGTACAAGCGACGGAAGCACTTTTCACTTTCGCAATTTTTAACAAAACTTCTATTATGTTGAAGTTGATTGAAATCGTGTCATAATTGTGAGAACACCAACTTTTATTTATTACCTAGCTCGTCATTATGGGAGATAAGCGCTACCAAAACATCATTGTTTCGAAAACTATTGTGTCTTAATTAACGTAAATACTTGTCGTCGATCAGCACGAAGTTAGTAAATTGTGTGGTAAATCGTGTAATGTCGCTCTAAAATTACACCTGCATGCTCCATGTAAATACGGTTTAGCAGCTGAAACGTACCATTGAGTTTGCGGTTTTCAATATTACCTATGCACTTGTGCATTATTAGACGAACAAGTTTAATAGCCTAACCTTGTGTGCCGCATTGCACTAGTAAACTAGATAAACTATAAAGGCTTACACGACCAACAAAGTCACGAGCTTTCACATTGCGATTGACAGCACGTTTCCTCACAGAAGGATCGTGGCGTGGGTTAAGTAACATCTTAACAATTACAAAACACTTTCCGCTGTTGGTTAGTCTTCCGGTAGACAAGGATCTTCCGACGAAAGTCGCAATAAACTCGATATCGTTAATTACCAATAAAAATTATATCACAAAAATTTCGATATACTTTTCACCTGTCGACCGACGCACCAAGCCTATATGGCAGCCCGATTATGATCACTTTCCCTCGATAATACGATAATAAAGGATGTTGCGTTGTGAATGCGAGATATTTTTTGGGTTATCGTAATAGGAAAGTTTTTCAATTGGATGCGTTTATTCCCACACGACGGCGTAACTGAGTTATTTGGTTTGGTCCCATTTATTACCATAATTAATTAGGCGTACCGCCGCAACGCCAACTTTGCGCGATTCGTCCTATAAATTAAGTAATAGCCTTAATTACGTTTTGCACAAGGAATTTTTTAATGACCGCCTTTTTGATGTGCGGAATTTTCGCATATTATATTAGTGAAGGCGTCGCATCAAGTGAATATTAACTAAAAGAAAGCAGATGTTACGCTGTTACACAGAGGCACGTTATTTAAGCAGGGGATCTGTGTGAATGCATGCCTGGCACTATATCAGTGGATTTCGCGAAAGCTCTGGAAAGCCCCTTTTACGACTATGTGCAAAAATAAAAATAAAGATGCAATAGACAAATGTCAAAAAAAAGAATGGTAATTGTTTACAATGTCCACTCTTCGCTTTTTGTGCTGTTTTTTTTTGGAAACCATCGTAAAGCATCATTATAATGCCATTTTGAGCAATGAAATTTTGTGCAAATGATAAATAATTTTATGCAAAATTTATAGGGAAAAAAAAAAGATGTGCTAGGGCAAGGAAAATGAGTAAAAATAAAAGTAGTTTGCACAAAAAAAGATATTGATTTTCGTAATGTATACATGGTGACGAATGCGTTGGTGTAATTAGTTTTTTGAAAATCGAAGAGTGGGTAAAGTAAACAATAACCAAAAGAATTTCTTGTTTCAGAACTTTGTCTTGCATCTACAATTTAATGCAGTACTTGACAATTACCGAACCAATAAAATAAAATCAATTTCTTTTAATTATCCTTGTCACTAAATGTTTTCCGTAATGTGAACAATAAAATACTGAAGTTTAGAAGAAAAGAATATTTTTTATCAAAAATTTGCACATAAAACAAGATTTTCAAAGAGATATCAAAAGCCCAATCAAAGCTCTTGAATTTTTTTTTAAATTTTTAATGCTGCGTTTTAAGACAAGAAAGCAAGATAGACGCATTCTTGTCGCTCCATTGGGCGGTATTGGGCGGTTATTGCCTCATTGCGTGTAGTCAGGACCGAACAGTGTTTCAATATCAACTAAACTAAATAAGTATAAACTAAAAAGGTTCAAATAAGTCTTCAGTATCTAAAATTTCAATTGAGTAGGTACCTAAAAGTTTTCAAAACATAAATCCATAATATGAAATATAAAATATTAAGAAGATACATAACAACAAAACACTTAAATTAAGTACTTATTAAATTATTTCTAATATCCACAGAAATATTTAAACTAAGTGGTTTAAACTCCAAAAAGCAAGAAAGTAAAATGACAATACATAAAATATAAAATATAATATAATACAAGCAATAAATAATCAAGTAAAGCTTTTTTATAGGCTTTTAGATCATCTATTGAGGTTGAAACTGAAGCTACACTGTATCTCAAATTTAGATCAAAGCATTTAAATTTCTTAGTATAATAGTAGCTAAGTAAAATGTATAGTAAAGTGCTTCAAATAAGCATTTAAATATAGATTTTTAAAAATTGCACAAAATGCTTAAAATGCTCTAAAAAGAGGCAATTAATAAAAATTGATAGATATATTTAAAACGTTCGGAGAAAAGAATATAAAATATTTACGCTTAACATATTTTATAAAATAAAAATTAATTGGGGAAATAATATATGTATGTACTATAAATTTTTTAATAAATTCAAAATTATACAGGCTGTCCCGAAAAAAGTGTGCAAAACTTTGCTGGCGGCTTCTACAATTAAAAACATGAAGAAAGTTGTCAATAAACATAAGACAAAAAATTCTTCCTAAGGAAACTGGAGCTCTCTAAAGGTAAACCTCTGTTTGTGGTTTACAGTAAACATCTTCAGAACCAGTCAAGTTAAAATAATAAAATTTTTGTATGTAACCAGTAGAAATAAAAATAATTCAAAAAATGTATACAGGGGTCTCTCAAGCGCAGAGCCTGCTAAGTGAAAATAACCCAAACTTTTCTGTATGTAACATTTTCAATTTTTAACCCTGAGATTTTAAATATCTAAAGTTTTTACATAAGAAAGGTACTATTGTTGAATACCGATGGGGTCTCCGTTTCTTAGCCAAATCAATAAAGATTTTACATTTATTATTGTTACATTCAAAAATAATAATAATTGAGCAAAATTTCATTATTCATTATTCATCATTATTACCTATCATTATCATTATTTTACCTTGATTGGCTTTAAAGATATTTACTGCAAACCACTAGCAGAGGTTTACCTTTAGAAAGCCTAGTTCTCTTAGGAAGAATTTTTAGCCTTATGTTTATAGACAACTTTCTTTATGTTTTTATTGTAGAAGCCGTCGCTAAAATATTGCACACTTTTTTGGGACACCTTGTATACGGAGGTACTCATATCATAACTGAGCAAAATATTAATATATTAATATATTTTGGAGCTTAAGAAAGTTACTTTTCATAAATTAAACGTGAAGTAAAGCAACTTAATAGTCTTTACAGCCAATCAATGCTAAAGTACATGGTAGAAATCAGAACTATTCTTGGAAAATAAAATTAATAAGTTTCTAAAGATTTTACAATTCGCCATTGAAAGCTCCGCAATAAAATTTATAAACATTTTAGGAAATACCAGTAGTAAATAACGGTAAATGTATTTGTTAAAATCCCTATTTCGTACTTCATAAATATTTTTTAACTGTGCTGTTAAAAAAATATTTCGGGCAACAAATAAAATTAAAAATCTTAACTGTGGCAGCGACTTTAATTTTATACCTATAAAATAAAAATTATTTTGTCACGTCTTTGAAGTGGGAAATTATGTTGTAAATCTCCAACAGCATTTTGATAAGAATTTAGGCTAATAGTTGTCGAAATGCCAAAGCTTCAAGAAAAATAAGACAAAATTTTCACTTAATCGACGAATTTGTGCGGAAGGTATTTAAATTTACACTTGACATTTTTTTGATATTTCCAACTTAAAAATATGTGTGAGACCTCTAAATCAGTTCAATTAAATATCGAATTCTTTGTCACGCAATGAACAATGAAATTAATAATTTTACCAAAAGTTCTTGCGATAGATGAAAAATGAACTTACCTGAGGATTCGTCCGGCCTCCTTGCTCCTGTAAATGTCGCACTTGTGAAGTGGTTTTGTAAAATCGGCCGGATCATATTGGCCTGCAGCCCTGCACAACGCCCTGTAGATTTGGAACTGTAGCAGCGTACTCACGAAATATCTGAAACGTACCAACGTCTATGTCAAAGTCATCCAAAAGTGCGAAGTAACGTGTTTGCAATGTTAAATAATTCAGCGCGTCCAACAAGTTTAAGGCCGGAACACTTTCTCAAGCGGAATTGTTGTGTATTCTGTGCATAGATATTAATTACAAGTGGACGTCCGAGTGCCAACTGACGCGTAAACTCATACTTGAACATTACGTAAAGGACACGTAGGTACGACCTCCGGTGTTTGTGTCTTTGCCGCAAAAATTACTTTCTCAACTATGAACCGGAGCAGCTTTCAAGAGGGAGAAGAGTTTTGCACAATGTGGTGCAGTAGGGGAGCGGTGGTGCGCCCCCGACCAGGCGAAAGTCGTTCTGAGATATAAAAGTGACTGAAGGCCCCAAACACCATACAGTTCAGTTCTTGAACTACTAGAACTCTTATGCCTTCTACTATGAAACCTTTGGTGAGTTCACTTCAGTGGTTTGTGTTACCAAGTGTCAGTGTTACTCAGTGCTTGAAGGATTAACATAAATTTTCAATATCATTACCAACAACGTTCAGTGGATCGCGTGCCTGTTAACATAATTAAACAATTAACCATCAAACGATGCGACATTTTCCAAATTAATCGATCACTTTCGCTTAAAATATCTCTAATTAGTTTATTTGAAAAACTTATTCTCTGATTTTCTTCCAGCTACTATTGTCAATCTTAGTCCTCGCTGCAGTGGCTGTAAGAGCCGAGGCCGAGGAGAAGAGCGGCAAATCTGCCACTGATAAGAAGCAAACCAAGCGTGGATTGCTCAGTTTAGGGTACGGATATGGAAGTGACATTGATCACGGCTACTTGGTAGGACAAGGAGGACACTTCGATGGAGGTTACTCTCTTGGTGGATACTCCGACGGTTTGGGTCTTGGACATTACGGTTTGGGCGCCATCGATCTCGGCCACAATACCGCCATCGAGAAGACCATTACTTTGTACAAGGGCGTACCAGTACCTTATCCAGTAGAGAAGCACATTCCCTACCCAGTAACCAAACATGTTCCTTACCCGGTTAAAGTACCAGTACCACAACCTTACCCCGTCGAGAAGCACATACCATACCCGGTCAAAGTACATGTCAAGGTTCCAGTACCAGTACCTCAACCCTACCCCGTTGAGAAAATCGTCCACGTACCTGTTAAAGTACCTGTAGACAGGCCCTACCCCGTCAAGGTTTTGGTACCACAACCTTACCCAGTCGAGAAACACATTCCATACCCGGTTAAGGTGCCAGTACCACAACCCTACCCCGTCGAGAAACGTGTACCATACCCCGTCAAAGTACCAGTTCATGTACCTCAACCCTACCCAGTTATCAAACATGTCCCAGTCGAAGTTAAGGTACCCGTAGACAGACCCTACCCAGTCCACGTACCTCAACCCTACCCTGTTCATGTTGAAAAGCAAGTACCAGTACCTGTAGAAAAACTCGTACCTTATCCAGTTAAAGTAGCCGTCGACAGGCCTGTACCATACCCAGTTGAAAGACCATACCCAGTCGAAGTTAAAGTACCGTACCCAGCTCCTTACCCGGTTGAAAAACATATACCTTATCCCGTTGAAAAACCTGTCCCGTACCCAGTTAAGGTTCCCGTCGACAGACCATACCCTGTTCATATCGACAGACCCGTAGCTTATCCCGTAGAAAAGCCCGTGCCAGTACCTGTAAAGGTACCAGTTGCCGTACCCGTTCACTACGACAATCACTACGACCACCACTACGATCATAGCTACGACCACTACGGACATTAAACTCAGTGATCCACACTATGTGTGCCTTCTGTATATCTAGTAACTATTTATATCTATGTTAATGTTCTTAATAAATTTCTGTTTATTTTTATAAATACACTACTTGTTCATTATTTATAAAAACGCCAAATTAGTTACTTAGTAATTTTGTAACTTATGTTTCTCGAATAAATAATTTAATTATTAACCTATTGTTCTTTCAATTACCAAAATTCGAATAGTGGTGAAACTTAATTTTCTCACATATGTAATTAAGAATTGCGGAAAGAAAATTTCCTGTAATACGACACAATTTAGTCATGAAACCGCCTCGTAATAATAACCTACATGCGATGAAAATATCTGTGTTGAAAATTTCTTTGTGCAACAAGCATCAGGCATGTATTATGGTTATTGTCATTAAGGAATTGTTACAGATAACAATAGCTAACAATAACTGTGGTACGTAGTCATTACTAATCAATGAGAAACTTGTGTGAAATGAAGAAATTGAATTTTGTATAGGTATACTTTGCTTGACAGTTGTAACTAACAATAGCAGCATAATTGAGCTTTTGGCAATTTAAATTGGTTTGTTAACAAATACTATAGCAAACCAACTAATATGAAGTGGTTTTATTATACCTACTAAATTAATTATATTTTGTAAGTTCTAAATATTAGTTGCAATAAGGCTAAATAGTAACTAATGGTAAAAGTTAGTGAAAGAAAGGGTTTCTTCTTAGGTACTGAATTTCATAAGCAATTAATTTATGTCCATTACTTGTAAACGTTGTGCTTTATGAGTAATAAATATAATTTGATATGTTAAGTATGTAATATGATAGTATAATAAGGATTCCAATTACGGTAAATACTGTTATGAGTTTATTAGCCATTCAGCAAAGTGACACCGAAAGTTAATTACATATTCACAAGCATCTTTCCAAATTAAAAAATAAACAAGTAGTAATTTTTAACTTCCCAGTTCAGTTTCTTTTATTAACCCCTGGGATAAACTCTATTGTAAATATGGTTAATAAGGTGTTTCAAAAAAATCGAATATTTTGTTTTTTTCAAATGGTCGGCAAATTCTGTCAGAGAATGCTAAAATAAAGACCTCGTCAAAATTTGAGCTCTTAATTTAAAGATTTAGTGGTCGCGGTTCGCAACTTTCTATTTCCCATTTAAATAACATAAGAAATAAATATTTTTAACTTTAGAATTTTTTTTTTTTTTTATGAAGAAGATTTTCAGTATCTATTACAGGTTGTAAAAAAGCACAGAGAGATGTACCCTAATTGTAATAAAAAAGCCTTAATATAACAGTTGGACAATTGATTATTTTTAATTTCTACCCTTTTCTTTTAGAATATCATTTATAATTAGTCGTTAAACATTTGTTCTCATTTTTTTTATCACCTTCCGTATGTCTCAGATATAAATGTGTGATATTTTTTTATTTCATAATGATAAAAGTTGAAAAACCCGAAAGTCGGTTCAAATTAAACTTTGACCTTGAATAACTCTGGAAGGATTCAATTTATGGAAAAATTATAAGAGACCTTTTTTGTAGAGCATTAAATTTCCTATAAGAATCTGAATTGGTCATTGCCATAAGTTCATTCAATCCAAAGGTATAAAATTCTAAAGTTAAAAATATTTATTTCTTATGTTATTTAAATGGGAAATAGAAAGTTGCGAACCGCGACCACTAAATCTTTAAATTAAGAGCTCAAATTTTGACGAGGTCTTTATTTTAGCATTCTCTGACAGAATTTGCCGACCATTTAAAAAAAAAAAATATTCGATTTTTTTGAAACACCCTAATGGTTAATTTAATAATATTTTCTTCCCACCCGGGAATAAAGTGCCACTTTATTCCCTAGGGAATAAAGTAAAAAAATGCCAATCCTAACATAAACAAACTCCTTTCCATAATAACAGTCAGCCAACTTCATTTAGGTATCTGTCAATTATAACAATTTCTTCTCTAATTTATTATTATTATTAACTTAAACGGTTGAGAAGAAAGTTTTGTATGCATCTCTGGAATAAACATCGATAATCCCTCGAATGAAAATGCCCTCGGGTTCGCCTCGTGCATTACTTACATTCTCGGGATTAAAGTCGGTTCCTTGATACATAAATAACTATTATTATAGGCATACTATGGGAGAACTAGGTAGTTATTAATGTAGGTACTTTGTTTATTACCCAACAGTCTGCTTTGAAAAAAATTTGGTATTTAATATTATGATTTGAAGTCACTTAAAGGTGCTACAAGTATGTTCTGAAAATACCAATTAATATTACTTTCAAACTGTAAATATCCTATTTTCTAGAAATCATTTTAAATATAGGTATGCATGTAGATGCAATTAGATAAATTATGTTCAGATTTTCTTTGCAATCATAAACAAATTGCTTTAATCACTAAAAATATTTGTAACTCAGTGCTTGGAAACTTATTACTGGAATAATTCACTGGAATACTACTATTCCCTTCTTGTCATAAACTGTCACACAAAATACTTATTGTTCGTGCTGTCACTATGTAGATTAGAACAGATTGTATGAATAAAGGAGTTATAAAGAAAAATTATTGCAATTTTACCAAGATTCTCTAAGAGCTAAAAGCTGCTGTAATCAAAGATTCTAAGGTAAGAAACATGCATAGAAGATAGACTACCCGTGCTGCGTGTTGGTATAATATGATGCAGTCTCTATACATCAATTAGTAAGTTGGCCAATATTTTTGGTCTTTCTGTATCCGACCCGAGAAACCAAACAATTTACTTCACAACCCTCCGTTATGTTCTTGTTATATGTAGTTTGTTGAAGCAAAACTTTTGAAAATATTTACGTTACATCTAAAAACAACTGATCAATAGTTTCTATTTACAACCCTCTGTTTTTATTGCTTTAATATTTTATTTGGAAGCCAATTCAAATTTTTTAAAGATTAAAAAGCCTATAATTTTTAAATTTCTTGCTTCTTACATCTCGTCATTTAAAAGCAAGCAAAATACAGCAAGAATTAAAATTTGAATGTATTATATTCAGTTTTGACTTTAAATAGCTGCAACACATTATACACCTTGATATTATAAGAGCAATGGCAATACTGGTAATTATTGGAGACTTTTGAACAGTAAGGGCCGGTTTTACGAAAGTCGGATAAGCATTGGAATAACTATTCCGGAATAAGGGCTGGTTTACATAGCCTCGGTCCACAGTTTATACTTGGATTTATCCGATTCGATTTTGAAGTATCCGATGTAAAGGTTTTGTTTTTGTTTCTTTTGCTGAAATATATTTAATGTTTTATTATATCTTATGGGTCACAATTTAAAAAAAAAAAATAGTATGTCGTATGTCGAGATTTGACGGAGAACTCATAATTCAGAAATAATTAGTGGTAAATTCAATAAATAATTAGTAAAGTAATCATAATAATTATGGGAACAAATACAATGTACACCAAATTAAACCACACCATCCCTTGCACTGTCCACCAGAAAATTTAATGAGCATCAAAAAATCTAAATAAAACCCAAATTATTATACATCAGAAAATGAGAACATCACTACTAAAATAACTATGCTGCGTATTGTTTTACCATTGCTTACATTTTAAATTCTATATGTCTATCAATCTTACTAAATGTTTACCAAATTTAGAACGCTCAAGTTACGCGTCTGTGCTGTACATAATAAATATTTGCGCTATCCATTTATATTTAGTGTTTCTCAAAAAACTATTTGTGCGTCAAATAATTATTTTATTACTCCAAAAATGAAATATGCTCGCGCATCTCTTCTTGCCGCTTGCGCTTCCAGACAAGAGGCACGCGAAAAAAGTTTTGTACAAGGTCAGTTCAGGGCCCTGTATTTTTTTTAAAAGCACAATTAGAAATTATCACTAAAAAAAGTTTAACGTTTTACATAATGCAAGCCAATTACAGCAAAGTATTTATATATTACGGAAATCAATATCTTTTTTTGTGCAAACCACTTCTATTTTTACTCTTATTTCTCTTGCCCTAGCACATCTGCATCTATAATTTTGCATAAAATTATTTACCATTTGCACAACATTTTATTGCTTGTGTATTTTTGATCAACAAATAGTATTTTTAACTGCTAAATAATATAAGACACGGTCGAAAATTAAATATCTGGGTATTATGTTAGAATTAAATGCGGAATAAAATTTGGTGAACATTTAGTATTTATGGTCAACAAAAGTTATTTTGGCGAACAAAATATATAAGAGGCCAGCATTGTGTCAATATTTGGTTGTCGCTTTAAGATTATGTATTTTCTTAATTTTGGTGAGCATTTAGTACTTTCGGGAAACAAAAGTATTTTTTTGTATAAAAATATTAGATAAATTTGGTAGACTCTTAAATACGACCCAATAATTATTAAGCTTTTTACCATTAATTCCTCTTTGTTGTATTCTGTATTGCATAACTTATTCTGTTATGAAAATATCCAATACATAATAAAATACAGCTTTCACAGTGTTTTATGTGCTGCCTAGCTCAAGAAATCTTCTAACTAAATTAAAATAATAAGTCCTAAGGTAAAATAAGTTTAAACTGCTCAACTGAAGCAGCTGTTCCTAACTTTAAGTTAGGTTTGGTTCTCGACTTTAATGGATTTTTACTAATTTTCTTATTAAACAACAAAATATAGTTCTAACTGCAAACATTTGTCATAGTGTTTAGAAATGAAAAGAAGTAATTATTGCTTCATTTTCCCTAACTTATTAGATAACCACTTAAAGCTCTTTGTAATAATTAGCCGCCTTGTGATTGATTGACGTGAAATGATTTATGGTTAGTAGTATTATGTGAAGGTACCTGCGGCGATTTCTGCATACTAAATGAGCATACATACAACATTATGTTAACAATTCCCGTTTTTGTAGACTCGAAACTTGATTAATAAAGCAATTTAGCGGAGGAAATGATCTTCAAACCAGACGTTAGGTCGTTAATTAAAAGTGTATTGACGTTCGGCAGCAGAACAGGCAATCAATGGTCACTGATTTTATGAATATGTAGAACTCGTTTAAATGCTTCGGGTATGCTTCGATAGGTAAACTTCTGTGGCAATGAACTACACGAGAGCTGCAGAACTGCTTCTGCTTTAAGTGAAAATCAAGCATTTACATATTCGGTTGTTGACCAGATTTTGTTGCAGTTGTTATTTAATTGTTGAAGCATTAGTTTCTTTACAATAGACATTCTACAAAAAAATACATGAATTTTTGTAAATAATTAGTATCAACAGTTATTTTCTAGCTTTTGAAGCATAGGAGAACCAAATTTTCAAAAATTGCTTTAAAAATAGATTTAATATTATCTACTTACGACTTACAGGGAAAATAATTTTTGCCAGAGTTATTTTATTATTTACGAGAAAAAAAGAATAAAAATAAAAGCTTTTCGATCGCCTAGATTATCGAATTGCTGCAATAAAGTTTCACTGAAAATTACTTTTGACAAAAAAAATATCTTAATGTCATCCAAGTAAATACCTATGTTAATTTGCCGCCAAGTTAATTTTGGTCGGTTTTGGCCGCCAACACTCTTGCATAATTTCATATATGCGTTTTAGCATGCATGAATTACCGCTCGTATTTGTCACTCCTTGATACTTCCGCTGCTTTCGAAGAACGTTATTTACGCTTGTGTGGTTTCAGGTGAAAATTCACTCAAAGTATACATAAACAAAATTACGAATGGGCAGGCGCTTTGCCTATATAGATCATAAGATTTCAACTGAACACCCCAAGGCTAAACAAATTTATATCAATTTTACGTCGAATGAAAGTTGTATAGGCTAGCAGGTAGATAGGTACTCAAAAACTTGACGTTTGCCAAACTGCGTAGGTAGCTATATGAAGAAAGTAAAAGCATCAGTAATTATAATAAAGTAAAGCAAGTATTTAGCGTCAAGTATAGGAATTGACCTAGTTAATTAATATTTGAATTAATTTAGTTCAAAGGTACATATCTGGTGAGAAAAAAGTAATAAGCGCCGGATACCTTTGGATAGTAGACGATAAGAGGGTTGCAAGAAGTGAGTAATGCAGTCTAACTCTAACTTTATTGGACTAGTTCTAATAGTTTATTTATCTATTTGAAATACCAATATCTAACCAAATAACTATTTTATCTGTGTGGTATTTTGTTAGATTAAGAGCACCGTCTCCGCTGTATCATTTGTGATTGTAGAACGTCAGCAAAATGCATTGACGTGATTGTTTGTATTAGCAGGGGCACTTATTGAAAAGAGAGGTAATGCATTTTATATTTCCTAGAAAGCTCCGTACAAATAAACAATATCTGACTTTTGTTTCTAAGATCTGATACGTAACGATAGAAACTCCAGCGCTGGATACTTTAACCCTCAACTGGTATCGAGTTTCCACGGAACGTAACTGGTATCGTGGGGTATTTCGACACCCCAAATTATATCGACCTCTAAGAAAAAAAGTAACTTTATTTTTTATACTTTTTTGAACTTTTCAAGTACATTAAACCATAATAAAACAAATCAATGTAAGTAACTCATAATTTTTCATACGAAGAGTCAACAAAAAATAAAAATTTTAGAGAACTACACAATAATAAACTAAAATAGACACACTTCTTTGATCAATAAGAAAAAAATAATTCGACAAAATAATAATAAAAAATAGCTTGGTGCCAAAGTACAGAGTCCATTGTTACTGTCTGCAGCAAAAAAAAATTATCATCATCCAGCGGAAAAAAAACTGACATAGGTGTTTATTTTTACAAAAATTTTTGTCAAAATTTTCTTTTATCTCATTTTTTTGTGCTTATTTGCTCAGAGTAATTGAATATTTTCAACTCGTGAGTAATTTCAGCGGTTTAGATCAAAAGTAACAACAATAATAATAATAATGGCAATATATTCCCACCGGTTTTCACAGTTCAAGCATCTTGGAAAAGGTCATTTTCAAGATTGTCGTCACTATCACTATCATACATGTTTTTAGCAAGTTTTTCTAATACTTTTTGTGTCAACGGCCGCCCCGCCATGTTGACTTGAAAAAAAAATTTACGCACGTAACTGGTATGGTGGGGTGTGCCAACACCCCAGACCCTCTTTTTTTCGCAAATAGCTAGTTTTCAACGGCGACCAATTATACTATTCGAACGAGCGACTAAGTCTAGGAGAATACCTGGAACAACAGTAAAATGTTGTAGTTTAAACTACACGATTTTCATAAAAATGTAGTCGCTGGGGTGTCGAATTACCCCACGATACCAGTTAAGGGTTAAAGAAAGTTAACATGCACGTTAATATGAATAAAATACAAATGTTTAATTTAACATTAAATAAAGAGTCGTATTTAACAGTCTACCAAATTTACCCAATATTTTCATACAAAAAAATACTTTTATTTCCCAAAAATACTAAATGCTGACCAAAATTAAGAAAATACATAATCTTAAAGCGACAACCAAATATTGACATAATGCTGGCCCCTTATATATTTTGTTCGCCAAAATAAGTTTTGTTGACCACAACTACTAAATGTTCACCAAATTTTATTCCGCATTTAATTCTAACATAATACCCAGATATTTAATTTTCGACAGTGTCTTAAATTATTTAGCAGTTAAAAATACTATTTATTGATCAAAAATACACAAGCAATAAAATGTTGTGCAAATGGTAAATAATTTTATGCAAAATTATAGATGTAGATGTGCTAAGGCAAGGAAAATAAGAGTAAAAATAGAAGTGGTTTGCACATAAAAGGATATTGATTTCCGTAATATACATATAAATGCTTTGCTCTAATTGGCTTGCATTATGTAAAACGTAAAACTTCTTTTAGTGGTAATTTCTAATCGTGCTTTTAAAAAAAAATTACTGGGCCCTGAACTGACCTTGTACAAAACTTTTTTCGCGTGCCTCTTGTCTGGAAGCGCAAACGGCAAGGAGAGATGCGCAAGCATATTTTATTTTTGGAGTAATAGAATAATTATTTGACGCACAAATAGTTTTTTTGAGAAACACTAAATATAAATGGATAGCGCGAATATTTATTATGTACAGCACAGAGGCGTAACTTGAGCGTTCTAAATTTGATGAACATTTAGTAAAATTGATGGACATATAGAATTTAAAATGTAAACAATGGTAAAACAATACGCAGCATAATTATTTTAGTGGTGATGTTCTCATTTTCTGATGTATAATAATTTGGGTTTTATTTAGATTTTTTGATGCTCATTAAATTTTCTGGTGTACAGTGCAAGGGATGTATAGTTTAATTTGGTGTACATTATATTTGTTTCCTTAAATAAATAGCCCAATTTGACTGTAAACCTCATCATGCGCCATTCGTTATCGAATATTCTCAACAAAAAACTAAAAAAGTGCGCGGTTTCGGTTGCAAATTTGAAAATACAACTTTGATGCTTATTGTCGTTCTCTGTTCGACAGTCATTAAATGGGTTATACCCATCTGCCTCACTTTACGGCTGCTCGAGATGATGTAGTGCAATAATACTAGAAATCATCTCGCGTCAAACATTATGAATATTGTCTTAAGTTATCATATTGGCGCGTGAAAACCAGGCCTGTATTAACACGTTTTGTTCAGTATGAAATAACAACGTGGAAACAGTAACCTGGTGAATACGATACTGGATTAAAGCGGAGCGTACCACTGTGGACCAGCTGCGTACTCAATGAGTGCGCGCGGCGTCATCCCATTAAATTAACTGGGTTATTTACTTGCACTTCACTCATTTCATTTCCTTTTATGCAGTGATCTAAAATGAAAGCATTAATCTCTGCACGTCAAAATGCATACTAGTGAGAAAAAAACGCATGTGATAGCGGAGACGTTCACCTTAAGAGAACAAATTATTGCAAACACTTCTCCTTTACCGTGCTTACAGAAATGTTAAAGAAAGGGTGTGGTCGCCTTAAAAAGTATTTCTTACATTGTTATAATAAAAAATCTAAGAAGTGGCCGCCAAAACCGTGTAAAAAATTATTTTATTTATTTAAAATTGGGATAAGGGAAGTTGTACTATTAAACAAGAATTATAAAATAATCATTTATAATAAGCGAAGGTTGTCAATGCACATTTTTTACTCAAATTAATGATAGATACAATAAATAGTACAAGAATATCAACTTCTTCCTTCCTATAATAAAATATGTGGGTAAAGAAAACGTTCATATTCCAAAAAGTGTTGTTATTTATTTTTAAAATAGTTCAAGCATCTGTACAAGAGAAATGTTGAGACTAAGGTATATCTTATAAATATTCGGTACAACTAGTTAAAAATACCATAACTTTGTCTTGTTTTCAACTATTTTGCTAGTTTTCACTCAAGTTTTTATTTCTTGCTGATAAAACATGACTATCATTATCGCGAGTACAATCAGTACCTAGTCAAAATGGTAAAATGATAAAAGTTTAAAATTTTTTACCCCAACAATTATGCCATCCAGTGGTCATTTCTGTTTTCTGATACTTTAATGGACAAAACATTTTCCAACTGGTTAAACAAAGCCATACGCTCAAGACTCTTCTTACTAACTTATTGCGCTTTAGTTTCATTCCGGAAGATATATTTATCTTTCTAATTTAATCTGACCTAACTTGATCTAGCCGAAGCTAAGCTGATGCATATAACACTTTTGGCGGATGCGCCGGGTAAATCGGTTGACTTGTCTTTTTTTGTGCAATCACCAATAATTATCGAATCACTGTAGAAAACACAAGACTTACAGTTACCTACTCATTGACAAGTGCTACTTCCATAAATTATTACAAACGTGCTTGATAATAGGAGGTTAGATTTTAAATTTTTCTCTTCTTAACTGAGTGCTTAAATAACATGTTACATTAATAAGCAGCTAAGTTTAGCATAATTGTTGTTTTAACTATGAGCGCTTTATTTGTTTGTACCTAATAATTCTGCAACAAACTCGAATAACATGCATTCATTGTATATTGAATTTAATTTAATTTAATTGTTTATTGTAGAAAAAATTTACTATATTTACCCTATTTTTTTAAGGGTCGTATTTAACAATCTACCAAATTTACCCAATATTTTCATACAAAAAAATACTTTCATTTCCCAAAAATACTAAATGCTCACCAAAATTAAGAAAATACATAATCTTAAAGCGACAATCAAATATTGACATAATGGCGGCCTCTTATATATTTTGTTTGCCAAAATAACTTTTGTTGACCATAAATACTAAATGTTTATCAAATTTTATTCCGCATTTAATTCTAACATAATTCCCAGATATTTAATTTTCGACAGTGTCCTATATTATTTAGCAATTAAAAACACTATTTGTTGATCAAAAATGCACTAGCAATAAAATGTTGTGCAAATGGTAAATAATTTTATGCAAAATTGTAGATGTAGATGTGCTAGGGCAAGGAAAATAAGAGTAAAAATAAAAGTGGTTTGCACAAAAAAAAATATTGATTCCGTAATAGTATATAAATGCTTTGCTGTAATTAGCTTGCATTATGTAAAACGTAAAACTTCTTTTAGTGGTAATTTTTATTGGTGCTTTTAAAAAAAATTACAGGGCCCAGAACTGACCTTGTACAAAACTTTTTTCGCGTGCCTCTTCACTGGAAGCGCAAGCGGCAAGGAGAGAGGCGCGAGCATATTTCATTTTTGGAGTAATAGAGTAATTATTTGACGCACAAATAGTTTTTTTGAGAAACACTAAATATAAATGGATAGCGCGAATATTTATTATGTACAGCACGGACGCGTAACTTGAGCGTTCTAAATTTGGTAAACATTTAGTAAAATTGATAGACATATAGAATTTAAAATGTAAGCAATCGTAAAACAATACGCAGCATTGTTATTTTAGTGGTGATGTTCTCATTTTCTGATGTATAATAATTTGAGTTTCATTTAAATTTTTTGATGCTCATTAAATTTTCTGGTGGACAGTGCAAGAGATGTATGATTTAATTTGGTGTACATTATATTTGTTCTCTTTTTTTAATGATCTAAAAATATTCAACAATCATCTTCATCAAATTCGTTTTAAGTTCACTTAAAAGTTTATATTTTTATGCCAAAGAGTAATTTCACATTTAGGGTATTAGCTTCCTTAGGAAGTATTTCTTAACAGTAGTTTATGCCAATATATATTTTTATTTTTGGTCATAGAAATTGCTGGTAAAATAACGCAAGTTATTTTTTGAACCATACTGTAGACACTGTATAGGAGGGATCAACATTCCTAAGAAACTGACGTTAAAGATCTAAACCAAGAGTCATATAAAGATAAAAAAATAGATAAACAGCATTGGATATAAAAAACCGCTGAAGAAGCTTCTAATAACCGTTAAATGGTTGATGCAGCAGATGGATGAAGTTATTAACATCAATACACCAACGCACTATATTTTGCAAAAACTGACCAATATAAATTTGTTATTTATTATATTATTTAGATTACTGTAGGGTTTCACCTAACAATAATTAGATTTAAAACACGCTACCTAGGCATTAGTTTGATCCGTTAACACTGATTTACTTACGTCGAGTAAAATTTTAATGGCTAATAATTTTGCTGATAAACTAGATACTTGATTTCCGTTAATGCTTCAGCTCCGTGAAAGACTAATTAGGCATTTTAAAACGTTGTTAACATACTCTGCTTCCAGCAACTGTACCTACATTTCCATTCCGGCAACTAGTAACTATCCCGTTCTGACAAAAAAGTCAATCGAAAGTAGGTGGGTATAGACACACGTAATACTTGAATACCGATTACAGAAACGCAATCGTTACATTTTACATCTTCCGCGTAAATAACTTAGAAATTAAACATATTCGCTAGAATAAAGACAAGATCATCTTTCATCCGAAACGAAACTTAACAATAAGGCGTCATTATCCGATTTCCCAAAGTATTGTGCATCGCACGTGATAACATTTTCCTGTATGATTATGTATTAAAAACACTTGGTCGGTGGTGGCACAAGCCAGTGGTAGGGCGATACGAAAGTATATATTATCCATAAACCAGGTGTGACATACCAGTGATTAGTAATTTCCTTAGATCGAATTACAAATGAAGTCCATTGTAAGTTAAGCTGTGATCGAAAATCGTGATGAAGTTATTATGTGATTAAAATTGGCGAGTAATTTGGTCAATTTTGTTTGCAGGTAGTTCTGCTGGTAGTGCTTCTATCCTCAAATGTTTGCTGCAAGGATAACAACCACGAAAAGCGTCATGTTTGGAACTCTCATCACGACATAGGTTCTAATTTTGGCGGTGGAGACGATTTTGGCCACGATTTCGGTGAAACTTTTGGATCTAAAGGAGAATCTTCGAAATGGGAAAGTGAAGGTAACAGCGAGTCATGGAAACCTGTCCAATCCCAAGAACATCACGAAAAAACTGTAACTATAGTGAAGAACGTCGAAGTACCTTATCCGGTAGAAAAAGAAGTACGGGTGCCTGTCGAAAAAGAAGTTCCTTATCCAGTTAAAGTTTCAGTTCCCCATCCTTATCCAGTTTTAAAGAAAATCTATTACGCGGTTAAGGAACTTGTTAAAGTTCCAGTGCCTGTTAACCAACCGTATCCAGTTGAAAAGACCGTCAAAGTACCTGTTCACGTCCACGTAGATCAACCTTATCCCGTGAAAGTCTACGAACCAAAACCCTATCCAGTTTATAAAGAAGTTCCCTATCCAGTTGAAGTTAAAGTACCGCAACCCTACCCAGTCGAAAAGGAAGTGCGAGTACCTGTTAAAGTTCCGGTTCATGTATTCAAGCCTTATCCCGTTGAAAAAATCGTACGCGTCCCTGTGCACGTTACGTACGACCGCCCTGTTCCCTATAACGTTATCAAGCCTTATCCCGTTGAAGTTGAGAAAAAAATCCCTGTTCCTTATAACGTCGATAAACCGTATCCCGTTAAAGTTTACGTAGACAAACCTGTTCCTTATCACGTCGAAAAAGAAGTACCTTATCCCGTTAAAGTCCACGTGCCACAACCCTATCCAGTAGAGAAAAAAGTTTCAGTTCCCGTTTATAAAGAAGTACCGTATCCTGTTGAGGTTAAGTACGATAGACCGGTGCCATATGAAGTTATTAAACACGTTCCTTATTACGTCGAAAAGAAAGTACCGGTTGAGGTTAAAGAAGAAACTCCTATTGCCAAAAAGGAAGAAATCGAAGCTTCCAAATGGAACGAAGGAGATATAACTGGAGAATGGAAATGGTGATTTGTCACATTTTTAATTTATTTGTTGTATTTGTTACTTGTTTATAAAGTTCTACTTTTTTCTATTTGTTGCTGTCAAAAAATTTTGTAAATATATTTGTAATGAAAATAATGATTGTTTTGATTTTTTGGCGCTATTTTCTAACGCAAGTAAAACGAGAGTAAGTGAGAAGCAAAAGAATATAAACGTAGCTGTCGAAAAAATTATTAAATTTTTCGAAAAATATGTGGGAGAAATTTTGAAGCAAAAAACTATGTAGAGAGATAATTTGACACTAACCGAATAAAAAACACTATCTACATATCTTGGAGCTGAGACCAAGACACATAAATTGAAATTCAATTTGCTCTTGCATCTTTCGTATTTGCCGAATTTCGCTCCCTGGTTCTGTTTGTTCTCAACCACTAATATAAATTACAAGAATAATACAAAATAAAATAGAAAACAAGATATGCAGTAAAAAAATACTAACAAAAGTTACAAACAAGAGTAGGAGATAGTAACAGTGTATCAAAATAGAATGTTGAAAATACAACCAAAATACAGAAATAAAAGTTCGAATAAGTTCTTCATGCCGGATTTACCCCCCAAATATTTCCATTAATATTTTTTATCACCTGTCTAGTAACTGGTAGCTTTTCATGTTTTAATTGGTCTATGCGGTGAAGAAATAATGCAACTTAAATAAATTTTTTTCTTTTAGAAATTAAAACCAGCTTTCTAGATGTAAAAAGTAAATTAAAAATGTCTATAATTGTTGCTTGGCTATGAAACTGTATGGATAAAACTTATAAAGAAAAATGACAAATAACTGTCGTAGATGCTATCAATTTAACAATAACTTGACAAAGTTGCCAAATAACTGAAATACCCGAAAAATAAAGTAGAAAAAAAAAAAGAAATATGTACAAAAAAAGTATAAAAAGTATTGGAAGATAGACTAACCGAAAGATACATTGTCCGGTACCATCACTTAGTTAGATAGTTTAGTTTTTTCTTTTTATGGTTAGTTTGTTTGCTTATTTTACTATACAAAAAAATAGTTTGATTGTATGTTTGTGATCGCTCCCTTAATTCCCTCCAGGGTAAGACCCACGTGACATAATGAAGAGTGGTAGTCAGCATACATCTTACACTTCCCTTCCACCTTTAGCATAAGTCACACACTTCTCTTATTACCCTTGCAAGGAACAGTCGCTAGTCGAGTCGGTCCAAGGTCTTTCTAGTTTGTGGGAAACCACCTACGGTTCGAGAGCACCCTGTTTCCAAGCACTTAAAGCCAACTACACCACAACATTCGCCACTACAAGGTAGGTTCAAACCCTAGTGGAAATTAATATTTTTGTTCGTATCGCATTTTTTGGCTCTTCATAAAAGCAGGTCTATTGACTCTGTCTGGAAACATGGTCGTAATTACGTAATTACGAAACATATACAGGGTGATTCACGTAGCCCGTCCATTAAAAGTTTTTCAACTTCCAGTTGGATTAGAAATTTGAAACTTAGAAGGCAGTCATTATCAGTCATGCTCATTCTATCTAAAATATTTTGAGCTCTCTAGCTATACAAGGTGTGCAAAAAGTCGGTATCAACTTTCTTATTTTAAATATAAACGTACCATTTTTTCTACATGGTCTAATTGGTCTTCCAACTGTGAGTTTTTATAACATTTGTTATATAAACTTATTTGACAATTTTTGACATTATGTTAATTTATGTGAAAAAAAGGGTCGATGTGATAGCTTACGGAGAAATTCGTATCTGGCAGACGGTTTCGAATTTATGAAAACCAATTTATAAAGTACTTAGTTCGAAGTCCAGACTAACTTCTGATATCTTAATGGTAGTTCTATTTTATACCGTCTGGGCGCAGACACTTTTCAAATATCGCACCCAAAAATGGTCAAAAAGTAATTTTTTTTAAATGGCACCTACAGATTTTTTTTACACCATTCGATAGAAAATTGTATTTTGAGATAAGTCACTTAAGCATTCCCTATACCTAACTTCATCCCCTATCAAATTAAAAATTAAAATCCAGAAATTCTATCAATCTTGCCGAGAGATTTTTTTAGTTTTTCAAGTATGCCATGGAAACCAATTGCAACATTTTAATTATGAAATGAATATGTTACTAATTTTATAAAAAAACAACAACAAAAACTACCAAGAACCATCTTAACAAAATTCTAATGTAGGTGTTCAATGTGAGCACCATTTTGATTACTACATTCTATGAATCCATTTTCAACAGATTGTGTACCTCTTTTAATTTCGTTGGGACCAAGACTGTCGAATGCTCTTATTATCTCCAGATCTTACCTCATTAGACTTTTATGTTTGGGGTCGAATAAAAGATTTAGTTTATACTTCACCACTTTGCAACATAAAGGAATTAAGCCGGAGAATAATAAGAGCATTTGACAGTCTTGACCCCAACGAAATAAGAAGAGCTACACAATGATATACAATGATAGAATGTAGTAATCAAAATGATGCTCACATTGAACATTTACATTAGAATTTTATTAAGATGGTTCTTGATAGTTTTTGTTGTTGTTGTTTTATAAAATTAGCAAGGTATTCATTTCATAATTAAATTATTGCAATTGCCTTTTGTTTCCATGGCATACTTGAAAAACCAAAAAATCTTTTGTTCAGATTGATGGAATTTCTGGATTTTAGTTTTTAATTTGATAGGGAATGAAGTTAGGTATAGGGAATGCTTAAGTGACTTATCCCAAAATACAATTTTCTATCGAACGGTGTAAAAAAAATCTGTAGGTGCCATTTGAAAAAAACGACTTCTTGACCATTTTTGGTTGCGACATTTAAAAATTGTCAGCGCCCATTCGGTACAAAATGGAACCGCCATTAAGATATCAGAAGTTAGTCTGGACTTCGAACTAAGTACTTTACAAATTGGTTTTAATAAATTCAAATCAGTCTGCCAGATACGAATTTTTTCGTAAGCTACCACATCGACCATTTTTTTCACATAAATTAACATAATGTCAAAAATTGTCAAATGAGTTCACATAACAAGTGTTATAAAAACTCAGAGTTGAAAGACCAATTAAACCATGTAGAAAAAATGGTACGTATTTATTTAAAATAAGAAAGTTGATAACGACTTTTGGGACATCCTGTATAGCTAGAGAGCTCAAAATATTTTAGATAGAATGAGCATGACTGATAATGACTGCCCTCCAAGTTTCAAATTCCTAATTCAACTAAAAGTTGAAAAACTTCTAATGGACGAACTACGTAAATCACCCTGTATAGCAAAGGAAGCTTTGGAAAATACAGAAAAAATATAAGAATTTAAGTTCTAATAGGTAGTCGCCAGATTTGACTTAACGTGACTTCGCCTATTGCCAATAAATGCTACTATCTAACAAACTAAGAATATTGGCAAAATATAAATAAAATAACACAATAAAATAAACTTTCAGTCAAGATTCAGTCGTTAAAGATTGCAGATGCAAAGAAAGCCAAATGCTTAAACTTTAGATACCTAGTTAGAAAGATGTCCTTACAGAATTTGTGAATAAAAAGTAAAACTAGATACCTACTCTTTCTAGAAGTTATAGTATTTTAAAAATAATGATCTCTTCGATCACTAATAAGTAATCGTAATTTAAGAAAATCAACAACATTCTATTGTAGCAAACAGAAAGTAAAATAATTTTGACATAAACAAACTATTTTTGACAGACGATTATTTTAACCGATAAAGTTATTAAATAATTTTCTTACCTTAATTATTATTTTCAAATAATAAAGAAAAAAAAATAAGACCTACATTTACATGAACTTCATGAACTTAAATCTCCTTTTCATTCAAAGTTTGTGAAGAGGCTAATGAATTATCCTGTTTATACACTATTAAAAACTATGTATAAGTTTACACCTGAAGGTTTGCGCAGGTATGGATAGCGTTTTACGCACGACTGGTTGAAAATGTTGTTTGTTTCAATGGATATAAGCGGGCAGTAAAGTGACTTTAAAGCCGGACTGTAAAATAATAATGACTGACATAATTTATTTCAGACCAAGAAAGCAAATAAATTGCCTTCAATTAGCATTTAGTTATGAAAAATTTGCAGGTAAATAACTAATTAAAGTATGCAACTTAATGTGATAGCAAAAATAAAAATAAAGAAGTGACAAAATAAAAAATAAAAAAAAATTTCAAATTTATTGAATGACTTGAAACAACTATCTCTATAAGAAAAAATGAGAAAATAAGCAAGAAAAAGAAAATTAAAAAATTATAAAAGCATCCCCTAAAATTTTGGTTCTTCTTTATTATGTTGAGAATTAAATAATTCACATTTTTGCTTGTTTTTCTTGTTACAAAATTAAAGAAAAAATTCTGAAATGTTGTCAACAACTTTTTTAAATAAATTTGCAATGTCAGTAATAAGGATGCTTTTATTTTTCATCTGTCGCCACTTTCTTGTAACGCGAGATTATAGAAAGTTGCTAATACTGGTGCAATTGCGATAAAAGTCGAGATAGATTATTAAATTATATTCAGAAAGGAAGAGTAATTTGGTTCAAGTTGCTGGGCTAAATCAAATTCAACAATCTGCACGACAAACATTAAAAACTTACAAAAAAAAAATAACACGTAACAGCATGAATGACCATAAGCTGTTTAGGTAACCATCAATTTTCGGTAATTAATTGAATTTAGTGCATCATTATAATGAAAGGAGAAGACCTTTATTTGTGGTTTTATTAAATTAATGTTATTGAGAAAATGACAGCTTACTGAAAAAGAAAGTGCCGCAACTGCAATTAGTTGCGTTAGTTAGTCCCGAGTCTTGAGAAACGTTAAAAATTTATTTAAATAATACTCCCTTTATTGCTGATAATTATTATCTATAACGCGATTGGGGGTTCTAAAATAGCGATTTTTTCGTCGATGGGTACAACACTGCATGCCGTCGTAAATTATTAGGAATGTTACTTGTTGGAACAACTAAATTATGGTAATTGGGTAATTGTGGAGTAGAAAATTAAAGCGAAAAAATTTCTAGTTGGCTATAAAATTAGATAAGTTGTCGAGGGGATCATTGATCTGGAGGAGACAGATGAGACGACAACTGTTTACAAAATTGAAGAAACTATATTTATATGTAAGACTGATCGTTAAAATTAGAACTTTCTACAGCCAGCTCGAATCGGCTGCGAGTTTTTTTTCCTACTACTTAATTATATTTTTTTTCAAATTAAAATTTTGAAATAAATAATTTATAACGCTCAAATAAGTTCAACAGACAGTAACAAAATAATTATTGCTGGATCGTAATTCAATTTCCCCACGAGTTTGTATTAATTGTTGCCCATATAGCGTTAACCGAAATGGTATAATGGCGAAAATTACCACCAACAGTTATCTCCGACTTGCCACGACCGAATTCGTATTTCTGGGCAATTATAATTGTCCGATACGCTGCTTCCAACAAGACGTCGCGTTTACCTTGTTTCAATTACCGTTTTCTAGTAATTTATTTGGGTCGCCTCTTACAATGGAGAACAATTATGATTAGCTACGCTAATTACGAAATTTGCACGTACATAGTTACGTGTTACATAAAATTACAGCTGTTGCTAATTAGTTAGTGATTTTAGAAAATTATTTATTTTCGAAAAAAAATTTGGTTGTTTACTTTAGAAGGAAACGATTTCAATGTCAATGACCAGTGCTGGGGCCAAAATATCTTACGCAATAATTTAATGAAAACAGTTTGGCACGCCGAATAAAAGTTTTGTCGACGAAGACCTCTTCCGGTTCGGCGTTGTCCGCCAGCCTCTATTGATAAGGATCTCGCTCTGTGATCTAAGTAATTTAATTGGAAATATTGCATTGATCCATTACTTAATTATTAGCGGATGTTTGGAACTTTCGAGGAAGGAGGGTGTTTTGTGGAGCCGACTCGGACGCTTCATAGCCCCTCTTGTTGTCCAGCGAAAGTGTGGAAGCTCCTATAAAAGCGGAAGGCGCCTCCGGTAGATCATACAGTCGGGTTTACAAACTTCAAACGGACGGCAATGAAGTTCCTGGTAAGTAACGAGTGACATACGGTGTTCGTGTTCAAGTGAAACTATTATGGATAATTATCAGTGAAATTGCTGCTGGTTCCGTTTTAACGCCGGAGCTAATCAATATCCGCTTTCATCACATTGTAACGAGTGGTTGTTCTGTTTTCAGGGTTATTCAGCGCTTTGCGCGCTTCTAGTTTTGGCAAGCGCTGAAGAGAAAAAAGAAGGCAACGCCGCCGAAGTTAAATCAGCTGAACCCCAACAAGTCGAGAAGAAACAAGACAAACGCGGCTTGCAACTGGGATACGGCGGAGGACACGACTTTGGCGGCGGTGGCGGCGGTGGAGGTCACGATTTTGGAGGCGGACAACAATACGGAGGTGGAGGCCATGATTTTGGTGGCGGACAACAATACGGAGGTGGAGGCCATGATTTTGGCGGCGGTCAAGATTTTGGCGGCCACGACCAAGGTGGACATCACGAAGAGCACCATCACGTCAAAACTGTTACGGTAGAGAAGAAGGTTCCAGTACCGTATCCAGTAGAGAAGCAGATTCCAGTGCCAGTCGAAAAGAAAGTACCGTACCCAATCACCGTACACGTACCACAGCCTTACCCAGTCGAGAAAAAAGTACCATATCACATCACTGTACCGGTCAACGTACCCGTTCCAATCAACAAGCCCTACCCTGTTGAAAAACTGGTGCACTACCCAGTCAAAGTGCACGTGGACCAACCTTACCCTGTCAAGGTTCTAGTTCCACAACCCTATCCAGTAGAGAAGATCGTTCATGTTCCTTACCACGTACATGTCCCCCAACCTTACCCAGTAGAAAAGAAAGTACCTTATCCAGTTAAAGTGCCAGTCCATGTACCCAAACCTTACCCAGTCGAGAAGCTCATCCACTACCCAGTCGAGGTAAAAGTAGACAGGCCTTACCCTGTCCATATTCCCAAACCTTACCCAGTACATGTCGAGAAGAAAATCCCTTACCCTGTGCACAAGCCAGTACCATACCCAGTTAAGGTACCTTTCGACCGCCACATCCCCTACCCAGTTGAGAAACCTCAACCATACCCCGTCAAAGTTCCAGTAGCCGTCCCCTACCCAGTTGAGAAAAGGATCCCAGTGCCAGTTGAAAAGCCTGCACCTTACCCAGTTAAGATCCCTATTTTCAACCCAGTACCCTATGAGGTTATCAAGAAAGTACCAGTAACCGTCGAGAAACCAGTTCCAGTACCAGTCAAAGTGCCAGTTCATGTGCCAGTACATGAAGAGCATCACGAATCTGGTGGTGGTGGTAATAACGGAGGAGGACACGATTTTGGCGGTGGCCACGAACAAGGGGGCGGACAAGGTTTTGGAGGACACGATTTCGGGGGCGGTCATGAACTGTCTGGAGCTCACGATTTCGGTGGCGCCGGTCAAGAATATTCTGGCGGACACGATTTCGGAGGCCATTAAGACTACTAGCTAGTGATATTGTATAGAATTTTCTATTTTTTTGTACTTTTTTTACTCTCATCAGTATTACCTGTTTTTTTGCTTTTTATGTGATGTTTGTTATTAAAATATTTTTTCCATTAATAACGATGATTATTGAATTTTTCCACTTACCTCAAATAAGGAATGTTGGCCGGAATGTGATATTTCGCGCCTGGATCGAAATCTCTCTCTGATCGCAGAACAGGTGGTTTGATCCCCATGTATTGTTCGCTATAATTAAAAAAATAATATTAGCGAGGTCTTAACAAAACGTTTCAAAGCAATTAAGACAAATTACGTAAAACCCACCTGAGTCGCCACCAGTGGCAATTGTATTGGTCTTTGGTGATTTCGCCTTTGAAGACGTCGTAACGCCACTTGTCCATTACGTAAGCGAAAGGCAGGAAGACGATTTTGTCAAGTGCCATGGAATATAAGAAGTTGATGTCAACGGCCGAATCGTCGACGGAATTCGGAACTAATCCGAGGGTTTGAAGATGTTTTGGGGTACCGATTGATAATCCAATCGCTTCTCCTATAGCTTCGTGGAATGCTGAAATTTTGTAAGTACCAATTAGCACCGTGTTACGATTTCGCTTTAATTACGCGTATTAAGAAAGTTGGTAAGGAAAATTTTCAACTTCTATGTGCATTGCTAGTCAGACCAAATGCTCTTACTTTCACTGGATTTATTCAGCATGATGCGTATGTGTTTTTGCAGTTTATAGGAAGACACGTGACTAACATGAGTACCGTTCACATTCTAATTTATTTCAAAATCAAAATTGAATGAAAGTAGGTAGCTGATGCAGTTAATTATTCAAGATCATAGATACTTATCTCATATTGTTACTATTAAACAAAAATGGACTGTTTTAATAAGACCACTTTCGAGACGTTAAAGAATCATAAACGGGTATTGGCAATTAGTAGTTTTTACTAGTTTACATAATTTAGTTTGTGTTATCTCCGACACTTAGGAAGTTAGTTCAAACTATTAATTATATTAATTCAGATAATTGATAATATTTTTAATTGTTGCATTTGATAATGAGTAAAAATTTATCAGAGGAAGTTGCGTAATGAGAACTATTTGAAGCATATCTGGAATAATCTGTTTGGGCTCACTGATCCTATAGTTACGCATTTTATTATCATAATCCCCCTGAATTATGTAAACGGGATCTACCAAGAAATTAATTGACCGATTCTAAATAACGTAACTTCCAGATAATTCTGTAAGTGTTTATTAATTTTCAAATTTAATATAAAACACTCACGTTTCTCATACTTGTATAGAAATGGTTCTTCAATCGTAAATAAAGAAGTTTAAAACAAATCATCTAAAAATGATCGTAAAAATTATTAAATAAATTATTAAAATTAAAGAAGTCACAAATCGAAATCGTTTCATTTCCATATTAATAAATAAAGTTTTAATGGCCAGTGCTGAGTTTTTAATTTAACTAAATTACAAAAAATAGCTACTTTACTAAAACATTAATTAATTGGTTAAATTAATAATCATTAAATTAATTGATCCGAATTTGGAAATTAACGGTCTCATAAATGAATGAAGAAAGTCCAATATTTTCTAGTAAATCAGAATATGATTAATAAATTTCAAAACAAAACAATCAGATTAAAAAAAACAATAATTAATTAATCAGTAAAAAATTAATAATTTTAAATTATTTGATATTTTAATTAAACTAGCAGTTTTCTGCAACACAAATAAAATAACGCAATAACTGATCAAAATAAATTAAGTGATTAAAAAAAGTTTCAAACAAATAATCAAATTGATCAAATGAGTGCATAACGTTCTATTGTGGAAGTAGGTACTTTTCAAGAATTTTCAACAAATATTAAATAAAAAAACTTGAACTCTTTACTAACATTTAAAATTAGTAAGTGATTGATAAATTTACCAATCAAATCTATATTTGTAAGTTAATTGATCAATAATGTAATGTTCAACGTTGTTTTTACATAATTGTTTTAAGGGCCATTCTAGAGTGAAGAACCAGTCTAACAATTATATTAGTAAAGAGTTTTTTAACTTCTGCTGAATCATCGGATGACTTCAATATCCCCTTTGTTGATTAGATTTTGCAGCCGACAGTTCTTTTAATAATCAGTTCATTGTTTGACTAATCGACTCTTTAATTACTCTAATATTTAATTAATATTGCTTAATCAAACAGTAATTGCAACAACAATCAGTCAGCATTAGTATAATCTAATTGTTTCGTTGAATAATTAATTTCTTAATAAATGACTTTTATATTTGATTAATACCATTTAATATTATTTTTTCTGTAATAGGAAACTTTATAATTTTTTGAGATTACGAGTCAATGCCGACTCGCCGATTCGTTGAGTTGGCTTCATAGACAACAAAGATTGGCTGGATAATCATTGTCGCAACTGGCAACTTAAAATCAGGCCCTGTAAGTGTATAAAAAACACTTTCTGATGATATTTTTATGGTTAAGGTAACTTAATTAGCTTAATTTTTTCACATAAGAAAGAAACTTAAATTTCTACTATTTTCTGTATCTTGTAAAATCTTGTGATGGTTTCCTCAAAGAAAGAAGAAGTTGGAAATTCATACTGAACTTTTGGTCGTTTGCTCTTCAGCTATGAGCAGTAGTCAAATTGTTTTATTGCACGACGATAAACTGATATTAAATTTATTTTATAAAGTTGCTACAGAAAAAAAAATGGAATTTTAAAACTTTTGAGAAACTTTAAAGCTTTATACTGCCTTAACGAAACATTTATCGAAATAGGTAAATTGCATAAAATTATCTTATTTTGACCTAAAGAACTTCTGGTTATGTTATGTCCGGTTCCTTACAGGGCATCCTGTATTCGAGGAACGCATCGGTGATGACACAACGATTTCTAGATCTTTTCTTTTAATAGAAACAAGTAACAATATTCTATGTATCTACAAATGAACACCTGAATGTTTTCCTTCAATCTACAGATCTCTTCAGATCATCTTAATATATTTTTATGAGTAGCTGGAAACTGATAAAAAAAATGTTACGTAAGCTATACAGATAGTCGCAAAAGTTTCCCACCATCTTGAAGGTCCGTTATTTAGGATTAGTCGTGTAAAGTACTGAAAAATTGCTAAAAATAATTCCTCTCCTCTCTCAATTTAGAAACTATAAGAAATTTAATGTTAGGACAAAGACAACACTCCAAAATATTTCTTTTGTTTTGAAATAGCCGTGTGTACCCCTAAATTTAAACTTTAATTGTGCCTTCCTTAAAGGGTCATAATTTGAAAACTAAATGACAGAATTTTTTAAACAATTTTCCAGCATTCTAGGTAAAGCACCTTGAAGGTAGTGCGGACCTTTTGGAACACCTGTATATACTTTCTGGCAGTTTTTCTTTATTTTATGGTATGCTTTGTCCGTTTATATAAATAACTGAGGACGATAAGTAGACACCTATGTACCTTTACTTTTAATTTATCGACAATTTGTTTCTTTATCTCTTTCGTTGCACATGACTGTCACCTTTAATTTGTAGCCACGTTGTAACGTTACAAAAATCAATTTTTAAAATTTAATAATTCCTGATTTGGAAAATGTTAGCCAACATAATATGTGATAGTTTTCTAGTCTATAAACTTTTTCTTATTATTTTATTATTCTTATTTATTTTATCATTTTTTCCCCAAACTCTCCTCTCTCCTCTTAATTATTACCTGGATTAGCTCCGTCCCTGAAAATTTTTGGTTGATTTTTGTACTGCATAAAGTAATGAATGTGGGCCATTTCGTGATGGGCAGTGATAAGATCCTTCATGTTTATGTTCGTGCACATTTTCACTCTGAAAAAATTTGTTGTAGGCAACCCAGAGAATAATAAAATAGAAACAAACCTGAAATCTCGCCTATTGCAGAAATCCCAAGCCGAAGGCTGGCATAGAACCACTCTATCCACGGGCTCTTCCAGAACCGATCCAGACCAAAAATCTAACGGCATGGCGCTCATGTTGAGAGAAACGAAAAAGTCTTCGGCCAGTCTAAAAATGTCCAATGGTGTGTATCCCTAAACAATAAAAAGATACTTTACGAGGCGAAATTTAAAAATAGCAACTTTCTTAGAAAACTATTTTAATATTAGCGAGTTTTATGTGTTTACTAATTGGATAGAAACCAGAGAACAATTGCTTCGTTAAATTCAATTTCGATACACGTAGGAGTCGGTGCTCCACATCCATCGATTCGGTAATTATCTCAATTAATTCTGCGTGAAAACAGCGTGCCTTCACTTTCAAAACATTCCAATTTAAGCAACTCCGTACCAAAGAGTCGATACATATTTGCGATTGTTGATTAGCATAATTGGTATTACTTCAAGACGAACGATTTAGAACTTTCTCTAAATTTTGTGCGTTGCTTCCGATTCTGATGAATAGCAACAAACATAGTCACGCTTTTCGTTAGATTTTTACAAAGAGTCGGTCTCAATACAAACAATGAGTAAGACGTACAATGCGAATTTTGGTATTTGTGACATAATCATTACCAACCCGAAACTATTAATTGTTTCAACATTGCGCCATATTAAGATGATTGCGTTAGGTACCTGTCGTATCATTTCTGGGGTGACATCGAGGAAGTTCTGGCCCGGATACGGTTGAGTTATGTCCAAGATGTTGACCCAGGATTGAGACCACATATTTCCAAGGATATGAGCGGGAAGTGGAGCTTGTCGGTTGAGCTTCTCTGGCCCGTAATAATCACGCAATCGCCGTCTGACATAGGCGTGAAGGAGCTCGTACAAAGGCTTGACTTCTTCCATGGCGTCCTCCAAGTCGATATTAAAAGTTGAAGATTCGAAGGGAAAATTCCAATATTCGGCGGTGTCGGTAAAATCTGAAATTATTCAGGCCGTTGTCAGTGTTGGCAATAATTTTGCAATAAACAAAAGTTTGTCAAGAGAAATTTTTACTGTCATAATAATAATTGTTAACAATCAATAAATTTTAGTGCTTTGTCCCCGATAATAACAATTTCTTTACTTGGTTTTAATACACATTAATACCGTAACAGCAATTACAAAGGTAACTCGACAGGAAATCGCAATGAAAGTGGCTACAGTTCTAACGTTGCACATGGTTCTTTTTATGTAATTTTTACACTATACAGCCGTATTACAATTACAATTGGACATATACAGAAACTTGCGAAGAATAATTACGTAACAGAGAAATGGACCAACAGTCGCTTCCAATTATCGATTCACACTCTCGACAGTCCAGAATTATTAATCTGGAAAATTTGACATGTTTATGCTTAACTTACTGTTTAATTTGGCAGCTTCATTGGATAATGTTGCCATTTGCTCGAAGGTTTCTTTAATGTTCTGGCCGGTGTTCCTTCTCCATTCCGTCCATACGTATTGCAACTCGTCCCAGTTTCTGCTTTGGGCCATGATATTAGTTAGATCGGGTTGTAATCGGAGGCCACATCTAAATGGTTCATTTAGGGCACAGATTGAGGCGCTATTGTATATGGCGAGCATATCGTTGATTAATCTGTTGTACTGAAAGTTTAAATCAGATTTATTAGTTCTAATTAAGAAAGTTAAGGTATATTTGGAAAATTTAAATTAATAAAAGCCCAGTTATTATCCAGAAAAAATCCGTATCTTTTTGTTGTGTCTATTATCTATTATGCTTTATTAATACTGAGCTGCACATTGATACTTTGGACTTTTGCAAAGTTGCAGATGCTTAGAACTTAACCTGATTTAAAATCAATCTCCTATTCCGCAAAACTAAAATTTTGTATCAAATTAATTTATTACTTTTGATGACGTCGAGATCAAATGCATGTAAACTAAAAAAGATTGTTTAATTTTTGCATACTATGATAGTGTTAGTTGATAAAAGCATATTGGTTGTGGCTAAACAATTAATCTTGGCGACTTCTGAATAATTTAGCAATAATAAATTCGCATAATTGAAACAAAACTATCATAAAATAAGTAAGTTAAAAGAAATTAATTGAAAAAAATTATAAGAAAAAGATATCAATATTAAAAAAAAGATATACTTGATGAGACTACAACTACAGTTGCAGTTTAATTAAACATACTGCATGGAACCTGAAGGATGCCTTTTAAACAACAATGTATCTATTGGACACGAAAATTTTACTTTTAAGTTTTGCTTTATTAGACACTTTTTGGTATACACTCATTTTTTCCAAGTTCTACTTATAAAAGATATCCTGCAAAGAACCATAGTTTACCTACATTTTACATTTTGAGAATTCTGTAAATATAGGGAAAAACAAAACAAAACTATCCGGAGTTTTTACAATGGCTTAGTTTTATAGGGGTTAATAGGAAGAAGATAATAATGGAGAAAATTGAAAAACGCTTATTTTAGAAATAAAGTATGAAAGATAAATTAACACATTGCATTGTAAATCAAAGAAGTGACCACAAGAGTATAGAAATAAAAATACTTTAAAACATAAATAAATAATAACATGATTGTACACGTAAGAAATGCAAATGCATATAAAAGTAAAAAATGAGAATAATATGAGAATAAAAAGAAGGCATAAAATCATACAAATAAGTATAAATAATAACATGATAATTTAAGAAAGGAGGACATGAACTCAAAATATGTGATAAATCTAATATAAATAAGAAAAAGAATAATGCGGAAGTAACTAGGTTACAAAATTAATCACTTCAGAGAGCATTTAATAAAAATAAATAGACAAGGAAAAGACGTGCAACAAATATTATACAAAATAAGAATATGAATGCACTAAAGAGAATAATAGCTTTACCAAGACAAATTATAATTAAGGTCAGGATGAGTAAGACAGATAGTAATCTATTTCTCAATCATTTTTCTTTATATTTAGTATTTCATAACATATTTACACAATTTACTATGTAACATAATGCTACTCTTACATTCAATTATGCCAATATTTTTACATGATTTCCGAACTCCTGAATCAAGAATTTCAGGTTATATACAGGTTGGGGCAATAGTGCGCCCGAGTTCGATCGCTCAAGTTCTATGATAGATAGAAATTTGATTTAAAAACACAGATAAACTAGAGAAAGAAGTCTATAACCGGAAATTATTTTTGGACATACAGGGTATGCCAAGACAATTATACAGGAGCAAGTGGGAGTTTTTTAAATGGAATGTGATGTGCAAAAAAAGATTTTTCGGAGCCTTTTTCTAGACTCTTTTCAATCCAGTATTATTGCTGACTATTTCCAAACCACTTGGATGTAGCGATTTTTTTTGTTCAAATAATGGACTCTGTAGATGCATGTTAAAAAAATCACTACAGTCACAATTATGAGTTTTAAGAAAAAATTATGTAAAGACTAGTTATGAAACATCTGTGGAATGTTTTTTAATCGTTTTAACTTTTAAAAAATTATACAGGGTTGGTAAATTTAATTTTTTAATTTAAAACTTTTCGAATTTAATTTTATCCATTTTTTCAAATAAAACACTCTATATATTTTTTATCGGTATGATGTAGAAACTAAATACAAACATTTTTTGTATGTACACTCCTATGGCTATTTGTAACCATTTTCGATTTATCGCCCAATAATTACAAAAATCAAGAATAATCTTAAATAATTAGATTGTTTTTCAAGTTACTCAACAGATAAAATTGTAATAAGTGCTCCAGATGTTCTGTTTATAAAAACATCATAAGTTTTTTTAGTAAGTTTACTTTATGTTTGTATCTTGATCATTTTTTGCATTTTGCATTTTATATTATCCGACAAGAAATACACATTTATCGCAGTTACCTGTCGTCAGTTGTCATTTTTGTGTCTATTTTGAAACATTTGAAGTTTTTTGCCGAGTCATTTGGAAAACGATTTAATTTTCTAGAATTATTTTTGAATTTTGTAATTATTTGGCGATATCTCGAAAATGGTTACAAATAGCCATAGAGGTGAGCATACAAAAAATGTTTGTCTTTAGTTTCTACATCATATTGTTAAAAAATATACAGAGTGTTTTATTTGAAAAAATGGAGAAAATTAAATTCAAAAAGTTCTAAATTGAAAAATTAAATTTAGCGATCCTGTATAATTTTTCAAAAGTTAAAGCGAAGCAAATACATTCCACAGATGTTTCATAACTAGTCTTTACATAATTTTTTCTTAGAAGTCATAATTGTGACAGTAGTGATTTTTTTAACGTGCATCTACAGATGCCATTATTTGAACAAAAAAAACCGCTACATCCAAGTGGTTTGGAAATGGTCAGCAATAATACTGGATTGAAAAGAGTCAAAGAAAAGGCTCCGAAAAATCTTCTTTTGCACACCACATTCCATTTAAAAAAACTCCCACTTGCCCCTGTATAATTGTCTTGTTCTGTATGTTCAAAAATAATTTCTGGTTATAGACTTCTTTCTCTAGTTTATCTGTGTTTTTAAATCAAATTTCTACCTATCATAGAACTCGAGCTATCGAACTCGGGCGCACTATTGCCCCACCCTGTATAGTCTCTCAGGTTCACTTAGCTTATTATTTACAAGATATCAGCATCTGCCGCATCGTGTATAAGTATCTATTTTGTCGTGGCTTCTCATAATAATATTTATTATTCAGTTATTTAGATGGTGATCATAAATACCAATAAATACCTATTAAGTGGCAACTTTTAACTAGGTAATATTTCCATGTGGCTTAATTTTATGAGTTCGCCACACATCGTTTAAAGTGAACGGTGATCGTTAATTTAATACACAGATACTTTCAAGTAAGTAAAACGAAGATTAGTTAGATTGAAGGTGTATAACTTAATATTGTCCACCTATCTATGTAGGCCGTCCATTTATTTTTTAGAAAATCTATATAAGATACTAGATAATATTGTCATTTTTTATTTTTCCCCAGATTGTTAACTTGCAGAAGTAGGTAGCTTCATGATAAAAAAAATTTCAAAATTTTTGGAATATTTTAAATTAATTTATAAACCGCTCTATGGTTCAAAAAGATTTTAAAGAATAAATTAAAAAAATTGAAGAATTAAATCCGAATTAATCTCAAACTTTCTTTAATGTTACAGAATATTCTGATCAAGAAAAATGTAAAATTTTGTAAAATCTCGAATCATCGCGACCGTTCCGAAACAGCCTAGAAAAGTTGTGATAAAACTATACATTATTACGACAACTTTAAAATAGTAACAATAGAAATTATGTTGAAGAAGTTCCTTTATACTTGGTACGCGGTCGTTTTACTGGCTGCCTAATACAAAACGAGTTCTTTATTAATATTTGAATATATTTAGACGACTTTACTACCTAATTTTGAAAATAAATATCTGACTTCCTGAGTTTTGACTAAATATTTTACAAGTGATCGATGCTGAGAGATGCGACTTACTCTATCCAATTGATCTGGAGATAAAGCTGCGGGACCCACAATCGACAAATATCTAAGTTGTCGATAAGTTGAGGGATTTGGTATATTGGAGCCGCCAACTTTGCTAAGTAACTCCCAAACTCCACGTTGGAAATCGGAATAGGTCTGTTGGGCATTGAGCTGTAACAAACAAAAATAAAACGTTAATGTCATAGGATAGACAATTGATCAATTTGTATTCTTAATGTGATATCTGGTATTATTAAATGATTGCCATATATACATATTACGAGGTAATGTCGACTATTATATTACGTTGTCTAGCCTGCTTGATCGTCTTGATGTACTTGCAATTAGCATAAAGAATTATTTACTTACCCTTGAAATAATTAATAATCCAATTTAACTTTCCAGGAAGGTTAATTCCCAATGTTCGATTTTATTTACAAAGTTAAAATAGCTCAGAAATCGTGAGCAGGAGCGGCTGCTTTATTACTTTAATTATTGAAAACAATTATGCAACCAGTTTAATGAAAGATAGAAAATCTTTTATAAAACGCCGCAAACTGTGCTCTTAAATGTATTTGACTTCAACTTGCTACTTTTTGATTAGCTTAATTACAGAAGCCCATATTGGTGAACTTTGAAATGTGTTTTGACTATTCGACGTAGTATTCAAACACCTCTGGTCTGGTGAAATAAATTGTCAGTACAATTGAAACGCCAACGAACGATATTTATCAGGTGGTAGACAAAAAGAATCAGCAATTGTTTTTGAATTTTTAAATATTGAACTGCAGAACTTTTTTGCAAGCTATGAACGTCAGTGCAATAATGCTAGAACTTTTGTAATTAAATAGCTAAAATTATTTTCATTACGTAGGTACCTTCAAAAATGTCGTTTAGTTTTATTCTGCTTAGATATATTTAAAGCCCAGTCAGCGGCGAGCAAGGGCGGTCAATTGGGTGGATAAATTTCAGAATTTTAGAAATGATCAATGACATGCTTCGCGGAGCAGACAAATTTTGACCATTTGGTGCAAAGATTTTTAAAATAAAATTATGCTCATTCCTGCAACTTTTTAAAAATTTAAACAAATGCACTGTGATAATATTGCGTTTATTTCTAACTCAGCTAAAACAATACTCTAATTTAGAAAAATAAAAAAAATTGATACATTTAATAAAATATTTTTAAACAAAATGAAACTAAATTAAATTGAAAGGAAAAAATTTGAAGAACGAGTTTTTCAAGTAATGAATTAGAACATACTTTATCGTGAATCATTTGACCAAATTGAGGTAAATATTTTGTATGATCCTACCACTTACTCATAAGTAAACAACATGCGAATGCTATTGTTCATTCAGTTTTGGATTACTCAATCACCTTAAGGGCGTAAAAACCGTGACTAATAACATTGTTGTTGTTACACATATTCATAAAGTGACGAACAATAATTAAAGAATGATTGCACTTTTTCAATTCAAATCACGAATCTATTACAGTCCAGGGTACGTCCATCAACGAGCTTACCAGTTAACCTTGATGTTATCCAAATTGCCTAGAATCATCTAAATAAAATATATTAATTACAACTATTACGTTTATTCTAAGAAAGGTGACTTGAAATTTTAATTCTAATGACACCAGTAGTATTGTCACCATACGCACTAAATTTGGTCCAGTTCTTAAACAATGAAAGTAATGACTTTTGTGATTACTAAACTCAAATTATAAGTATTTACTCAATATTATGCTTATTATTCAAAGAAGCATTTGTGAGCTCAAGTAACTATATATATGAAGTAACAAAGAAAAAAAAATTAATATTTTAAAAGCATGCAACAATAAATTTTGAGGTCACATGCAATATGACGTCTAAAAGTTTAATGTAAAAATTATTATTTAAACTTTTAAGGCATTGGTCCTTCGTTTATTATTAATGATCTATTATTTCTATTAAAACAATGTCGAGATTGCAATTATACAGAGTAAGAATTATAAATACTGAAATTCCTTCATTAAATATTTAATAGATAGTAGGTAAGTACCTACCTAATTTTTTTTTAGAAATTTTGTTTTGGCTTTAAACAAACTAACAAACGCAATTTATAAATTTATAAAGTTAGGAAAGATGATTATCTAGTTTTTCGAAAAAAAGTTATTGTATAATTTATTAAAGTCGTAACCGTGCTGTTTCAACTACAACACGGGATGAATTGTTTAAAGTCCCTGAACCAGAGGTGTGAGAACTACAAATCTTTTTACAAACTTGGCCCCATTTTTGTTTCGTAAACAATGCTCGTGAACTTTCCTCAAATGCCAATGTTACTTTGCTACAATTGGCGTATGTAGTGTAATTCAAAATTTTGCTCACAATAACCGAAGAAGATAGTAAAAGTGAGGACGAACGATAACATCGACGGTGTTGTCGCCCTATTTTAGTCTTATCAACCGCAGTCTACTTTCAATAGAATTCCGCGTTGGTTGACCAATTTTGTTTAAATTGCCCCACTAGTACAGCGAGCTTCAATCGCAAGTACCTACATTGTGTTGTGCAAGTTTTAATGGTTATTTCAGTTATTTGTTTCTGGAACATGCCGGCGCTAAATCGAGCAAACCCAGATCAAGTACAGGTCATTAGAATTCTGTGCGTAGAAATTCAGATAATGGCTGTTTAAAATTTTAAATTTGGCCATCACTAGTAATATTCTACGCGCGTCACATACTGATTTCTCCATATTTTTTATTGTTAAACTTAGATAAAAGTCTTCATCTGAAGAAATAATATTCATGCGAGTAAGTCGGACAATTTGATTGAAAAAGTGTAAATAAGTTTGAAAATGCAAATAATTTTTCCATAAGACACAAAAAATGCAAATATACAACCTGGGGCAATAGTACGTTTCTACATCATACATTATACAGGTTGTTCTAATTGAAAAAATAGAAAAAATTAAATTCAAAAAGTTCTAAATTAAAAAATTAAATTTAGCCACCCTGTATAATTCTTTAAAAGTAAAAATAATTCAAAGACATTCCACAGATGTTTCCTAACTAGTACTTACATAATTTTTTCTTAAAACTCGTAAATTGTGACTGTAGTGATTTTTTTAACATGCATTTGCAGATGCCATTGTTTAAACAAAAAAATCGCTACATCCAAGTGGTTTAAAAATACTTAGTAATAATATTAGAGTGATAAGAGTTGAAAAAAAGGCTTTATTGCCCCACCCTGTACATATAACAATGTTATACAGGGTGATTCACGTAGCCCGTCCATTAGAAGTTTTTCAACTTCCAGTTGGATTAAAAATTTAAAACTTGGAAGGCAGTTATTATCAGTCATGCTCATTCTATCTAAAATATTTTGAGCTCTCTAGCTATACAGGGTGTGCGAAAAGTCGGTATCAACTTTCTTATTTTAAATAGAAACGTATCATTTTTTCTACATAGTCTAATTGGTCTTCCAACTCTGAGTTTTTATAACATTTGTTATGTAAACTTATTTGACAATATTTGACATTATGTTAATTTATGTGAAAAAAAGGGTCAATGTAGTAGTTTACGAAAAAATTCGTATCTGGCAGACGGTTTTGAATCTATGAAAACCAATTTGTAAAGTACTTAGTTCGAAGTCTAGACTAACTACTGATATTTTAATGGTAGTTCCATTTTGTACCGTATGGGCGCAAACAATTTTCAAATATCGTACCCAAAAATGGTCAAAAAGTCATTTTTTTCAAATGGCACCTACAGATTTTTTTTACATCATTCGATAGAAAATTGTATTTTGGGATGAGTCACTTAAAGATTCCCATACCTAACTTCATCCCCTATCAAATTAAAAATTAAAATCCAGAAATTTTGTCAATCCTGCCAAGAGATTTTTTTAGTTTTTTGAGTATGCCATGGAAACAAAAGACAATTGCAACATTTTAATTATGAAATGAATATGTTACTAATTTTATAAAAAAAACAACAACAAAAACTACCAAGAACCATCTTAACAAAATTCTAATGTAGGTGTTCAATTTGAGCATTATTTTGATTACTACATACATTCTATTAATCCATTTTCAACAGATTGTGTACCTCTTTTAATTTCGTTGGAACCAAGACTGTCGAATGCTCTTATTATCTCCAGATCTTACCTCATAGACTTTTATGTTTGGGGTCGAATAAAAGATTTAGTTCATACTTCACCACTTTGCAACATAAAGGAATTAAGCGGGAGAATAATAAGAGCATTTGACAGTCTTGACACTAACGAAATAAGAAGAGCTACACAATGATATAAAATGATAGAATGTAGTAATCAAAATGATGCTCACATTGAACAATTACATTAGAATTTTGTTAAGATGGTTCTTGATAGTTTTTGTTGTTGTTGTTTTATAAAATTAGTAAGATATTCATTTCATAATTAAATTGTTGCAATTTGTTTCCATGGCATACTTGAAAAACCATAAAATCTTGTGCAAAATTGATAAAATTTCTGGATTTTAATTTTTAATTTGATAGGGGATGAAGTTAGGTATAGGCAATGCTTAAGTGACTCATCCCAAAATACAATTTTCTATCGAATGATGTAAAAAAAATCTGTAGGTGCCATTTGAAAAAAATGACTTTTTGACCATTTTTGGGCACGATATTTGAAAATTGTCTGCGCCCATACGGTACAAAATGGAACTACCATTAAAATATCAGAAGTTAGTCTGGACTTCGAACTAAGTACTTTACAAATTGGTTTTCATAAATTCAAAACCGTCTGCCAGATACGAATTTCTTCGTCAGCTACCACATCGACCTTCTTTTACACATAAATTAACATAATGTCAAAAATTGTCAAATAAGTTTACATAACAAATATTATAAAAACTCAGAGTTAGAAGACCAATTAGACCATGTAGAAAAAATGGTACGTTTCCATTTAAAATAAGAAAGTTGATACCGACTTTTCGCCCACCCTCTATAGCTAGAGAGCTCAAAATATTTTAGATAGAATGAGCATGACTGATAATGACTGCCTTCCAAGTTTCAAATTTCTAATCCAACTGAAAGTTAAAAAACTTCTAATGGACGGGCTACGTGAATCACCCTGTATAGAATAACAGATGCTGATTAGTAATTCTCCAATTCAACTTGTACCTGCGTGAGTGGTGCCAACATAAAAGGTAAATTTACAAAAATATAAAAGTATTCAAAGTAAGGAATTCATGTAGGTACCGAACTGTTACTAGCTTGTTAACAACCTCTAATAAAGTGTTAAACAAATTTTGTAAATTTGGTGGTTTCGTTGTTTTCGATCATATTTTATTGGATACTTAGAATTTTGACACTCGGATATGCGAAGCTTTCTGACAAAATTCGTCATAAACTATACACTCGGAAATAAATACGGATTATTTTTAACTGCAATAATTAATTGAAGTACTAAATAATACTTTCTGAAATTTCAACAACGCTGGATTCGAACGAAAAACCAACATTATGGACTCCTTATCTGAAACTTTATAAGGTGCCGATTGTGCCATAAATATAAATGTATAATTTATATAAGTAAATAAAAATATATAGAAATTTGTAGAAATAAAATAATTATAATAATAATTGTAGCTTGAAAAGAAATTTTTATTGGAGCAGCATACAAAGATTAAATTATTTTTATCAGCAGTTATATACCTATACAGAGTTGATCAAAAGTATGGAACCAAGCTTCTCTTTCTTAGATTATTAAACTTAAAAGCAAAACCAATAACTGTTTGTTAAACGACAAATTTGAGGCCATATTAGAGCATATTTTCTTACAAAATGGTCCCGACCATTTTTGCCTGCGCCAATTTTTTTTCCTATTTTCTTATTTACCCTGTCTCTCCACACAAACGTGGATTTTATTCTTACGTCAAGTCGTTTATCTGCACATAAATAAAGAACATTGGCGTTTTAACTGGGAAGGTTTATTCTCATAATTACCAAAATACAGAAAGTATTGGTGGTATCAAGAGTTCCTCAAATCGTCTTGACGGTAAATAGAATGATATCAAATCTTTTCTAATATTTTCTAAAGAAGCCCAACAGGAATTAGTTTTTTAATTTTTTAAGCTTTATTGAAACAAAATGTTATCCAATGCAGGTCAAAAGTAATCAAAAATAAAATTTCAAACATGGCCACGGACAATCATGCAATTTACAACATGATAACATTTAACGTCATCCTAAAATTTTAACCCATCATCTACTTCTTGCGACATTCTGGATTATTGTTGGAAAATAATTTATAAAATTGATAAAATTGAGTTTTATGCATCCTACTATTAAAACCTTGATCAGGTTTTAAGTGCAGAATAAAGTCATAGTCCAGGAAAACATGTTGTGGAATAAAAAGTGTATTTGTGAAGGTTTTTAGCAATTCTGTAATGTAGTAATTATTTATATCTAACGTATAATGCAACTATTGAAGACTTGAATAAACATTTATTTTCCGTTTAAAATCTTGTACGTTTAGTTTAAAGCCTACCTTCGTCCATGATACAGTAGTGTTAAAGAAAAAGTCAACTAAATAAATAATTCTCGAAAAGTTTATTAAAATATTTTTTAGCTTTATCAGCCTAAAGGTACGTATCTATAATTATTAAAACTCTAGAAAAATAATTAAAACTAGAAGATTATAGTATTTTAAATTGCAGAAAGTCCAATATTAATTAATTTAAGTAATTAATTAACTTAATATAAATCCGGCATATAAACTTTATTACAACCTAATTTACAATCACTTACTGCTCGCTCGTAAAAAAAATTGCCGTTCTGGGTAAGCGTGCGTACAATGTAGGTAAACACTATCAGGCGGTCAATTTTTTTTTTTAAAGGCGGCAGTCCTGGGAATCACTCATGGTCACTCCCAGGGGTTTCATCACCGTAGTCACATCATTCTTATTGTTTATCCTGCCGGCTCCCCACATACGACCTGCCATTAGCTATCGCAGCAGTTGCATAACTGTAATTACTGAGTCTAATTGCAACACATGCTAGCAGCAGGGCGCGACTACTGTAACTACCGAATAGGATGTACGACTAATGTCAATGCCAATGCGTTTGGGTTAACCTGACCCGCATTCCTTTTCGTAAACAACATAATGGATCATTTTATAATTGTTAATAATAATAATTCTCTTCGGGTTGTAACAAAATTATGTCGCAGTTTTTATCGCTGGAGTTCGCAGAAGAACTTAATTTTGATTGCTTACGTAGATATTGCAACATAAGAATATATTATTTATTTACTCAGTTACATTGTGGTAAAAAAAATATATTTTTGAAAATTTCGGTTGAAGCAAAATGATAAGTTACAGGCTGATCCGCTGAAAATTCTTTACGTTGGACTGTTTACCTGAAATTAATCTATTATGACAAGAGTTTATTGTATTTACTTAACTTTTATAGTTAAAGAGATTGTAATTTTTGAGCCTCTACCAAAGTAGAAACCATAAAAATACCACCAGAGATCGTTAATGTCTCGTACAAATGGCGGAGGCGCCGGGAGAATGGAGCGAGGAAAGCTTTATTACTCCTTAGGCCGATTGAATAATGTACAAAACTAATATTCAAACTAAATTTAATAAGGAATAATAAATGTTATTCTTCTGTTTGTATAGGTACACATAAATCGCACTAGGTATGAAGAAGAAGTATGATAACAAAGGGAAGTATAACATTTACAAGAAACTTAATTTTTTCTAATGTTCTTTGATAAAGCAAATAGGTTTTAAGGATAACAATTATATAATTTTGATTAACCACAAAGCAGCGAAAGATTGTATATAATTTGGTCCGTAATAAAAAGTCAGCTATATCAACATAATATTGGTACCTAAATCAATAGTTTTTCTGCAAATGAATCCAAAAAAGTAATAAATTACGCTGTGAAATAAATTTTTGCATGTTATTAAAAGCTTGTCCTCAAGTGTGTTGAGACCTACTGTTAGTAAGAAAAAATATTTAATCCTAAGACCATAATGGAGTTAAAGTTTCTCAAGATTTCCAAACGTATAGTAACATTTTAGGTTTAATTTAACAGTTAATATTCAGACCAAAGATTCTCTTCCACCATTCATGGAATAGCTATCGTACTTGCAATGCCAGGCAAAAACTTAAATATGTTATGCCAATTCAAGGCCGAAAAATTATCTTGGCTCCAAGAAAGTTTCGGAGCCTAAATTGTTATTGTAAGCATGTCATAGCGTGAACTAAGATTCAACTTGGGATAAATTATTAATTAATTATAGAGCACGGAGAGCTAGATCAAGCCAGTTTAAACAAATGGTTTTTACATATTTATGTCAATAAAATAACACGTAAAATTTAAACAAAGAATAGCAGCTTAGAAGGATGCTTATTCGAATGAAAAACAAACCTTTAACTCTTAAATTACGTTTTACTAAAAGAAATTTTTAAATTTATTTTATTCTACTGCGTTGTATCCTATTCATGTTCAACAATATAATCTTTTATTTGCAGAAACGTTTGAAATTTTATAATTTTATGTCAAAACTCAACAAATTTACATACAAAAAAGTTAATGAGTATTTTTATTAATCAACCCTCAATTCTATTCGTCTTTAATTGAAATTTTAAAATTCTATTTATTTTGTCTTATTGGGTATAAAAAGATTAGAAAATTTCATTCTTATTTCTTAAACTGTTTGGGAGAAATAAAAATCATCTTCAGGGGGCACATTCAGGAGACTGTAGCTCCCTTAAGAGACACTTAACTAAAAATAATCATAAAGATATTGGTTATTGCTTGATTTGCTTAAACTGCTCTTAAACACATTTTAGATACACTACCTTGTATATATCTATAGAGTGATTTTAATATCTTATATACAAAAAAAAATAGTTTCAAAAACCGTTCTTATTAAAGAATTGCGATTATGAAATTGTCTCTTAGATTGCTCTGGACCAAAGCAAAAAAATTAGCATAAAAGTATTCTTTTCAAACAAAAATTTAGAAATTTGTTTGCATCTATAGGGTGTCCCGAAAAAAATGTGCAATATTTTACCGACGGCTTTTACAATAAAAAACATAAAGAAAGATATCTATAAACATAGGGCTAAAAATTCTTCCTAAGGGAACTGGAGCCCTCTAAAGGTAAACCTCTGTTAGTGGTTTGCAGTGAATATCTTCAAAACCAGTCACGCTAATCTAATAAAATTTTGCACAACCATTACTATTTTTGTATGTAACAATAATAAATGTCATTTCATTCGCAATACCTGCCGTGTAACAAAATCTTTAAATTGATTTAGATAGATATTTAAAATCTCGATCAGGGTTAAAAATAGAAAATGGTACATACAAAAAAGTTAGGGCTATTTTCAGTTAGCAGGCTCTGCGCTTGAGGCACCCCTGTATACATTTTTTAAATTATTTTTATTTCAACTGGTTACATACAAAAATAGTAATGGTTGCGCAAAATTTTATTTTAACTTTGGTTTTGAAGATATTCACTGCAAACCACTAACAGAGGTTTACTTTTAAAGAGCTCTAGTTTCCTTAAAAAGAATTTTTTGTCTTACGTTTATAGACAACTTTCTTCATGTTTTTAATTATAGAAGTCGCCAGCAAAGTATTGCACAATTTTCTCGGGACACCCTGTATATGTTATTTAGAAATTTTCAAACTATTTCTTCACGGATCTTCTACATTTTTATTAACGCAGCATCTTCGTTGTTAACGAAAATTATTTTTTAGTCTTTCCTTCTATATTTCTCATTGATAGCAGGTAAATAGAAAGGGTCAAAATTACAGCATGAAGACTGCTTCTCACCGCAATGCTAGGGAAATTTAAAGATGGTGGAAAGTTTACGTAACACCCGGCAGACTGAAAGTAAAACTGTTCGAGACAATTGCGGGAACTTTTCGCTATATTTCTTGTTTATTTACAATTTTCCCAAGCCAACACTTCCTGTTTGTTGGAAGATTCTTCTAATAAAAACAGTTTCACTTACCGCTTCTAACTGGGTTGCTTGGTTAACGTTCGTTTCAAAATTCCATTGGGCCGCCACATTACTGGTGCACTGTTGAGAAGCTTGAACGTCCAAAGCTTGCAGCAACCCCCTAATATCACCGTTGTAGGGCGATCGATTTATATTTGATCGATCGCTATTTGTGTCCCCTTCAAACCTGTTGTTATCACCCGAATTGTATCTTTCGTCGTTGTTAAATCGATTATCGTTCGTTCTACCGTCCTGTCGATTCTGATCCACATTTCGAGAAATATCGACGTTGTAGGGAACGTTCCTGTTTAAATCGAAATCACTTTGTTGCTGATACTGGGGATTATTGCTGAATTGTCTATTATTCCTACTATTACTGTAGGGAGATATATCTAATTGCGGACTAGCGTACACTTTAGTTAAAAACAAAACGGTGAAGAGCTTTCGAGTAAAACTTATATCGCACATGATTTATCGGCGTTGCTTTACTGCACGTTTGATAAAACTGGACGATAAGTCAAATATTGCAGCTTGTTATTTGTTCCACCTGCATATTCAAACTGACAATAGTTTGCGTATCTTCTGAATTACACGTGAGAACTTAAGTGGGAGGGCCTCCTTTTTACCTTGTCCTATGTTGTCGCTTTCACGCAATCCCAATTGTCTTGAGTTAAATTATGCTAATTGGACGGACACTTGACGTGACTTTTGAGTTGGATAAATTACCGGCGGTGTAACATCAGAACGGAATACCGACGACGATCTGTTAATTCAACCGTGTACGCTAATGTCATAATAACTGTCGTGATTCACATTTAATTATTTGATTCGAGGTAAACTGCACTTTAATTGCATCAACCTGGACGCCTGTGGCCTGTGCTATTAGCAATAACCTATTTATTACAGCTATTGGATAAAAAATTATTACTTGAACTTGGTCGAGAGCGAAGATGGCTTACCGAGGCCCGTAGGGCCGAGGTGAGCTAATTTCTCGAGACAGAAAGAAATTTCCACTGAGGTTTGTATACTATTTTATTCGCAATCATTCATTTTTGGCACATAAACGAAAATTAGTTTTGTGAAGTTTCGCTCTGCGCCATCTACCGAGCTATTTTCGTACTCATAGCGGGTTAGGAATGGGCCCATTCCTAACCTAGAGTAGGAAAGTACGGTCAGAAATGGATTGTCAGGAATGAGTAACTTCCCTATTTCTTAAAAGGTTAGGAATAGATATATTAGGGTCGTATTTACCAAATTTACCCAATATTTTTATACAAAAAAATACTTTTATTTCCCAAAAATACTAAATGCTCACCAAAATTAAGAAAATACATAATCTTAAAGCGACAATCAAATATTGACATAATGCTGGCATCTTATATATTTTGTTCGCCAAAATAACTTTTGTTGACCATAAATACTAAATGTTCACGAAATTTTATTCCGCATTTAATTCTAACATAATACCCAGATATTTAAATTTCGACAGTGTCTTATATTATTTAGCAGTTAAAAATACTATTTGTTGATCAAAAATACACAAGCAATAAAATGTTGTGCAAATGGTAAATAATTTTATGCAAAATTATAGATGTAGATGTGCTAGGGCAAGGAAAATAAGAGTAAAAATAGAAGTGGTTTGCACAAAAAAAGATATTGATTTCCGTAATATATAAATCTTTTGCTGTAATTGGCTTGCATTATGTAAAACGTAAAACTTCTTTTAGTGATAATTTCTAATCGTGCTTTTAAAAAAAAAATTTCAGGGCCCTGAACTGGCCTTGTACAAAACTTTTTTCGCGTGCCTCTTGTCTGGAAGCGCAAGCGGCAAGGAGAGATGCGCGAGCATATTTCATTTTTGGAGTAATAGAATAATTATTTGACGCACAAATAGTTTTTTTGAGAAACACTAATTATAAATGAATAGCGCAAATATTTATTATGTATAGTACGGACGCGTAACTTGAGCGTTCTAAATTTGGTGAACATTTAGTAAAATTGATAGACATATAGAATTTAAAATGTAAGCAATGGTAAAACAATACGCAGCATAGTTATTTTAGTGGTGATGTTCTCATTTTCTGATGTATAATAATTTGAGTATCATTTAGATTTTTTGATGCTCATTAAAATTTCTAGTGGACAGTGCAAGGCATGTATATATATGGTTTAATTTGGTGTACATTATATTTGTTCCCAATATATTATCTATATGATTGCGAATAAAAATATTTTTGTTGGACTGGGAAAATCTCATATAGTCAAAGTGACATGTCAAATCAAAGAAAGTACCGTTAGTCACTAACGAAATTGAGAATCCACAGTATTGTAATGTGAACAGAGTGATGAGTAAAAAGAAAAGTCTAACTTTTCGTCGAAACAAAAGGACTATTTGATAGATCTTGCTCGTGATCTTGTTAAAAAGACAATACCGCCAACTTGGTAGAGGAAATAAGATATTAAAGTGTTATTAATAAGCTATTTTGATGCATGGCGCCACATTTTTGCGTAATTTAAATTTTTATGTCATCTTGTAGTCTACAGTGTGTTACATATGTATTCCAAATTAGAAATTTTTACCTTTAAAATTAACAAAATTTTAAGGGGTAAATCCTACCCCCTACATAAATACACTCTGTATATTCTGAAATATTATAGCGTTATCCTTATTAAACACCATATGTTATGTAGTAACGCATTTCGGTGTGTTACGTGCACATTCGTTAAAAGAAATGTTAACCAATCGTGACCGTATAAGTTTTCTGTTGTTTTCCACTTCTATAAACTTCACGATAACTCCTTAGAAATTTTAAAAAGCAGAACTAAACTGATGCAATCACGATTTGTTTTTATTTTAACGATACTGCACTAATGCAGATTGAAATGAGTTATTACCTGTTGTTCTGTATCCCAAACCGGACCAGTCATTTAATTACAATTGAACTTTCTTCAGGTAAGTCTTAAATAATAATCGTTCGAAGTGCTAACCATTTTTTTCCAGAAGTAGGGCCCCTGGGGCCATATTTCTGTGGCCAAGTGATGTGATGAAAACTGATGTGAACAGATTACATCAAGTATTTTTGTGTCCTTTTTCGGGTGAAAGAGCGTTTCGACCACTAGTTTGCAGTCGAATGCAGGTGATCATCAGATCACATCACAGGTCTGCGCTTGCGTGTGATCTGTTCACAATCACTTGACCACAGAAATAGGGCCCCAGGTTAAATCTTTTCTTTCAAAATTTTTGCTTGTTAATCATTCATTAACTTATTTACGTGTTGACTATTATTAATAATTCTGATTACTCACACTGAGTTTAATTATATCCATGAATTAATTATGTTTACAAATGTTTGAATCAACCTGCATGCTTTAAGTCATTAATGATGCCTTTTGATTTTCTCACTTTTAGGTCATACCTTTGAAAAAAATTTCCTGCAATAATTATCAATCATTAACATTATGTTAATCCAGAATTATATTGCAGGACTTCACCAATTCGTATAATTATGAACAACGCGGCGATTAAGGAGAAAGTAGCGCTAATTACTGGAGGAGCCAGTGGCATAGGTTTGGCTATGGCTAAGATACTTCTGACAAATAACCTCAGGGTAGGGTTAGGCCAGCATTCCACAAAATAATTAAAAAAAATTTATAGGGTGTAGCAATTGTAGAGATCGACGAGGAAGGTGGTCAAAAGGCTATAGAAGAAATTGAGATGACTTTCGGTAAAAATAAAGCTATTTTCGTCAAGACTGATGTCAGTGACAAAAAGCAACTCGAAGGTAGCGTTGCAAAATTGTCTCCAATTTTTAATTTTAATAGTATGTGAATTTCAGAGGCCTTTGATATTACAATAAAAACCTACAAACAACTTGACATTGTCATTAACAACGCTGGAATGGCAGATGAGATTGAATGGGAAAAAACACTCGCCTTAAATCTGGTAAGCTATTTGTGGTAGATTGCTGGTACATAATTACTGTTTATAATAATGACATGTTCCATTAAAATAACGTCAATTAATGAATCATGAAACTTTTTTCGTCATATTCTCACATATTTTTGCTTTGAATCGTTTCTGAGATTCATAAACAGGATGTCCGACCATGGTTTAAGTCGGTTTCATAATAACACTCGAATCATTTTGATTAAGTGTTGGGTGGTCATTAGTGAAATGATATTCATATCTATTCACACACGCAAATTTTTGCCTAAAGCTTCAACTCAAAAAAAAACCGGTAGCTTTGAATGTTTGCGTAAATAAATAATTTAATCTCGTTGTTTACTTGTTTTAGGAAGCCGTCATTCGTGGAAGTTATTTAGCTCTTCGAAAATATTTACCCCAATACAAATCTGGAGATGAAGGTGTTATTGTTAATATTGCTTCAATTCTTGGTCTCAATGCCGATATGCAATCCATTCCTGTATATTCTGCTAGTAAACATGGAGTTGTCGCTTTAGGACAATCGCTCGGTGGTGACGAATATTATAGAAGACATAAAGTGAGAGTAATTACGATTTGTCCGGGAGGTGTGAGAACTCCGTTAATATTAAAAACAAAAACTCACTTACCTAACATAATGAAAGAAGAGACTAAAGAAATATTTAAAACGGTCCAAGAGTAAAGTCCACAGTTGATTATAAACATGGTAATTAATTCTTAACTTTTTAGTCCGGAATACGTGGCAGAAGCTCTTGTCAAAGTATTGAATGAAGGAAAATCAGGATCTTTGTGGGTAACAGAAGCCAGCGAGCCAGCTTATGAAGTTGTGATTCCTAAAAGACAAACGTTTAAAATATAAATCCTTTGAATATTATCTAATAATTATAAACGTAAAAACTTAGATAGATATTTCGGTAAAATATTTCTATGTGGAAAAAAAAAATAAATAAAAGCGAAATAGCGGTGTGAATTCTTGTAGGGGTCAATATCTGAATCGATCCATTGTCTCCGACGTAAAGGGACAATGGCTTCTTTAAAGTATACGTTCAAGTACAAATTGCAAAATTTTCTCTATTCATAGAAGCTAATTCTAGGTAAATTGTTATTAGGCACTAACGTACTTACGTGTTTTTGCATGGGACAGCAGAGTATCGTGAATAACAACTGTAATTATCTCTGTTTATTATGATGTAAATTGTTCCTCAGCTGCTGAAGGCTAGCCCAATTAGTTGCTTAACAAAAGGGGTTCACGTAGATTTGGAAACAATTTTTTCTGTAAGCAAAATAGTTAATCGCACAATAAATAATAATAATGATAACATCAACCATTTATTTACACCTCAGGAAATTTTAAATCTGCACGTTTCGTCCTTAGAAATATATAAAAATGTCTTTTCTACCAAATTCCTGGAATAAATTTTTATTTAGTGTCTCAGAAATGCTAAAGGTGATTTATCAATAATTATTTATCTATCAATTTACTATAAGTAAAAACCTAACAAAATTTAAAAACTTCGAGCGTTCCTAATTGCCACTTATAGAAGAACACTTTGCACACAATTAACAAATAATTTATCGGAGCATTGTTAAATTAAATTAAAGTTAGATTCATGTTCAATCTACGATAAAAGCCAGTTTTGAGTGCATTTAAATCTGGCATTAAAAATCTTGTTATAGGTACACAAATATCTACAAGGTGGCTCAACATAATGATTCATCCTCAATAGACTTTAATTTTAAAAATGGAGATTTTAAATTTGAAATACAAAGAGGTCGTTCAAAAATTACTTCACGATTCTTAGAGAGTCGGCAGGGAGTGTTAAAGATTGCACCCTTAAAATGAATGTTTATTTTAGAGGTGGACCCTAATATTGAGCCATCCGATATCTACGTCCATAAATTGATATGGTCGGAATATGGGCCCTGGTTTAAATTCAACACACTCAAGAGGCCCATATTGCACTAAGTGCAACATGCATTAAAATTATAGGTTAAGAAGAAACTGTGTTTTTTAGAATGAGAATGAAAATGCAATGTTGAACTTTTTCTTTATCCTATATCACATCAACTACGGAATAATATCACAAAATATGAAAATTACGCCAAATAAACTTACATTAGAAAGTTATGGAACACAACAAAATATATTATTAACTGACTTTTTCCGATAACAACAAATGCAGTAATGGCGGGAACCGGTAAAAAAGGTGTCGACCACAACACAACACAACAGTTGGTAGATGGCGCTATTTGATTTGTAGATGGATGCCCTCATTTGAATCAGTAGTGGGATCCTCGAAAAAGCGATAGCGATCGAGTCGCTTCTAAGCAACCGAAAACGGTTGCTTTGGCTAGATATCAGCCGAGTCGTAATGGATTTCCATCGGTTAAACAGAGAGTTCCAAGAGGCTATCGCTTTTTTTGGTGTTCCGAAGGTGCATCCCTATGAATGGCATTGGTAGATGACGGCTTAGGGGCTGGATTTTCAGATATTTTCAGGTACGAGTGGAAGGGTCATAGCCTCCGGCACCCAAGTTTACCTGTTTTTGGTAGAAATCGTTTCTACAACTTCAAAGAGGCTGCTTTAAAAGCGATTCTTCGGATATTGCATATTTATTCTTATTTGGAAATTAACAAGGGGTTTTTAAATAATCTTTATTTTGTTGTTCATAATATGTACCAATATTATTATACTTTTGTAGGTAAAAAATAACAATTTTCATTTCCGAAACCACTTTTAAATGATCTCTAGATTATTTGAATTTCTTCTTCAAAACGTGCTTGCAAATTTTACAAAATCTTAATCTCGAAAAACATTTTAATTATTTCCTTGAATAAACGTTATATCCCAGTCAACTTGGACATTTTTAATTACATTCAGAAAAAATATCTGTAAACAAAAGTCCTAGGTACCTACAATCGTACAGTAAAGTATGTTTCTATACCAAAATAATATCCTCCACAAATTTTGTTACATTTATAATAATTTGTTGGATTCATAATATACAGTAGCTTATATTCTAACTCTGTCAGATTGAAACGCAAGTTTGAATCCATACGCATATCTCAATTTTTGTATACAGAGTGTCCCGGAATAACTGTTACAAACTTGAGAGGCGGATATAAAATCAAAAAATTAAACGGCTTTTCTTAATAAACATGTTCTCAAAAACAGTTGATAACGGAGGAAGAGTTCTTGAAAATTGTCGTAACTCTTGACTCTTATGATCAATTTTTCCGAATGTTTGCACATGTACTACTGAATTAAGTTATCATGTATCGTTGGTATCCATTTTGATAAAAATCACACGACACCGAAAAGTAGCCAATAGAAAAATAGAATTCGGTGTCGTTTCTATGACAATGTAAAAATTTCCTGGAAATTTTTGCACCTTGCATGAAATTAATAAGTGGAAATTATTTCAGCCAATCAAAATCATTTATTTATTAATAATGACATCATAATGACATAATGGACCAATGTCTCTGTCGTTGCGATTTTCACTTATAATATCCCTAGTGCATTGATTATTTCCGGAACTTTTATTCTCATGCATGTTCCACTCGGGCTAATTAATACGTTTTAGAAATGATCGCTATAAACACCACACACATAAGACTTGTCGTCCACGAGGTTTACGTTGACGATACTTAGGTTAGATAGTTTGAAAATTTTTCACCTTAACAAATTGCTGAAAAGTAATTGGTTTCGCATTTTTGAAAAGATCCTCCCCTAAGCCCCTTCCCACCAAAGCGACCGAAATCGTAAAAATAGCGACTCGATCGCTATCGCTTTTTCGAGGATCCCACTACAAGGCCTCTATATCTAACTGCCAGCTCTAAGGCTCTAACGATCTTTTCCATTGTAGAAAATTTTCAAATTTTACTTACAGTGATTCTCTAATAACTTCGTTGCTTATTCCACCCGATCCAGTTACTTCCACGATCTTTCTTAAAAAAAATTATCTATATACTTCATGCTTTTGATATTACTTTTCATGCTGTTTGTGAGACTAAGGCCTGTATTTATAGACAGGGCTTAAGATCCACTGTTGTCTAGAGAGCAAGTTGGACCTTAAACGGTGAGATTTTCGTCTTATTTTTTGCAAAAGTGAAACGAAAGTCTCACCCTCTAAGGTCCAACTTGGTCTCAAGACGACGGTGAATCTTAAGTCCTGTCTATAAATACGGGTCTTAGCTCTCACATCCGTAGGTTAAGACAAACACAAACACCGAGTTATTGTAGTTAGTAATTTCTTCCTTCTTTGATTGAAACTTTTTTTTTCCCATGGATGTGTTCTTTATGCTGTGGTACTTACATTTTCAAATCTTGTATTAATTTCAGCCTCCTGAGTTCCACTTTCTTCGATATATGTATACTCTAACATAGGTACTTAAGGCTGCCTACTTGTTCAACAGTTTGGTCATTCAGCTATTTTTTCATTCTTCTCTTAATTTTTCTGTACATCATTATTTTTGTTCTTACTACGACGCTTATTCTTAGATTTAATACTCTCACCTTAGCTTTCTGGTCCATATTTCGAGACTCTTACTAATATTACCATTCACCAGGTCATCAGCAAATGTACTTTCTTTAACAGTGTTTAATTGTGACCTTAAAAATCGTTTTTAGGTTTTTGATATAGTTTTAATATTGTTTCAAATTTTCACAAATTGTGCGTCAAATTTCAAAATTTTATTTGTTACTTTTTTGTGTCTTTCTTTATCAATTTCATCAATCTACTCCACTTTAAACTTGTTACTAAATTTTACTCTTATATCTATATTTTATTTTTTATATTTTTTCTTAATGTTTCCCTTTATTTGTTTTTTATGTTTAAATACATTGCTTTTTAGTTTTACGTTTTCTTTTCCCATTTTAAAGTAATCTTCTTATTTATGCATTATGTCGCTTTATGCATATTTCTTTCTACCTAGTTACAATTATTTCTTATGACAATTTCTTCAATTATACATACATTCGTATGTGAATCACAGTAACTTTATTAAAGCGTTCTGAATATAAGATATAAGTTAACTCACTCTATTCTTCACTGAACTACATTGCGAGTTGCTTCAAGTACTTCTTTTGTTCTCTAAACTAGCTCGTTTAACTTTTCTTTAGTTGCTTTGGTATCTTCACCACATGTTTATTTATTTATTGCTTAAAGCTCTTTTGCTTTGTTATCTTATTACATTCATTGGCTCTTGTTACCTTGTTTGAAGTTTGAGGTAACTTATTCCAATTTTACTTTTGATTACCGATAAATTAATAGTTACTCTTTATACATTTACTTTTTTACCTCTTCTTTGTACTTTTACTTTTCCGTTATGTGCTTTATCTTCTTGCACATAGAGAAACATTTGATGTCGATAAAGATACTTTATACATGATTACAAACTTAATTAAAACATATTTATTTATTTACTCATTTATTTGGATTTAGTTGATAACGTTATTATCAAATCAACAACTTTAGAAGCCCAAAACAATATACCATAATATAAGCAATAATATTATTTAAGAAGAGAGTAATTTCAATTTTTTCTTGGCACTTCTCTTTGTTTACTTATTAATATTTTGGACTGTTATATCAACTTATCTTATAGCCAGCAAATTCAAAACCTTATTCCTATTTCCTGTTTAGTAGTTTCTTATTATCGGCGCTCCAAAATACTAAAATCATAAAGCAACTTTAGCAAAACGTTTCAAAATAAGCGTCTACAAACCCTTTCTTTCTGTTTCTTCTCAGCCACAAACACCTTTTCATTTTTTTCCTCAAAAGCCACTTCTTCAACGGTCTAAAATATTCCAAAATACCGCTAGCATCCAGGGTACGTTGACCTGTCACAATCTCCAAAGCATCAGGCCATGGTTTCAAAGAACACAATTTTACCATTTTTCTGAAACACGATCAACAAATCATACCCCTAATTAAACTCCAACAAACCACTCACTTCAATATTTCTCCAGCATCAGCATTTTGATAGAAGTCATACTCAAATAATTGTTGAGATGGCAGATTTGGATCGTACTGACCAATTTTTTTGCAAAGACCTTTATGAAACTGAAACAGAATGACAGCACTGACGAAGTATCTGAGATATTCAATTCACATCAACCAAATTGAAAATGTTTCAACAAATTAAGTACTTACCTGATATAAGGAACAGTTTGGTGATTCAGCTATATTTTCATTGTTCTCTTAATTTTTCTGCTGATCATTATTTTAGTTCTTATTACGCTTATTCTTAAGTTTGTTGCTCTCACCTCAGCTATCTGTTCCATATTTCGAAACTCCTACTAATATCACCATTCACCAGGTCATCAGCAAACATACTCTTTGCCAACCAAACTGGTGCTAATTTTTTTTGTCTCGCCAATAACTTGATTGAACTTGATTGAAAAAAAAAACAAGCTCTTTATTGTAAATTAGAAATAATTTCTGATTAATAATAAGCCATAAATAAAATGAAGTTAAGGAAGGATTTTTGCTCTAAATATATGAAGCCTTTTTTTTTCTTTTCTTTTACCTTTTCTTTCATTCTTTTTACTTTACATACTTTACCCCACATAACTTGTATAATGTGTGTGTTATGTAAAACATATTTTCTTATCATCTTTGTCTATTGCTTATGTGAAATGCAACCAGTAAAACACAGCTGCTAAAGATTTTTGATGATGTTTCAAATCAAATCAGGCAGATCAGTGCATTTATTAGCTAATTATCTATTAATTGGTACAATTTAAGTACATTTTATTTGAAATTTATTAGATTAACAAAACTTATTTCTGAATATATCTACAAGACATTTTCTGCTTATTTTAATATTGTGCTCACCAGTACCTAATTCTTTTTGCATCTGTTGTTAATTAGCCAACACATTAGATATGTTTTCATGATACATAGATTATCTGGAGTTGACACAAACTAGAAATAAAATTTGTTATTTTAAAGCAGTTAGTTACGCCACAGATGTATAATCAAACCTTTTCTGGACTTTTCCCATCCAATGAAAGCATTATTTTTCTTATTTTCCGTCTCAAGCCATTCACGCAATGGTTTAAAGTATTCCAACAAAGCACTGGCATCCATATTGCGTTGACCTGTTAAAGTTTCCATAGCTTCAGGCCAAGACTTCGAAACTCCTAATTCTAACATTTTTCTAAAGACAGTTAATTAGTACGGCGTTAAAAGAAAAAATTGCTTACTTGAGCGCGTTCCCAGCATTAGTATTTTCATAAATATCACATTCATGTAACGGCTTGGAAGGATCCTTAGGATCATACTGACCGGCCTTCTCACACACAGCTTTGTGGAATTGGAATTGAATAACAAAACTTACAAAATAACTGAAATTATTAACCATAAGCTAACAAAATTTTAGCAGCGATTAGAAGCTAACCGTATATAAGGAACGTCAGCAACTATGTGATATTTGGCAGAAGGATCAAAGTCTTTTTCTGATCTGTCAATTGGTGGTTCAATACCTTGATATTCTTCACGAAGTTGCCACCATTTACAGTTGTAGTTATCTGGTGTAGTATTTCCAGAGAACACCTCCCACCTCCACATATCTAACAGATATCCATATGGAAGAAAAACAATTTTGTCCAAAGCAATCTGCAAAATTTAACACTAAAATTGTGAAAAGACTGTTTTTTGTTTAACCTGAAACAAACTATTCAAGGAAGCTTCTGGATCGTCTTCAGATTTTAAGAGACCTAATTTGCGAAGATGTTTTCTGGACTGTACTGATAACGATATCAAATCTCCAACAGCTTCATGAAAGCCTACCAAAAAAAAAACACCACACAGTTTATTTTATTCATTGAAATTAAGTTTCTTACCGCTGTTAGCCCCCTTTCTAAAGAGTACTGGTTGATTCTTGTATTGAAGAAAATATTCAATGTGCCCCATTTCATGATGAGCTGTTTTGAAGTGTTCAAGTGTCACTTTAGTGCATTGCTTTATCCTGTGAATTAATGTCGGTTAAAAGCACAACTTTTTTAAGTAGAATCACCTGAAATCTTCTCCATCGCCCATGTCCCAGGCGGACGCGTGACAAACAACATCCCTATCAGACGGTTTCTCCAAAATTGATCGTTCCCAAAATAATTTTGGCATTTCAGTCAAGTTAATCGACTTGAAGAAGTTCTCCGCTGTTTGAAAAATGCGAGTTGGAGTGTAGTTCTGTAAAAAATACTTGCATTAAATTTGCCAAAAAAAGGTGGACACCTTCACTTGATTTAGAAGTTCTTGTGTCAAATTTTCTTGAACTTTTCCTGGATAAGGTAAAGAAAAGTCCGCTACATTACTCCAAGTTTGAGACCACATGTTTCCTGAAAAAAAAAATGGGAATTTGGGAGTAATATTGCGTAAGTACATACCTAAAAGATGGGCGGGAATTGGACCTTTTTCGTCGACAACATCACCATATTTGATTCTAAGTTTGTGTCGGATGTAAGCATGAATTTGCAAGTAAAACGGCTTCAGTTGTTCCCAAAGCAACTGAATGTTTTGTTTGATTTCAGGATCCTCGTAGTCCCTTAACCAAAAAGCTCCGTTATCGGTGAAATTATTAAGAACTGCTGCTTCATTAGACAAGATGACATATTCTCTGTACAGTTCCTTGCACTTGGGACCCACTGCTTTACGCCACTCGACCCATGCATTTTTCAGTTCTTCGGAATTGCGGGAGTTTGTGAAAATTTCGTGCAATTCTAAAACTTAATATTATAAAAATGAAATAAATTTGCAAGATTCTACCGGGTTCCAGTCCTAAATCGCACTTCTTGGTGTCATTGAAATCGCAAATTTTGGCGGTTGAGTAAATTTTTTCCATGTCGCTAATAACTTTGTTTAGCCGCTCATGCTTATCGTCCGGTAAAGCAGCGGTTCCCAAAATAGCATAATCCTTGTATTGTCGTTTTAAGTTGTAATCAGAAAAAGACTTCCAATTAAATTTTATCGTTTCCTTCCACAATTCTCTTTCTTCTTTTGCCACATCTACTTCTACCGCAATCTGAAAGAAAAACACTGCTAGGTAACTTTTCATCCCAAAGAATTTCCCACAGTACCTAATAAAATAAAAATTATTCTTAATTACTACTGGCACATTGATAACAACGTAAAATTGAGGTCATGGTTTGAGTACATAATATTATCAATATTGAACCTTCCTTACCTTTTTCTGTAAATTTGTCTCAGTGAGATTTGCGGCGTAATTCCACATTGCCACCATAACCCTGTTGAGGTTGATTGTAGTTTTTTCATTTAAAATTTTTAGATATTCCCGTGCACGTTGCTCTTCGCCTTCAATTTCGGGGTTTACACAAATACCGCAGCAGAATAAGTTAATTAACATAAAAATAGTAAGTTTACTAACTGCCATGGTATTATGAGGAATAAGGCGAAAACTTAAATTCTTCTCACCACTTTTGCCACACACTTTTAATAAAAAGAGAAAGCGGTCGTTTCCGCACACCTAATAAAAACTATGCCGCCATTACCACTTCATTGGTTAATAATTTACATAATAGTTCAAAATCCTAAGAGGCTAATAACTGACCTTTGCGTATCGTGAGATATCTTTATCGCACGCGCTTGATCACATACGTAAATTCTAAACAAAGAAATTAACTAAAACCAAAATTTTTCTTGGTTTTTAGGTAAAATAGTAGAAACGATCTCAATGTAATTTGTGATGGTTGCGCAGTAAAAACTGTGTTAATCTATTAAAAAACTTAATTATTTTCGTGATAAAATATGTATCGTCATTCACAGGACATAAAAAGTATGTGAGTGGTATACCTAATACGTGTCTTTTGAGAATAGAAGAAGTAAATTATGTTAACTGAAATTATATCTGGTAACGCTTCAGATTGAGCACACTCTTTGCAGTTACGTAATTTTTTTTTTTTAAGAAATAAGACAGTATTTGATAGTAGGACATTTGAAAAACAATTTAATTTTTTAGGATTATTCTTGAATTTTGTAATTAATGAGCGATAAATTAAAAATGGTTACAAATAGCCATAAGAGTGTACATACAAAAAGCGTTTGTTTTTAGTTTCTACATCATATCGTTAAAAAATATACAGGATGGTCAATTTGAAAAAATGGAGAAAATTAAATTCAAAAAGTTTTAATGTGAAAAATTAAGTTTAGTCACCGTGCATAATTTTTCAAAAGTGGAAACGATTTAAGGACATCCCATAGATGTTTCCTAACTAGTCTTTACATAATTTTTTCTTAAAACTCGTAATTGTGATTGTAGTGATTTTTTTTAACATGCATCTGCAGATGCCATTATTTGAACAAAAAAAAATCTCTACATCCAAGTGGTTTAGAAATAATCAGCAATAATATTGGAGTGAAAAGAGTCTAGAAAAGATCTTTAAAAAATCTTATTTTACACACAACATTCTATTTAAAAAAATGTCACTTGCCCCTGTATAATCGTCTTGGCTCACTCTGTATATTCAGAAATAATTTCCGGTTATAGATTTCTTTCTCTAGTTTATTTGTGTTTTTAAATCAAATTTCTACCCATCATAGAACTCGAGCTATTGAAGTCGAACGCACTATTGCCCCAACCTGTATATTGGAAAATTCTTTTAAAACGTTTAAATATCTTTGAAAATTATTTAAAGGTTTACAATTTTTTTTTAGAAAGTTGTAAAGTCAAATGTTTATAGCTCCATCTCCAGTAAATTTAAAAAAAAAAATTTTAATGGTAAAAGGCTTTATAACCAATTTGGAATTTTATAAGTTTAAAGTGTTTTTTTTGACTTATTATCAAAGTTATAAATTTGCCTTTCTTAGTGCCAAAACAATTTTTATTGTTCTACTTTTCCGCTTACTTACTCTTGTCTTGACAACTCTTCGATAATAAACTTTTCTTATTATTCACTCTTAACTGAAACTTTCAATGACTGTTTTTTTATTTTAAACACATTTTTATAATTTTTCTATAATAGTATTTTTTTCTTTAATTGAGGTTTAGATTAACAACCATTTTCTTTTTTATCTAGGCCTGTTGCTAAATCTTATAATCTCTTGTCATTTATTCTTCTTCAATTATTAATTTATTACTATTATCAAATCATGTATTCTCTTTTTGTTTCTCTAAATCTGAAACGCACCACATTAATTAATTAACATTTTATATTCTCTACATTTTGACCGTATTTATATGTATAGCAAGCATTTAAATCTAAAATTGTCAAAACATTTTATTTGCCACTTTTATGGCAATCAAAAAAAAAATAAAGATACTTACATCTTTGTAAAGTTTCTTCAACAGTGTTTAATTTTGAACTTAAAAACCGTTTTTAGATTTTTGATATTTTTTTTGTACATCAACATTATTTAAAATGTTTAAAATTTTGCGTCGATTTTCAATATTTTATTTGTTAATTTTTTTCTATTTTATGTTTTTAGCAGTTTCACAAATCTGTTCCATTTTAAACATTTAAACTTGTTATTAAATTTTACTCTTATATCTTTATTTTATTCTTTACATTTTTTTAATATCTCCCTTTATTTGTTTTTTATTCTTAAATACATTGATGTTTTGTTTTATGTTTGGTCTAAATAATCTTCTTATTTATGCATTATGTCGCTTTATGCCCATTTCTTTCTGCCGAGTTATAACTATTTCTTATGATAATTTCTTCAATTACCTATTTCCTATGTCACTCACATTCACTTTATTAAAGCGTTCTGAATACCTGCTTGCTCACTCTATTCTTTACTGAACTACATCGGCAGTTGCTTCAGGAACCATTTATTAGAAAACAATTTTCTTTTGTTCTCTAAACTTGCTCGTTTAACTTTTTTTTAGTTGCTTTGTCTATATCCACCATATTTTTATTTATTTATTACATAAAGCTTGCTTTGTTTTGTTATCTTATTACATTATTCCTTATTCGATGTAACTTCTTCCAATTTTATTTTTAACTACCAATAAATTAATAGTTACTCTTTAAACATTTACTTCTTATCTCCTCCTTCTACTTTTAGTCTTCCATTATATGCTTTGTCTTCTTGCACAGAAAAATTGGTCTATTTAGAATGATTTTGATTATTTGAAATCGATACCTTATAATATGTTAAACACTTAATTAAGACATATTTATTTATTTACTCATTTATTTGAATTTAGTTGATAAGGGTTCCATCAAGATCAACAACTTTAAATGCTCAAAACAATAAACCTATAAGAAATATAACTACCATAATATAAGCAATGATATGATTTAAGAAGAGAGTAATTTCAATTACTTCTTGGCACTTCTCTTTGATGACTTATTATAAACATTTAGGACTGAAATATTCACTTATCTTTTAGGAAGCAAATTTAAAACCTACTTCCTGTTTAGTGGTTCTTTATTATCGGCGCTGCAAAATACTAAAATCAAAAAGCAACTTTAGCAAAACGTTTCAAAATAAGCGCCTACAAACCCTTTCTTTCCGTTTCTTCCCAGCCAATGAACACATTGTTCTTTTCATTTTCTTCCTCAAGCCACTTCCTCAACGGTCTAAAATACTCCAAAATACCGCTAGCATCCATGGTACGTTGACCTGTCACGATCTCCAAAGCATCGGGCCATGGTCTCGACGAACCCAATTTCAACATTTTTCTAAAACACGATCAACAAATTATAGACCTAATCAAACTCTAACGAAACACTCACTTCAATATTTCACCAGCATCAGCATTTTGATAGATGTCACACTCAGATAATTGTTGAGATGGCAGATTTGGATCGTACTGACCAATTTTTTCGCAAAGACCTTTATGAAACTGAAACTGAATGACAGCACTGACGAAATACCTGAAATGTTCAATTCACATCAACCAAAATGAAAATGTATTAACAAACTTGGAACTTACCTGATATAAGGAATGTTAGCGATGATGTGATATTTAGCAACCGGATCGAAATCTTGATCCGTTCGATCAACAGGTGGTTCAATACCTTGATAGTGTTCGCGAAGTTCCCACCAACGACAGTTGTAATTTTCTGGAGTAACTTTACCGGCGAAAACGTCCCATCGCCACAAATCCATCAAGTACGCAAAGGGCAAAAATACAATTTTCTTCAACCCAATCTGAAGAGAAATTTTAGAAAACCAAGTTAAACTTACTATTGCAACCAACCTGGAAGAGATTATTCAAAACGCTCTCCGCGTCGTCTTTTTGAGATTGAATTAGTCCAATTTTGCGAAGGTGCTTTCGAGATTGTACTGACAGCGATATGAGATCTCCTACAGCTTCATGGAAACCTGCAACATGTGCACGAAATTGTTGTGAAGCTTTCGCATAAAAATTAGTTTAATTTACCGGGATTAGCGCCAGTTCTAAACTTGATTGGTTGATCCTTGTAGAGGAGGAAATATTCTATATGCCCCATTTCGTGATGGGCAGTAACAAAGTGAGTACCAGTAATTTCTGTACACTGCTTTATTCTAAAAATTAGGAAATGGAAGCGACACAAGTCACCATTGAAAGTGTTTTACCTACCGAACATCATCTCCGTTATAAAAGTCCGTAGCAGAAGGATGACAAATCATGTTAGTACCATTGACTTTTTTGAAGATTGAGTTGTTCCAAAATGTTTCCGGCATTTCGGGTAAGTTGAGAGATTTGAAGAACTCCTCGGCCGTTTTAAAGATACGAATGGTAGTATAATTCTAAAAACCTCAAATTAGGTTTGAGAGTACCTTAAATACTGATCAGTAACCTGACGCACTAGTGCTTCAGTCAAGTCTTCCTCCGATTTTTCAGGATAGGGTAACGAGAAATTCGCCACTTGTTGCCAGTCTTGCGTCCACATGTTACCTAATAATTACAGTCCACTTAACTACATTGTTAATAAATCTGTCGTTTAGCAATTTAATAAAGTAAAGTTCTGACTTTACTTAGTATTAAACATTATTACCAAATGAACAATGGCAATTATTTATTTATGTAATAAAAAATAAAAAATGTGCAGAGAGACTGTAAGAGCAGGGGAAAAAGAGATGGGAAGAAGAAGAATGACGCACCCTTAGTGATGGTGATGAGTAATAAAAAATTACCTTCACCAAGCCTTCTTTAAAATTTCTGCTCAGAAGCAACAGGGGTCTTTACCTACTTACCCAGAAGATGGGCAGGAATGGGTCCTTTTTCTGAAACGATATCACCATACTCCTTCCTCAACTTGTGCCTCACATAGGCATGGATTTGGAGGTAAAGAGGTTTCAACTGCTGCCACAAGGCTTCAATTTGGTCTTTGAACTTAGGATCTTCATAATTTCGCAAATTATACTCTCCGCCGTCAGTAAAGTTGTTTAGTCGAGCAGCTTCATTGAACAAGTCCACAAACTCTTTAAATAAATGTTTGCAAGGTGGTCCGATAACTTTACGCCACTCCACCCAAACATGTTTCAATTCATCGGCATTTCGAGAATTTTCTAAAATCGTCGTTAATTCTAAAAATGAAAACTTTAAGTTTACCCAGGTAACTTCAAGTAAGTAAAATCTAGTACCCGGTTCCAAAGACAAAGAGCAGTTGTCAGGGTTGTTAAAATCGCAAATTTTGGCAGTCGAATAAATTTTCTGCATCTCACTGATGATTTTGTTTAGTCTTGTCAATTTGTCCTGAGGAAGTGCTGCTTGTCCTAACACAGAGTGTACCCTGAACTGTCTCTTGATGCCATAATCAGAAAAGGTGTGCCAGTTGAAATTGGTAGTTGCCTTCCAAAGTTCCTTTTCTTGAGCTGCCACTTCACTGTTTCCTTCCAACTGCAAATATATTTTTGAATTAATTAATTAATTTATTAAAATGACGAGCTGCAGTATTAAATGTAATTCATTAATTGATTGATTAATTACTGTAATTAATTAATTGCATTCAATACTGCAGCGTGTCATCTTAAGAAAAGCTTCAACAATTGCAACAAAAAAACTGTTATGGAGGATAGAAAACAAGTCTTACCATTGTCTGCAAATTTACGTCTGTGAGGTTGGTAATATATTGCCATCTTAGAAGAGCTAGTTTTTGCATATGTTCTAAAGTCTTCTTGTTTAATATTTGCAAATAGGCCCTTGCTCTCAGTTCTTCATCTTCAATATCGGGATCAGTACACAGACCACAATGGAAGATGGCGACTAATAAGATTAACCATAAAGTCCGCATACTAACCTGGAAATAGTATCTAGCTACATTTCAAAATTGTTAAAAGATTCATGAGTTTTCTAAATAAACAATAGAAAAAAAATAATAAACATTTCTACGCTTACAACAATTTTCCCGAATACTTACGTTCAAAAATTGTCGATAATTACTATGCAAGAATTTTTCCCTTATATTTCTTCCACTTCCCCAAAATTTCTGATAGTATAAGTTTTGCCCTTGTGAATAGCACGCAAATGTTACTTCACGTTGTAGTATCTGCTTCCAAGCGGATAGCGTCACTACTTTCCATCCGTGCTAATGGTAGGTATGTTAATTATTTAAGGCCTGAAGGTAAAAATATTTAGAACCGTAATCTGACCGTTAAAGCATAATGCAGATTATTTGCCCAAATGTCAAGATCATTAATTTTTAAAAAAGTAAGATTCTTCTGACATTGAAGATTAAAACCGACTGCGACGAAGAACAACATAATTAAATGATGCAGGAAATTGTTGCAAAATATGCTTAGTAGCCTTATTTGTTGGCCTTAAGCAAAGTGTAATTCGTCGTGATGAAACTTACTTGTTTTTGGTTATAATAGAGAGATATTGCCACCATCCACGTAGTGTTATTTGCTGCAATGCTACCACGGTTAGATACACCTGACTGTGGATTTCTTGTGTTTAGTGGTCAACTCACAGCAAGACCGGTTGGGATGGCCAACGACCGCTGACAAACAACAAACTAATAACTTTTCACTCTTTGCGGTTATTGGCAAAACAAATTGCTGTGACCATGTTACTCATGCTACTTGTTGGATTATCGAAAATTGTTCGGGTTCTAAGTATACCTGTAAATTTTTTACGTGGATACTTAATGTAAGCGGTGTTCTGCATCAAGAGGTTCTATAATAAAACCATAATAAGGCCACATAGACCGGTGAAGGACAAGGTGAATTGAGCAAGTGGACAAAATGGATATTAGTCATCACTTATATTTTGGCGTTTGAAAAAAATTAATAATTCAATAGTCAAGACTTAAAGTTGGATAACAAAAAGACACAATTAAAATACGTTGATTGATTACTACATCATTACATCATTTATTTGTAAATTAAAACGTAATAAAATTGCAATCAGATTGTTCTAAATACTAGGGTATAGGAAGGGTACACCTACTACAGTTTGCGTGATAACTACTGTTTTGTATTAAGATTGATTCGTTGAATATATTCCATTTCTAGTTTCAAAGAATAGGTGTGTATATTTTTTTCTATAATATCGAGTGCGTTAAAATGTTTTCTTCAATTAAATTGGAGATTATCTTAATAGATTTTAATCAGCAACAAAATTTGCGACGTATTATTTACTATTATTTTTTGCGCACTTCAGTTGTTTTGATTTCTAGATTCAGTATTCGAAAAACTGTCTACATATTATGTTGCGGAAAAGAAAAGTATCTCATGTAATTGCGGTTATGGTCGAGTTTCCAGACGCTCTGGCGAATGATTCTCTTCTATAAGATATAAGATCTAATTTTATTTTAATTTAAGATACTTACTGCACGACCACATTCTGCAGTCACCACCAAATTTTTTTTAAAATTGAACAAAATTGAAAACGCACAAAGGTAGGCAACACCATATACACATACTCATTTTGATCGCAACCGCTTACTTTATGATACAAACTATTTAGCTTTCACTAACCCACTGAAACACCGATAAGTTGAGCTCACTCTTTTTTGTTCTAGGATCGGTCATCTCCCCCTACTGATTGATTCAGTATTGAACACGTATGAAATATACATATTAGACATGCGAGCTCGCGAGGGTTCAAATGTAGGTACCACTTCAAACTTTACAGCAGCTAACAAAAATCTTAATTAAAAAGTGGCAATATATACCCTAAGAGCCTCCTCCAGTAAAGGAGTATACTGTGCAGAAACAGGGGATGCTAAGAAAGTGCCAAGAAGTTATGATAAATATGTTTTGTCTACGTAAATTGAGTAAACATTACTACATCAAAACAGTCTCCTTAGCTTAATTTCCTTTATGCAGTGACAAGACAATAATACGTAAAAGGAGTTAAAAAACTTACTCTAAAAAAATGAAACAACGCCCAAAAATTTTTAAATCGAAGATTAGTTGCACATGATAGATTGCTAGAATTTTTTTGAGCAGTGTAGAAGACAATCATGTTAATGTTTTATTTTCATGTAAATAGAAAGTGGATTGCGTAGTTTCAGCCAAACCAAAAACGTTCAGTGATAACCAGATATAAGTAATATTTAATAATTGATGGGCTGGAATATGGACTCCGGCCTTTCAACTAATTCAGGCCTAGATATAATCTAATTACTATTTCTACAATTGTACTTATTCAACTTGTAACATTAAAAACGTTTATTTAGTTAATTAGTTCAAGGTGCCTTGAAAAACATTGCATCTAGACGGTCTCGTCTCGATATCAATGCGTCCGGTCTCCAGGATGTCCCATGACTCACAAACCATAATTAAAAATCATTTATCATTAAGGGAAACAACTTACTAAAAGCTAGATAATAAATTTAATATTTAATATTAATATTCTTTTAAAAATTGCGGTTCAGTAGTGGGATCCTGGAAAAAGCGATTGCGACCGAGTCGCTTCTAACCAACCGAAAACGGTTGCTTTGGATAGATATCAGCCGAGTCGCAATGGATTTCCATCGGTTAAACAGAGAGTTCCAAGAGGCTATCGCTTTCTTTGGTGTTCCGAAGGTGCATCCCTATGAATGGCATTGGTAGATGACGGCTTAGAGGCTGAATTTTCAGATATTTTCAGATACAAGTAGAAGGGTTATAGCCTCCGGCACCCAAGTTTACCTGTTTTCGGTAGAAACCGTTTCTACAACTCCAAAGGTGCTGCTTTAAAAGCGATTCTTTGGATATTGCATATTTATCGTTATTTGAAGATTAACAAGGGGTTTTTAAAGAATCTTTATCTTGTTGTTCATAATATGTACCAATATTATTACTTTTGTAGGTAAAAAATAACAATTTTCATTTCCGAAACCACTTTTAAATGATCTCTAGATTATTTGAATTTCTTCTTCAAAACGTGCTTGCAAATTTTTCAAAATCTTAATCTCGACAAACATTTTAATTATTTCCTTGAATAAACGTTATATCCCAGTCAACTTGGACATTTTTAATTACATTCAGAAAAAATATCTGTAAACAAAAGTCCTAGGTACAATCGTACCATAAAGTATGTTTCTATACAAAATAATATCCTCCACAAATTTTGTTACATTTATAATAATTTGTTGGATTCATAATATACAGTAGCTTATATTCTAACTCTGTCAGATTGAAACGCAAGTTTGAATCCATACGCATATCTCAATTTCTGTATACAGAGTGTCCCGGAATAACTGTTACAAACTTGAGAGGCGGATATAAAATCAAAAAATTAAACGGCTTTTCTTAATAAACATGTTCCCGAAAACGGTTGATAACGGAGGAAGAGTTCTTGAAAATTGTCGTAACTCTTGACTCTTATGATCAATTTTTCCGAATGTTTGCACATGTACTACTGAATTAAGTTATTATGTATCGTTGGTATCTATTTTGATAAAAATCGCACGACACCGAAAAGTAGCCAATAGAAAAATAGAATTCGATGTCGTTTCTATGACAATGTAAAAATTTCCTGAAATTTTTTTTTTCCGGAAATTTTATTCTTATGCATGTTCCACTCAGGCTAATTAATACGTTTTAGAAATGCATTCGAAAAAATTTCCGGAAATAATCAATGCACTAGGAATATTATAAGTGACAATTGTTTAGTGTATTAAAGTCCACGAGGTTAACGTTCACGATACTTAGGTTAGGTAGTTTGAAAACTTTTCACCTTAACAAATTGCTGAAAAATGATTGGTTTCGCATTTTTGAAAAGATCCTCCCCTAAACACCTTCCCTCCAAAGCGACCAAAATCGTAAAGATAGCGACTCGATCGCAATCGCTTTTTCCAGGATCCCACTACAGGCTCAGCTAACAGGTGTGAACCGCCACCTCAGCCCGAGGGTGGTCTGGTCTGGACCACATCTGAGATCATTCCGAAACTAGTTGTGTATTTGATAAATTGTTGCTTCCGTTCCATAAATTGTTTTCTGAATAATTGGAGTAAGTACTGTCGGGGAATTAAGTAATGCACAGAGGCTGCGCAAATCGTTTACTTTTTCCACGTTATCATCAAGTGTACTTTTGTAGGAGACATTAGAAAAGTGCAGAAAGATCACAAATCGTCAACTTTTTCCACATTATACTTCTTAATAATGTGGCAAAAAGTAGATTATTTGCGCACCCCCTGTGCATTACTTAATTTCCTAGCAGTACATAATCGCATTTAGTTTGTTACTGTCATAGATTGCACCGTCATTACTAACTTCAAGCAGCATTGAGTAAAGTAAAGAGTAGATCACCCAAATAAAAGATTTATTTATTTATTTTTTATTGGATATAACTTACGACTTACAGTTTTCAAAAACACTTAAGTCTGTTTATTTTTGACTTAATTAGATGAATGGTGCACAAGAAAAGCACAAAATTTTTTATTATTTTCCATCCAGTCTACCATGTTGTTGTGAGTGTCTGAGTGAATCCACGTTGCTTATTTCGAATTATTCGAATATTCGAATTATTCGAATTATTCGAATTTTCGAATATTCGAATGACTATTCGAATTATTTGAATAATCGAATAAATATTCAAATGACTATTCGAATACCAAAATTCAAAAAAGTCCCAGCCCTAGTTGAAATGCCGTGTTTTCTTCACTCTACTGTTACTTTTTCGCACTAGATACAAAATGTAAAATTAACTGACAAACACCTCAATTATCAATGAAATGTTGATTCTGTTATGTCGCATTTCCTAGGAAACGAAAAATTGTGCAACTAGATTATGCAGTAAGCATGTGCAATTTTATTCTTTCTTTTTACATTTTTAACAATTCTGGCGACGATTGTATAAAAAATCTTGCATGTAGTACGTTGAAAAATTCGTGTTTTTCGCACGCAACGCACGTCTTGTTGCGAAAAACACTTTCATTTTGCAACTTACTACATAAATAGCTATTTTATACAATCGTATCGAAATGGTACTATTTCGAATGTCATTTTCATGTTGAAATTTGAAATGACGTGTTTTTTTTACTATACTGTCACTTTTTCGCACTAGATACAAAATGTAAAATTAACTGACAAACACCTCAATTATCAATGAAATGTTGATTCTGTTATGTCGCATTTCCTAGAAAACGAAAAATTGTGCAACTAGATTATGCAGTAAGTATGTGCAATTTTATTCTTTCTTTTTACATTTTTAACAATTCTGGCGACGATTGTATAAAAAATCTTGCATGTAGTACGTTGAAAAATTCGTGTTTTTCGCACGCGACGTGTTACCAAACTCGCTTCGCACGTTTGGTAACATTCACGTCTTGGTGCGAAAAACACTTTCATTTTGCAACTTACTACATAAATAGCTATTTTCTACAATTGTATCGAAATAGTACCATTTCGAATGTCATTTTCATGTTGAAATGACGTGTTTTTTTTCACTCTACTGTCACTTTTTCGTACTAAAGATAAAATGTAAAATTAACAGACAAACACTTTAATTATCAATGAAATGTTGATTCTGTTATGTCGCATTTCCTAGGAAACGAAAAATTGGGCAACTAGATTATGCAGTAAGTATGTGCAATTTTATTCTTTTTTTTTACATTCTTAACAATTCTGGCGACAATTGTATATAAAATCTTGTATGTAGTACGTTGCAAAATTTGTGTTTTTCGCACGCGACGTGTTACCACGTCTTGGTGCGAAAAACCCTCTCATTTTGCAACTTACTACATAAATAGCTATTTCTGTGTTTTACCTTTCATAAAAGTTTGAAAAGTTTGAAATGCTTATTCACTTTCTTTTTAACGCTATTTTGGTCTATTTTGAAGTGCGAAAAATTCTAACCTTTTTAAATACAGCATCAAAAAGTAGTGGTGCCATCTAACAGCAACTCTGCTAACACCACCCTCTATTGGTACCTACGTTATTAATTAGGTGTTTGTCTTATAATCCTAAAATTTTAGTTAAAGGTGCAAAAGAAGTAAGTTCTAGGTTCAGGGGCTGATTATATAAATTATTTAACCGTAGAAGCTATAGGTGATATAACAAGAAAGCGCTATTATTAAAAATGGTTTCTGGATGCGTCCATCTGGCGGGCGATAGCAAAACTAGAAGGTTTTGATTCAGCGTGTTGTCAGTTTCTTCTTGTGTTTGGAAGTGGTAACGTTAGTGGTTAGTGTTGGTTGTTAGTGCAACAATATAACACCGCCACGCTTTGTCGTGACGTTAGTCAAAACAGAAATGGTGAACGTGTGGTGGGAGTGTACGGACGTCTCATCCTAACCTCTTCGTTTTGAATGTTTTACTTTACTGTATGGAACAGACAATAATAAATTTAATATTTGGCATTTTGCATTCGCGTTTCGTGAAGTTCACGAAATTCCGGCGTCAGTGTTAATTAACCTTTGATTCGGGACGAGACGACTCAAATTGGCAGTGCGAAGTCATACCACGAATTGTGTTGTTTTGTTATTATTTAAACAAAATGTTTATGTGTTGTTGTTAACAGTGAACTGCGAAGTGGTGCCACGATGAATTCAAGGGCGCATCTCCAGCCGTTTTTGAATAACTCGCTGTCGATCCGACAGGAGATACAACGATTCGAAAGTGTCCATCCTTCGATTTATGCGATTTATGACTTAATTGATTTGATACCGGATGGATTGGTCGCCCAACAGATCAGGGACCACGTCGTTTGCATTGAAGGTAAGCGTTTCGTTGGTGGGACATTTTTCGAGGGAATGTGAATAACAATAAGATGCTGGCCGGACCGGACCGGACGAGGCGTTGGAGATGGTCCACTGCCCTTTGTTTTGTTGTGTCTCTTTACCTGGTTCACCACGACAGGTTATCCTCGGGCTCGGGTGCTCGGAACAGAAATGCAGGTCGATTGTGCGTTGTCCAGAAGTGTCCAGTTTGCCCGAAATAAACGCACCAGAAACCGGTAACGGTACACGCATAACTTGTTGCGGAAAATAAACTCGACGTTAGTTGAATTTTTATTGATGGTGCAGCAAATGGGTTAGCGGTGGTGGTGAAGTGAAAAGCCCAGACTGGCATTTTATTAACGCCACTACCGTTATTTACCCTATTTATTTACATTACTGCCTTGATGTTTGCTCAATTTTGACTTTTAACGACATGACAGCTACCAGATAGGGTGGCCGGTTGGAACACGTGGATTTAGCTTTTCCCTCCCCGTTTACTTTCTGAAGCAGCTACTACTGAACGGTGAAATACATAAGTGTAAACCGAAGTCTTATTCATCCTATCGGTAAACTGCCCGTTAGTTATTTGTTCAGGGGTCGTATTTAACAGTCTACTAAATTTACTCAATATTTTCACTTATAATTTCCCTAGTGCATTGATTATTTCCGGAAATTTTTTCGAATGCATTTCCAAAACGTATTAATTAGCCCGAGTGGAACACGAGGGCTAATTACGTTTTGGAAATGCATGAGAATAAAATTTTCGGATATTAATCAATGCACGAGGGCATATTCGGTAAGAAAATCGCAACAACACAGACATTGGTCTATTATGTCATTATGATGTCATTATTAATAAATAAATGATTTTGATTGGCTGAAATAATTTCCACTTATTAATTTTATGCAAGGTGCAAAAATTTCCAGGAAATTTTTACATTGTCATAGAAATGACACCGAATTCTATTTTTCTATTGGCTACTTTTCAGTGTCGTGCGATTTTCATTCAAAAAAATACTTTTATTTCCCAAAAATAAAAAATGCTCACCAAAATTAAGAAAATACATAATCTTAAAGCGACAACCAAATATTAACATAATGCTGGCCTCTTATATATTTTGTTCGCCAAAATAACTTTTGTTGACCATAAATACTAAATGTTCACCAAATTTTATTCCGCATTTAATTCTAACATAATACCCAGATATTTAATTTTCGACAGTGTCTTATATTATTTAGCACTTAAAAATACTATTTGTTGATCAAAAGTACACAAGCAATAAAATGTTGTGCAAATGGTAAATAATTTTATGTAAAATTGTAGATGTAGATGTGCTAGGGCAAGGAAAATAAGAGTAAAAATAGAAGTGGTTTGCACAAAAAAATATATTGATTTCCGTAATATATAAATGCTTTGCTGTAATTGGCTTGCATTATGTAAAACGTAAAACTTCTTTTAGTGGTAATTTCTAATCGTGCTTTAAAAAAAATTACAGGGCCCTGAACTGACCTTATACAAAACTTTTTTCGCGTGCCTCTTGTCTGGAAGCGCAAGCGGCAAGGAGAGATGCGCAAGCGTATTTCATTTTTGGAGTAATAGAATAATTATTTGACGCACAAATAGTTTTTTTGAGAAACACTAAATATAAATGGATAGCGCCAATATTTATCATGTACAGCACGGACTTGAGCGTTCTAAATTTAGTGGTGCTGTTCTCATTTTCTGATGTACCTATAATAATTTGGGTTTCATTTAGATTTTTTGATGCTCATAAAATTTTCTGGTGGACAGTGCAAGGGATGTATGGTTTAATTTGGTGTACAGTCGCCGTCATTGAAGAAGCCCAGGGTGAAGTGAAATTCATTCCAACTTACGGTGTGCTTGAAGCTGTTTATAATTTAAAACTGAAATGTGCTGCTCTATTTCGACTAATCTTAGTTCACCTGTGCGGTTCTCAAACAAACTATACCCCGTGGTTTAGCCTGGTTGCAAATGTAACGTAAGTTAGAATGAATTTCGCTTCACCCTGGGCTTCTTCAATGACGGCGACTGTACATTAGATTTGTTCCCTTTGTTCAGTATCTATATAAAAAAAACGCGTATTCATCATGTTTTAGCTACTGAGTAGTTACAGGTGCCTGTCGTCACTTGTCATTTGTGTCAATTTTGAAGCATTTGAAATTTATTGTATAAAAATTTGTTGCTACTACTTAACTAAAAATATTGGTAATTGTTTACAATGCCCACTTCTCGCTTTTTGCGGTGTTTTTTTTTTTTTGGAAACCATCGTGAAACATCATTATAAAGCCATTTTAAGCAATGAAATGTGCAAATCATAAATAATTTTATGCAAAATTTATAGATAAAGTTATGCTAGGGCAAGGAAAATAAAATTAAAATAGAAGTGGTTTGCACAAAAAAAGATATTGATTTTCGTAATGTATGTGTCGTAGTCATTGGGCGTAATGCGTCATTTCATGAAGTGCCCGGCAATCGCTGTAATGAAGATCGTTAAACTATCTGTTTTAGGGCAAGGAAAAGGTCAGGGAAAGGTGAGGAGGATAACCAACACCAAATTCATACATTGCCTATTCTCCTCATCTTTTTCTTGCCCTAAAACAGATAGTTTAACGATCTTTATTACAGCGATTTCCGGGCATTTCATGAAATGACGCTTTACGTCCAATGACAACAACATATACATTACGAAAATCAATATCTTTTGGTGTAATTAGTTTTTCGAAAATCAAAGAGTGGGTAAAGTAAACAATGACCATTTGCCATAACATATTTTATTAAGGCTAAGGACTTCGCTATCACTTGTGGTTTTTTCTCACTGTATGCATTTTGACGTGCAGAGATTAGTTCTCTCATTTTAGATCACTGCATAAAAGGAAACGGAATGAGTCAAGTGCAAGTAAATAACCCAGTTAATTTAATGGAATGACGCCGCGCGCATGCATTGAATACGCAGCTGGCCCACAGTGGCACGCTCCGCCTTAGTCCAGTGTCGAATTCACCAAGTTACTATTTCACACGTTGTTACTTCATACTGAATAATCGTATTAATACAGGCCTGGTTTTTGCGCGCCAGTCACTCAAGCCAACATTCATAATGTTTGACGCGAGATCATTTCTAGTATTCTGCAGAGTAATTGCACTACATTATTTCGAGCAGCCGTAAAGTGAGGCAGAAGGGTATAACCCATTTTATGAGTGTCCAACAGAGCACCAAATTTGTATTTTCAAATTTGCAAGAAAAACACGCATATTTTTAGTAATATAATTAAGTTTTTGTTTAGAATATTATTATTAACAAAGAAACAAATCAGTAGTAAATGATGAAAAACTTTCTCATTCAATGTTCTTCCATAGTAGCATTGCATGATTTACTTATTAATAGATATTTGGTAGGTATACGATAAGTATTATTTTATTATTGGAAATAATATAAGAAACGGCAATCTATAAGTAGGTACTACCTGCGGCTAATGGCTTCGAAAAACTTAATACTTAATTAAAAGAACAGTTTGATGTTTGTGCTTTGAAAGAGTAATTCTAGCTGCCCATTACAGGTATGTATAGTGAAGAATTGAAACGACTCACCGCGAATCTTCAATCGACTGCTGAAGTAAAGGGTGTTATGCTCGCCATCCATCCTTCTCCTTCGCCATTGTAGTTGGGACTTACTGAAATCAACATTTGACAAGTTAGTTTTAATCCGCAATTCTTAGAAACAAATTGGATGATAAAACTTAAACAATAAATAATATAATAATATAATAATAATTACCCTTAGTGGCAACACCTGTCGCAGTTGTCTACCATTAGTCACTTCACTACAAAGCACCCTTACTACACTGCAAGTTCTTCATTCCTGCAACAATAGAGCAAAGATGCTCAAGTACGTAATAATAATCCTTTATTTGTAATGTGCTGTTCTATACAGCGCCGCGATTGAACTAACATAACCGTAAATCCTTATCGCTAAATTATACAAAAATTGTTTACATTTTTTACGGAACTAATACATAACAATATTATCGAGCCGGCTGTCAGGGCTACACTAGGGGTCTACACTAGGTATAACCTGGCATCATCGTTGAATTGAGAAAGAAAATCCCTATTTTGTAGAAAAAAATTGTAGTGTCTATTTGAAAAGCAAAAGTATTGTTCTGGTCTAACCGGGAAGTGAATACTTCCTTGCGAATAGCTGATTATCAATAATCGTTAATATTTATTCTGGTTATATACTTCGACTGCTCGAATTCTATGATAGCTAGAAATTTGATTTAAAAACACAAATAAGCTAGAAAAAAAAATTTACCCGGAAATTATTTTTTAACATACAGGGTGAGCCAAGACGATTATACAGAGGCAAGTTTTAAATGGAATGTGGTGTGTAAAAGAAAATTTTTTGAAGCCTTTTCTTAGACTCTTTCCACTTCAAAATTATTACTGACTACTTCCAAACCACTTGGGTGTAGGTAATGATTTCTTTTTGTTCAAATAATGGCATTTGCAGATGCACGTTAAAAAAATCACCACAGTCACAATTACGAGTTTTAAGAAAAAATTATCTAAGTACTAGTTAGGAAACTTCTGTGGGATGTCTTTGAATAGTTTTTACTTTTGAAAAATTATACAGGGTGCTAAACTTAATTTTTGAATTTAGAACTTTTTGAATTTTAAATGGACACTACAATTTTTTTCTACAAAACAGGGATTTTCTTTCTCAATTCAACGATGATGTCCGGTTATACCTAGTGTGGAGACCGGCCCTCGCCCCAGCTCAATAATGTTGTTACGTATTAGTTCCTTAAAAAATGTAAACACTTTTTGTATAATTTAGCGATAAGGTTTTACTGTTATCGCGGCGCAGTATAGGAGCACATTAAAATAAATGATTATCATTACGTACTGGAGCATCTTTGCTCTATTGTTGCAGAAATAACGAACTTGCAATGTAGTAAGGGTGCTGTGTAGTAAAGTGATTAATGGTAGACGACTGCGCCAGGTGTTGCCACTAAGGATAACATATTTATTTATTAAATCTAAATTTTATTATCCAATTTATTCCAAAGAATTGAGGATTGAAACTAACTTGTCAAATGTGGATTTCAGTAAGTCCCAACTACAATGGCGAATGAGAAGGATGGATGGTGAGCATAACACCCTTTACTTCTGCAGTCGATTAAAGATTCGCGGTGAGTCGTTAATTCTTCACTATACATACAAAGGGCTGCTAAAATTACTCATTCAAAGCACAAGCTTTTCTTTTAATTAAGAATTAAATGTTTCGAAGCCATTAAGCCGTAGGGTAAGTACCTACTTATAGATTAATTATGTATGTTCTAGCAAACTTTGTTTTGAATGGAAAGTCAGGGTATGACCGTGGGCGTTGTAAAGTTTCCCAAGTGTCGTTTCATCTAAAGACTTCATATTGTGATAACTCCAATCAGTTGATGTAGGGCTGACAACTGGAATTTCGTGTACCCACGTACAGTGGCTTAAAATATTGATTCTCAATATGAAGCGTGGGTCTCGGAAACGTTATACCTGTATAGATTCGAATGGAAAAATAATTGGAAAAATAACAATAATTGTTACTATCTGGAATTACTGGGAGAACGGTAAAAACGTTGGCGAGCGTGGGCAATCATCCTACACGTTCATCAATTCGACGCAAATTTTTATTCAAGGGTTGTTGCGTTATTTAAATTTAAATCTCTCTGGTTCTCATTGGTAGCAACAGAGGATTTCAGTTTCAGTACACTTTCTTTGACAGCGATCGATAAACATTTTTTTTTATACAATAGTATCGAAATAGTACCATTTCGAATGTCATTTTCATGTTGAAATGACGTGTTTTTTTTCACTATACTGTCACTTTTTCGCACTAGATACAAAATGTAAAATTAACTGACAAACACCTCAATTATCAATGAAATGTTGATTCTGTTATGTCGCATTTCCTAGGAAACGAAAAATTGTGCAACTAGATTATGCAGTGAGAATGTGCAGTTTTTTTTTACATTTTTAACAATTCTGGCCACGACTGTATAAAAAATCTTGTATGTAGTACGTTGCAAAATTCGTGTTTTTCGCACGCGACGTGTTGCCAAACTCGCTTTGCTCGTTTGGTAATATTCACGTCTTGGTGCGAAAAACACTTTCATTTTGCAACTTACTACATAAATAGCTATTGAACTGCCGGACTGATCAGTTCAAAAATTATTTGTTTTATTAACTGAAAAAACTTTTAAACAAACGTGGATGTTATAAAATGTGTCGATTTTTGGATCATGGAATCGCTTTTACAATTTGACAGTTTGAGAAGAGATAATCGTGTTCGTCCAAATTAAAGTGTTCAGAGGAGTTTCAACCACAAGCGTAATCTCACGTTCCATCAAAAATTTTGGCAGAACATATTGCAAAAACTGACGATAACTGTGATCATTCAAACGAGGTGACAATAAATGCAAATCAATAAAATTATTCACAGCACGACTGCTGTAACCTGATGTATCGTAAACACGAGTTCATTCCATTGTTGATTTGATGATGTGGGTGTCTTCATAACCTTACGATGTTGGTCGGCCTAATTATGGAACACTGTTTATTAGGCCATTCAAATATTTTGCTGATTTGCCATATTCCTTATTCTTTGAATCTCAACTTTGCTTTATGAAGCATTTTTGTAAATATCTAGGTATACAGGGTGGAGCAATAGTGCGTCCGACTTTGATAGCTCGAGTTCTATGATGGGTAGAAATTTGATTTAAAAACACAGATAAACTAGAGAAAGAAGTCTATAACCGGAAATTATTTTTGAACATACAGAGTGAGCCAAGACAATTATACAGGGTCAAGTGACATTTTTTTAAATGGAATGTTGTGTGTAAAAGAAGATTTTTTAGAACCTTTTCCTAGACTCTTTTCAATCCAATATTATTGCTGACTATTTCCAAACCACTTGGATGTAGCGATTTTTTTTTTGTTCAAATAATAGCATCTGCAGTTGCATGTTAGAAAAATTACTAAAGTCACAATTATGAGTTCTAAGAAAAAAATATGTAAAAACTAGTTAGGAAACATCTGTGGAATGTCCTTGATCTATTTTAACTTTTGAAAAATTATACAGGGTGGCTAAATTTAATTTTTTAATTTAGAACTTTTTGAATTTAATTTTCTCCATTTTTTTAAATGGAACACCTTGTATATTTTTTAACGATATGATGTAGAAACTAAAAACTAACATTTTTTGTATTTACATTCCTATGGCTATTTGTAACCATTTTTGAAATATCGCCAAATAATTACAAAATCCAAGAATAACCGAAAGAATTAGGTCGTTTTCCAAATAGCTCGACAAAAAACTTCAAATGTTTCAAAATGATCAAGATACAAACATAAAGAGAACTTACTAAAAAAACTTATGCTGCTTTTATAAACAAAACATCTGGAGCACTTATTATAATTTTATCTGTCGAGTAATTTGAAAATCAATCTAATTTTTTAGGATTATTCTTGAATTTTGTAATTATTGGTCGATAAATCAAAAATGGTTACAAATAGCTATAGGGGTGTGCTACAAAAAATGTTCGTTTTTAGTTTCTACATCATATCGTTAAAAAATATACAGGGTGTTCTATTTAAAAAAATTGAGAAAATTAAATTGAAAAAGTTCTAAAAATTAAATCTAGCCACCCTGTATAATTTTTCAAAAGTTAAAACGCTTCAAAGACATTCCACAGATGTTTTCTAACTAGTCTTTATATAATTTTTTCTTAGAACTCATAATGGTGACTGTAGTGATTTTTCTAACATGCATCTGCAGATTTGAACAAAAAAAATCGCTACATCCAAGTGGTTTGGAAATAGTCAGCAATAATATTGGATTGAAAAGAGTCCAGGAAAATGCTCTGAAAAATCTTCTTTTACACCACACATTCCATTTAAACAAATGTCACTTGCCCCCGTATACTTGTCTTGGCTTACCCTGTATGTTCAAAAATAATTTCCGGTTATCGACTTATTTCTCTAGTTTATCTGTGTTTTTAAATCAAATTTCTACCCATCATAGAACTCGAGCTATCGAAGTCGGACGCACTATTGCCCCACCCTGTATAATGGCTAGAAACTTGATTTAAAAACACAAATAAACTAGAGAAAAAAGTCTATAACCGGCAATTATTTCTGAACATACAGGGTGAGCCAAGATGATTATACAGGGGCAAGTGACATTTTTTTAAATGGAATGTTGTGTGTAAAAGAATATTTTTCGGAGCCCTTTCCTAGATTCTTTTCACTTCAACATTATTGCTGACCATTTCCAAACCAAAAAAATGTTACTTGCCTCTGTATAATCGTCTTGGGTTACCCTGTATGTTCAAACATAATTTCCGGCTATAGACTTCCTTCTCTAGTTTATTTGTGTTTTTAAATCAAATTTCTACCTATCATAGAACTCGAGCTATCCAAGTCGGACGCACTATTGCCCCACCCTGTATTACGTCAACTTTTTTTTTTTTGATGTAAGGAACCTGGGACGTCTATATCCCGATTATTGCCTCAAAATGGAAAATTTTGAATGTTAATTTTTCGATGCAAAAAGATTAAAATAGACCGAAGGAGAGGATCAGATAGGAAATTTTTTTGCTACAGCCAACCTAAAATTTGCAAATTTATTCTCTATTGCGAGTATGTAATTGCTTGGTTCTTGGTTTTATAGTACGTGCTGTGCTCACCTATGTAGTTTTGTGGCGTAGCCATAATTAGTCGATTAGACAGTTGTGCCGTAATTAGCGTGGTTTTAGAAGAACATACCTCAACTCTACCACTTACCGGACTTTAAACCATTCACCTCTTTCCCTTTTTCGCAACTTTGCTGTCTCTTTAAGTAGTCAATTGCAGTATTTCTTCAAATCAATTCAAAACACTTTTGCATACAAATAAAATCGTGCATCACGTAACATATTTCCTCGGATATTACATAACAACCTGTTACATCATATCTTCTCCTGTTTCACTCAAGTGGTAAGTTAAGTGCGTGTAAATGGTCGCGTTTCATCCGAGCCATCAGCCCGAGCATCAGCCACCCAAATAAAACTTAAAGAAACAAACCAGACGGGGTCTCGGGGGTCCACCGGTTAATTCCGGGCCAGGGAAGTTGAAAATGCCATAATAAGCGGATGGCGTTGGTGGCGAACTTGATATTTGCACTTGTTGTGCAAGTGTAAAAGTAGATTCTAACTGGAACGATGTTGCGTTTAGAAACTTGTAGAGCTTTACGTATCCTATAATTTTACTCCAATTAAATACCCTAATCCTGGTACTAATTAGGCGCCGTTATCGCGTTGAAATCTTTCTTTGTAACTCCTAACTTTAGTCGGATTTACGTTGGAAACGTTCGAATTGAATTTACGTGGTAAATGTTGTAACGTGTAGGTGCAAATCTTTGAATTATTGATGTGGCAATGTTATTATCAAACTCATGCAAAGGCGTCAGGTGATTAATGTGAATCTCTTTTTATTTACACCTTTTTAATTGTCACACTATTCACCAACGCCGACAAGGGAAAGGTCATATTTCTTCAAAAGTGTTTTATGGACGCCAGATTTGTTTTATAACGGGTCGTTACACCCAGATATCACGAATACCCACAACTTTCCACATCAATATTACTGTAGATTTTAGCTAAAATATGGGAGGGCTTGATTTATTAAATAAATGGTCCCTGGTTTGAAGAATAAATAATAGAAGCTTTTATCTCACTGTTCGGGGGAGGAAAGGGGCAGTTTTATTTTTGAATCAATTCAACCTGCACACAATAGCATGTTATTGATCGTTCTAACTTGCTAATGATGGCTGCTAATGTCTCAATTGTGATGTCGCGTTGAGTCTCATTCGTCAAGAAAATTAACCCCGTGTTTTAATATAGATAAGTAGAGTTCGCCCTGAAATCTAATTTGTTTGAGAAGTGAATGAATTCCAGTGGCGGGTACGTGATGGATTTTCCGAATTGTTTCCTTTCATACAAAGAATCAATACATTCCGGTAATTTTTTGGAAGATTCACTTGTTTCGCTCATCGCAGAGCTTTTCAATTTGTGCAATTAATTTATATTTTTAATTAGAAAGAATTTTCTTGACACCATTTTGTAATTTTTTGTTAAAATAATCACAAAATTTAAAGTCGCTCGATTTAAAAATAAAATTTCACCCGGCGCGTCCACCATTTCCGCGCCACGTAGAATCACGTATGTATGTAACATGCAGCGTTTGCTCGAATTTTTTTTTTTTTAATGAAACGTTTAGTGAAATTTACTTTTTCCTCAATTATTTCTTGACCACAAAAATTTTAATCGCTTTCCATAAATATTCTCTGTATGCTTTTGCGGCTAGAATACGTGAGAAGAGAGAAGGTCAACTGCCAAGTTACTGTCAACTGTTGTTAATTGCAAGGTGTAACTCATTAACTTCAAATGGTAAACATAATGGTAATTACTTGCGTTACACTCTTAAGTTATAATCATCGCATGTCGTCGCTATTTAAGCGGAATCGTCTCGAAGTTTTGCAGAAATGCTGAAAAATTGGCAAATATTTTAAAGCATTTTTAATGAACAGGAATTTATACGTACTCTCGTACGTACTCCAGATTGTGGCAACTCAAAACAAAACACTATTTCTGAACATAGCTTATGATTTTTAAAAACTTTATGTTTTTCTGAATAACTTTTCACATTAAACATTTTACAATTTGTTCTACATTATTTTTAATGCTTTAATAAAAGTCGAGCGGTGAATCACTTGTGGCAATCCCTGTACACCCCCTTAGTAATATACGGCTTTTTTTCTATCTCAATCGATATAAATTCGAAAAATTCCTAAAATCGACATTGTTGCACCTAAAGGCTGGAAATGGGTGTTCTATTATGTAATCGGCCTTCCTGAACTCAAATCCGCAACCAATTCGACGCTAGAATAAATGGATTTCTTATAAAATTAGAAAAAACACTAATTTTTAATTTCTTTTATTGTTCAAACTCTTGTAACTTTTCAACGGGCAGACCTACATCAAATCCAAATACATCAAATTTCTTCATTTCACAATGGCTATCGAATGCTCTGTGAACAACAATTGTAAGTTTGGTAATAAAGAAGTTGAAATTTGCAATTTAGGTCAATTTTGACGAAAATTTTGAATTGAAACATTTGAATGGTCATATCTTAAAAAGTACGACCTATACAAGGAAACTACGGCCAGATTCGTGTTAAGCGGTTTGAAATCTATAAGATTAAGTCATAAAATCAATGTAAAAAATTTCAATATTTTCGACTTTTTTTTTCTACCCCAATCGATAGAAATTCGAAAAATTCCTAAAATTGACATCGTTGCACCTAAAGGCTGGAAATAAGCGTTTCCTTATGTAATCGACCTTCCTGAACTCGAATTCGTAATCAATTCGACGCTAGAATAAACAGATTTTTTATGAAATTGGAAAAACCACTAATTTTCAATTTCTTTTAATATTCAAACTCTTGTAACTTTTCAACGGACAGACTTACATCAAATCCAAATACATCAAATTTTTTCATTTCACAATGGCTATCGAATGCTCTGTGAACGACAATTGTAAGTTTAGTAATAAAGAAGTTGAAATTTGCAATTTAGGTCAATTTTGACGAAAATTTTGAATTGAAACATTTGAATGGTCATATCTTAAAAAGTACGACCTATACAAGGAAACTACGGCCAGATTCGTGTTAAGCGGTTTGAAATCTATAAGATTAAGTCATAAAGTCAATGTAAAAAATTTCAATATTTTCGACTTTTTTTTTCTACCCCAATCGATAGAAATTCGAAAAATTCCTAAAATTGACATCGTTGCACCTAAAGGCTGGAAATAAGCGTTTCCTTATGTAATCGACCTTCCTGAACTCGAATTCGTAATCAATTCGACGCTAGAATAAACAGATTTTTTATGAAATTGGAAAAACCACTAATTTTCAATTTCTTTTAATATTCAAACTCTTGTAACTTTTCAACGGACAGACTTACATCAAATCCAAATACATCAAATTTTTTCATTTCACAATGGCTATCGAATGCTCTGTGAACGACAATTGTAAGTTTAGTAATAAAGAAGTTGAAATTTGCAATTTAGGTCAATTTTGACGAAAATTTTGAATTAAAACATTTGAATGGTTATATCGTAAAAAGTACGACCTATACAGGGAAACTACGGCCAGATTCGTGTTAAGCGGTTCGAAATCTATAAGATTAAGTCATAAAATTGATGTAAAAAATTTCAATATTTTCGTTTTTTTTTTTACCCCAATCGATAGAAATTCGAAAAATTCCTAAAATTGACATCGTTGCACCTAAAGCCTGGAAATAAGCGTTTCCTTATGTAATCGACCTTCCTGAACTCAAATCCGTAATCAATTCGACGCTAGAATAAATAGATTTCTTATGAAATTAGAAAAACCACTAATTTTCATTTTCGTTTAATTTTCAAACTCTTGTAACTTTTCAACAGACAGACTTACATCAAATCCAAATACATCAAATTTCTTTATTTCACAATGGCTATCGAATGCTTTATGAACGAAAATTGTAAGTCTAATAATAAAAAAGTTGAAATTTGCAATTTTGGTCGATTTTGGCGAAAATTTTGAATTGAAACATTTGAATAGTCATATCTTAAAAAGTACGACCTGTACAGGGAAACTACGGCCAGATTCGTATTAAGTGGTTCGAAATTCATAAGATTAAGTCATATAATCGATGTAAAAAATTTCAATATCTTCGACTTTTTTTTTCTACCCCAATCGATAGAAATTCGAAAAATTCCTAAAATCGACATCGTTGCACCTAAAGGCTGGAAATAAGCGTTTTCTTATGTAATCGGCTTTCCTGAATTCAAATCCGTAATAAATTCGACGATAGAATAAATAAATTTTTTATAAAATTAGAAAAACCAGTAAGTTTTGATTTCTTATAATATTCAAACTCTTGTAACTTTTGAACGGACAGACTTACATCAAATTCAAATACATCACACTTCTTAATTTCACAATGGCTATCGAATGTTCCGTGAACGAAAATTGTAAGCTTAGTAATAAAAAAATTGAAATTTGCAATTTAGGTCGATTTTGACGAAAATTTTGAATTGAAACATTTGAACGCTCATATCTTAAAAAGTACGACTTGTACAGGGAAACTACGACCAGATTCGTGGTAAGCGGTTCGAAATCCATAAGACTAAGTCATAAAATCGACGTGAAAAATTTCAAAATTTTCGATTTTTTTTTCTACTCCAATCGATAGAAATTCGAAAAATAATCTCTTAGCAATCTGTAGCAATCCATGGCAATCTTATGGAAATCCGAAGGATTGCCATGAATTGGCAATCATTGTACAATTTGGTCACTCAGTGATTCACCCCTCGTGAAAAGTAGACAGCATTTTAAGGAAAATTTTCCGGAGGCTTCTATTGATGAACAGTTTTGAAAATTGCTTTTGGAAGACGTTTTGAAATTGAGAACTATTTTTCAGTAAAAAAATCAAGAACAATTATTTGTATATCAAAATAAAATGTTTTTATACTTAAGGTAAATATGACACTTTTTATTGAAATTATTTTTTTAACAACTATATAACTAATATCCCATTTCTGATTAAATTAGTTAATATTGACTGTTAACAAATTAATAACAATTTTGTGATTTTTTTAATGTAGTTACGAAGTTATTTATAGAAAACGAAAAATTAAAAAAGATTGTCGCCCTATCGTTATTTTAACGTTTTTTTTATTTTATTTTTATTTTTATTTTGTGACCCTCTTTCCCTTACTGCATTGGCCAACTAAACCCACTGAACAGGGATAGATGGCCACATGCAACTTATTTTTATAAATAATAACACAAGAATTCTAAAAGTATTTTGACCCTATTTATTTACCTATCTGTTCGGATGATAGTTAAGGCTGTTACAAAAAAATATGTCATAATCCTAACCCTCACAAAAAAATTACAGGCACCCATTATTCAAAATGGTGGCCATCTCACCAGACTTTACTCTATATCAAAAATAACGAGAAAGCGGACCTATGTTCACAGAAACTTTTATGGGACTTTCCGTTTTTGACAAACTTTTCACACTATCCGTTTTCTGAAATTCTTTTTCACTTTTATTTATTATTGAATGTCTAAGTGATGGTTCATCTAGGAATTTTATATTAAATAAATGACAAAAATTTTACACTTTTCCGTTTTTATCTCCATAACCAATTATTATTAAAATTCCAACTATTGTTTTTGCTTCACTTAAAAGCACATTATCAATTATGTGGATTATGATGAAGTTTACGAAGATACGAGGCAAGTATCAGCTTTGTTGCTTCCAATTGCTTGCAATTAACAAATGGATTACAATTGCTTGTTTTTGTTTCTCTTATCATCATTTCGTATTTTTTAATTGCAAATGTGCGTCACTTAAGAAATTTATCTCTTACAATCAGGTGATAATTAAAATATAATTTAAAGCGAAAATTTAAAAAAAAAATGGAAATTAGTATGTATACTTACAGAATCAGTCCCGAAAATATTTCTAGTAATTTTTTGGGGTGGTTGCGCAATTGGGAGACAATGACATAGAATAGACATGTTTTCCTAAATTTAAAATGTGAAAGTATTTTGAGATGTACCTATTTAAGTCGAAAGCTCGTCGAATTTTACCAAAGATGTATTCGCTAATTAAGAATTAAGATTACGTTTTCTTTCCTACCCCCCCCCCCCCCCCCCCCCCGGCCCCACTACATTTTTTGTTTTAGGAATTATGGATTTAGTCATAAATCTTTTTCTTCCATTGATGTGGGACATCTACAGTTTAAGAAAAATTTGCTATTCATTCTTAAATAAAGAATAATTATTGGTGTCAGAGTTTGTTAAAAATTTCTATAGTTTTTAGAAATTTTTTAGATAAAACTTCCACTCTGTTAAAAGATTTTTTTATGGACATATCTCCCATTACAACATTGCGTAGGTAGATAAATATAATTTACAAATTTCTGTTTTGGCGGTGGTCCCCGCCACTGGCCCCCACGTTGTGGGTCTTCAACTCTTTGTTTCGCGCACTGACAGCCACGTTTTAACTAACGAGATACCTGCCTGCCATTTTCTCGGGGGGATATTGAATGGTATTAAGGCGTCTAATTCACATTTCACTCGTTTCCCCTGCTCCTATAACACGATTTAATTGCTCATCGGAATTGAATTATTGGTCTGGCCAACCCCTCGTATAGATATCTTAACGGCCACGTTGCAGACTTCGTGCAATATTGCACAAACGAATAAAATCGTATTTTTGTTTAGAACTTTTCTTTGCTATAAAAACTTTTAACTGCTTCAATTTTACGTCAACCGGAACACAATTTTATTACCGTCTCACCTCTTATTAGGACAAATACTGTCTTCTTGAAGGGTGGAAGTAGGGTTTCGTTTATTTTAGTGTAAGAAATGGATTTACGTTGGATAAAAGTGGGACAATTATTTTTGTTATGCGAGATTTTCAAAATAAAATTGCGTAGATAAAACGGTAATGAAACTAACGGACAGCAAAACAACTGTCGCGTTTGTTCAAAACCGTATTTTACTCACAATAAAGTTTTATCAGCATTGTTCTTGAAAGTTTCCAATAAGCTACTTTTATCAAACCGTTAAACTCGGTAGTATACGCGGAATTCGGAGTCCTCTTCGGGCGACCGCATTTTTCTTCGTTGGCCGGAACTAAGTTGAGGCAGATAAGGTTTTTAAAAATGATAAATGAGTAATTTTACTCAAACGAACTTGCGTAGTAACTAATATTTTAAAATAGCTCGTCAATAAAAGAATGGTTTAATAACGGCTTTTTATCGGCGTAACGTTTTTACTAAACTGTTTTATGTAAATATTCAATGCTCCAATAATTAATTCAAAACATGACACGAGTTAATGCAGAAATTCTTGATACAAAAACTGACTAATTGTTTATCAATAAATTCGTTAGTATGAATGCCGAATTAGGGCATGCAAGTCACGGTCGGGCACAATCACACAATCGTAATAACAATCACGAATTGGCCGTTGGCTCGCTTGACAAAGAACCATACTCAAATCGAATTTGTTTTTTTTTTACATTTCGACAACTAGTTTTGATTTTTCATCAATAATGGTATGGGGGCGAGGCCGGCCCTAGTATAGTACAATTTTTCTAACAACTCTAGGATCCTATATAACTGTCAAGAGGCCGGCTGCAATCTCCGGCAACATGGGATTGTGTTCGCAGAAAATGACAAGTTTATGGGTGGTATTTAACAGTCTACCAAATTTACCCAATATTTTTATACACAAAAATACTTTCATTTCCCAAAAATACTAAATGCTCACCAAAATTAAGAAAATACATAATCTTAAAGCGACAACTAAATATTGACATAATGCTGGCCTCTTATATATTTTGTTCGCCAAAATAACTTTTGTTGACCATAAATACTAAATGTTCACCAAATTTTATTCCGCATTTAATTCTAACATAATACCCAGATATTTAATTTTCGACAGTGCCTTATATTATTTAGCAGTTAAAAATACTATTTGTTGATCAAAAATACACAAGCAATAAAATGTTGTGCAAATGGTAAATAATTTTATGCAAAATTATAGATGTAGATGTGCTAGAGCAAGGAAAATAAGAGTAAAAATAGAAGTGGTTTGCACAAAAAAAGATATTGATTTCCGTAATATATAAATGCTTTGCTGTAATTGGCTTGCATTATGTAAAACGTAAAACTTCTTTTAGTGGTAATTTCTAATCGTGCTTTAAAAAAAATTACAGGGCCCTGAACTGACCTTGTACAAAACTTTTTTCGCGTGCCTCTTGTCTGGAAGCGCAAGCGGCAAGGAAAGATGCGCGAGCATATTTCATTTTTGGAGTAATAGAATAATTATTTGACGCACAAATAGTTTTTTTAAGAAACACTAAATATAAATGGATAGCGCAAATATTTATTATGTACAGCACGGACGCGTAACTTGACCGTTCTAAATTTGGTGAACATTTAGTAAAATTGATAGACATATAGAATTTAAAATGTAAGCAATGGTAAAACAATCCGCAGCATAGTTATTTTAGTGGTGATGTTCTCATTTTCTGATGTATAATAATTTGGGTTTCATTTAGATTTTTTGATGCTCATTCAATTTTCTGGTGAACAGTGCCAGGGATGTATGGTTTAATTTGGTGTACATTATATTTGTTCCTCAAGTTTATCCGGGTTAAAATTAAACGTGCTTTAGTGGGTTTAAGCAGGTGGTTGACACATACGTCTTTATTGGCGTCTCATTTTTATTCACTTAAGTGAGCGAGACGAGACTACAGGGTGTCCGTTTTTCGAGTGCCAGCATGAGGATCTCGCTTATTGTCAGATAGTTGCCCATTTTTTTAAATCTGAATAAAAAATTTTAGTTTTTGAATTATTGCCAAAAATTTGAAAATTCAGAATTTTTTTTTATTTTTTAAGCAAAAGAATCACACAGAAACATAATACTTTTTTTATATCTATACGCTAAGTTTAAAGTTTTTTCAATTTTAGAAGTGTGCTTTTCAAAGACAACGTTCTTTTTTTGGTTTTAACAAAAAATTTGACAATTTACCCTTTATTCTGTCACCACAAAACAAGATATTTGCAATGTAAGAAAAAAGTATTATTTGTGATACATTATTGTATTCAAAAAAAAAAAATAATGCAAAAATGGCGTTCATAAGAAAAACCAAAGTTGGAAATAAAGCTCTCTACCATCAACTTGTCTTTGAATAATATCCTGTATAAAAGGTTCTTGTAAAATGTGTATAAGGCACAAATCAATTTAAGTATGCGTCAATTATCTTAAAATTCCCGTGAACGATAACACCTCAATATAACAAATGGTTTTCACATATCTTTCGGTAAAGTCAGAAGCCCCAACTTCTCATCACCTGATTGAGTGTACGGAAGGTTATGAAGTTTTGTTGATATTTACATGATATAGTTACTGCCAAAGAATTCTAGATAGATATGTAGTTGTTTAAAGCATTTGATCAAAATTTATTTACAATCAGCGGGCAAGAGGTATTTAGATTTCTTTAGTACAAAAAATGATTGCGTTATTATAAAACTTCTATTCCCATTACCAATATTTATTAAATGATCTCTTATCAGCCGAAGCCAGATAGATATCAAACACTGTTAAAACTGTTAAACTAGATCAATTTATTCTGATTTACTTTCTAATTATTGAACTAGAGAAAAATGTAAATCACCGAGCGGATTGCGAACCTACAGCCCGTCAGCCCTCCGCTCCGAATTTGGGATGCACTAACCACTGTGCCACGGGATTCCTGTACTTTCTCTCTGTTCAACCCTGCTCTCAACTCTCTCGAGTTCTCAATCGTCTACCCAACGAATGTTACGTTTTAAGAGATCAACTATCATTCAAATTAAGCTCTTCTTACAAAGTAACACCCCCTACTAAAGACAAGCGAAAGCTAATCGGGCAGTAAACTATCCATCATTGGTGTATAACAAGATTATAGGCTCACGCCTAGCCTGTCAGCGGTTCGACTGTCTTCAGTCGTGCGAAACCATAGGTGAGTCGCAAATTGTCTTGTGGGCATACTCATTAATCCGTTAGGTAGGTATGTAATTTGCAACAATATGAGTACATACATGGTTACGTGACTTTCATTCATGGGAAACCAACAGAATATAAACTGCTCTAGAATGTATTGCCGTTCAGGATTGGGCGGCAATGTTAGACCCACTTTTATTTACTACAAATAGGGGATTGTGAAACACGAGAAGGAACTTCACACGCGCATAGAAAGAGCTTCATTTAAACGCAAACTAAATTGTGTTACTGAGATCCATTCCGTGAATTCAAATTTGTTTTCCATTCACTCCCAGTCTCCGATAATGGATTGTAGAAAAAATAAGAAGAAAAAACGGGGGGGTGTTTCGTTCGTATCCACCTGAATCTGATTACGTTGTGATTGCTTGAGAAGTTGAAAGGTGGGACTTTGTGAGACGACTCGGTTATGATCTAGCAGACAAGACAAGACCGGAACTCTCGTAAGAACCGACGACATAGTTGGTTAACGACTGTTAGAGACGCTGTTTATTCTATTATTAACACTTCAGTTGCTAACAACAAGGTGGTGATGGGATTTCATTGCGACAACTTGAGGTGGAAAAACTTAAGGCTGCGCTTCCTGGGTGCCAAACGTTTAATTCGTATGTTTTCGCTTTGGGCACGTTCTGAAGTCTCATCGAGCGTAAAGAATGGAAATTGAAAATTGTATTTATAGTTTTCGCATGATATGCCGCACGAGGAACGTTTCACACAAGTATTAACGCTGTCGTTTAGGTAATAACGTTTAATGCTATTTGGATAAATACAAAATAAGTATCTGTTTGTGATGTTTTATGGTTAATTTTGTGATGGCAAATAAACACAAAAATATGAGTGACAACAACCTTTGAACCAGAGAAAAAGGTGAATCATCGACGGGATTCGAAGCTACAGCCCGACAACCTTCCTCGCCGATCTCGGGATGCAGTAACCACTGTGCTACGAGACTCATGTATCGTTTCTCTGTTAAATCTCTTATAGCGTGAGATTTTTTCATGTCTTTCTGAATAAGAATACTTGTTCTTGTATGTTATGTACACTTGGCTTCAATAGAAATCGGTCAGATAATCATATGTAGAGAGAACCCAGCGCAGTGGTTCTCCAGTTTCTTTTGCAACTAGCTGTACACTTCTAGTTTATATTTTTAGTTCTTGAAGTTGTACAGCAACCGAATGTAGTAAACGACAGACAGCAACACTATCGTTTCTTCTAATGCAGGAAACAGTCGCAATATCAATTCGTGTCGTCCATGCTACGCAGCATGCTTTAGTGGATTTAAACGCGTGGTCGACCGGTACGCCTCCGTTGGTGTTGCATTCTTACTCACTGAAGTGAACGAGACGTGGTGTGGCACCATGTCGCTGTGAATCTGCTATCTCGTTCATTTTAGTGAAGAATGCGACACCGACGAGGGTGCGATTTAAGGGGTGCAAGTCTACACCCACTGAATAGGAGCCCGAGGTAAAATAAATCTTACGAATTCTACGTTCTACCATTTACTATGGTTGAGTCTTTAATCAGTCCAACCTTTCAGATAAGTGATGGTAAAACTAAACGAAGTACTTTCTATCCATCCAATTCCCATTTATTATCTGCTCCTCAATTTTAAATACTTTTACGTCGAGGCTCTGATAGTGTCAAAACGTCTATTCAAATAAAAGTATCTCTCAAAGTTCGAACCAGCTTTACCGCCCGCGTTCCACCCTGATTGTTCCAGAGTTGTCCAGATTATTTCAACGGCACCCCCGCTCGTTTCTCTAATCAATTTACAAAATGATCCCTCATTAGATTACGACATCGTCATTTAGGCACTCGCGTCAGGATATCGAATCACGAAATTCAACACCAAACAATAATTTGCCGTCGAATGAGATGCTACAGTCATTACCCTAATAACTCATCGACTGAATTCTGGATGCGACGAGCGTTATTCACCGGCATCCTATAGGATCGATTGCTGTGTTGGTATAATCCAGGTAACTTTATAGCAAGAGGGTGGGTTCTGGAGGAGTCGGGGGTTAGCAATTTGACTGTGAAATCCCATTATCTAGTCTATGGACGACCTTCTGCCGGCTCTGATTGACCCGGAAGTGTTGTAGGAAGTTACGTGCGTTAGTTGCACCCTTCACTGACTGAGCGCTTCGTTTCACGGAAATCGTTCGTTGTGCAGATCGCTGTCGCCAGTGAAATTACTTTCGTTGTTCATTCCATTTTACAAACGATAATTACGTGAAATTCGTTATCGCGATTTGTTGCAGTCGCCAGGAAAGTTTGTTTGCATGGAAAAAGACACGATGCACGCGACAGTTTGAGGAACGTATTGGTGGAGGAGCGACGCCACTTTCGTTTAGGATTCATGGTTTTTAAAAAGAGACGGTGAAGTTTATATTGTCTGCCATTTGGCAGCGACTGTCAAGAAATTTTTGTAATTTTTTTCCACTCAAAGCTCGAATAAAGCGGTCATATAAACTGGATTAGGTTCATTTTACGACTGGCGGATGACTGCCCTAAATTGAAGGACGATTTCTAGATTCTAGCGACCCGAATGAGCCAAACAAGAGGGATGAGTTTTATGGTCTCGAGATGCATAAAGTTCTAAAAATACATTTCAAATGGACTGATTTGTTTGAAGAGGAAAACATAGTTACATACTTCACAAGGGAAATTCTAGAGCTTGGAACATCATTTTGCTGCTACAATAAAAAAACTCGCAGCGGCAAGAAATTCGATCCTGTTATTTACGAGCGGGGGATGAAGAATAAAAATTTTAGAAAAAGGTGAAAACGTAATTATAATCTTTTGTAGCCCGAATAAACGTCTTGCCTTAAAAAAATGCGGATCTAGAAACCACCCGATCAAACCCCTATCATTTTTAGAATAACTCTTAACTCTTAAATTGATTCTTCTCACAAACATACAAAGTGCGGCATTTGTTTTTTCTCAATCGATCATAGAATTTCCTTCCATTCCGATGGTTGTTTTCAAAGACAAATAATAAAACATGGTTAACTAATTTTTTATTCTGATTGAATGATTTTGATGTTTTTGATATTTCATAACTACCATTGTGTCCACGGTGGCGCTTTATTGTCCCTCAAATGTCCATTGCTGATCAGAAGGTAGCAAAGAAACATTGTCCAGTTTTCTTCGAATCAAATTTATCATGTAGATACTTTTGAGCAGTAAGTTTTTCTTTAAGAATTTTCTCCCCATTTACTTGTCCTCGAGTTCAAACTGATTATCAAACTTATAATCTTGATGAGTTGTGCACTTAATTCTGCCGGTATCAAAAACTTTTCTTTTATCAGTCTCATTGATCATTCTGTTCTTTGTGCAAACAAGACTTCTTCAGGTGTACAATACGTGTATACCGTCTTACCAATATTTTGAGTATCTCCTTATTACTGATTTAAGCTGTTGAACGGTCTATCGATAAATGGAAGATTGGTAGAATTGCAAACGGCATCATAAGTGGGATAAAAATATTAGTTTAGACGTGCATCGTAACGTTATCTTGTTCCAATACTTTAGAGATCTAAGCTGATGGAATAACCTTAACAATATATGATCTCAATGACCAGTAGTGAGATCCTGGAAAAAGCGATTGCGACCGAGTCGCTTCTAAGCAACCGAAAACGGTTGTTTTGGATAGATATCAGCCGAGTCGCAATGGATTTCCATCGGTTAAACAGAGAGTTCCAAGAGACTATCGCTTTTTTTGGTGTTCCGAAGGTGCATCCCTATGAATGGCATTGGTAGATGACGGCTTAGGGGCTGGATTTTCAGATATTTTCAGGTACAAGTGGAAGGGTTATAGCCTCCGGCACCCAAGTTTACCTGTTTTCGGTAGAAACCGTTTCTACAACTTCAAAGGTGCTGCTTTAAAAGCGATTCTCCGGATATTGCATATTTATCGTTATTTGGAGATGAACAAGGGGTTTTTAAATAATCTTTATCTTGTTGTTCATAATATGTACCAATATTATTACTTTTGTAGGTAAAAAATAACAATTTTCATTTCCGAAACCACTTTTAAATGATCTCTAGATTATTTGAATTTCTTCTTCAAAACGTGCTTGCAAATTTTACAAAATCTTAATCTCGACAAACATTTTAATTATTTTCTTGAATAAACGTTGTATCCCAGTCAACTTGGACATTCAGAAAAAATATCTGTAAACAAAAGTCCTAGATACAATCGTACCATAAAGTATGTTTCTATACAAAATAATATCCTCCAAAAATTTTGTTACATTTATAATAATTTGTTGGATTCATAATATACAGTAACTTATATTCTAACTCTGTCAGATTGAAACGCAAGTTTGAATCCATACGCATATCTCAATTTTTGTATACAGAGTGTCCCGGAATAACTGTTACAAACTTGAGAGGCGGATATAAAATCAAAAAATTAAACGGCTTTTCTTAATAAACATGTTCTCGAAAACGGTTGATAACGGAGGAAGAGTTCTTGAAAATTGTCGTAACTCTTGACTCTTATGATCAATTTTTCCGAATGTTTGCACATGTACTACTGAATTAAATTATCATGTATCGTTGGTATCCATTTTGATGAAAATCGCACGACACCGAAAAGTAGCCAATAGAAAAATAGAATTCGATGTCGTTTCTATGACAATGTAAAAATTTGCTGAAAATTTTTTTTCCCGAAAATTTTATTCTTATGCATGTTCCACTCGAGCTAATTAATACGTTTTAGAAAAACATTCGAAAAAATTTCCAGAAATAATCAATACACTAGGAATATTATAAGTGACAATTGTTTAGTGTATTAAAGTCCACGAGGTTTACGTTCACGATACTTAGGTTAGGTAGTTTGAAAACTTTTCACCTTAACAAATTGCTGAAAAATGATTGGTTTTGCATTTTTGAAAAGATCCTCCCCTAAACCCCTTCCCTCCAAAGCGACCGAAATCATAAAGATAGCGACTTGATCGCAATCGCTTTTTCCAGGATCCCACTACAGATTTGGGAGAAGTGGAGAAGAGAATTGACAATGATTTATTGTTAATGTTTCGCCAAACTGTGATAAACGTTTGGATTATGCTTCTATTAGAAATTATACCCTCTTGGAACGCAATAAGAAATTAGATTTCAAAGTTTTCCTCTGACGTTATACCATTAAATCTTCTCCAAGAGTCCCGTTAGTTCTTGTTTTAGCACAAATCTTATAAATTAGTATAGAGGAAATCGATGGAAAAATTAAACCTACTTATTTGCGTTTTTAGTTGCAAGTCACAATGCAAATTTAATTATCTCGCATGTTGACATTTCGTTTTTATATTAGCCGGCTCGGGCGCCAGCCATTCCGAATATTTATGCAAATACTTGGAATCTAATTTATTATTTATAACCATAAAAAAGTACGATAGCTGAACTAGCATAAATAATGCAAGTATTGTGTTCAGTTATGCAAATAATTTTTTTGGCAGAAGCTGAACAAATATGACGCTAATACTAATAGTACCCACACCTGTTGAACCTCACCGTGAAATTTATAATGTTCAATAAGGGGGTTACCGTTAAAGATTTGACAGTACATAATATGATTACGATTTTTTACACCTAATTGTGTCAACCTCTAACCAAATCGAATGCTTATTTCATACAATTCAATAATTTATTTGTTGGATAATTTCTTAAATTCCCTTAATGGTACCCTGATTTTGGGTAAATAAAAATTTAATTTGCACTCGAGAAACTACTAAAATTCTTTAAATATTTCAATGCACCAATTTACTTTTGACATTAAAACCTGTAGTAGTTACGCTCTATTTAGATAGCGTTTAAAATGGTGCTGTCACTTCTATCTAATTTTATTGATTCACCTCGGGCGTTAAAAAGATTATTTTAACGTTAACCTCATAAGAATTCTACTTTTCGGAATGTCAATTTTTAACATTGCTTAAAGGACAATTTGCAGTTAGTCGTGGAAAACATGGGGAATGTCATATAGGTTTTGACGTCACAATCCCTCTTCATCTTTTCTGAGGCGTCTTTACTCCGTACTTTTTTCCTGTTATTTGTACGGACAAAGACGTCACTTAAGTTAAAGTATTACAAATTTCAATATTGACACATTAGTACGTTTTGCAGAATATTTGCTAAGTTTTGTGTTTGGTCATTATTCATCTTTACGCCCCAAAAAATATATTACTTCCGAACTGATAATGAACGAACAATATAACTTTTTAGGAATTATGGAGAGTACAGTTTTTCACAAAGTGTAGTGTTAAATACTACATATACCTAAGGTCTTGCAAAAGATTGCAAATTTTTATAATGTTGCTGTTCAAATATTGATGTTTTAACATTTGAGCATTTGTTATTTTTATAAGCAATTTCGAGTCGGCTTTGACCTTATCATTTCAAAAGAGTAACGACATTTTAACGTGCAATGTAAAACTGTTATATGGGAGCTTTTCCGTTGTTTACTAATTACTCGTTTTGTTTCAGGTAACGCTGCTTTACATGTCCCAGGTTGATCTATTGCATGCAAGCAACGTAAGTAAAAAATGTGGTTTTATAAAAAACCGAAAATTATTTACGTGGCAATGTAGGATAATAATTTGGTAAAAGCTCAAACAAGTCCATAAATAGTTAAATGTAAAAAAAAGAAATCGAATGTAAACTTGCATAATTTTTGGCAGAAATTGTAGTTAAAAAATGTGATGAGCTAGGTACACTGACGAGCAATAAGTAGAGCACGACACGTGAAGCCAAATCGTCGATTGTGAAGTTCGGCAGGTCTCGCTGACACAGGTATTCCTGCAGCCCGTTTTACACAACTTTAAAATCGTCGAGTTTGTTTCACGAGTCGTGCCTATTTTTTTGTTTGCCACTGTACCTACTATAGTAAGTAGCTACTAAAAAAAAAACTGCATTGTCTGGCAAAAAGTACTAATAAGTTGTGCGTGTGCATATATATTGAAATGTTTATACGACTACTCGGACATTTTACTTACACTATAATAGCTACTTTTACTTATAAGTGGGAAACCTTTTTACTCGTAAATAAATGATAAAGTTAATGCATACGGTCCATTAGACTAATTTCTAGACTGGACTTTGTTATTTGCGGTAATGCACCTACTTTTTTCATTACATACTTATCAAAATATTTACATGTGTATGGAATGAATTAGTTGTTTTCTTAACTTTCAGCATTTTTATTCCGCCATTTTTCTTTTTAATGCATCTCATCAAGTGTCAACACAATTTCCGCTATGAACTCAATAATCCAGCAATGTCACTCTATTTAGTTAAAAATACATACTTACATTTTAGGTTACTTCCTAGTAGTCTTAATTGGAAGTCTTTTTGCTCCATCAACAGTACTTTATACTCAATGCTATTGAGAAACGAAGGTGACCCATTAAATTTTATATTATTCCGAGGAACATTCCGCACGAGTTAATTTGATCCGTGACTCTTCAGCCATTATGTTTCTTCTGCAAATCATAAAAGACAACAAAAATTCAATAGATCCGGTGACAGGTTGTTTGTACAAAACTAATGGCGGAGATCTCGAGGATGAGAAAATTTTGCTCTTCATCTAGAATTTCGGTCAATTTGGTATTTTTTTTATTTTGAACCTGCGTGACATTCAATAAATGCCTAGAATTGGAGGTATCCAATTTCGAAATGTGGAATAAGAGGAATGCGTAAATTCGCTTTGTATGTTGACTTAAAAATGTTTATTTTAATAAACCGAAAACTTGTTGAGGCCACCGGTTGTTCACGAAATACATTTTTGGAATCGCGACTTGTACATAAATAAATATACTTAACTTTATGTCATGTGCGAAGCTTTAGCCACCCTTAAAACGCGGCGTATTTAAAAATAAAACCTCTGAAGTACCCACTGATGTTGGCTACGGTGGCATCTCATTAATTTGCGAGAAAATCTGCAAACTTGCAACATAAACACCAACCCTTCCCATTCCTTCCACCCCGTCCATTTCTTCAGTCTTTAACCAAATTTTCCATTGTTAAGTTAGATGATTTTTCTTGCAACAACCCCTTCAATTTTCTTAGGAGCAATAATTTTTCCCAGTTTTTTTTAGAGATTCAGAATTTTATCGGTTTTGGGAACGTTTTCAGTGATGGTAAGATTGTTGTTAGGCAAATCGTTAAATAAATTCGTTTTTGCTAACCGAATTTTTGGACGTACAATATGAACGAACTAATCTGGTTTATCCGGGGGTTTAAATACCTTCATTGGATTTATTTTCGTTGCCAGATGGGGTCTTTCACTGCTCTTACAAAAGAGAAAATACCGTTATATTCAATCATTATTATTGTTGTATGCATACCAACATAATAGCAAATGATAAATTGGTGTCGTTGGTACGTACCAATAATTATGCGCGAGGTAACGCAGATGACACTTGAATGCATTTCTATGTCCGGAAATCAATAACTGAAACTAATTAGCTATTTTACCTGTATTATCGAGGGTGTTTGAAAAATTAACCGACAATCTCTCTTAAATAAATACCTACAATTGAAGGGTGATGTTTATTCTTTGACATAATTTCTTTAATTCAAGGCGGATGACTACTATTATGCCCTCATTGTACTCTCGCGAGCAATATCTAAGGCACGGTGTTTTTTCCTAGTGTAAACCAGCTCTGTTCGGCAAGATGGAAGGTTTTCTTATCAGAAATAATTCTGATGCGATTTCAGCGAGGATTTCAGTTTTTAACGCTCGTATACGATGATGTACACCCGGCCAATTAAGTAATGCACAGGGCGTGCGCAAATAATTTACTTTGGGTCGTATTTAACAGCCTACCAAATTTACCTAATATTTTCATACAAAAAAATACTTTCATTTTCCAAAAATACTAAATGCTCACCAAAATTAAGAAAATACATAATCTTAAAGCGACAAAGAAATATTGACCTAATGCTGGCCTCTTATATATTTTGTTCGCCTAAATAACTTTTGTTGGCCATAAATACTAAATGTTCACCAAATTTTATTCCGCATTTAATTCTAACATAATACCCAGATATTTAATTTTCGACAGTGTCTTATATTATTTAGCCGTTAAAAATACTATTTGTTGATTAAAAATACACAAGCAATAAAATGTTGTGCAAGGGGTAAATAATTTTATGCAAAATTATAGATGTAGATGTGCTAGGGCAAGGAAAATGAGAGTAAAAATAGTAGTGGTTTGCACAAAAAAAGATATTGATTTCCGTAATATATAAATGCTTTGCTTTAATTGGCTTGCATTATGTAAAACGTAAAACTTTTTTTAGTGGTAATTTATAATCGTGCTTTTAAAAAAAATTACAGGGCCCTGAACTGACCTGGTACAAAACTTTTTTCGCGTGCCTCTTGTCTGGAAGCGCAAGCGGCAAGGAGAGATGCGCGAGCATATTTTATTTTTGGAGTAATAGAATAATTATTTGACGCACAAATCGTTTTTTTTGAGAAACACTAAATATAAATGGATAGCGCGAATATTTATTATGTACCTACAGCACGGACGCGTAACTTGAGCGTTTTAAATTTGGTGAACATTTAGTAAAATTGATAGACATATAGAATTTAAAATGTAAGCAATGGTAAAACAATACGCAGCATAGTTATTTTAGTGGTGATGTTCTCATTTTTTGATGTATAATAATTTGGATTTTATTTTGATGCTCATTAAATTTTCTGGTAGACAGTGCAAGGGATGTATGGTTTAATTTGGTGTACATTATATTTGTTCCCATTTACTTTTCTCACGTTATCATCAAGTGTAACATAGAAAACTTGTAAGAGACATTAGAAAAGCACAGGGGTTCACAAATTCCCAACTTTTCCTACGTTATACTGGATGATAATGTGGTAGATTATTTGTGTACCTCCTGCGCATTACTTAATTGGTCGGGTGTACAAAATGGTAACAAAATTTGTTAGCAGTTTGTTTTAGAAATTCAGCTAAATTATCGTTAGATTAGAACCTTCGTTAGTAAGTACGTTAGCCAACTCGGTCTAAGTAAAACGAACTCAAACACGTATGTTATGTAATCCGCTTCCGATGCATAGTGCATTTCCGGCGAATTCAACTTCTAACAGGACGTGGCACTATGTCCGTAATTTCCGTTTGTCTTATCAGTTCCGTCTTGCACATTGTCTGCTCTGCCTATTTGGCAATATCCCGACGTGGGGGAGGATGAGTAAAAAATGCCAATAAGGATTGAATTTAATGCCGGGGAGAAACAAATTGTTGTTGGGTTTAATTGCTAATTTTTTACGTGTTTTGAATACGAAATTATTTTTGAGTCATCGCTCACTACGTTTGGGTGGGTTGCTAATAAGGCGCCGCATTTGGTCTTGTAAACTGACAGAGAACAATAGAGACGTGCAATGCGTCACAGCGATATGATATGCTATGTATGATCCCTTGATCCCTAGTAAGTGTGAATAACATGGTTGTTATTAATACATTGTTTAGATTTTTTTTTAATTGCAGTTGCTTCTTTCTAAAAAAATTACTTTGCAAATGTTGATCATTCATTAGTTTTGATTTTTGACATTAAATTTTAAAATATTCTGATAGGTCCAACTATTCGAAACCTGTAAGTAATTGCTTGATGATGCTTTTCAAAGATTTGAATAATTTTAACTTTTTAAAGTATGTAGGTATCAAAATATTATGTCTACATTTTAAATTAAAAATTTCGAATAATCTTTTACGTTGGAATACGTGATATCTGGCTAAACTATAAGTTTGATTAAAAGTTACCCATAATTTTTTTTTGCAATATTACTATTCTATGCAGTCACGTACTTTGATTTCCAAAGACTGCCTTATTTTTTGAGATATGACGTCATCGTTATAGTTTTTTAAATGGATCACTCTGTATATTTTTATCTTTTCAGATAGATACTTTTTTGTTTATTATAATGATATAAGGTTTGATGTATATGCGATTTGTGGTTTTTTAGATATTAAATAAATAAATATTACAGGATATTGTGCTGAAGGTCTTCATTTTGACCATTTATTATGACTATATTTTTTTGGCAGGCACAGTTAATTTTATTTATTTTTCTTTAATGAATGGCAATATTTGAGAAAAACTGTTAAAATTGGTCTGTATAATCTCAATAACAAATAATTAGGTAATGTATTTTGACGCTGTGTGTACTTACATGGAATTTGAGAATGTCGATCAATACCGGCGTTCCCGAAATACATTTTGGGATTCCAAATTCTTGAAAAATTCATCGTAACTCAATCCGAATGACGTGAATGCCAGAATGCCTGATCCTGTTGGACATATTGACGAAAATATAATTAGAATTTTTTAAAGCTCTTTCCATGCTAATTCCGTCAATTATTTATAAATTGAGAAATATTCAATATAAGATGTCAATCACCAGGAGACGTTGCCATTATCATTTGAGATAGAGGAAGCCGCGAAGAATACTGCCAGGTTAACATTGCGTTACCTGAAAAATCAAAGGACAGTACAACTACTGGAAGAATTTAAGGTACGACTGTTTATGCCAAAACTCGAAATTTTTGCTAATATAAACGAACTTTTGAGATTCTTGCCAACAAGCCGCACGGACCGCAACTCTATGGGCGTCACAAAATCTTTTCGCTGTCAAACTTTTAAGGCAGGGGTTATGTTGGTTAAAACATCGCCCCTTAGATTCTTCCGGTAGCTGTACCTACGAGTCCACGTTTTGTGTATTCAACGACTTCTGTAACATAAAATGTTACGAGAAGCACACGAGAGGCTAAAGACACGACAATCTATTCTCTCGTATAGAAGAAATCGCCAAAATCAGGGAAAATTTTACGTTTTTTTTTTAATTTTTAGAATCTATACAGGGTGTCCACTAACAGAGGTTTACGTTTAAAGGGCTTTAGTTCCCTTAGGAAGAATTTTTAGCCCTATGTTTATAGACAACTTTCTTTATGTTTTTTATTGTAGAAGCCGTCTGTAAAATATTGCACACTTTTTTCAGGACGCCGTGTATAGTTACATTAGTGTTGGTCTTAAAATGAAAAGTAAAGTGTTGAAATTACCATTGTAATGTTGTGAACTTTTGATGTTGAATGCCGGGATTTTTTTAGACAAATCGCTGAACATTTCGTAACAGATTTAATTTAAAAATAAATTAGGAGTTGTTGAAAAAATGTTCTACAAAAGAAACTAGAAAATAAATAATGAGGAAGCTGCAATGGAGCCTATTTTTTATCAACTTTATTGCGCCTCCAATTGAGATGCTTATTAAAAAATTTTTTCAGAAGCAACTAAAATTTGCTTCTTTAATTTAATTTGCTGACGAACTTGTATCAATTTCTAATTAACTTTAACATTAACCTTTAGCTAATTTGAAAAATTATAATTTTTTAACTATTTGACTACACTTGCAGATAATGGGTACTTGCTTGCTAATGACAATAGAATAACGACTTACTGATCGAGTATTTGAGAAAGCATCATCTTCTTAGCTTATAATCGTCGTTTATAAAAAATCTTGTCTTGCATTGACTGAGTACCAATTAATGTGACATACATGCGTTCTGATACTTTGTGTACCTATTACTAATTAGTACCAAGTGTAGGTCAAGTATGCGGTCCGTTAAATGGCCACTCCAGGTGATAACTGTAACAAAGCGCGTTGCATTTAACCAGATTTAACACTCGTCGAACTAGATCCACTTTATTATGGCAATTTTATTATTTTTACCGATAATAGGCTTTGTTGAGATTGGCATCGAAGATGCATTCATTAAAAAGTGAAATTGCGCCTCTCGTTGCTGTCTTAATTAAATCGCTTAGGTAGTGAAGTTGGAATTTCAGAAAGCGGGCCAGTGGGCCAGACACGATTTTGATTTTACATTTATTTAAATACCAGCTTCGGTAGGCAATTAATTATTTATATACATCGTGAACATCCGCTATTCCCATAGTTTTGACCGGTATAATGTTGGAAAATGCACCCAACAACATTTGATCACTAGGTGATGGTTATTTCATTTAAATTTCTACATCATTTCGGTGAACAAAGAATCCGGATGGAGGATGTGAAAATGTTACAGCACGCGCAGTACAATAGAATCTACTTGTAATTTATACATGAATTCACGTAATTCGCGTTACAATGCAAGGACTTCCATACGGACGACCTTGCAGTGAAAATGAACACAACTTACACCTGAACGAATGTTTTTAATGTGCCACTTTCTTTTTCCGTTTCTTCTTGTCAACATTAACGACCCAGAAGTGCCGCTGAGTTTTGTTGTAAATTAATGAATCAGGTTTGGTCTTGAATTTTAACCTTGTCATTGAGTTTGCACAATGAGTGCATGCGTTGACCTAGAAGTCAACCCATCATCCATCATCATCCATTGGTTCATGCGTTAGTTTAGACGGGAAGCAATTTACATATGCCAGGTCCAGGTAACACAATTATCTAAATGCTTGTAATGTAAGAAGAGAAAATAATTATGACAGTTGAGACTATGGATGCGGGATCACAACGACAATAGATAATAATAGAGACTATTTCAATTCTTAATGGGTCGTATCTAACAGTCTACCAAATCTACCCAATATATTTATACAAAAAAATACTTTTATTTCCCAAAAATACTAAATGCTCACCAAAATTAAGAAAATACATGATCTTAAGCGACAACCAAATATTGACATAATGCTGGCCTCTTATAATATTTTGTTCGCCAAAATGACTTTTGTTGACCATAAATACTAAATGTTCACCAAATTTTATTCCGCATTTAATTCTAACATAATACCCAGATATTTAATTTTCGACAGTGTCTTATATTATTTAGCAGCTAAAAATACTATTTGTTGATCAAAAATACACAAGCAATAAAATGTTGTGCAAATGGTAAATAATTTTATGCAAAATTATAGATGTAGGTTTTGCTAGGGCAAGGAAAATAAGAGTAAAAATAGAAGTGGTTTGCACAAAAAAAGATATTGATTTCCGTAATATATAAATGCTTTGCTATAATTGGCTTGCATTATGTAAAACGTAAAACTTCTTTTAGTGGTAATTTCTAATCGTGCTTTTAAAAAAAAATTACAGGGCCCTGAACTGACCTTGTACAAAACTTTTTTCGCGTGCCTCTTGTCTGGAAGCGCAAGCGGCAAGGAGAGATACGCGAGCATATTCCATTTTTGGAGTAATAGAATAATTATTTGACGCACAAGTAGTTTTTTTGAGAAACACTAAATATAAATGGATAGCGCGAATATTTATTATGTATAGCACGGACGCGTAACTTGAGCGTTCTAAATTTGGTGAACATTTAGTAAAATTGATAGACATATATAATTTCAAATGTAAGCAATGATAAAACAATACGCAGCATAGTTATTTTAGTGGTGATGTTCCCATTTTCTGATGTATAATAATTTGGGTTTCATTTAGATTTTTTGATGCTCATTAAATTTTCTGGTGGACAGTGCAAGGGATGTGCAGTTTAATTTGGTGTACATTATATTTGTTCCCATTCTTAATCTCGTTTGGAGAAATTTTCTACACTTTCCAACACCTTTTTCAGCCATCTACTATCGACGCGTTCCTCTTGAGATTTACTTGATTTTTACAAAAAATAAGGAAAACTGTATTAAAGTAACTGTTAATGTAACTGGGTACTTATGCTTCAGAGATTTTAAAACATACATCCAGGTGTTGAAGCGTCACCGAGGAGATTTGATGCCTGGGACTAAATTATCTTAAGAGAATGAAACAGCAACTGCTTTCCAAAAATTCAACTAAGTAATTCAGAAAAACATCCAGAATTATCACCAACTAACTATTGGCTACAATTGGAATATTTCTATATTTCTCTATTTGGAAAAGGAAGTTGAAGATGGCTTCCAGCAACTCCGTTACGAGAAATTTTAAATAAACAAATAAGTCAACACCTTGTAATAACTATGCTATTTGAGATTACATAAGTTTATACGGAAGTTTATTAAAAAATTTAACTTATTTTCCTGCAGACTGCTTCAAAAAGTTTACGACATTTTAACGTGTTTCAAGAAATTTATATCGAATTTTTAAATATTACTTAACAACACAGCTGAAGATTGCGTGTAAGAACAAAAGATTTCGTGACATATCATAGAATTTAAACAGGTCTCACTGAATTTCTTGAATTTTATTACTTCCATAGTATTTTACGAGCTTTTCCAATGTGACACCCTCTTTTAGCCCGTTAGTCCAGTAGATTGACCCCAGAAATTACTTCCATTTCAAGGAAAAACGGTTATTCTTTTTTTTTGAAAACTATTTTACTTTTGGTACAGCGAAGATTTCTTGCCATTAAAATGTTCAAACAAAGATCAGTAAAATTCTGTTTGTTCCAAAGCTGCTCCGATCTTAATAAGACATGCGGCAAATAATAGAGAATTTTATTGGCTTTTTGAATATGCAAACATCATCCTTCTCTAGCTTAGATCTTGAGGTTTTTTTTAAGTAAAATCAAAGTTTTATACGCAAGCTTTCGGCTCATGATTTCAATTTATGACAAAACATTATATTCCCTGTGTAATAATATTAAACAAATTCTGTACACCATTAGGCGACGATGAAAAGAACCATGGTAAGTTCCTTTTTGCCCCGTACCCTTTGGAAAATTAAATGAAAACTGTTTTTAATTAATTTATCGTGTTTTTTCGTTTAACTTCGGTTGTTCTTGTATAAAGGAAGGGGGCTTTTGCTGGCAGTTATACCAAAGTATTCCTCGTGAATTATGACCTGAGAAATAAGTGTTATTAATTTTGACCACTCTGATGCTATCGGTGCCATTAATCATTTCGCCATGTAGGGGACGTAGGGTCACAGAATCACTCAAATCGTATTTACTTTGCGTTACACGCCAGAATCATTTTAATCTATCATTTATGTCAGACATTATGCAGATTTTTCACGGTAACTGCAATCACTTTGAATGTTTTTATTACACCATTCAACAACTTCAAAGGATCAATATTTTCCCCACCTACCTACATCGTTTTGAGACGCGATAAAATTTCTTTTGACATATTCAAAGTGTTTCGTTTTAATATAATCGACCAAAGCGTTAGCTGGAAAAATGTGGGAAAAACTGCCAAATATTAACCAGAGTACCACTACATACTTATTTTCGGGTCGTATTTAACAGTCTACCAAATTTACCCAATATTTTCATACAAAAAAATACTTTTATTTTCCAAAAATACTAAGATCACCAAAATTAAGAAAATACATAATCTTAAAGCGACATTCAAATATTGACATAATGCTGGCCTCTTATATATTTTGATCGCCAAAATAACTTTTGTTGACCATAAATACTAAATGTTCACCAAATTTTATTCCGCATTTAATTCTAACATAATACCCAGATATTTAATTTTCGACAGGGTCTTATATTATTTAGCACTTAAAAATACTATTTGTTGATCAAAAATACACAAGCAACAAAATGTTGTGCAAATGGTAAATAATTTTATGCAAAATTATAGATGTAGATGTGCTAGGGCAAGAAAAATAAGAGTAAAAATAGAAGTGGTTTGCACAAAAAAAGATATTGATTTCCGTAATATATAAATGCTTTGCTGTAATTGGCTTGCATTATGTAAAACGTAAAACTTTTTTTAGTGGTAATTTCTAATCGTGCTTTAAAAAAAAATTACAGGGCCCTGAACTGACCTTTTACAAAACTTTTTTCGCGTGCCTCTTGTCTGGAAGCGCAAGCGGCAAGGAGAGATGCGCGAGCATATTTTATTTTTGGAGTAATAGAATAATTATTTGACGCACAAATAGTTTAATTGAGAAACACTAAATATAAATGAATAACTGGAATATTTATTATATACAGCACGGACGCGTAACTTGAGCGTTCTAAATTTGGTGAACATTTAGTAAAATTGACAGACATATAGAATTTAAAATGTAAGCAATGGTAAAACAATACGCAGCATAGTTATTTTAGTGGTGATGTTCTCATTTTCTGATGTATAATAATTTGGGTTTCATTTAGAATTTTTGATGCTCATTAAATTTTCTGGTGAACTGGCGAAAGTCGCACTTTCCCACTACCTACTGAGAATGTCACTTGTAACGGGTAGAAGTAGGGGAAAGTGGGCAGGTTGTTGCCATTTTAGAACTAATTTTTTTCTGAATATTTAATTGAAAAAAGTTATAAACAATTCATCCCGCTAATAGATAATATAACAACTTATTATAATAAGTTGATATAAGACTTTTGTCTCACTTTTGCGACTATGGATTACGTTCTAATCTCCAAGTAGGTCTCAAGACGACGGTGGACTTTAAATCCTCTGTCTATGACTACGGGCATCTCAGTATAAAGACTCTAAAGTGAGCTAGTTCTCTGCTCTTTGTAGAGTTAATTGATGAAACAAATTTCCATCATAACTGCTGATGTTTATGAGGCAAATCGGTGTTCTTGAAGCAAAAAACTTTTTTGTGACATTTGCGTAAAAGCGTAACATTTAAAATTTTCACGATATTGTCTTTATTGAAGGTGCTTGATTAAATCAGTTTAGTGTGGCGAAATAACCGCAAACATTACGAATTCTGAGCCTCGCCCGTCATGGAACTTCCACGCTTTTCCGCCTCTAATGGAATTGGCTTTTTACGGTCAGTATTTCATTTTTTGATATGGATTCGAATCCGGACCTTTATCGCGTTCCCACCTCCGGAGCGTCTCACAAATCAAATAAATATTCATCGAAATCCGAAACGACAGATAAAATAAAATGTTCAGTGGCTGCGTGCGTTTACAATCGGAAATAAGACGTTAGGTTGCTCGAAATCCGGAAATGCAAATTTCAACTGCAAAGCTCGCCGTTGGTTGCCTATATTGAAGCGTCCGCTCCTGCACGTCGTCAGGAGCTTTATTAAAATTTAATATACCGACTTGACATCGCCCAGCTTTAGCTGGCGGTCTTTAAAACAAATTGATATCCATGTATTGATGCTATTCAACATTCCCTTTTTATTCCCTCGCCATTCCTGTCTTATATGTATTCTGAATGTGTTGCATCCGTTTGATGTGCCTAAAGCAATCTTTTCCACCTGTATCTTGTCAGTTCTGTCGCCGTTTATCTTCGGCGTCTATCGTTTATTTATAAAGTTCTACAGAAGACGACACGTGGAGTTTGTTGCAAGTTAGTTCCTTTTCGTGACACATTATTTAAATATTTTATGTTCGATTTTTCCAGACTCTGGAAGGGAGGTATAGGGAAAATTGGAGCGAGGCAAAACAGTACCGGGTTCAGTTCGCCTCCTGCTGTTTTACAAGAACGTCTTTGATTTTATTCTGAAGGAATTTATCGTCGACAATCCATTTATTTTCTCATTAGGTTACGTGATTGATGTGCCGGAGCCAGTCGATTTTTCACTACTAATTTAGAACTGAACGGAAGAGATTTGTTGCGTTTTCATTCATCTTTCGTAATTCTCCTTCGCCGGTTTTCACTATATCATTATTTTGCAATTATTAGACTTCTGAAAGTTGCTAGTTAGGGTCTTGTTATCAATTATCTCAATTACACAAGCCTGAATTTTGCGGCGGATGAAAGAAAACAGGTTCAGAGTTGGATCCGGTGCATGATTTTCTTTACTCCGCGATGTGTTTGTGAGATTATAGATTGATTTTATTGCAATGTGTGGAGATATTGTTAAATCGTCTTCCTCTTTGCTGTATCCGGTGGTTACATTTATTTATATCCAAATATTGACGGAGTAAATATCCCTAGATAGTGCCGAGGTGTATGGAGTTTTGCCATCTTCAAAACAGACTCAACTTAGGTTAGGTTAGTTCTCCTCATAGACTTTTTATGTTTGTGGTCATGTTATTTTAAACTGGGAATGAGTTACATTATTATTGAGGTCAGAAATAAATTTGAAACTAGAAATAAGTTTCAGATTTGGAATAAGTTGTAGGTACTGGGAATGAGTTTGAAACTGGGAATATGTTATGGACCAAGAGTAAGTTCGGACACTGAAAATGAGTTTGAGACTGGGAATCTAGGAGTCTAGAAACTGGGAATGAATTATGGAGACTGAGAAAAGGAAAAACTGGGAAATAATCTGAGAACTGAGTGAACTGAGAAGGAGGATTTGCAAAAGATCAAGATAGACACTGAGAAAGATTGAGGTAAGCGCCGATAAAAAATTGTTCAGGGAAAACAGATGCAAATATTAAGATAAATCATAATTGGCAATAGGAGCACATTGGTTATAAAAATTATATTATTATTGACATAAATGTAAAACCTATAAATTTTTTTAACAAGATAAATAAATTACAACATACTTCAATAAAACTATCACCGTCAAAGACCACCCTTAACAGGGGGTACCGTTGCACCGTCCAGGATAAGAGTGTAAAATTGAATTTTGAAAATTATGCTAAGCATATATAATAATAGAAGAGGTGCATTGGGTTTCCTTTAGCTAGTACATCATCTGTAGAAGAAATTTTAATTTTAAAAGTGTGAGATGGACGTTACTGACTGTACCTCGTATATAATTTTACGATTTTACGGTAATGCTCATAGTTCTTCTATCAATAAGTAAAGAAAAAAATAATAACAGGCAGGTACACATTGAATATTACGAAATATGGTACGATACGTAACCCAATAGTGGTGATGGTGATAGAAAATTTTAAATGAGTGTCTTAACCTTTTTTCTTAAAATGTACCGGGAGGTTCTTTGAAGATATCAAAATCCTATATATCCTATAGGTATATATTTTACAAGAGTGTGAAATACTGAGGCGTTTGAGAAGTATAGTTTGCATAATTGACGGCGCGCTTCTTAAAGATTTGTAGATGGTTTAACTTGGTTTAAGCCACTTAAATTTGTTAACCAAATTATAAAGAACCGAATTAGTTACGCTTTTATACGTGAAAGCGAATAAAATTGTTTCCTGCTTTAATCTGCAATGCCACGGCTGTCTAACGCGACTCTCGACCTACCATAACAATACAATTGTTGGGTTATAAAAGTATTAATAAAGTAATTTCTTTATTTGTTAACTACAAATTTGCGAGAGATTATTGTCTAAATTGTTCAATGCGAAAAATTGTCATCAGACATAAATATGGTTGCTTTCAATTTATGGTGAAGTAAACTCACTGGGGATTAACAACTATTAGATAACTTTCCTCAAGGAGAAGTTTTTAGAATATACATAGTATAAAAGATTGCAGACAGATAGAGAAATGCTTTTACTGGGTATCTACTTTAATAGAAATAACTTGACTATTGTCGATTAGGTGTTGTTGTTAATCCAATAATGCTTCAATATGGTTCAAATTGGAAGAAAGCTCTCAGACCGATCTCTAATTCTATAATAGAAACTAGGGCTACGCCCTAGTATCCGCCGAGACGTTTACCCGCAGGGGCCCCCGGGTGTATGAGGGTACCACGTTGCAAGTGGGGTGCGCAGCTGCGCTGCTTCCCCACATGCCGCACCCGGGAAGGCCCTGCGGGCCTCCCCGGGTGCTTGAGGGTGCCACGTTGCAAGTGGGGTTCGCAGCTTCGCTGCTTCCTCACATGCCGCACCCGGGGAGGCCCTGCGGGCCTCCCCGGGTGCTTGAGGGTGCCACGTTGCATGTGGGGTTCGCAGCTTCGCTGCTTCCCCACATGCCGCACCCGGGGAGGCCCTGCGGGCCTCCCCGGGTGCTTGAGGGTGCCACGTTGCAAGTGGGGTTTGCAGCTGCGCTGCTTCCCCACATGCCGCACCCGGGGAGGCCCTGCGGGCCTCCCCGGGTGCTTGAGGGTGCCACGTTGCAAGTGGGGTTCGCAGCTGCGCTGCTTCCCCACATGCCGCACCCGGGGAGGCCCTGCGGGCCTCCCCGGGTGCTTGACGGTACCACGTTGCAAGTGGGGTGCGCAGCTGCGCTGCTTCCCCACATGCCGCACCCGGGGAGGCCCTGCGGGCCTCCCCGGGTGCTTGACGGTACCACGTTGCAAGTGGGGTGCGCAGCTGCGCTGCTTCCCCACATGCCGCACCCGGGAAGGCCCTGCGGGCCTCCCCGGGTGCTTGAGGGTACCACGTTGCAAGTGGGGTGCGCAGCTGCGCTGCTTCCCCACTTACCGCACCCGGGGAGGCCCTGCGGGCCTCCCCGGGTGCTTCAGAGTGCCACGTTGCATGTGGGGTTCGCAGCTGCGCTGCTTCCCCACATGCCGCACCCGGGAAGGCCCTGCGGGCCTCCCCGGGTGCTTGAGGGTGCCACGTTGCATGTGGGGTTCGCAGCTTTGCTGCTTCCCCACATGCCGCACCCGGGAGGGCCCTGCGGGCCCCCCCGGGTGCTGGAGGGCGCCTCGGAGTTGGTAGCCCTTTCAGACATCCAAGTTAAGCCCCTTCGGAGCCTTTTTTGGCACTTTTCCGGTACCAGCAACGAAAATATTTTCTCGACCGGTGACCGTTTTGTGAATTTTTCTGACTTTTTTCGAAAATCACCATGGATTTGACGAAATTCACGTCGGGCATCTCTTTCTCACGAACACACAAAATCGTCACGGGCCCCGTTTCAGGGCCTCAACTCGAAAATCGCTCAGGTCTATTTGTTACAAAACGTAATTCCACGTCGAACTACACTTTCCGCTCGCCGCTTCGCGGCTCGCCACGCCGTCCAGCTGGTCCTCCGTTTTTCGTGCGAGGGGCTCTTCCAATCGTCTTTTATATAGTATAATGAATTAACCTTTATACTATTTTTCCAGTAACAAGAAATTTTTTGTACTATCATTTTGCACTTATCGTCAATTCGTCCTTCATATAAATTAAAATTATTTACGTGTCAAAAAACTAACAATAATTGGTCTCATAATTCCAAATTTATATAATCATTGATTCGGTTGCAATTTTCGAGGAGCGCAGGCCCGAGCCCAGTGACTCAATTTTTGTTAATAAACTTCTTGGTGAACTAGTCATTTCCGGCGCTTCCGTTCTGTCTGGTAATTAAATTTTTGTCCGCCTTTTTTGGTGGACTTTCACAAAGTTTGTCATTAGTTGCACGATGGAGAGGCACAACTAATTCGGTGCAGAGTGCATACAAATATAGATCACTGTGGAAGCTGTGTTGGAAATTCCGTGCGAGCATAATATTACGCAGTAAATGTCATCTGTATTTTAACATTTGACGGTTAAAGTTTGCGATCTGGCTCTCCCCGGAATATCTCGGATTGCTTTCATAGTGCGGCTTGATTTCTGGAAACGACGATTGCAAAATTTACTCGGCTCATTGGAGGTTGGGGAGTCTTATGAAAACAAGGGGAGTTGCGAGGTGTAGCGTCTCAAGGGGAGAAACGCTCTAATGCCATAGATAAGTATACGTATTTCGTTTCGGGGAGGATTGAGCCTTTCAAATGTCTTATATCATAGCGAAAATTAGACCTCGTGTATGGTTGAGGATTTTCCTAAGCCGTCGCGAGGGAGGCTGAGCTTGCCCTATTATTTTCACATTTAATACCCGAAAGAGCACCCTCGAGGTTTATCTACTGTTGCTTGGAGAGTCGAAACCGAAATTAATATTAACATTTTTATTTTCAATATTTTGCTTTATTAACAGAAGGATGTGAAATGTGAAATTGTTACAAAATTTGCCGTACGTTAGAGTACATCGAACTCTTACACAAGTTAAGGTTTCTCACCGAATAAATGCAAACATCATGATCACATCTTTGACGTCTGTTACGGTACAGTTTTTTCATCATTCAACTCGATAACTACGTGCAAATTTATACGGGACCGAAATAAGAAAGACTGATGAACTGGAATTGTTGCGTATTGTGAAGTTTATTGTAACTCATTATCGAACAATAGCAGCGTCGCTTTGACGTTTTCTTTTCATTAGTGAAGAGAACAATTGAATTCTGCAGAAATATTCTATCCGTAAGATTTTGCTTAATTCCACAATTTATTAAAGTTATTTTCATTGCGCCAGCCTCTTTGGATTCTCAAGAATCATGCTTAATCCCACTCTGTCATCTCGCTGTTATTTATCTAACAGCGTTGAAAATTGTTTGCTACTTTTGTTGGGTTCTCAACACGTTTCACGAACTGCAAACATCAATTTTTCATTTATTAACTTATTTATTTTTGTAAGGCAACACGCAAGGCGAAAGCTATTTTCCAATGAAATTCTCATTAACGGCTGCTCGATATTTTTCGTTGCCTTCTTTCGGTGTAATATCGTGCAATGTAACTATTATTACGTTTTTGTTACAGGTGAGTGACTGAGAAGAGAATCGACTCTGCGGGACCACATAGCAAGGTTACGCAACCGTAAACGAAACTGAAAGGTATCAATTTTTAGAGTTACTGAAAATCAATACGAGGCTGAGAGTAACTTGTTCTAGGGCAAAGAAAGGGGTTTTAACAAACAATAATTATTAGTGAATAATATTTTATTTTTTGGAAAAATAATTTTCTGAAGGTAGTTGTTTGAAAAGGGGAACAAATATAATGTACAGCTTGGAGAATATGTTTTGTCGTATCGGGCGTCATTGCGGGCCGCACGACTAGATTGGGCGACTGTCCGTATTGTCCTGTTCGTTTATTTTGAACCCTCGGAGGGAGGCTAGCCCGAAATTATTTGCTTGAGTCTGCACAAGGAGATTTCCGGCTAGCCTCTCTTCAAGGGTTCAATATAAACAACACGACAGTCGCCCAGTCTAGTCGTGCGGCCAGCAATGACGCCCGATGCGACAAAACATATTCTCCAAGCTGTACACCAAATTAAACCATACATCCCTTGCACTGTCCACCAGAAAATTTAATGAGCATCAAAAAATCTAAATGAAACCCAAATTATTATACATCAGAAAATGAGAACATCAACTATGCTGCGTATTGTTTCACCATTGCTTACATTTTAAATTCTATATGTCTATCAATTTTACTAAATGTTCACCAAATTTAGAACGCTCAAGTTACGCGTCCGTGCTGTACATAATAAATATTTGCGCTATCCATTTATATTTAGTGTTTTTCAAAAAAACTATTTGTGCGTCAAATAATTATTCTATTACTCCAAAAATGAAATATGCTCGCGCATCTCTCCTTGCCGCTTGCGCTTCCAGACAAGAGGCACGCGAAAAAAGTTTTGTACAAGGTCAGTTCAGGGCCTTGTAATTTTTTTTAAAAGCACGATTAGAAATTACCACTAAAAGAAGTTTTACGTTTTACATAATGCAAGCCAATTACAGCAAAGCATTTATATATTACGGAAATCAATATCTTTTTTTGTGCAAACCACTTCTATTTTTACTCTTATTTTCCTTGCCCTAGCACATCTACATCTATAATTTTGCATAAAATTATTTACCATTTGCACAACATTTTATTGCTTGTGTATTTTTGATCAACAAATAGTATTTTTAACTGCTAAATAATATAAGACACTGTCGAAAATTAAATATCTGGGTATAATGCTAGAATTAAATGCGGAATAAAATTTGGTGAACATTTAGTATTTATGGTCAACAAAAGTTATTTTGGCGAACAAAATATATAAGAGGCCAGCATTATGTCAATATTTAGTTGTCGCTTTAAGATTACGTATTTTCTTAATTTTGGTGGGCATTTAGAATTTTTGGGAAATAAAAGTATTTTTTTATATGAAAATATTGGGTAAATTTGGTAGACTGTTAAATACGACCCTTTGAAAAGTTTGTTACGAGTCAATTTTGCGAAAATGTTGTTTGTCTGTTTGCAAGACTTTTAAAAGCCTGTTTACGTTGACACAAATTTTAAGTTTTGGCATGAAAACTTATCTCTTCGATTTTTCCGGTAGCTGCAGCAATTTTAAAAATTTTAAAATAACTAATTTTTATTTAAAATTGATCCAAAATAAAAAAATTGTATAAAGAACTCGTTTATAAGGCTAGTATGGCATTCGTTTATTACAAAACTCGCGACTGTGCTGCTCATTTTCCAAACTTGGACACATGGTAGAAAATGTGCCTTATGTCACTTGTTCTTTTATGACTATGTACCTAATATAAGATAGTCATTAAAACTTTTTTAGGTCTCTAATTATAACGAGTTTTTATCATCTTAAGCAGTTCATTACGTTTTCGCTGCCTAATGACCACTACCAATACCAAATGTATAAAGTCTTCTTTTGTGTCCCCATTTACAAAATTACAGAACTAGATTAGATGCGATTAGAAATAACCAAAGACCAAAGTAAGCTGCGATAAAGATCCCTGACCTTATCCTTTTACTTTCAATTAGTATGGCACCGATTGCCGGTGTCACTTCCAATTCGATTCTTGGGTGCGAGAAAATTTCGACCTCACATTTGACATTTTAGTATCTCCATAATTGTAATTTATATTTTTAAATATTAAATTAATTATTTCATTAATTATTAATTAAATTTTAAAGTAGCCGCGGTAAATCTTCCGCCACTGAAACATTTGAATACTCTGTGTGTAGGGAATTCTGACGCTCTCATCTCCCACCGTTTTTTGTTCAGGTGTTATCTTTCACAAAACGGAGTAAATTGATGCAAATTATTAACGGCCGACGGTGTTTACACGGACGCATTTGTTAGTTAAGAAATTTTTATCGTCGTAAATTCAGATTAACTGCACTGAACTACTTAGCGTTGCTTAATTGGCTTTATGGTTTGTATTTAATGTAGATATGTTATTTTTCTTTATTTTTAGGTGGGACAAGTTTGCATGCCACTTAGAATAATTATGGCGTTATGTATTTTATCGGCTCTTGCAATCGGTGATTAGCACGGTAGGGCAAGGCTTTTACAGCAAATCGCATTTAAGTTAAAACCGTCACGCTAACTTGGAAAAATGTAGTCTTTGTGATGTATAGATTATTACGTTATTGCCCGTATTATGGTTTATTAGGCTGAGTCAACATGTAAATGTAGAGTTCTGATAAGTATAAAAAGGCCTTAAGAGCAGCGACTTCGCTATCACATGCGCTTTTTTCTTACTGTATGCATTTTGACGTGCAGAGATTAGTTCTTTCATTTTAGATCACTGTATAAAAGGGAATGGAATGAGTCAAGTGCAAGTAAATACCCCAGTTAATTTAATGGAATGACGCCGCGCGCATGCATTGAGTACGCAGCTGGTCCACAGTGGTACGCTCCGCCTGAATTCAGTGTCGTATTCACCAGGTTGCTGTTTCCACGTTGTTACTTCATACTGAATAAAACGTCTTAATACAGGCCTGGTTTTTGCGCGCCAGTATGATAACTCAAGACAATATTCATAATGTGCCCCTGCTAATACAAAAAATCACGTCAATTCATTTTGCTGACGTTCTACAATCACAAATGATACAGCAGAGACGTTCCTCTTAATGTGAGACAGACTTTATAAAAGTTTTAGAGAAGGTTTTTTTAATCCCGTATTTATTATTTATAAGTCACTTGGCATTCAATTTTTATATTTTAGTGTACCACTTAATTTTTTGGAGAACATAAGGAAAGTTAGCAAAATTGATCAAAAATGCCAGCTGAACTGCTAGAATGGTACTAATTTTTCTGAAAGTGTCTCGATTATATTAAAGGTATTGTTGCTTCTTGAAAATCCGGAAGAAAAGTTCTCATTCAATTTATTTCGTCCGCATCGGCTTGGAACTATCGCGTATCAGACTTCATCACCTTACTTATTATCCGCCACTGCTGAAGATGCAACGTCCGCTTGCGAATTGACATTCTTCGAGTTCTTTTATACACACCCGCATCCTGTTTTTGGTCTTCAGTAGTTCAACTTGCGGCAATCAATAGGTAGGTATTTAATTTCTGTTAGCTTCGATTTACCAACGAATCTTTTTGAATTAAATGGTTGAGCAGGTAACAAGTATCTCTACCAGAAGTGTAATATAATTTTGTGTAAATTAATTATTAATTACAGATAAGCAATAACTGGCTACAAGTTTTAAATTAACCTTGAGATGTTCTGCGATACTTCTTTCTTTTCATAAAATTTTAACGGGACATATCATTTTCAACATATCAACTCACTGTCATATTATTATGTTACCAACGTAATTATCATGCGATTGACACTTAAGATTATTATCACTCCTACGTTTCAATGTACCTACGCATTACACAACGGATGCGAAAGTCGTAGCGCACTTCGTATTTTTATTTCGATCAGTCAACACACTGAAAATTTTAATCGAACAACAATTTGCAGGCCTGTTACCTACATGGTAGGCAACCTAAAATTCCAAAAGAAAAAAAACAACGTATAAACCGATTTTCTAATCTTGAACATGCAACCCATGATTGTATGCGAGTAAAATGGGTCACTGGAGCTGCTGTGTAATAAGCTAAGTTCATTGCAGTAATATTAAATAATTATTGGTATGATGAGAAGAAGCTCAGGAATTTTCTCACGATGTAATAATTTTGTTCTTTTAGAACTCTATCTTAAAACTCATCTTTCCAGCACTCATCTGCACTCATCTATTCGCCCACCCAATAAGATCTTTCGGTTTGGAGGTGGCGCTTATGAGATCGACGATTTATGTTATGTTCTCTGTCGCACACACGAGGTGCCATAGGTGCGACAATCCATTCTGCCGTAGAAGTCTCTATAGCAAATTTATGCGAAATTTTTCAATTTTGGATCTGCCTCAGCGCTATCCCTAAAGCTCAAATGTCGAGTTGGCCGGTCGACTACCGTTCAAGGATGGTTTGGCAGGAATCATCATCAAAAGTTTACAAGGTGCGAAAAATAATTGAAATGCACGCCTCAATCTTAAATGCTTTATATCATTTGGTATAAGTTTGTTCAGCAAGGGCGTTGTTAAAACATTTTTTGTTTAAAAAAATTAATACATTTTTTCTTTAAAAAAAATGGTTTTCTATCTGTAGGTTTAGGTTACGTATTAAAGTTTCACTGTCATTTTCTCAATAATGGCCAAAGTTAATGAAGCCGAACCGCACTTGTTTTTATAGCGTTTCCTATTTCTTTTTAAAAAATCATTTCCGTGCATGAATATTTCGTTTTACTTGAAAACTTTAACGGGATTTATTCGTTTCCGTTATTAAGACGAATGAAGCGATATTAACGCTATCGGGACCTGTTGTTTTTTTTCTGAGCCGGCGGCGGCGTTGTCTTGCGACCCCCCGCAGGACCTCGCCGAAGGGGTGTTAATATTAATCAGGATCGTCGAGGGGCTCGGATCGAGGGCGTAGTTTTCGTCCATGTATTTTCCATGAGATCGTCGGGGGTTAATTTGGAGGCGTAAATTTTGACACGAGGAAATGTTAGTCACGTGCCACAAACAGAGGAATTCAGGACACAAAAGGGCTTAGCATATGTATACGGCTTCTGGCTTCTCAGACTCGGCCAATTTACGGGGGCGTGATCGAAATTTAAAGGTTCGAGATGTTTATTTGTTATTTACTTTTATTTATTTGATTCGGAATGAGAGGGGGCGAACTGACGCGAAGTTATTAATAATTCAGCAAGTTTGGATGAAAATAGCGCAGTTTGTTGTCGCCTTTCTTCATAATAATTATCCAATAACATTTCTGAATGGCATCTTGAACTCGTTTCTAATTTTTTATTAATTATCAGAATATAATTGCTAATTAGTTATCTGACTTAATTATAACTATTGTGCTGTAATTAGTTCTTAAATTTTTTTTAGCTAACAAGTGGGTAGGGTGGTCTTTGTTCCTAATTTTTTCTTGACTCCTTTTATTGATACCAGACGGTTTTTATTCCTGAATGACAGTAGTGATTTTTTTATTTTTTTATCGATCTTTCAAAGCAAGGCGAGGCTTTAATCTCTGTCGTTTCAAACATTTTACACAAATTCTTTGGGGTTTTTGCCCTTTGCCTTCAAATTTAGGCCTTTGCGGTTTAAACTTTTTATATAAATTCTTTGGGGTTTTTGCTTGCTTTCAAATTCAGCTCAGTCGAGACCCTTTATTCGTTCGTGCAAATGCCTTTAACTTGGTAACACTTAATTTTGAACTACATAGTTAACGGTTACGTGAAATTTATGGTGATAGAAGTCTCTGAATATTTAATTACTCAGCGATGTACCGTTTCCTTTTCGGCTTCTGTTATAAGACTAACGGCTTTCAGGCCGGCTAAATGGTTTAGCGCTTAATCGGAAGTGCGCCTCGAATTCCTGCATTTTGATGAAATTGGATCAACCCAATTCTGAAGATTTGCAGCAGAAATGCGATGTGGGACTTATTCAGTTTGGTCCTGTTTGCATAATGATGATACGCGATGGAAGTTATTTCTGTTCATAACCATAATAGGTACTGCCTAATTGAAGCTCACAGCTCACAATTACTAATTTTAAAAATTGTTTCCGAGATGTCGACCTACTAATACAAGGTATTCCAAAGAGAACCGCCGGTGCCTAATTGCGTATTTTTAATGGAGTTAAAAATTTGAAATTTGGCAAAAATAAACTATAATTAATGCACTACAACCTGACATTATCGTTTTTTTTTTCCTTTTTTTATATCGTGTGAGTTTTCACTTTCGATCGCGATTTTATTTCGAAATACTCACTTCATCTCTTTGATTTTCTTCAGGCTCATGATCACGGCCTCCAAGATTGATAATGAGTGATTGAAATATTTTTATATCAAACCGTTATTGAATTACATGGATTTTTAAATTTCAGCGCTGAAGGGATTTTTGATTGACAGCTTTGTGGCCGTTTACCTAGTTCAGTTGCGGCTAACCACATTAGATTTTATGATGGTCTCTGTACTACAAAGATCCTTGAGGTATTGCTATTAAGTCATTAATAACCGAACCGTTTAAGTATTATTGTCATGAAATTTGACTGTCTCAATAAAGCAGACGTGTCATAAATTCATCAAAATTTTGCGAACGTCTTAAAAACATAGCGATACTTTAACTTCAAATTTCAAATTTTTAACAACAGGAACGTATACCTGGCGGTATTACAAACATAATAATAATAAAAAAATATATTGAAATTTTTTTAAAAAACACTTAATGGCGTCCCGACGGCGCATGGAATTAATTATGGACCAAACAATTACGCCACATTGTAGCGCATTAATTAAAGTTTATTTCTGCTAAATTTCAAGTTTTTAAGAATACGTAGGTTATAGGGTGTTAGTTTTTCTTTATTTATAACTTATTAGCATTTTGAATATTTATTTTAGTTCCTTTCACCATCATATTGAGGTTTCTGGAAATAAATAATTTGTGAAATCCTACTGCAGATTTTTTTCTGCAAAATTTTTCAAAATACTTGATAATTTTTTAAGACACACTATAGATTTTTTAGGAGTTAATCGAGAAGTTTTCAATTTGACTAAAAGTTTTTTGACCCCCAAACGTCTCCAGATTTTCATTTCGTGCAATGTCTTATTAAAGAGTTGATGTAACTAGAAAGTTTACCATTTATGTATTTTGGAAGAATCTTCCTTTTCTTCCTAATACTGATGAAGACAAGACCATGATGTTGTTCCTTTCGTGAGCTTTTCTCTTCAAATCCAAAATAATTTCTCAAATTTGAATAAAGTAGGTACTATGTATGTATGTATATTATTATTTTAAGTTTGCGGTGTTTCTGACAAATAATTTTAAATGCTCTAGAAAGTTTTATCAAACAATGGGGTACTTGCCTCAAAAAAATATTGCACTTTTTATTCTCTAGATGCATGCAAATAACTAAAAGAGGCCCATTTTTTTATTTCATATTTTTGTAAATACAGTAATGTATGGATAATCTGAACAGAAAGTTTGCAGACCCCGTTCGGATTACCAAAACTTTCAGATTATAGAATTCACAAGAAATGATATCTAGAATCCGAACATGTTCGGTTTATAGATACCTTACTCAACCATAAAAATGTTCTATCATACTTTAAAAAATATGTATGTATACCTAATGGCTATAAAATTAATAAAATATTTATTTCAAAACAAAAAATTACATTTTCAACATAATTAAAATAAAAACAAATTTCTGATGAAAAAACACCTTATAATATGTACATACATATTAGAATTAATTATGTATTTCTTTGAACAAAGTTGTCCAGAGTTCCTTGAACAGGCGGTAGTTCGGATTACGGAATACAGGAGTTCGGATTATGGATATCATTTTACACAATTGGGGTGTTCGGATTATAGAGTAGTTCGGATTATCCATACATTACTGTATTTGCAATTTTTGTTTTTGATGACCCATTGGTCACCCGTATCCAAGACTCACACCTGTATTGAATGGACTCTTGTTTTAGGTCACTCTGCTGCGCTGCTACTAGATTGCGCGACATGTGTACAGCGTATTGGCATTCGATTTATAAATAGATCGCAAGCAATCTGAGTAAAGCGCCATCATACGCTTTCTTTTAGAACTACGCCGTGCAGGGGTCGGCTACCTCACAAATCTCCTATTCCAAAAACTAAAAAAATAATTTTGGGCGTAATATTGACCCTACAACCAAATAAAAAAATTAGGGTCTAATGAAATCGCCTACATTTTCTAAATATTATATTTCCCATAAAAAACCTGAGCAATTTTTTTTATAGAGGTTTGGTTACAATTGCTTAAAAAATGATAATTTTTTTTTAAAAATACTTACATATTATTTTATCAAGCTGTTGAAATAGCAAAAGGCTTTAAACTTAACAAGTAGCGTAACTTATAAGCTTAGCTAATAACCTACGTAGCTTTTGTTAAATTTTTGACCCTTATTATCGACGATCCCTCCTAATCACATTTATAGCTCTGGAAATACCACCTAAATTGAAAATAAAAATAATAATCAGATGGTGTAATTTGTCGTGGAAATCTCTCGTGTATGAAATCGGCATGATCAAGAAAATTACCAGACATGCAACAAGCTGCTTTAAAAGTCAGTGGGGTGTTCATTTCGATAGTGTTTCGCCAAGTATAGGTATAGAATTTCACCAAAGCTCAAGTCGCGCTTTAATTACGGAAACTTTACAAATGGCGTGTTTCCGAGCGTTTAAAAGGAACTTGAGGAAATCCGCAGTTGCACCCTTTTGCTTTAGAAACAACCGACTCATTCTTTATTATCTGTACACAGGAGGTTTTGTCTAGTAAAATCATAAATCACGGCGCGGTTACGTAAATACTGTTTAGATCGGCATTTAGTAATGTTATCTATTATCTGTATGTATTTTAAAAAAAATTATAGATTTCGCTTTTGTTATGCAAATATTTTGTTGTATTTGTGTACCTACGTAGAGTTTTATAGGTCAAACGATCATTGATCTTTTATCTAAAAACACAAAGTATCTTCGCTTACGTGATAATCGAAATCGTGATCAAACGGCTCAATTTTGTTATAATATTGAATACTAAGGGAACTTGATACGTTATTGAGTTTTTAGTTTAATTTTGGTTCGTTCAAACAACTCCCCTTCCTAAATCGTTGGGGCAGAATTCATTGAGTCAGCGCTTCCTTTAGTCTAATCGTTCCGCTTCTTCGCCAGATAATAGGAAAATACGATGATGGAGCTACCCGGGTGTTTCATCTATGAAAATTAATTATTCGCGTCATAGCAAACGTTTCAGAACTTTTACATAATCTGGTTATAAGATTGTTTTCAATTTACGGTCTTTAAGTCATCAACTGGCCCATCGAAATTTAAATGTCCAAACGCCCTTACGTCGTTTGTATATTTTTAGCAATAAAAAGCCAAATGCCCAAATGTGCATAATAAATTCTGTTTATGTTGAAAAAAGTGTCACTCGAATGTAATATGTTTTTTATTGCGCCATTAATCGCATAACAATAAGAAAATATTAAAAGTCAAATTATGTACAGAAATATTAGGATTTTGCTCTCGACATACTGGCGTCTGAACCATCGACCAGGACGTAAGCTAAATTTTACAAAGTTGTCTGAAGGATTAAAGGATAGACAGTTTTAACTATTATTGGTATTGAAATTACTCCCTCTTCAAAATTCTGAATTTAATAATTGCATATATAATTATCTAATCACCGTTTTAATTGTTATCGGTGTTACAAAATTTTACCTATTATCTCATGAACAATGAAGAAAAATTGAAACTTGAAAAACCGTTAATAATATTGATCAGTTCTCACTTTTCAATTACCTACTTCTACCTTTCCTGTATGTTGGGAAAAGTTAGAAACGTTGATCAGTTATTTAATTCACAAATAAATGACTGAGGGCGCTGATTGTAGCAGAGATTTATAGAACACTGGTTGCGGTTGCAGATAGCAACTTGTTGGTTTGCGCACAGGCTAAATGAGTTAGTTTGGGCTTCGCTCACTAGGTGGCGCCTGCATAATATAGAACTCTTCTTCTCGTACCTGTAACTGCAGATTTCTTCGTAAATCGTAAATGTATTCGAATTATTTATTATTTTTTAAAGACCCCTCAATACTCATTAGCGTTGGATTGGCATTTCTATAAATATTTTAAATATGTAGATTTTAATAAAATTAACGAGAAATCATGCAGTAGAAAACTTCATGTTATGTTTACTGCTGCTTCTGTTACACTGTAGATGGCGTAGCGCGACTATAACTTACATCCGATCATGTTCTAATGTTGGCAGCGCTGTAACATCCTTTATGAGGGAACAAAGTGTTTATAAGTTGTTATAAGAACTACCGTCTCCTGCTGCACAAGTATTTTAATGGTATAAACTCCGGGTGCCAGCACTGCCAACGGTTCTTTGGCAATAACAGCCACCCTTTGTATTTTGGCAAAACACAGAAACATTATTTGTTAGTCACTCAGACACTCTCGTTTCTCTTCTGGAGCAGGGTACTTGAATTTTCAATTTAGTCTTCGACAACAAACAGCATGCAGGGCCAACGTACATTCACTACTTGGAACTTGGTTTCAGTTTTTAATATATTGTAGGACCAATTTTTGATATATTATATTGATATGAACTGTCAAAGTTAAAGTTATGGGGCCAAACTTTCACTTCATGATTGATGTTAAGGCAGTATTACTTATTTTCTTTAAGTAGTGAATGATATCTTGTTCTAGAAACTGGAAGTAAAATATTGATCATCTCGAGTGATATACCGGATGTTTCTTAAAAAGCCCCTCAAGCCATAACTGTTATTTGAGATTCTTTTCCAAAATTTTATTTGTTCGTTACTTTCCTGCATTAGATAATTAGTGGAAGTGCCATTATAGTGTTGAAACAACAGAAAAATCGTTAATGTTAAGCAAATGATTTCTTGTTCGGATGAGGAGAGGGTGGAAAAGGACGTGGTTTTCGAATATGCAAAAAGCAATTTCTATGCAGCACAATGCGCAATGAAGCGCGCAAGCCGCAGCCAAGGGTTGGTTTCGTAAAATGAAAGTGTCGAGTACCGTCAACTCTTCATGTTTTTTATGCCGCGGGCTTTTTACAAACAAGTTTTCCTACCGTGTCGTTTGCCCACCCCTAAAACGTAATGCGTATACGGCAATGTGAAGGGGAAAAGTGGAGAATTCTTGAACTTCAAAGTACAGTTTGATAAAAAAAAAATACGTATAAAGTGACGGAACGTTACGATTAAAATTCGAAGCCCATACACATTAAAGAGCCATTAATATAAGGTTTTTAATAAATACGTAGAACAAGATTTGATTTTATTGTAGAACATTATTTTTTCTCTTTTGGTAGGAAATTATTATGCGTTGCATTGATTTGATTGGCAATCCTATAAACCTTAGGTATTACAGGAAGGAAATTTCCTCTCTAGCAAACAAGTATTGAACTGTCATACAACTAGTTGAAAACTGTACCGCGGCTTGATATTGTAGCTCGAGCTCGCAATTTATGAAAATCTACTTAACAAACAGTTTGTTTTGACTTAGAACTTTTAGCAACGAATCAACAAAGTCAATATCGATATTTAGGTTTGCACGAAAGTAAATTGAACATTAATCATTCATCAGTTAAGATAATAAGGCGTTGATAAACAATTAATGACTTATTTACGTTTGTACTAGCCAAAATGTTGATAATGATTGTGTTGATCCGTTGCTAAGGGTTCTACGTCAAATCTTGACGCGCCGCTGACAATGAATGAATTAATTAACGGTATTAATGTTTTTCTGATGTTTAGTTGACGGTGATTTTTGATCTTTTATACCCCTACTATGTTCTCCCCTTATTGAAGCAATTTTTTTTCTATTTTTCAATGTTTCCTTTATATCGGGCGCACCCTTTGATACTGTACTTATTTAATGAGCGATAAACATAAATGAGGGATTAACGCAGTCGCATTTGGACATTGTTCCCAATTACTGCCAGGTCGCTCATTTTATTCGGCCACTGTTTCGGAATGGTCAGTGTTCTGACGTGCGCCATCTGCCATTCGAACGCGCAATGAAAAGCTCCCCGGATTATGGTTAAGTGTAATCTTGTTACTTCTGCTTGACTGTTTGCCATTCCTGCTGTCAAATAGGCGTCACGTTTTACGCTTACAATAACTAGTTTACCGTGCAAAAAAAAAATAATAGGTGCAACGGATCAAATGTCAAATATGTTAACCCCCTATTTAATATTGAATCAGAAATAAAGTATTGTGTGTAACTGCCACGCCGAAGCGATATGATGCTTTGTGGCGGAATTGAGGGCAATAATAATATAAATTTACTTACCGTTAGGTAGAAGTTGGGAAACTGCAATTTGTCTTTCGTAACCACCATTTGTCAATGTCTTCAAAAATCTTAAATATTGCAATAAAATTGGGCATATAAGAACGATGGATTTTGGTTAATTTAGTTCTCAGTAAGAATAGTAATTGCATAATTAATTTTATTTCCTTGCGCAGGGCAGATGTTTTGTTTTAGTAAATTTTAGTGAACTTTGTATTTCTGTAGCTAATCTAGGTACTACCTACATACGATTTTTTTAATCCCATATACCCTACAGAGTATTTCAACGATAACCGCCAGTGCCTAATTGGGTATTTCTAATGATGTTAAAAAAAATTTAATTAATGCGCGCGTCACAATGTGGCGTAATTGTTTGGTCCATAATTAATTCCATGCGCCGTCGGGACGCCATTAAGTGTTTTTTCAGAAATTTTCAATATTTTTATGATTATTATTCGTAATACTGCCAGGTATACGTTCCTATTGTTAAAAATTTGAAATTTGTAGTTAAAGTATCGCTAATTATGTGTTTTTAAGAAGTTTGCGGGATTTTGACGAATTTATGACACGACTGCTTTATTGAAGCAGTCAAATTTCATGATAATGACGCTTAAACGGTTCGGTTATTTATGACTTAATAGCGCTACGTACTCAAAGATCTTTGTAGTACAGGGACCATCATAAAATCTAATGTGGTTAGCCGCAATTGGATTAGGTAAACGGTCCCAAAGCTGTCAATTAAAAATCTCTTTAGTGCTGAAATTTAAAATTTTATGTAATTTAATAACGGTTTGATATAAAAAAAATTAATTACTCGTTATCATCGTGATTATCGTGATCATTAGCTTGAAGAAAATCAAAGTAAATATTTCGATATGAAATCGCAATCGAAGTAAAATCTCACACCATTTAAAAAAAGCAAAAAGCGATTATGTCATCTTGTAGTGCATTAATTATAGTTTATTTCTGCCAAATTTCAAATTTTTAACTCCATTAGAAATACGCAATTTGGCACCGGCGGTTCTCGTTGAAATACCCTGTATATTTTACGTAAACTAGGTCATAAGGGCGCGCAAACGCGGCTAATTTTTAAAATTGAGTATTTCCGAACGGTGTGATAGGTTATGCAAGCAAATATACACTTTTGATTATTTCTGCGCGCGCATTTCGCCGTGTCATAACATCTTCTCCTTGTGTTAAGGATTTAAAGTTATTGTACGTGCGAAAAGGTGGATGGATAGTTGAAACAATTAAAAGTACATTTATTTTCCGTGCCACGTTAGTTGGTAAAAGCAATTTATTATTTGTGTGGTAGCCTCTCATATTATTTTGATTTTACGTTGAGACAGCAAGTATTCAAATTGGTCATTTTGAATGGTTTTCAGCATTTTTGATGAAATTAAATTATACAAGATAAATTCTTATAACAAACTGGTGTTTGTTATTTTCTTATTACATCCTCAGTGCACGATCAATGACATAATTTATGAGTCATACATGTATTACGAAGTTTACAGGTATTTATGTATTATAGATACCCATAGAATATGTATTGTTATTTTTTTTTTTTAAACAAAAATTAATTACCTATTCTATTGTTTATTATAACACGTAAAGTTTGCAATATCTCACACATAAGTTATTGTTAACATTTGGGTCGGCTATTATTCCAGAAATGTACAATTTAAATTAGATTGTACTTTCTACACTATGAAATGTTTATTTCTTAATTTTCAGATAAATACCACGTAGTATGTAGAACGGATTGGAATTTACAAAAAAACACCACAAACTTTTAGAAAAAATTTTCTCAACTTTAAAAAATTTTTTTTACAATGTGTCTGATTTATGACTTTATATTTTCCCTTGAAAATGAGAGTTGACCTGGTAACAATATTTATGAAGCAGTTTGAGACAAATTGATAAAATTACTTTAGGGTGTAATGGTGTAGAAAAAAAAAACAAAGTTACGTTGGGTTGAGAAAAACATTGTAGAAACTTTTCTGTATTCAAATTTTTTCACTCAGTAACCGCACAAGAAGTAGTCAAGTGGAGCCAGGTCAGAAGACGATATAGATGTCTCTGGGGGTTCAATCCAACCGTATTGGAGCCTTCTCTTAAAAAATTGGCTAACAGTTTAGGTGGATTAAGGTCTTGTGGATCTAAAAGAGAAATGTTGTTGGCCAAATCTGGGTCCTGGGGAATAAAATGGTCCAAGCCGAAATAACTTTAAAATAGTTAATCTCTTTTAATAGATAATCTCTAATAGCAGTTCTTTCAAGAAAAATCAAATTTTCTACTATCCTTGCCCACACGTTGATTTTTAATAGTTTTATAGTGCAGCCGTTATACTTATTATGTGTAACTTTTCTTGCGTTCAAAATTGACAATTTTGCTTGTTTGTAAATTGAACTTCACTAAAGATTTAAGAATAAACCAAAAAAAATTTCAACATTACCCATTCTGCTTAAAACGTGGGACACTCGGTCTATTATTTGACAGCTGGATCACCCCTGACACAATAGTTTCGTCATAGTATATAGCGTGGCACTTGCCTGATATACAATATTGTAATGAGGATGGCATGAGTGTTGTAGTGATGGTGCTTTATTTGGGGTAGTTATTTGGAAGAGGGTGGCAATGACGCATCGCATCTCACAGGCGTCATCAGTCATAGGTTCTAGAACTTCTACTCTATGTTTCCATCAAAGATGTATCGAATCGAAGAATTTATCTCCTGACTTTCTGTAACAACGCAGTTACTAACTGAATAGTTAGTTAAGAGTTTCTTGAATTTCGTTGAAAGCTAAATTTATTTCCATTAATTTTCGTAAGTGCTTAAGTTCTCGCGAAATTTATCGTTTTAATTTTCATAAATATATCGCGCACTTTTAACTAAGTATGCCCAAAGCCAAACCGTGAAGCTCGCCTGCAATTACACGCTGCGGAAGCAGTTGTTTTCATACAATTAACTCTGTATTGTGCAAATTTCGGAACGCCACCGAGGGGGTTAGAAGATTTCGTCCGAGACCGTAGAGAGAAAAGTCTACCTCCAGGTGTTCGATAACCCACAATTGCGCCCTAATTCTTCGGTAGGGACATAAATCGCGTCTGAAATTGCTCACGTTCTAAATAGGCGGCAACGCAGTCCCGTTTCAGCTTCAAGTGAACCATAATTTCCGCGTTAATAACGATTAGAGGTTTATTAGATTGCCAGAGGAAGTCACGATTGCTTTATTAATCAGCAATCAATTTTGTGACTTATACAACTGGGATTTGCACCGTTTCATTGCCAGTTTCACTGATTAACAACGATTAACAAACAATTTTCCGCATCGCCAACGTCGAGATTGGGAATGACACCCTCTGGCAAAATTTGTCTCTCGAGCGCTAACTGCACCAAATTACGTACTTTGAGAGCACTTCGGTCTGGGGAGTTCGAGATTGATTCGTATTGTTTAGCCGCCCCAAGTGAGGAGCCCCCGCACCGAACGCCGGGTCCTGGGTGCATTGTTTCACCCTCCAGCACGTGCTAGGAATCTGGCGCTCATTAACTTCGTCTGGTTCGTTCTCAAATACAACTTGATTGTGTTCATAAGAGTTCATATTTACCGCAGTTCCTCCTACAGGCTTTGTTTCAGCAGAACTAACGGGGTTGGGAGCTGAAATTTTCATGGGCGTCCCCAGAAAAAGGGATCTCGCAACCTTGTCCAAATGAGCTGATAATAAGACGTCTTGAGCTTCAGCAACTTCTGCTACCACGTTCTTAAACAAAGTCTTGGTGTGGTGTCACTTCTCTGTCCAACAGCCACTCTAATCCATTAATAGATCAGTGATTGATTGGTGAATGGTGTTTCACTCCTTGCATTTCTATATTGTTTTGGTGATTGCCCCATTAAAAAATTATTAATCCTAAAAAATGGGATTAAGTGGTGGTTATGTGGTGTTTGCTCACTCAAAATTTCTTTCCTCCAACCCTCCAATGGCTTCAGTTGAACGAGCGAACGAAACTGAAATCTGATCTCTCTATAAACGTACGCACTCGGTGCAAAGAGTAAATTAATCCAAGTCAAATACAAATTACGTCAAGTATTGTAAAGTGACATGTCAAGTAGGCTGCATTGTGCGTCAAAGAACCTTCAGGTGATGTGCATACGAAATGTCCCTCTGTCGCTGGTCTGCCTCGATCAATCACCATCAAGCTCGACGGGAGAAGAACCGGCGGCAGCAAGATGTTCCAATCTCAACTTGTCACAGTTTCAAATCAAAGTAAGAAATCGTTTGAGGAACTCGGTTTTATTGACTTCCACGTTTATGAACAGAATGAAGCATCATTTCACGACAAAGCTATTGTTTTCAATTTATGTGACTTGAAGGCGTTTGGAATATTTTTCAATACGTACCTTGTTATTTATCTACATGAATGTTATATGTATTATTTGCTATATATCGATTGACTAAAATAATCATTGGTTTGAGAGTTCGCAGCTGCTATATAAAAATATAAAAAAAATATAAAAACTTTTTTATCAAAAGATGTATCTATAGGAATATAATTTTACGTTCAGTGAACTACGTTCTCCTTATTCAAATGTATTGCACATTTTGTATTTTGATCACTTAGTTGATGTTTTTGGGGAATTTTGGCGATAGAAATGAAGGATAGAAAATTTATTTTAATCCAAAATCCAGAAAACGAAAAAATATCAATTGTATTGATCAAGAATGGTGATAATATGGAAGAGGAGAGGTTTAAAACTTTTGAAGTGCATAAAAGAATGATGACAAAGAATAGTAAGAACATTCAAACGAAAGGATGTGCAAGAAGTTTTATTAAATATTGCAAGAGGTTATACAATAATAATCGTAAAAGAAGGAATGAACTTTCAATAACACTAGAATGAGAGATTACTGTAATATGTAAGTGCAGAAGAAAATAAGCCAAAAATGCAACTTACAGTTATACTTTTCGATTGCATAAAGTTAACAAAATAGGAAAATGGAAGATTAAAATGCAACGAAGAACATAATACAACAAAGCAAGAATTCACAATGAGGTAGCAGCTCCCACATGACCGACATAGAGAAATGTGGAATAACTAACAACTAACTACTTGCTTGTGAATCCGAGCAGAAAGAAGATTTTAGAGCTCTCTAGGTGCGAAGAAGAAAAATGAAAAATGCGTTGTGTTGAATTGTTGTGGAACACTTAAGTGAGGCCAAAACTCGTTTCAAGATTGGAAAAGTTTGATGAACAATATGGCTTTGTTCAAAGAATTTATTATAAAAAGTGAAGAGAATGGAAATGAAGAGAAATTCTTTTTTTGGCAAAATAACAAGATGAAAGGAAAGAGCAGCCGTAAGCGAAATCGCAAACTACTTATAATAATATTACAATTATGTACTTAACTATTAAAAGAGGATTGAGAAAGTTTGAAACAAATTTGAAAGTTTACTGGGATTCATAAACAGTCAAAAAATGAGAATGTACAAGGAATTTTATTAACAACAATTTTAATTGAAAATTCAGAAGTGTTAAGAAAAAAGATATACAGGGTGATTCACGTAGCCCGGGCATTAGAAGTTTTTCAACTTCCAGTTGGATTAGAAATTTGAAACTTGGGAGGCGGTCATAATCAGTCATGCTCATTCTATCTAAAATCTTCTCACCTCTCTAGCTATACAGGATGTGTCAAAAGTCGGTATCAACTTTCTTACAGTAGACACTCGATACCGTGAACACCGGGTAACGGAAACCTCTGGCTAACGTGAACAGCGTTGTTCATTGCATTAGCCACCGTATAACGTCAACATCAACGTATTCGCTAACGTGAACTTTTATGGTTCTCAGAACTGCAACTCCAAACATAACATGCACCACGAGGGGACCAATTCATTTCGTGTTGCTTCAATTGACTCCATTAGACCACATAGTGCGTACCGCTTGTTCAGTATTGGCAGTGCAATTATTTCCTTTTCAATGTCTCCAAAATTTCCAAAGTGCCTGACACTTCGCGAAAAAGCGCTTGTTGCGGGAACAAGCAGTCAAGCAGACAGTTGAACAGAAGAAACAGAAAAAATTGGTGACTTTTTTCAGAAACTACAATAATGTAATTTTCATTTAAGTACCTATAAATAAACTGTTTAATATTTCATGAATTATTATTGGTTAAATAAATGCTTTTGAAACATTAAAAAATGCCTTTCGTTAACGTGAAAAGCGTCGGTTTTATTTTGTTCACGGTATCGAGTGTCTACTGTATTTTAAATGGAAACGTACCATTTTTTCTACATGGTTCGATTGGTCTTTCAACTCTGAGTTTTCATAACACTTGTTTTGTGAACTTATCTGAGAATTTTTGACATTATGTTAATTTATGTGAAAAAAATGGTCGATGTGGTAGCTTGCGAAGAAATTCGTATCTGGCAGACGGTTCAGAATTTAGGAAAGCCAATTTGTAAAGAACTTAGTTCGATGTCCAGTGATATCTTATAATGGTGGTTCTATTTTGTACCATATGGGCGCAGACAATTTTCAAATATCACAATCAAAAATGGTTCAGAAGTCATTTTTTTCAAATGGCATCTACTGATTTTTTTTGCACTATTCGATAGAAAATTGTATTTTGGGATGAGTTCCTTAAGCATTCCCTATACCTATAACTTCATCCCCTATCAAAATTAAAATCCAGAAATTCCATCAATCTTGCCGAAAGATTTTTTGGTTTTTCAAGTATGTTATGAAAACTCAGAGTTGAAAGACCAATCGAGCCATGCAGAAAAAATGATACGTTTCTATTTAAAGTAAGAAAGTCGATACCGACTTTTGGCATAGCCTTTATAGCTAGAGAGCTCAAAATATTTTAGATAGAATGAGCATGACTGATTATGACTGCTTCCCAAGTTTCAAACTTCTAATCTAACTGGAAGTTGAAAAACTTCTAATGCACGGGCTACGTGAATCACCCTGTATATCAAATCTTTATAAGAAAAAATATTGAAACCTCTAATTTGATAAGGAGAGCTAATGAGAACCTAGAACGTAGACCTTTATTTAAAGTTTATCGGGTGGTCATAAGGAAATAAAATGAGAGCACTCCCATAATATTTAAACATGGCGTTTAGACTCTTAAAAAAAATTGAATTTTCTAGTTAGATCTCTAGATTCTTGATCTAGATATCTACATCCATGATTTAAACTATTCTTTCAGATATAATAATACACTCCTGTGTATGTACTTAGATATACTGTACAAACAAATCGGTTTCATGTTAATCATCATCAAATATCGTTATTCTTAATTCCCATCACCTAATTAAATATTTTTATTGAACTGCGTTTTGAATGAAACATTTTTGAATGTTAATTTTATTAAAACTTTATACCTACAGTTATTACAAACGTCATCTATTAAGTGAGAATTTAAAATTGGTTAGATCTATAATTTGGAAGAAACTTTAGTTTGTTAAATGTGTGGTATTATTGCATGTTTTCATGTTGTATGCATTCTTGAACACAATCTACTAAACCGTGCAGCATCATAAAACAAGAATAATAATAGTATCTTGAACTATAACAATAAAAGCACCATTTCGCACTATGCGCTGAGAAACATGACAGCAGCGATGCGCGATGCACATTAGTTTTGATAAGCCGATTTCGTGTCAACGACGAAATTTTTTCCAACTTCCAAGAATTTCTCCAGATCAAATTGGACTTTAGATCTTTCTTAAATTGCTTCAAGCAGGAAATCAAAATTAGCATAATTACGTTTCTGTATCATTTGGAACGTAAGCCCGCAATTTTCCCCGATGGACCCATCTAACTACCCGCCTTTATGGAGCGTGTAACATTTAATAATTTTTTCACGGAACCGGTTGGAAGAGATACACGAGATATTCAAATTTTATGATGTTGTTATTGCTGCACGTACTTCTAGTGTCGAGACGGTCTGTGTGCGTGTAGGTCCAGGTTCGAACCCCTCATTTCTAATTTTATTTGCCAAGATGAGCAGCATCAAGTGGATTGTGGATTTACCGGTTGAAGGCTTTTTTCACCCCAACCACCGTTTTTTATGTATCACCATACAGGGACAGTGGTCAGATAAGAGGATTCTGAGGTTTCGGTTAACCAAAAACTGATCCGCCCTAGGCTCTCAATTCTAGCATCTCTCTATGTTCCTGGGCAATCGCGGTTGTCTTGAAATTGTTCACAAATTAATAGAAGTTGTTCTGGATCTAATTGTAGAGAATTTTCAACTGGTCAACTATTGGGTAAAAAATCGGGATTCCTTGTGGCGCGATGCACTTTCAGGACTGCATCCTCCAAAGTTGCGCGTCTCTGATGAACAGAACCCGCCTCTGGTCAATTTTATGCTCTAATTGGTTGCAACGGCCGTCTTCTAAGTGGTCTGTGGTTTTCTTGAATGAATTTAGTGATTCTACCGGTTGACCAATGCATCTTCATACAATGCGCTTATATTTATGAGACATGCAGCTATTGTAAACACACCGCAAATGGTCGTGTCGCCCAGTTTGAACGTTCCAAACCATTGTCTACCTTGATTTATTACATCGACGGCACATATGAAAATCAGAACTGTGATAATTACCCTAGCCGTGACGATTTCGGTTTAAACTGTCTGGCATGTACGCTGAATTATCTACACGTATTCCATGTTGTAATTTATGTCACAAGGGTTTTGCTAGTCGAGGAACATCAATCTTCGCCTCCACTCGAAGCGCAAACTTTGCCTGATTACAGTTTGTATAATACGCGAACGACAGAGATCTTCATTAATTTATACGATATACGCGTTACTGATTGGGGTTGATTTAATTGAAAAGGGTAGAGGATGAGTCAGACGTGGATAGCGCTCTTCCATCAGAGATTTTATTTCAAGTGTTTACTTGTTGGCTATTGATTTCGGATCTACTGCTCTCTGTGATTGCGTTATTATGACGGGGATGATAATCACGATGATCAACTTCCTGAAAAATCTCGTCGCCCCCTCTTAGTGGAAGTATTGCCGTGCTTGGGGGATGGGATGAGAATGGAAACAGCACCTCGCATTTTGTGAGTCATCGCATCAATTACCGAGAGATTGCTTCAGGGCCTCTTATCTCTAGTCGGGGAGGTCCAGAACCACCCCTAATTTTCCAACTGGAAAAAATCAATTTGAACTCCTTTCACTGCAGAAAATAGTTTATAATTAAAATTTTCATTGACGGAGGAGTTTTTAATAGTTGATAACATTTTTTTTGATTTTTTTATGCAACTTTTATATTTCTTTACAAGTAATCTTCTCCTTCTCTAGTCTCTTACATTATATTTCTAGTAACGGTGGCTATATGCCTATTATAGTGGAGATTGTCTCAACTTAGTAATCCATGCCTACCAACATAAATAGACAATGAAGAAAATAAAACTGAGGAGACAAGAAAATGTTTTTCCAAACATTCCATCGCTGTTTCTTCTAGTGCAATTATTAGTGAACCATGAGTAGGTAATCTCGTGTTGTGGAAAAAGGTAAACTAACGGGTATTTAAAAAGAAAAACACTCAGGATATCTTATGGCAAATTTTCTATCAGCATAGTTGTTTCAGACTTTCATATTAAAATCTGTGACGTCGATTAACGGTGAAAATTAAAAAGTGTAAGAAAGAAACCATCTTCAGTGTTCATACCGTTATTAGTAAAATTTATATGGTATAAAGAAAACATCTGTCAGGTCTTTCTCATTTCCGCTGGCCAGTATACGTTTTTGACCCGTACTATATTATAGGCTACAGAAGATGCGGGGTGTTACCTGTCGTAATAATATTGTTAATGTCATGTTTTTTTTTAAAATTCTTGACTAATTACAATCTCCTTCCCATCGTAGGAAAATCTACGCTTAATAATTATTGTTTGTAAAAATATTCAGTTTAACAACTTTAATATATTTTTTTTCAGGTAAGCGATCTGGGGTGTCAAAACTAGTCCGACCAAAGGTAAATAGTTCCCTTCCAATTTAATTGAAGATGAATCTGCTTCATAAATTAAATCTTGCGGTTCTACATAGGTAGCGTTTTTTTTTTTTTTCGTTTATTGCTTGGCTGCGTTCATTTCTAACAATGTGATAAATTAAAGAACCCGTTCTGTAAGTAGTTGCAACTATTAGACATTTATTCCGTTCTAATTATAGACATTGAATGTTGCTGTGCCATCTTTACAAATAAAATATGATCGCCTAATGAGTGGCCCTTCTTCTTTACATGGGGTAGGTCTAGCTCCAAGTCCGGACGACCATTGTCCCCACCTGAACTAATAAATAGGTAAATTGTATTAGCATAGTGGTCTAGGCTAGACAGGGCCGTTTTTACAACGACCGATGTTATTTAAAGAGTATTCGGACACTTGCAGTGTGTGACCGTATCCAATTGGATTTCTTTATTAAAGTTTTTTTGCTTACCCCGACCGAATCCTGATGTGAGGCCCTGAAAACTGAAACTAATCATTAGTTTGTGGTTGGAAGTTGTGTTGACATTTAGTTTGACTGTCTCCATTTAATCAGTCTGCAGTTGACAAATTTATTAGAATCAAGAACTATTATCATTTAAGTGTCAACAATAATAATGGCGAAGATAGAAACGTGGTTCATGCAATTTTTATGCATGTGCCACGTTAAGTTGATGCATTATGCCCAGTCGACTATTTTAATGAGAACAAAATGCTCTGGCTTCCATTCTTGTCGTGTTACCGCGTTTTGTCGGTATAAAAGGAAAACGTGGATTACGTGGATTGTCGAAAGTGGTTACCCACCTCACGATTATAATAAAAGGAACGCTGCGGCCATAAAGCTGACAGTAATGGCATGGAATAACTTCAGAAGAACTATAACTAAGTACCTGCCTCCGTTAAAAAGAAAAGGATTTACAGCGCAACCACGTCTTGAATGAAGTCTTTCAAGCCAGCAGGAACAATCTGAAAGAGAGTCTGCCAAGAAACTATTGGCATTATGGACGGCACATCATACAGCTACGTCCCTGGAAACTGCATTTTTATAAAAATACTTCAAAAGAAATTTAACCAAACAAACGCATAATCATACGGGAACAAATATAATGTACACCAAATTAAACCATACATCCCTTGCGCTGTTCACCAGAAAATTTAATGAGAATCAAAAAATCTAAATAAAACCCAAATTATTATACATCAGAAAATGAGAACATCACTAAAATAACTATGCTGCGTATTGTTTTACCATTGCTTACATTTTAAATTTTATATGTATATCAATTTTACTAAATGTTCACCAAATTTAGAACGCTCAAGTTACGCTGTACAACATAATAAATATTCGCGCTATTCATTTATATTTAGTGTTTCTCAAAAAAACTATTTGTGCGTCAAATAATTATTCTATTATCTACTCCAAAAATGAAATATGCTTGCGCATCTCTCCTTGCCGCTTGCGCTTCCAGACAAGAGGCACGCGAAAGAAGTTTTGTACAAGGTCAGTTCAGGGCCCTGTATTTTTTTTTTAGAGCACGATTAGAAATTAACATTAAAAGAAGTTTTACGTTTTACATAATGCAAGCCAATTACAGCAAAGCATTTATACAGGGTGGGGCAATAGTGCGCCCGAGTTTGATAGCTCGAGTTCTATGATGGGTAGAAATTTGATTTAAAAACACAAATAAACTAGAGCAAGTAGTTTGTAACCGGAAATTATTTTTGAATATACAGGGTGAGCCAAGACAATTATACAGAGGCAAGTGAGAGTTTTTTAAATGGAATGTGGTGTGCAAAAGAAGATTTTTCGGGACCTTTTCCCAGACTCTTTTCAATCCAGTATTATTGCTGACTATTTCCAAACCACTTGGATGTAGCGATTTTTTTTGTTCAAATAATGGCATCTGCAGGTGCATGTTAAAAAAATCACTACAGTCACAATTATGAGTTCTAAAAAAAAATTATGTAAAGACTAGTTATGAAACATCTGTGGAATTTCTTTGAATCGTTTTAACTTTTGAAAAATTATACAGGGTGCCTAAATTTAATTTTTCAATTTAGAACTTTTTGAATTTAATTTTCTCCATTTCTTCAAATAGAACACCCTGTATATTTTTTATCGGTATGATGTAGAAACTAAATACAAACATTTTTTATATGTACACCTCTATGGCTATTTGTAACCATTTTCGATTTATCGCCCAATAATTACAAAAATCAAGAATAATTTTAAATAATTAGATTGTTTTCAAATTACTTGACAGATAAAATTGTAATAAGTGCTCCAGATGTTCTGTTTATAAAAACAGCATAAGTTTTTTTAGTAAGTTTACTTTATGTTTGTATCTTGATCATTTTTTGCATTTTAAATTATCCGACAAGAAATACACATTTATCGCAGTTACCTGTCGTCAGTTGTCATTTTTGTGTCAATTTTGAAACATTTAAAGTTTTTTGTCGAGTTATTTGGAAAACAATCTAATTTTTTAGGATTATTCTTGAATTTTGTAATTATTTGGCGATATCTCAAAAATGGTTACAAATAGCCATAGGGGTGTGCATACAAAAAATGTTCGTTTTTAGTTTCTACATCATATCGTTAAAAATATACAGGGTGTTCCATTAAAAAAAATGGAGAAAATTAAATTAAAAAAGTTCTAAATTGAAAAATTAAATCTAGATACCCTGTATAATTTTTCAAAAGTTAAAACAATTCAAAGACATTCTGCAGATGTTTCCTAACTAGTCATTACATATTTTTTTCTTGGAACTCATAATTGTCACTGTAGTGATTTTTTTAACATGCATCGGCAGATGTCATTATTTGAACAAAAAAAATCGCTACATCCAAGTGGTTTGGAAATAGTCAGCAATAATATTGGATTAAAAAAAGTCTAGGAAAAGGCTCCGAAAAATATTCTTTTTACACACCACATTCCATTTAAGAAACTCTCACGTGCCCCTGCATAATATAATTGCCTTGGCTCACCCTGTATGTTCAAAAATAATTTCCGGTTATAGACTTCTTTTTCTAGTTTATCTTTGTTTTTAAATCAAATTTCTACCTATCATAGAACTCGAGCTATCGAACTCGGGCGCACTATTGCCCCACCCTGTATATTACGGAAATCAATATCTTTTTTTGTGCAAACCACTTCTATTTTTACTCTTATTTTCCTTGCCCTAGCACATCTACATCTGTAATTTTGCATAAAATTATTTACCATTTGCACAACATTTTATTGCTTGTGTATTTTTGATCATCAAATAGTATTTTTAACTGCTAAATAATATAAGACACTGTCAAAAATTAAATATCTGGGTGTTATGTTAGAATTAAATGCGGAATAAAATTTGGTGAACATTTAGTATTTATGGTCAACAAAAGTTATTTTGGCGAACAAAATATATAAGAGGCCAGTCTCATGTCAACATTTGGTTGTCGCTTTAAGATTTTATGTATTTTCTTAATTTTGGTGAGCATTTAGTATTTTTGGGAAATAAAAATATTTTTTTGTATGAAAATATTGGGTAAATTTGGTAGACTGTTAAATACCACTCTAATCATACTGGGTCTCCCAGAAAAAACACTACAGGATGATAGTATCGACATTTTTTTTGGTGTGAATTTTGACCTTCGATTGCTATTTTGTGTCAAAATATTCATCTCTTTGGTTTTCATCAAGCTCATGATCACGAGGGATTGGGATATTTTCATATAAACGGCTATTGAATTACACGTTTTTTCAAATTTTTGTGCTCAGGGCATTTTTTCTCACAACTTTATCTCTTGTTTACCAAGTGCCTTTGTGGCTACCCGCCATTTATGTGTTTTTGCTTTTACTGGAGCCGTCAGGAAATTTGGCTTTTTGCCATTAATCTCTCAAAATTTCCAAATCCAATTTTAATGTATCTCATTAATGTCGTCCACGACCATTCATTATTTTGAAGCATTGAGGCGTATGGTGTTATAGTAACTTTGTAACATCCCGAAAGAGAGTTTTGATTATCCCGTTCCGTTGCCAAAACAATTTCGTTAAAATCCCCTGCTTGTTTCCGCCTGTCTTATTGTTATTATCAGCACTTCATCAACAGACCAACGATGGCCACTTTATCTGCAACGTTAATTTACTGATGCCCTTAACTAATATTAGAATTGGGTTTGCGTTAACACTGAAACGCTTTGACGTGGAATCCGGCGCCCGTTCAACATCGTAACAACCAAATCAAACGGACGTTTTGGTCGCCTCCCAACTCCCAACTTTGGCCTAGAAACTCACCACCCCTAACAAGATAAGTGCGGGACTTCATCAAGTTCGAATTTGTTGTGCGGTGACCCCGTGAAGCTCGTCAAGATTTCCATTGTCGTCCAAAATGCGTCCGTCAACTTTGGCACTCGTTCCTTCTGACAGCTGGCCCTGGCCCATCTCGTTCTTGCGTATTAAACGTTACAAATACGCCATTGTCGAGAGCAGGTATTGTTCTTTTCTTTTTCGGTTGCTTATGTTCGTGAGTTGATGTTTCTGTTGCAAACAATACCTGGAAGCGACTGAGCTTTTGACGAACTGTCAGTTTCGATTATTAGACATTTTCTCACGTGCCACCGTTCCCCCGAAGAACCATTATTTGACGGGCATCTTATGGTAATTTTCGAGCAATAAGTTCCTCGTTAGGCATACAGATCGCGCGGGGTTGAGGATTAGCCTAATATTATCTCCGACAACAAGAAGATCATCGTTCCTTGACATGGAACATGTCAGTTGTTATGTATTTTAATTAATATTCTAGTTGTCGCGGTAATTATGCAAATACGCCCTCTTCTTGTCTCAAATATTCATCAAGTTCCTCGAGCACCCCTCACGTAATCAAACGGAGGGAATGTAGTTAATAATAACGCGATTTCTGTCTTGATCCGTTTCTTCGGGTCAATTTTCCGGCTGATCACTTATCTCCCCGAAATCCGGATTATCCATTGTGGTAATTCCTGCAGTTCTGGGGAAATCGATACGGTTCGCGGAAACCCGGTTCCGAATTTGGGCGGTTCGCACGGTTGCAGTGCAAGGTGTGAGAGGGAAACTTGTCGGCCAGGTAGGTCCTAGGGGAGCGCGGCCCCCGTTTAGATTGGGGTTTTGTCCGTCTGGTTGTGCAAGGGAGATGTCTCAACGGATCTCTAGTTTGTCGGCCGCACATGAGAGAACATAAAAGGAGGCAATCCGGAAGAGGAAGAAATCTGGTCCGATGGGGCCAGAGGTTAGACACACACCGATGAATCTGCGCCAAACTAGGCATTATCTCGCACCGTCCTTCTCTTCGGTGCTCTTTTTTTGCCTGCTTTACAATTACGAAATGGATTTTACGATCGTATCTTGATGCAATTTCGGGTGGAGTTGACGCAATATATGAGAAGGCGGGCCCTTATTTATTCCCCGCAGGCCCTCCAATAAAAGTATCATGCATGTAAAGGTAGTTGTAGGTAATCTATCATACGGATACCTAAACATGTCATATGGTGAAGTAGTATGGCTTGTACTTAATTCATAATTTATAGATGAATATGTATTTAATCCACGTAATGTGGGGTGATATGGTGAAGGTGAAGTCTCCAAATCAATCCGCTATCGCCATAATCGTTATTTTAATAGACCCAAATTATAGCTTTAAAACTTTTTTAAAGTATACAGGGTGATTCACGTAGCCCGTCCATTAGAAGTTTTTCAACTTCCAGTTGGATTAGAAACTTGAAATTTGGAAGGCAGTCATTATCAGTCATGCTCATTCTATCTAAAATATTTTGAGCTCTCTAGCTATACAGGGTGTGCGAAAAGTCGGTATCAACTTTCTTATTTTAAATGGAAACGTACCATTTTTTCTACATGGTCTAATTGGTCTTCCAACTCTGAGTTTTTATAACATTTGTTATGTAAACTTATTTGACAATTTTTGAAAAAAAAACAACAACAAAAATTACCAAGAACCATCTTAACAAAATTGTAATGTAGGTGTTCAATGTGAGCACCATTTTGATTACTACATACATTCTATTAATCCATTTTCAACAGATTGTGTACCTCTTTTAATTTCGTTGGGACCAAACTGTCGAATGCTCTTATTATCTCCAGATCTTACCTCATTAGACTTTTATGTTTGGAGTCGAATAAAAGATTTAGTTTATACTTCACCACTTTGCAACATAAAGGAATTAAGCGGAAGAATAATAAGAGCAAATGACAGTCTTGACACCAACGAAATAAGAGGAGCTACACAATGATATAAAATGCTAGAATGTAGTAATCAAAATGATGCTCACATTGAACATTTACATTAGAATTTTGTTAAGATGGTTCTTGGTAGTTTTTGTTGTTGTTTTTTTATAAAATTAGTAACATATTTATTTCATAATTAAAATGTTGCAATTGTCTTTTGTTTCCATGGCATACTTAAAAAACCAAAAAATCTTGTGCAAAATTGATGAAATTTCTGGATTTTAATTTTTAATTTGATAGGGGATGAAGTTAGGTATAGGAAATGCTTAAGTGACTCATCCTAAAATACAATTTTCTATCGAATGGTGTAAAAAAAATCTGTAGGTGCCATCTGAAAAAAATGACTTCTTGACCATTTTTGGTTGCGATATTTGAAAATTGTTTGCGCCCATTAGGTACAAAATGGAACCACCATTAAAATATCAGAAGTTAGTCTGGACTTCGAACTAAGTACTTTACAAATTGGTTTTCATAAATTCAAAACCGTCTGCCAGATACGAATTTCTTCGTAAGCTACCACATCGACCTTCTTTTACACATAAATTAACATAATGTCAAAATTTGTCAAATAAGTTCACATAACAACTGCTATAAAAACTCACGAGTTGGAAGACCAATTAGACCATGTAGAAAAAATGATACGTTTACATTTAAAATAAGAAAGTTGATACCGACTTTTCGCACACCCTGTATAGCTAGAGAGCTCAGAATATTTTAGATAGAATGAGCATGACTGATAAGGACTGCCTTCCAAATTTCAAATTTCTAATCCAACTGGAAGTTGAAAAACTTCTAATGGACGAGCTACGTGAATCACCCTGTATATTGCCACTGATAAATATAATTAGATATCTTAATTAGGGTTTCATAAAAAGTTACATTAATAAATACCACTGACGTTATACTTAAACATATCTACCTAAATGAACGTTAACATAACTTGGAGCCATTTTCTTCCTATATTGTTACCTACTATTGTAGAAATTTTGAAATACATAAACAATATTACACTAGTAAATTTTAGGTTCTCTGTCATCAAATTTTTATTGTTGTATAATGAAAGTGTTACTTAGCGCCCCTTCTAATTTACAGCTTTAGCTAGAGTTTTTCTACATTATAAAACTTTTAGTTACTATTGTTTTATAAGATGCGGGATCGGGCAAATTTATTATGTTAACAACAAAAATGGGATCGTTCCCATCAGTTCGAACTTATTGTGCATTAGTCTCAATTTCTGCTTCTTCAATAACAGAATATTACGAGACAAAGTTTCTTATTTTTTAAATTTTTTTTCAGTTTATTAATTCTTCGAGAAATATCGTTAACAATTTAGTTATTATGAACCTCAGTATTATACACAATAATTGTTAGCACATTGTGTTATATTGTTTTTGATATTATAAATTACAAGTAAAGTAAATTTTTAGCCGAAAGATAATACAATTTTTTCGTTAATGCCAAGCTTCTATTAAGTAATATTCTCAGTAATTTTTCTTTCTAATTAGTATCAAAACTGAGGTTTTTTTTGCTCTTTGAGTAAATATGTTTACATAATTTATAATGTTATCTATTTCTTATTATCTAACTCTTTTACTTTTCTACTAAATTCGTAGATAAACTCTTGAATATTTAAAGCACAGGTCTCTGCCACTTTAGTCAACTCTTGCAATTCTTTAAACATTATTTTCTAATTTTGGCTTTGCTTTTATTAGTTTCTACTTGAAAATTTTTGTTTTTTTAATTTAAATTTAATCTCTGTTTCTAATTTTGAAACAGTTTTTTTCTGTACTGCCTTTATCAGCGCATTCTTCTTCCAAATCACATTTGTCTTCTTTTTCATCATTATTATTATTGGTTTGTTCTATACAATTTTGAACTTCCTGTCTTTTACTGCTTTATCATTTTTTCCCAACAGATTCTTTTGCACACTCGTCGTTTTTCTTATCCTATAAATTTTATATTTTTCAGATACCGACATATCACGATTGTATTAATTTATTACATAACTATCTTTTTTGTTCCAACATTTTTAACTTATTCATCTTATTCTTCTTGTAACACGATCTTCCTGCTTTTTTGTTTGTTTTTATCTCGGCAAATGTCATTTAATTGTAGATGATTTTCACTCTTACTTACTTTTAATCTTTCTTTGTTTCTGTTAATTTTTTAACTTTCGATTTTTCTTTGCCATTTGTTCTTTCTTCTTGTCATTATATCTCATTGACCGATTTCACTTTAGTTTATATGTGTAATGTTAGAATGCTATTATTTTTCAAATACCATATATTACACCTCACAATAACTTTGTTACTTTCTACTTGTTTTGCAATTTTTCTTTATTTTTAACAATTTATTTCTTTTTTTATTTTTATGCAGCTTTCTTTTAAATGCTACAAATATTTACACGCAGTAATATATTTTATTATAATATTTTGCAATTGTGATGTTTTGGATGAAATTAATTCATACTAACGATCCCATTACGTATAGTGTTACCCTGCAGAAGTCATTATTATGGCTAATTGAAATGCTACACAGGAGCAAACGTTCTTATGTATGTAGTTATTTACTTTTTGCAGTTTTTTTTTGAGATTTGGTCTGAACACAGTTTATAAATATTGTTTTAAATACCGCAAAGGGAAAAACTGGCGATAATAATAAATTGTACATTGTGTAAGTACATCAAGATTTATATACCTGTCGCTTTTTCAAATGTGATGCTAAAATTAAAGCTACAATACGTGGATGCCTGAAACATCGAGGGGAAATTTAGAGAAAAGAAACATAAATCGAAGTTATTTGAACTTTGAACCGATGTGAAAGTCTCTCAGCTACGATGAGTAGGTACCATTTGTAATTGGGGATTGTTTATTGACACCTCAACTTTTTTGTAATTTTTTTTAACAATTCTAACCTAATGGAATTGGTTTTACAGAGCATTTGGCTGAATACTTGAATAGATTTTATTGAGTGCAATCATTTTGATGTTGCTTTGGATTTTGTAAGACGAAATTTGCATTTTTAGAAAATATTAATGAGTGATATTTTCGTACTACAATCTCTTATCGTAGGAAAGTAGTTGCTACGAGAAGAAGTGCAAATTTACGAAAATGATGATGAGTAAAAAAAATTAGTTTTTAATGTAAGGTGATTTTGGCAAAATATTCTTGTCGTTTTTATTATTCAAAAAAATTCCCTTCACTTATTTGTTAATGAAGTTACAAAGTTTTTACAGAATTTTATCGTAGTTTCCGAGTTATTTGCAGACAACTAAGACTAATAATATTGTTTGGCAATTTTTTGGTAACAAAATACAGTTTCTCTCAATTAATCTTCTTTAGTCGCGTTTAAGTCTTTGTATTAAAAATGGCGAGTCCATTATATTGCAATATTTTACTTCCAGCTGTGCGATTGACAATATGGACATAAATTTGGCTATTATCCGAAAATAATAGTTTTTTGTTGATCACGTCATCAACCATTCACTTTTCAACATTTTTATATTGTAATGCAAGAAGATGCTTCGTCACGTTGACAATGACGAGGCGGGGTGTCTTTTTATCCTAGGGGGTCGGAAAGCAGAACCCTCAGTAATCTACGGGGAGGCCGTTAATCCGTCCCGACGTACGTCATTTCGGTCCTTTGAAACTGTATAGGAAGATTTGGCTCTTATTATGTTTCCCTTATTTACGGCTTTTTTATGAATATTTCATAAAGTTGCTCTTGTCTGAATTGCAAAACCCTAAACTTTAACGAAATTGAGAATAGAAAAATACTTATTTATTATGATTGAAAGTTCAGCACTTTTAAGAGTTTTCTTTTTCCCCAAAAAGCTCCATTGTTAAATTGCAATTAACCCATAGAATTTTTTTATTAGTTGCACATCTGTTCAACATCGTTCCGAAATCGGATTATAATTCCTGCAATCCGGCGCGGGTGATTCATCACCTTCCAAGGGTGGCTTTCCATTTCTGCGGCCGACGCCGTTATGACTTAAATTAATTCCTGGAACGACGTGTCCAGTTGATTAGCCCGGCAGTATAGTTAATTTAATGCTACTCCACCATGAATAATAATTATAATTACAGCAATTTCGGGAATTTGATTAATCTTGATCGCGATTTTGGGAAACTTGATTGCACCATCATTTAATTCTAACTTAACTCGACCCAACTGTCCGATGGCTTTCAGCAATTGCATGCTTGCTTAATTTGTTTTGTTAATTTTGCTCGTGACCAATGAACACACATTGGATGATGTACTTACCATTACGGCGATGAAGACATAAATCATTAAAATAGAAGCTCTCGATCATTATTCATGGTTGCAGAGGTTGTTGAAATAAAAGCAATTTTTTGAAATGAAGAGTACTACAATACAATTTTGATGTCCTGTTAATTGTCTAAACATAAATCACGAGTCGTCGACTATAAAGAAACATCAATATCATCGTTAAAAAACTAGAGGTACGCAATCATCGTTCCTGACCCCGACACATTTCTTCTGCAGGCAGCCGTAGCATGAGCTTTCCGCCTCCTGCTGAGCACCCGGGCATTGTATGAAAGCTTTACGAACATCAAATCCTCATTTGATGTCATGATATGCATTTCCATTATTACAAGAATTATTATTGTCCGGCAATGAGATCGGCACCGTTGTGGGCCATTGTTGGGGAATTGTTGTCTTATGTAATCAAGCAACGGTAAACGACACTGGATTTATTATCGTTCAGTAATGTCAGTCTCGAATGGTGAATCGAGTTCGTTCAATTCACAAAATTAACTTATTTACCTACCTACGGTTATTTGTTATTGGAAATTTTCTCGGTTCCAGACGTGAAAAGGGAAAACGATTTCTTGCTTCAAGTCTGTGAGTGTCTACTTTCACGACAAATGAAAACTATTTGTTTTAGGCATAATATGCTGAAGAATAGAACTCGATTTGTAGGTGTTCCTTTACATTACATATTTGCAATAACATTTGGATTAATATCGAAATTTAGTAGATTTTTTATTAACAAAAGCGAAGCGTAATTTCGAATGGGTCGTATTTAACAGTCTACCAAATTTACCCAATATTTTCATACAAAAAAATACTTTTACTTCTCAAAAATACTAAATGCTCACCAAAATTAAGAAAATACATAATCTTAAAGCGCCAACCAAATGTTGACATGATGCTGGCCTCTTATATATTTTGTTCGCCAAAATAACTTTTGTTGACCATAAATACTAAATGTTCACCAAATTTTATTCCGCATTTAATTCTAACATAATACCCAGATATTTAATTTTCGACAGTGTCTTGTATTATTTAGCAGTTAAAAATACTATTTGTTGATCACAAATACACAAGCAATAAAATGTTGTGCAAATGGTAAATAATTTTATGCAAAATTATAGATGTAGATGTGCTAGGGCAAGGAAAATAAGAGTAAAAATTGAAGTGGTTTGCAAAAAAAAAGATATTGATTTCCGTAATATATAAATGCTTTCCTGTAATTGGCTTGCATTATGTAAAACGTAAAACTTCTTTTAGTGGTAATTTCTAATCTTGCTTTAGAAAAAAATTACAGGGCCCTGAACTAACCTTGTACAAAACTTTTTTCGCGTGCCTCTTGTCTGGAAGCGCAAGCGGCAAGAAGAGATGCACGAGCATATTTCATTTTTGGAGTAATAGAATAATTATTCGACGCACAAACATTTTTTTTGAGAAACACTAAATATAAATGGATAGCGCGAATATTTATTATGTATAGCACGGGCGCGTAACTTGAGCGTTCTACATTTGGTGAACATTTAGTAAAATTGATAGACATGTAGAATTTAAAATGTAAGCAATGGTAAAATAATACGCAGCAGAGTTATTTTAGTGGTGATGTTCTCATTTTTTGATGTATAATAATTTGAGTTTTATTTAGATTTTTTGATGCTTATCAAATTTTCTGGTGGACAGAGCAAGAGCAAAGGGATGTATGGTTTAATTTGCTGTACATTATATTTGTTCCTATTTGGAATTTGACATTTAACAAATCTTGGCAGTAATGTACATACTAACTACGACAAAATTCCAAAAATTTTAAAATTGCTAATTTTTATTTAAAAAAAGGTTTAAAGTAGAGAAAATTGTATAAAGAACTCTAGGAGAGTTGGACCACTTTTCGAAAAAAAATTCGTAACTTTTTAAATTTAAATGGAAAAGCATAAATGCAAGTGCAAACAACTTAAGTAGAACCTATTCTTCTTATATTGAGAGTTCAAAAAAAAAATTAACAAGACAATCTAAGATAAATAACAAAAATGTAAATTGAGTGATTGGACCATCTTTCCTACATACATAAGGAGAGATGGACTACCCATTTTATGTAACAAAAACACATAAAGCAATAAAATTTAAAAGTAAAGTTAATAACAACGAAGCAGCAACATTTAAAAACAGTAATACTAATATTTGGCATGCTTGTCACACAAATCACACAAGTCAGTGTATTTAGTGCAGCCTTCGTGCATCCAGCGTCCGCATCTACGGCATTGGATCCAGTCTTCCGTTTGTTTTGGTCTTTGAATAGTCTTTCCCGCATCCCGCGCATTCATTTTCATAATTATTGTCGCTATCGTCGCATTCATCAAAAGTTGGGTAATCACATTCTGTTGATGTGTCTGAATCTATCCCTATTTGGCGGCGTAGATTTTGAAACTTTTTTTGATGTGGCTTAGAAGTTGCGCATTTGCCATTTTTGATTTTTTTTGCTTCTCTGGTTTTAATTGTGCTCATATTTTTACTTGAATTAAGGATGGTTGCGACACTTCTTTGGTTTTGGCGTCTTCGTTTTATGCCAAAACTTCTAGCTGCTTCATTAATCCCCATTGAGTTATTTTCTACTGCTTGAAGGGCATTCTGAAGCACATCGGCCCTCCAGTTTCCCCTATTAACTGTGCCTTTTCTCTTGTAGCAGTTTGGCATCATAGATTCCTACAAAAATAAAATATAACATCGGTCCAACTCTCCTGCAGAAAATTAGTCCATCTATCCTAATCATACAGGAGAGATGGACCGCATCAATGTGACATTGGTAAAATACAAGGCTTTGTTTTTTTGAGGTTAGATGCAGTCACACAGCTTATACTTGCCTGGCAATAAAAGTTCTATTGGAAAAGACGAGCTCCACGTGATGTAGTAACTTAAAACCGCCAAGCGCCAAATAATTTCGGGATGTGTTGTAGCAGCGACACTCAATAAACTCACTTAACTGTAAATGAATTCGCGCCAAATCTTCTGAAGACGGTCAAACAATAATTGTGAATTGTTTATTGGTACAACCAGCAACATCTGTTGAAGTGTAGTAAAATTTTGGCCACTGGTCCATCTCTCCTCATGGTCCAACTTTCCTAGACTTACCCTAATTATGGCACTCGACCTTTATAGAACTCGCGGACTTACCGCTCGTTTTCTCAACATGAACTTATGTCAATCGCTCTTTTATGCTATTTATCGTCATGGTCATCATTTTCTTCCATTTTAAATTTCTGCTTAGAAAAATTGACAGATTTTTATTCTTATCTAACGTCACTGGCGGTTCTTTAAAAATGTCTATTATTATGAATGGTACAAAAAGTCAACGACTATGTTCAGGAACTACCCTATCGAGAGACCGCCGTCAATGAATATTTTATAAAATTAATTTATGCAAATTACCGCCTCGGACAATAAAAACATCACCTCCCATATCTAAAACGGGCTCAATTCATCAAAGTCCATCGCGTTAAATTAAGTGTACATGCGTACGAAAGCTCCAACAATGCATATCAAATGAGCGTGCCAGCAATTTAAAATGTAACATATGCATACAATCGCAACTTTTCTATTATAACTTTTTAATCTACACTTGCCTATACAGGGTGATTCACGTAGCCCGTTCATTAGAAGTTTTTCAACTTCCAGTTGGATTAGAATATTGAAACTTGGAAGGCAGTCAATATCAGTCATGCTCATTCTATCTAAAATATTTTGAGCTCTCTAGCTATACAGGGTGTGCGAAAAGTCGGTATCAATTTTCTTATTTTAAATGTAAACGTACCATTTTTTCTACATGGTCTAATTGGTCTTCCAACTCTGAGTTTTTATAACATTTGTTATGTAAACTTATTTGACAATTTTTGGCATTATGTTAATTTATGTGAAAAAAAAGGTCGATGTGGTAGCTTACGAAAAAATTCGTATCTGGCAGACGGTTTTGAGTTTATAAAAACCAATTTGTAGTTGTAGTTCGAAGTCCAGACTAACTTCTGATATCTTAATGGTATTTCCATTTTGTACCGTATGAGCGCAGACAATTTTCAAATATCGCACTCAAAAATGGTAAAAAAGTCATTTTTTTCAAATAGCACCTACAGATTTTTTTTACACCATTCGATTGAAAATTGTATTTTGGGATGAGTCACTTAAGCATTCCCTATACCTAACTTCATCCCCTATCAAATTAAAAATTAAAATCCAGAAATTCCATCAATCTTGCCGAGAGATTTTTTTAGTTTTTCAAGTATGCCATGGAAACCAAAGACAATTGCAACATTTTAATTATGAAATAAATATGTCACTAATTTTATAAAAAAACAACAACAAAAACTACCAAGAACCATCTTTACAAAATTCTAATGTAGGTGTTCAATGTGAGCACCATTTTGATTACTACATACATTCTATTAAACCATTTTCAACAGATTGTGTACCTCTTCTAATTTCGTTGAGACCAAGACTGTCGAATGCTCTCATTATCTCCAGACCTTACCTCATTAGACTTTTATGTTTGGGGTCGAATATAAAAGATTTAGTTTATACTTCACCACTTTGCAACATGAAGGAATTAAGCGGGAGAATAATAAGAGCATTTGACAGTCTTGACACCAACAAAATAAGAAGAGCTACACAATGATATAAAATAATAGAATGTAGTAATCAAAATGATGCTCACATTGAACATTTATATTAGAATTTTGTTAAGATGGTTTTTGATCGTTTTTGTTGTTGTTGTTTCATAAAATTAGTAAGGTAGTCATTTCATAATTAAATTGTTGCAATTGTCTTTTGTTTCCATGGCATACTTAAAAAACCAAAAAATCTTGTGCAAAATTGATGAAATTTCTGGATTTTAATTTTTAATTTGATAGGGGATGAAGTTAGGTAAAGGGAATGCTTAAGTAACTCATCCCAAAATACAATTTTCTATCGAGTGGTGTAAAAAAAAATCTGTAGGTGCCATTTGAAAAAAATTAATTCTTGACCATTTTTGGTTGCGATATTTGAAAATTGTCTGCACCCATATGGTACAAGATGGAACCACCATTAATATATCAGAAGTTAGTCTGGACTTTGAACAAAGCACTTTACAAATTAGCTTTCATAAATTCTGAACCGTCTGCCAGATACGAATTTCTCCGTAAGCTACCACATCGATCATTTTTTTCACATAAATTAACATAATGTCAAAAATTGTCAAATAAGTTCACATAACAAGTGTTATGAAAACTCAGAGTTGGAAGACCAATTGAAACATGTAGAAAAAATGGTACGTTTCCATTTAAAATAAGAAAGTTGATACCGACTTTTCGCACACCCTGTATAGCTAGAGAGCTCAAAATATTTTAGATAGAATGAGCATGACTGATAATGACTCCCTTCCAAGTTTCAAATTTCTAATCCAACTGGAAGTTGAAAAACTTCTAATAGACGGGCTACGTGAATCACCCTGTATAGAGGATATACAGAGGAAGATTTATGACGACAATCAACATGATGACACGTGGTACGTTTAATTTTTAATTAACACCAACAAGTTGTACATTAATTTGGTTATGTAATGTACGTAACGGTTTACGTGTGGCGCGTGGCATATTATGTTAAAGTTTGGTTAATTTTATTGAACGTAACAATGGTCAGATCTATATCTGAAGTGGTTGCGATAACTCAAGGTCCGCGCTATAAATTCGCGCTAAAACTGTTTGTTTAGTTTCAAATTAGCATATACACTAAACAGTAAAAGGGTACTTTGTAACCTAAAATAAATAAACACATTAAGTGGGTAATTTCGTTTTTCGGCCAATCATTGACGACAGCGTAACTTCACCGACAACAAATTCTTATACAAGTGGAGTTGAACTTTTATCAAATCTCCTGGTAAATGTCTTCGAGTTGCAGACTTTCTTGCCATCCATCCTCACCGGCAAAAGACCCGAAAGTTCAGTCTCTCGAATTCAAAAATAAGACCACGGTTGTTACTAAACTGTCGAATAAGGCCGTTACTAACGTTAACTAGCCTGTCTGCGAATTGATCTGGGCTTGATTAAAAAATGGACCATTTTGTCTAATTTCGATTCCAGTCCATAGACCTACTCGATTTCTGGACTGCTTTCCGGTGAGGTCTCCGCAAGGAATAGCAATTTGTCCTGACATTTCATCCATCCTTTGGACGCTCCTTTGTGCCAAATTCTCTTCAAGATGATTTTCGTGTAATGTAGCACCAATGTTCGCGTCATGCTATTACTATTGTTACGTTTGATGGTGCTCGCATTGAACAACAGCGGAAGCGCTCTATATAACGAAATCGACGCCAGCATGTACTGTCAACAGCAGCAGCAGCAGGAGCAGCTGATAGAGTCGAGGTGGGCGGGAAGCCACCGCTGACATCCACAACCCCTTTCGCCAGCACCACGCATTTAGGGCCCTAATTAACATGCAAACACGTGAACCTGGTGACCGCTGACCCCCGTGTTATATTGCGCGAAACAGATCCCATCTCTTCGTCGGTTGTTTAGCGAACGCTTTGATGCAGTCGCTAATAGTGCTTGACAGCTGGTCAACCCTGTGTGCGCTGCTGGACATTGGCACGATATGTGGAGTTGCATGCAACTAATTCGGGGGTGCTTGCAAATCGTACGCCTCTTTATGGGAGCGTGCGTTGCACGGCACGATTCGCCCAAAAGTCAATTGGTCAATTGGGGATGTAATTTAATAACTTTAAATTACGTCTAATTTTTTCTTTATTAATGAAAAATTGCTGCGTTTTTGGTAAATTTTGAATAGTAAATTTAGAAGAAGCAAAAAAGATTTTTTTGGGGGAATTAGATATGTAATTGTTTCTACTAAAAATGTTCATCCGCGATTAATCTCTGATTATTAAGAGCTATGCCCTTCCTTTACATAAAGCAACTGCTTTATGAAATACCAAAATAATTTTTGTTATTAATGAAGACGGAACGAGAGTGGGACGAAAAATGTCACGTAATCCGGGAACTCGTAAGAAATTATTTTATTACCACACTCGGTTTCTCGGCAGAAAGTCAAGCATGGAGCTTGGAATTGTTGAATTTTTTCTAGAATTGCACTGAAATTAATTATTATATGATAAAAAACTACAAATAAACTGTTATGAGGAACAAGGCGGTGAAACGTACCTAATTCCCATGGTTTTACCCAAATTTTAAATGGGAACAAATATTATGTACACCAAATTAAACCATACAAGCCTGGCACTGTCAACCAAAAAATTTAATGAACATAAAAAAATCTTAATGGAACCCAAATTTACTAAATGTTCACCAAATTTAGAATGCTCAAGTTACGCGTCCGTGCTGTACATAATAAATATTCGCGCTATCCATTTATATTTAGTGTTTCTCAAAAAAAGCTACTTGTGTGTCAAATAATTATTCTATTACTCCAAAAATGAAATATGCTCGCGCATCTCTCCTTGCCGCTTGCGCTTCCAGACAAGAGGCACGCGAAAAAAAGTTTTGTACAAGGTCAGTTTAGGGCTCTGTATTTATTTTTTTTTAAACACGATTAGAAATTACCACTGAAAGAAGTTTTACGCTTTACATAATGCGGTCATTGTTTACTTTACCGACTTCTGGATTTTCAAAAAGCCAATTACAGCATAGCATTTATATATTACGAGAATCAATATCTTTTTTCCTGCAAATGACTTCTATTTTTACTCTTATTTTCCTTGTTCTAGCACATCTACATCTATAATTTTGCATAAAATTATTTACAATTTGCACAGCATTTTATTGCATGTGTATTTTTGATCAACAAATAGTATTTTTAACTGCTAAATAATATAAGACACTGTCGAAAATTAAATAATTGGGTATTATGTTAGAATTAAATGCGGAATAAAATTTGGTGAACATTTAGTATTTATGGTCAACAAAAGTTATTTTGGCGAACAAAATATATAAGAGGCCAGCATTATGTCAATATTTGATTGTCGCTCTAAGATTATGTATTTTCTTAATTTGGTGAGCATTTAGTATTTTTGGGAAATGAAAGTATTTTTTTGTATGAAAATATTGGGTAAATTTGATAGACAGTTAAATACCACCCATTTGAAATTAGCAAGTCTCAATCCGTTTCTATTAGACAATTACCCTGGAGGGTTAAAGCAAGTTAGAGCTGCTTGTAGATTCACCAACATTTACCAACATTTGTGTCTTAACTAAGTAAAGCTACGATTTGTTTATATTGCAGCACGGAAACATGTGGATTAGCACTACATCATCACAAATAATAATATTTGTAAATTAACACCATCAGCGCGCTATTATAGTGTCTGGTTAAATTGTAGAGAAAAACAGATTCACACACCTAATTTATACATTCACGCAACACATGTTCGCACTATTTTTAATTATAACAAATCACCCGAATGTTCCAACACACCACATTCCATACAAGTAAAAAAAAAAATTGCCAAATACAATCGCTTAAGAGCAACGTCTCCGCTGTATCATTTGTGATTGTAGAATGTCAGCAAAATGCATTGACGTGATTTTTTGTATTAGCAGAGGCACGTATTGAAAAGAGAGGAAATGCATTTAGTATTTCCAAGAAAGCTCCGTACAAATAAAAAATATCTGACTTTTGTTTTTAAGATCTGATACGTAACGATAGAGACTCCAGCGCTAGATGCTTTGAAAAAAGTTAACATGCACGTTAATATGAACAGAATACAAATGTTTACTTTAACATTAAATAAATAGCCCAATTTCACTTCAATTTGCTGTAAACCTCTTCATGCGCCATTCTTCGTCGAATATTCTAAATAAAAATTTAATTATGTTACTAAAAATATGTGTCTTTTTTTGCAAATTTGAAAATACAAATTTGGTGCTTATTTTCGTTCTCTGTTCGACAATCATAAAATGGGTTATACCCATCTGCTTCACTTTACGGCTGCTCGAAATGATGTAGTGCAATTACTCTGCTGAATACTAGAAATGATCTCGCGTCAAATATTATGAGTATTGTCTTGAGTTACCATACTGGCGCGCGAAAACCAGGCCTGTATTAACACGTTTTATTCAGTATGAAGTAACAACGTGGAAACAGTAACCGGGTGAATACGACACTGGATTAAGGCGGAGCATACCACTGTGGACCAGCTGCGTACTCAATGCATACGAGCGGCGTCTTTCCATTAAATTAACTGGGTTATTTACTTGCTCTTGACTTATTCCATTTCCTTTTATGCAGTGATGTAAAATGAAAGAACTAATTTCTGCACGTCAACATGCATACAGTGAGAAAAAAACGCATGTGATAGCGAAGTCGTTGCTCTTAATTGAGCCATCAGCAAAGAGTTAAACTAATTTAGAAAAAAATTTACAACAACACAAAACATGGCTCGGGAGAAAGTTCCACTTTCAATCGCTATCATCAATTTTCCATCATAATATCTAAAACGTCACTTAAAAAATAGTAACAAAACTAAAAAGGAGGGTCGCTGATCTTCGCAACCTTTTTAAAAATACATGAATACTAAGTACGTCGTGATAAAGCGGAAAGTTTAGATTACAATCTAGATCGATGTCCCGAGTTTAATTTATACACTGGGATGATTTACAAGACGGATACGGACAAATACAATGCCCAGATCTGATGGTATCGCCGTTGCAATTTTTAATACTTACAGCGACTCGTGTACCGCCAAAGATGAGTCCGTTTCAGAGCTTGATTGAAAAAGGAGGCTCAAAGAGCACAGTAACAGTTGTTACCGTTATGCCCGTAGATAAAATAACTAGGCATAGCTAAAGGCTCATCGACGCCCCGATTGACATAAAGATAACAACAAAAATTTAAACTTGACCTCTCTTCAACTTTGCAAACTTAACCCTCAAATTTAATTTTAGAAAGGCCCCCATTTTTTTTTTTTGGTAAATCAATGCATCTGGTAGCTATGTAAATTTCCCACCTGTCCTCATGACGTGTCTATTGGAACAGCCGGTGGTTGGAGCCTAGACGTTGTTCGAAAAAATAACGTAAAAACTGTTTCAACCCTCAGGTCAAAAACTGATTAGCATTGTAAATGGAAAAAGACAAATCTGTGTAGCGCATAATCCGCCCTTTGTGACGGGTAGCTGACCGCACGAAACGTAACAATGCTAATCTGGACAAGTTAAATCGTTGGATATGGCTGCTAGAACAAGAGGAGGACCGTCCCTGAACAGGAAATGTCTGCGGTATCGGTTCGCATAATAACCCGAAGGAAGTTAGATTTCTGTTGAAAAACCGGAAAGCTTCCGGTTACCAAACTTTTTATTGTTCTTAACTCAGTCAAGGTCTTGCAACAGAAGGAAAGTAGTCGAGACGATATTTCTAGGGGTCGTATTTAACAGTCTACCAAATTTACCTAATATTTTCATACAAAAAAATACTTTTATTTCTCTAAAATACTAAATGCTCACCAAAATTAAGAAAATACATAATCTTAAAGCGACAACCAAATATTGACATAATGCTGGCCTCTTATATATTTTGTTCGCTAAAATAACTTTTGTTGACCATAAATACTAAATGTTCAACAAATTTTATTCCGAATTTAATTCTAACATAATACCCAGATATTTTATTTTCGACAGTGTCTTGTATTATTTAGCAGTTAAAAATACTATTTGTTGATCAAAAATACACAAGCAATAAAATGTTGTGCAAATGGTAAATAATTTTATGCAAAATTATACATGTAGATGTGCTAGGGCAAGGAAAATAAGAGTAAAAATAGAAGTGGTTTACACAAAAAAAGATATTGAGTTCCGTAATATATAAATGCTTAGCTGTAATTGGCTTGCATTATGTAAAACGTAAAACTTCTTTTAGTGGTATTTTCTAATCGTGTTTTTAAAAAAAAAAAATTACAAGCCCCTGAACTGACCTTGTACAAAACTTTTTTTGCGTGCCTCTTGTCTGGAAGCGCAAGCGGCAAGGAAAGATGCGCGAGCATATTTCATTTTTGGAGTAATAGAATAATTATTTGACGCACACATAGTTATTTTGAGAAACACTAAATATAAATGGATAGCACGAAAATTCATTATGTACAGCACGGACGCGTAACTTGAGCGTTCTAAATTTGGTGAACATTTAGTAAAATTGATAGACATATAGAATTTAAAATGTAAGCAATGGTAAAACAATACGCAGTATAGTTATTTTAGTGGTGATGTTCTCATTTTCTGATGTATAATAATTTGGGTTTCATTTAGATTTTTTGATGCTCATTAAATTTTCTGGTGGACAGTGCAAGGGATGTATGGTTTAATTTGGTGTACATTATATTTGTTTCTATTTCTAGCACAAATAAATTTTTTCAAAATACATGGCAGAATTATTATTGTTATCAGTCAATAAAAGTGTCTTATCGTTCGAATTCTCTTTTGTAGCGAGCGCAAAAATTGACTCGAGAAATGTATTAAATAAAATCCACCGATAACACGTCAACCGAAGTAATGATGCAATCGGATGATAGGAGGGAAAAACCGAATTGCTTCACTAATTTCACGGTTTCGAGATAGAAAAGAAAATTACTGAAACTCCTGAAATTAACTCTGGTGCTACGCATTACAGTACTAATCCGCCTTGATTCCGAGCGAATTCACCCCCGTGAAAAGATCGAAAAAAGGTTCGAACTGAAAGCGAATTAAAGATTGGGCAACGCTGTTACCCTTTCCGTAGGTCCAATGACCCTTTTTATCGCCGAATTAATCCAAACCACCTCTGTTCCGATGACTGGCAACAAAAACTGCTGCCATAAATTTAACCGTGAAATTCGAAATCTATTCTGGAGATTCATCAAGAGAGTTCAGAAATTACCAGTGCAGAAGGCACGTCTTGCTGCATAATAGATTGAGATTTCGTCACAGTTGATTGGTTTTTTAAATCGAGATCCGACATCTTGACGGCTCGTTATTTGAATGCAACCTCTGACAAATTAGGATGAGTTACAAGCACCTTTGCTTTATAATGGAAAGTTGAAATTGGATACGTTATGTTAGAAATTAGAAACGATATATTTACTGCTGGATCCTTATCCAATGGGCCAAATCAGGAGGAGTTTTGCGTTGAACCAAACGGAAAAAAATAACTGCCATCTTGACCCGCCATTATGTGCGGGGGGATCAAATTGACATTGAGAAGCAATTGTTCTACACCTGGGGTTTGATTTCCGCGCCAACTGCAAACGAATAATCGGTGGTGGTTAATTAATCGGAACGACCATTAAAACACAACCACGAAAGAGGTTCAAAAAACGGGCAACTTTTTCAAGTTCCGGTTTCCTATTACGGCGAGCAACTGCAAAAATTGCTTAACCTCCGATAAACGAAATTGTGGGGGTCAGCAATAATTAAAAACATTATTGTTGGAGGTAACTTTTTTCAGTCAACAAGAACATAATTGATTCGACTTGCTCGATTTTGTAGCCACTCTAACAATTTTCTAAATATGTGGTAGCAATGGAAATAAACAAATATTTTCTCAAGTATGTATAGCTCAATTTGTATGCTAGGGTAATTAACAAAGTAGTGGCAAAGGGCAACACGAAGAATAACAAAGTGATTTGATTAGTGAGTTTCTTAAAATATACCTTAATGAAAAACAGGTGAGTAATCAAATTATCCACAACATATTTATTTATAGCGTATGGCAACGAGACAGCAAATATTTCTTTCATGTTTTTAATTTTAAACTTCAATTTATAAACGAAATAGTGAAAAGCACAAATTATTTCGCTGTTTGATTACCTTTATGGATTTGTCTAGGGCGCCCATTAGGGTAGGTACTTTTGGTCATTGGCCTCTATTGTTGACTTTATTGGCTGAATGAAAGACTGAACGATTTAAAGAAGAAGGGGCAAAACAGACAGGCCACTTTTTCAGACATAAAGATGTTATCTAGAGAGAATAAATATAATGTACATCAAATTAAACTATACATCCCTTGCACTGTCCACCAGAAAATTTAATGAGCATCAAAAATTCTAAATAAAACCCAAATAATTATTGTACATCAGAAAATGAGAATATCACCACTAAAATAACTATGCTGCGTATTGTTTTACCATTGCTCACATTTTAAATTCTATATGTCTATCAATTTTACTAAATGTTTACCAAATTTAGAACGCTCAAGTTACGCGTCCGTGCTGTACATAATAAATATTCGCGCTGTCCATTTATATTTAGTGTTTCTCAAAAAAACTATTTGTGCGTCAAATAATTATTCTATTACTCCAAAAATGAAATATGCTCGCGCATCTCTCCTTGCCGCTTGCGCTTCCAGACAAGAGAAACGCGAAAAAAGTTTTGTACAAGGTCAGTTCAGAGCCCTGTAATTTTTTTTAAAAGCACGATTAGAAATTACTACTAAAAGAAATTTTACGTTTTACATAATGCAAGCCAATTACAGCAAAGCACTTATATATTACGGAAATCAATATTTTTTTTTGTGCAAACCACTTCTATTTTTACTCTTATTTTCCTTGCCCTAGCACATCTACATCTGTAATTTTGCATAAAATTATTTACCATTTGCACAACATTTTATTGCTTGTGTATTTTTGATCAACAAATAGTATTTTTAACTGCTAAATAATATAAGACACTGTCGAAAATTAATTATCTGGTTATTATGTTAGAATTAAATTCGGAATAAAATTTGGTGAACATTTAGTATTAATGGTCAACAAAAGTTATTTTGGCGAACAAAATATATAGGTAAAAGGCCAGCATTATGTCAATATTTGGTTGTCGCTTTAAGATTATGTAGGTATTTTCTTAATTTTGGTGAGCATTTAGTATTTTTGGGAAAAAAAAGTATTTTTTTGTATGAAAATATTGGGTAAATTTGGTAGACTGTTAAATACGACCCTTAAATAAATAGCAGGAAACAAATGAATCAAGAAGTTGGTTGAGAAATGTCGCGAACTTCATTGCCAATACCGAGAACTATCTTGATAAAGTGGTATTAAATATCAAGAAAGAAAAGATTAATTATTTAAAGAGGTTTTACTTCGTTGTTCCTGCAAAAAGTGAGGAAAGTGGGACCCGCAATCGTTCTACAATAACAAACACTGAAAGAGTAGGGAATAGGCGGATCCAACAAATACTAAACGAGTTTTTAAAGTTATAGATGGATGAAGAAGCCAAAAATTTGAAACTGTTCAACAATTTACACCGGCATACAAGTGTCTCGAAGTTAGTCTACAATGTTTTACCAGTCGGTAAACAATAAAGTTGTTATACCGTTTGATCGTGAGATCATTTTAAATGATCTTGGCTGTACTTTTCTTCTACGCCACTGACTGTTTTTAAAGTAATCGTTTAAAGGACTCAAAACGAAACGATTTTTCGAAAATTTTGTTTCTACAAATGGATATCCTGGATGTGATGAAAAAAAAAAGAAAACGTTCAGGAAGAGAAACATTTAAAACCCTCACTTCCATCTATGGAAGCCGGTGATGGGCATGCAATGTAGGTTAATTTTACGACACTCTGTGTATATGTCGTACTCACTTAGTGAAATTGTGCATTTCGTGAAAAGGATGTGCACTTCATGAAAAGGATTAGGGCAAGGAAAATTTTTTTCATGAAGTGGATATCCTTTTCATTAAGTGGACATTCTTTTCATGAAATGCACAATTTCACTAAGTGAGCACCACATATACAGGATGATTCACGTAGCCCGTCCATTAGAAGTTTTTCAACTTCCAGTTGGATTAGAAATTTGAAACTTGGAAGGCAGTCATTATCAGTCATGCTCATTCTATCTAAAATATTTTGAGCTCTCTAGCTATACAGAATGTGCGAAAAGTCGGTATCAACTTTCTTATTTTAAATGTAAACGTACCATTTTTTCTACATGGTCTAATTGGTCTTCCAACTCTGAGTTTTTATAACATTTGTTATGTAAACTTATTTGACAATTTTTGTCATTATGTTAATTTATGTGAAAAAAAGGGTCGATGTGGTAGCTTACGAAAAAATTCGTATCTGGCAGACGGTTTTGAATTTATGAAAACCAATTTGTAAAGTGCTTAGTTCAAAGTCCAGACTAACTTCTGATATCTTAATGGTAGTTCCATTTTGTACCGTATGGGCGCAGACAGTTTTCAAATATTGCACCCAAAAATGGTCAAAAAGTCATTTATTTCAAATGGCACCTACAGATTTTTTTTACATCATTCGATAGAAAATTGTATGTGGGGATGAGTCACTTAAGCATTCCCTATACTTAACTTTATCCCCTATTAAATTAAAAATTAAAATCCAGAAATTTCATCAATCCTGCCAAGAGATTTTTTTAGTTTTTCTAGTATGCCATGGAAACAAAAGACAATTGCAACATTTTAATTATGAAATGAATATGTTACTTATTTTATAAAAAAAAACAACAACAAAAACTACCAAGAACCATCTTAACAAAATTCTAATGTAGGTGTTCAATGTGAGCACCATTTTGATTACTACATACATTCTATTAAACCATTTTCAACAGATTGTGTACCTCTTTTAATTTCGTTGGGACCAAGACTGTCGAATGCTCTTATTATCTCCAGATCTTACCTCATTAGACTTTTATGTTTGGGGTCGAATAAAAGATTTAGTTTATACTTTACCACTTTGCAACATAAAGGAATTAAGCGGGAGAATAATAAGAGCATTTGACAGTCTTGACACCAACGAAATAAAAGGAGCTACACAATGATATAAAATGATAGAATGTAGTAATCAAAATGATGCTCACATTGAACATTTACATTAGAATTTTGTTAAGATGGTTCTTGATAGTTTTTGTTGTTGTTGTTTTATAAAATTAATAAGATATTTATTTCATAATTAAATTGTTGCAATTGTCTTTTGTTTCCATGGCATACTTGAAAAACCAAAAAATCTTGTGCAAAATTAATAAAATTTCTGAATTTTAATTTTTAATTTGATAGGGGATGAAGTTAGGTATAGGGAATGCTTAAGTAACTCATCCCAAAATACAATTTTCTATCGAGTGGTGTAAAAAAAATCTGTAGGTGCCATTTGAAAAAAATGACTTCTTGACCATTTTTGGTTGCAATATTTGAAAATTGTCTGCGCCCATATGGTACAAGATGGAACCACCATTAAAACATCAGAAGTTAGTCTGGACTTTGAACTAAGCACTTTACAAATTAGCTTTCATAAATTCTGAACCGTTTGCCAGATACGAATTTTTTCGTAAGCTACCACATCGACCCTTTTTTCACATAAATTAACATAATGTCAAAAATTGTCAAATAAGTTTACATAACAAATGTTATAAAAACTCAGAGTTGGAAGACCAATTAGACCATGTAGAAAAAATAGTACGTTTCCATTTAAAATAAAAAAGTTGATACCGACTTTTCGCACACGCTGTATAGCTAGAGAGCTCAAAATATTTTAGATAGAATGAGCGTGACTGATAATAACTGCCTTCCAAGTTTCAAATTTTTAATCCAACTGAAAGTTGAAAAACTTCTAATGAACGGGCTACGTGAATCACCCTGTATATATATATGTCTTCTTGTTCTTCGCAAATTTTTGTCAATAAATCCTTGATTTTGCTGCTGATGGGTCACTTGTTTTTTTATTTGAATTTTTTTGTATTATATGTTTGTATAAGGTGCAGTTGGTTTTTCGCATTCTTTTGGAAACGTGTTGATGTAGGTATACAGCATCAAACCCGTAATTTGTGGCATAATTAGTTCAAACTTCTCGTTCTTTACTTTGACAATGACAACGACTTTTGCTGCTCTCTTTACAAAATCTACACAAAATACATGTCGCCATCGAAAGTTATTGTTAACATTGAGAAGCTACGTAATTGTTAATTATTGTTGACATCCTATAAATTTATTGATTGCACGTGCAGTTTTAGTGTTTGCTAACTCTACTGATAAGATTTCTCCTCATGCACTTTTTGAAATATGTAATTCGAGAACACAATTGAAATGTACGTAGTGTAGAGCCTTCTTGGTCAATAGAAGTGCGGTAACAAGTCATAAATTTCATCGTAATCGGCCTTTATCACCACGACACGATTAAAATGGCACACGCATCAACCACTTCCGGCGATTTACGCACACGACTGGGGAGGGGAATTTTTACGACCTGTCCTGTCCAACAATTGCCTATATCGTGATTGCCTTGCCAGAATCCTTTTTCCCGTTTCCTGGTCCTACCGCAGCCTCCTCCCCACAATCAAAAAAGCGACGTCTTGATGACGAAAGCGCTTGCGCTTCGCAAAAGCACGGGGTTTTTCTCGACGGGTGGGGAGAGAACCCCACTTTCGGCCCCTGCTCCTGCTGCACGCAACGCACAAGCACAAGCAAGTAAGCATGTCACTGTTATTGTAACGCGCAGTGCCGCAAGACCGCGTGATGGCCCGTTGCCAGATAAGACCGGCACGTTTTCGAAAATCCGATAAGGGTGTCGACGTTTCGGTTTGGTGTGGTGGCTGTGATCAGTGATTGTGTGTCCCCGCTTTGATTTTGGATTATTGTGACGCAAGGATTATTTAAACAAAAACGGAAAAATGTTGATGATGATCGGCAACAAGACGGAACCGCCGCCGACGCCGAAGAAATCGAGAGGCATCTCGATGACGACGGTCAAGAACTGGCTGATGCCCGAAAAGAAATCCCAACAAGACACGCCGCAGAAGTTCCAGAAGATGCCCGAATCGTTCCTGCGCTCCATCCGCAGGAGGTCCTTGCGCGTGAAAAGGACCAAATCGTTGGTGCTTCCGGAAAAGCGGAAGTCCGGTGAGTGGCGGCTATAATTTTTTTACGGACGGTCAATTGCCTTGGCGTTTATTTTGTAATTATCGGTAACCTTTACTTTTAATCTCGTTTATTTTCAAGCGAATCGAAACGTTTTATAATAACCTTGCGGCTGGCGGTCTTTATCTATTTTTATGCTTGCAACATAAACAGTTTTTCGCGATAAAACTAGATCTGTGGAAGTGATTCTTTGCTGTTGCGTCGCTGAAACTCCAATTATTTACGGCTAGTTATGAAACCACAGCTACTTTCTTCGGCACTTGCTCATTATCATGGTCAATGTTCCTCAGATCAGGTGCGTTGGAGAAAGTTTTTATCTAGCTAGATAGCTATCTACTCGAGATTGTAAATCGTAACGTTGCTTTTTGTATGCTATGGTCTACAGATCATGTTGTAACCGCACATTACTTAATCTAATTCTAAACAATAGCAAATGCGATTCTTATTGTATGATTGTTCTGGAATTACAAATCTAAAAAGTGCATGTCTTTATTTGATTTACTTTACTTCCAGTGCTAGGTAGTGTTTATATTGTGGATGCTCACTTCATCACAATTGGCATAAAGTTCTATCATTTTGTTAATTGTTTTATTGTCAGTTATTCAGAAAATATTTGTTTGGTTCATTTTGTTTGAAAATCTATAATCATTATAGCTTATAAGTTTGTCATGTGAATTGGGAGTAGATAAACAAGACGATGAGGTTTTGGCAATACATTTAAAGGGACTCATTTTAGCTCATCAGATTAAAAGCAATAGAAAATCGATCCAAACTTTCTAAAATATTAAGGCAAACGGCGTCGCTATCACATACGTTTTTTTCTCACTGTATGCATTTTGGCGTGCAGAGATTAGTTCTCTCATTTTAGATCACTGCATAAAAAGAAATGGAATGAGTCAAGTGCAGGTAAATAACCCAGTTAATTTAATGGAATAACGCCGCGTACGCAGCTGGTCCACAGTGGTACGCTCCGCCTTAATCCAGTGTCGTATTCACCCAGGTTACTGTTTTCACGTTGTTACTTCATATACTAAATAAAAATGGGTTGTATTTAACAGTCTACCAAATTTACCCAATATTTTCATACAAAAAAATACTTTTATTTCCCAAAAATACTAAACGCTTACCAAAATTAAGAAAATACATAATCTTAAAGCGACAACCAAATATTGACATAATGCTGGCCTCTTATATAGTTTCTTCGCCAAAATAACTTTTGTTGACCATAAATACTATGTTCACCAAATTTTATTCCGCATTTAATTCTAACATAATACCCAGATATTTAATTTTCGACAGTGTCTTATATTATTTAGCAGTTAAAAATACTATTTGTTGATCAAAAATATACAAGCAATGAAATGTTGTGCAAATGGTAAATAATTCTATGCAAAATTATAGATGTAGATGTGCTAGGGCAAGGGAAAATAAGAGTAAAAATAGAAGTGGTTTACACAAAAAAAGATATTGATTTCCGTAATATATATAAATGCTTTGCTATAATTGGCTTGCATTATGTAAAACGTAAAACTTTTTTTAGTGGTAATTTCTAATCGTGTTTAAAAAAAAATACAGGACCCTGAACTGACCTTGTACAAAACTTTTTTTGCGTGCCTCTTGTCTGGAAGCGCAAGCGGCAAGGAGAGATGCGCGAGCATATTTCATTTTTGGAGTAATAGAATAATTATTTGCCGCACAAATAGTTTTTTTGAGAAACACTAAATATAAATGGATAGCGCGAATATTTATTATGTACAGCACGGACGCGTAACTTGAGTGTTCTAAATTTTGTGAACATTTAGTAAAATTGATTGACATATAGAATTTAAAATGTAAGCAATGGTAAAACAATACGCAGCATAGTTATTTTAGTGGTGATGTTCTCATTTTCTGATGTATAATAATTTGGGTTTCATTTAGATTTTTTGATGCTCATTAAATTTTCTGGTGGACAGTGCAAGGGATGTATAGTTTAATTTAGTGTACATTATATTTGTTCCCAATAAAAATACTAAATAAAACGTGTTAAAACAGGCCTGGTTTTTGCGCGCCAATATGATGACTCAAGACAATATTCATAATGTTTGACGCGAGATCATTTCTAGTATTCTGCAGAGTAATTGCACTACATCTTTTCGAGCAGCCGTAAAGTCAGGCAGATGAGCGTCGAACAGAGAACGACAATAAGCACCAAATTTGTATTTTCAAATTTGCAAAAAAACACGCATATTTAGTTTTTGTTTAGAATATTCGATAACGAATGGCGCATGATGAGGTTTACAGCAAACTGAAGTCAAATTGGGCTATTTATTTAATATTAAAGTAAACATATGCATTTTGTTTATATTAATGTGCATCTAGCAATGGAATCTATCGTTACGTATCAGATCTTAAAAACAAAAGTAAGATATACTTTGTAGTTGTACGGAGCTTTCTTGGAAATATGAAATGCATTTCCTCTCTTTAATACGTGCTCCTGTTAATACAAAAAATTACGTCGATGCAATTTGCTGACGTTCTACAATCACAAATTATACAGCGAAGACGTTCTTCTTTAGCAATAATTAATTATTATTGTATGTAACATGATACAATATACCGGGCAAAATGTTTAGTAGTTGACGCTGGGTAGTGGGAATACAGAGATTGCTTCTGAATTTGAAAATATGATAATTTTCTTGCGGCCATAGATCTAGAACCTATAAACTAATATTAATTTGTCGGAACCGGGATACAGACAATGAAATTAGATAATTACCACAAATAGTATTGTAGTAAAATTATTGCATAAACATGCAATTGAAGTTTATTTAACATAAATATTATGATGAAACATCCTAATTTGTGCTAAATTTCCGGGTTTCTATTTCGGTCGTGTTGACCATATTGTCGAAGCAGTGAAATTTACATTTATACTTTTTTGTTATCATCCAACCACCTCTTTCTGATCGGCAATCTGTATCTACGTATCTCGCGATGATTATCCGCTTGAGGCTGGGTGTAAGTATACCTACTTAGGTCTTAGGTGAACATTTTTTCTTTTTGTACATACAATTTTAGTGGAGTATTAAAATGTTAAAAAATCGCGAACTGTGAGTAAACTCAATTCCTGCAATGTTTAATTAATAAACATTCGTATGCACTGACGAGAAAATAGGAAATTGGTTTACCTACAACTTATCGCACTGGCGACATACCGGCTTCACTACTAGTCACGCAAGAACGAAAGAGTTTGGTTTGTAACAGTTACGATCAGTCGCTGATTTGTGTACCGAGTCAGATTCACGATAAAAGTAAGTTTTAGAATTGTCGAAATAAACGTTTTTGTTGCCGTTTAAATTAATTGAATGTGATGTAGGTATGCGATTTAAAAAGAATATTATTTTGGCAGAAAAAATTGTTTATCTTCAAAATGAATACCCGTCGTGTGTAGATTAGATCATCTGGTTTTATGAATGAAGCTTGTCCAAAAGTTTTATTGAAGCTTCGAATGTGCAAAAGAAAATCTGGAATTGACCCTGAAGAACACTAATGATCAGGATTTTGTAATATTTTAGTGTTTTTGTAATTCACATTCTTTTAGAAAGATTGTAGTATTAACGATCGAGCACCTAAAGAAACTTTGGTATTATCAAACTGCATTTCGTGAATTACCCGATTATTCGTAATTTTTAAAACTGTAACTTTAACTAAAGTTATGCAATATTTATGTAGCTGTTGCTAATTGAATACAAAGCAAGAGTCTTGAAAAAACAGATTAATTTATTTCTCGTTTAGCTTCCGCTTTTATCTTGACATGATGTCTGATGAGCCTCATTTTAATTCTTTGCCGTTCTTGAATTATAATTCGAACAAATTTCCAGAGCTATACATTGTATGTACAGTCGACAGCAGAGATAACGTCTACCATTAGGTTTTATACAGGCTGGGGCAATTGTGCGTTCGACTTCGATAGTTTGAGTTCTATGATATTCGTTTTTAGTTTCTACATCATATCGTTAAAAAATATACAGGGTGTACCATTTGAAAAAATGGAGAAAATTAAATTCAAAAAGTTCTAAATTGAAAAATTAAATTTTGCTACCCTGTATAATTTCTCAAAAGTTAGAACGGATCAAAGACATTCCACAGATGTTTCTTAACAAGTCTTTACATAATTTTTTCTTAGAACTCGTAATAGGGTACTTGCCTAAAAAAAATATTACACTTTTTATTCTCTAGATGCATGCAAATAACTAAAAAAGGCTTAAATATTTTTTTTCCCATTTTTTTATTCCATATTTTCGTAGATATTTGCAATTTTTGTCTTTGGTGACGTCATCGGCCCCCGTATCTAAGACTCACACCTATATTGAATAGACTCTTGTTTTTGGCTACTATGCTGCGCTGCTAGCAGAGGGCGCCACATTTTTTACATTGGATTGGCATTCGATTTATATGGAATCTGAGTAAAGCGCCATCATACGATTTCTTTGAGAACTAAGTCGAGCTGGGGTCGCTTACGTCACAAATCTCCCACTCCAAAAATTAATTCTGGGCGTAATATTGACCCTAGAACCAAATAAAAAAATACGGGTCTAATGAAATCGCCTACATTTTCTAAATATTATATTTCCCAAACATGAGGCAAGTACCCCATTGTGACTAGTGGTTTTTTTAACATGCATCTGCAGATGCCATTATTTGAACAAAAAAAAATCGCTACATCCAAGTGGTTTGGAAATAGTTAGCAATAATATTGGATTGAAAAGAGTCTAGGAAAAGGCTCTGAAAAATCTTCTTTTACACGCCACATTCCATTAAAAAAAAAGTCACTTGCTCCTGTATAATTGTCTTGGCTCACCCTGTATGTTCAAAAATAATTTCCAGTTATAGACTTCTTTCTCTAGTTTATTTATGTTTTTAATCAAATCAAATTTCGACCCATTATAGAACTTGAGCTATCGAAGTCGGACGCACTATTTCCCCAACCTGTATATTAAATATTATATGTAAAAGAGGTTGTGACAAGGGGATAAGGCTATTAAAGCATCAGAAGAAGCTTAGTTTTGCCAATCACACTACTGCATGCAATCCGAAAAGGTTATTTTTGGAAACATGTACCGGAACCTACTTCAAGTTCAAAACTGCGCAGGTTCCAATTTATTGGAAGTATTTTGTACTCTTTGGATTACTGTATCTAACATGGTGTGGGTATGGACCCATACATACCCACTACATGGTTTTATCTGAAGGATGATCTGCTGAGAGTGAAATTTCCGCGTTTGCATGAATAATAATTATTGTTTCTTGTCCGCCTGTGTATATAGATTTACATTTTGCAGTTAGTGGCAAAATCGCCAATGCAGGCCCGTTGTATCGAACAAGTGGGAATTTTTTTATACCTACTATTCCCAAAAAATTGTTATTTGTTCAGATTTTTTTATGCTGACGGGTATTTTGGGGATGTGCAAAAAATCCAAGTAGCAAAACATTTTTATTTTACTTCAAAAGTTCTCTAAATATAACTATAATTGAATTACGAGTGAAATTACAATTTTTCAGGAAGAAATAAATCATAAGATAAATTCAGCTTTTTGTGTGGGCACTTAGTTGACGTTACCAAAATTTGTTATCTTGTTATTGGAAATAGGTATTTTTTTGACAGTACAATAACCAAAATAGACGCTGTATCTTACTTGAATCATCAACAACACAGACTCTTCTTCGTTTTCCTTTATTCCTTGAATAAGTACAGAATTAAACATTACTAATGCGAGAATAGTAATTAAAACTCGATTGATTTTTATTTGCCTTTTAGTGGTCTTCCATTCAGAAATTTTCGAAGCGTAAACGGCGCGGCAACGAGAATTCCTGGAAATTTCCATAGTTTCCAGTCGATTGCCGTTTTAATCGGAGATTAATTTATTCAAACCGACTGCCAAAGTTTCCGGGTTGTCCATGTTGCCTTTAAGAGATGAAAGAACCACGTGCCGCTCTATTCCACGATCTTTTTCATCATCTGTCTCGAGATCACCAGCTGACGTCAAATCCGTAACACATCTTCCTTCAAATTTCACCATTCACATAGAACAGCTGCGTTACCGATCCAAATTTGCACAAATAAGGTCACAACAAAAGAAAAGTAATCCGGACACGGCACGAAATCGAATCCTCCCAAATATTTTCACTGTCAAATTCAGAAGTAATTCGGAAATCAAATAAAAATTTGTTTACTTTAACACTGCCATCGGCTACGGCAAATAATGGGTTCTTCCCCTGTTGATAGGTGCAGCATTTGTCATGGCTTATTGATTTAATTCTTTGCATTGTAAAAAAACGGTAATAAAATCAGCGCAAAGTATACTAAATGCAACCCCCGTTATTGGCATTGTTTGAGGATCACCCTATTGGGCAATAAATTTTTATCTTAGTTTTGTTTAAATGATTAAAGTTTTTATTGGGATTAACACGCCATCAGGTCATAAATTAGGGTTCTTCCGCTTAAGTTAATTTCAATAATTACCGCCATCGCCCTCAAGTCCGCATCACTAAACTTTTTTTCTTGCTATAAATTCTTATCCTGATTGATGACGTGGAGTTACATATTTTACTTTTGATTTCAGTCGTTGCTTTTAGATTCTGGTTCCATTAAGGACTATTAATTTGGTTTCATGTTACATTCCTCCGTTCGACACATGTCATATTTTTTCTGTGAGGCTAGTAGGTAACTGAGGCATTGATCCAGCTAATAGTTGTTCCGTTATACAACGAAAAAAAAGTTTCGTTGTGCCCGCGGCATGAGTGATTATTTCAATTATTTCAAAAGTTTTAACCGATTTCCAGTTTTGACCGACATCACTTAATCACCTCCCAGTCCGGGGAACATGAAACCACGAGGGTGTGCAACCCATTAGAAACTAACGACCCCACTTTCTGCTCTTCTTAATTTAATTGCGGCTAGATGTTGACGCTGTTTTATGGTTGAACGCACGATTTCTGCTTCAAATTCCCTAATGACGGGTTGTAAGAAACTCAAATGGTCGGGTAGGTGCAGTGCTTAACATACCTTGTCATTACTTCCGCCTGCAAAATATTACCGCCAGGAAGTTAGATATTCATTACGTGGTCGTAGTGTCGTCGCATTTTGATTAGCCAAGCGAATAGAACAGGATTCCTGGTTCTTGCAGATTGAACAGCAATTTTGTTTTCTTATGTGCAACACTGGGGACAGGTTGATTTGTGACTGAAGTTGAGGCTTTGTTCGTGACGGAGCAAACGGTCAATTTTCGATACGGAATGATTCAATATATAACTGGCACGGAACAATGCACTTTCTGGCCGTATCTCTGGGGAGCGAAAGGGAAATGGCCTGTGATCTTCGAACTTTGGAAGATGTTCAACAAAGCGACTTTAACGAAGTGAATCTGCGATGTTTTGTAAATTTGGTGGCGATCGACGCATTGTTTTCACTAAATCAACCTGAACGGTCATCGGTCTTGAGGCAAGAAGCTAACTTCTAAAGAAACTGTTGTAATTTAATGAACTTGATCCCCGTTAAATCGCAAAACGTTTTTAGTCGAAATTGATCTTAATTTTTAACAAAATTAATACTTGGCAAAATCGATGCATCGACTTTCCTTGAACTTATGTTCAACAGAGTTAACGCTGTAATTAATTTTCTTAGTGAAATAGGGGATTAATCTTCAAGATGCTTCGAGACTGGTTTGAGAAATGAGGAACTAGTCATTGAAGCTGAATCCCACATGTCGCATTTACCTTGTCCAAGGATAAGATTCATGCTCCCATTATGGGTACACGTAACGAATAACTTCTCCAATCTGACAGTGCAAATCCTGATATAGATGTAGAAGACATTTTTACCTCAATTTCATACATCGAGGGTAGATTGAAAACTTCAGGCCTCCATAGCGAGAGGGCCGGACTAAAACAATTATATTTTCTGTGGTTATATCAACTATTTATAACCAACTTTGCTTGAAATCTTTTATTTTTATCAATCTCGTGATCACAACCTTCAAAATTAATAACGAGTACCTAATTGGAATATTTTAATATCAAACGACTATTGAATTAGGTACATGAATTTTTAAATTTTAAATCTTGAGGGGACTGTTTTATGGGTCGTTTACCGGGTCCCTTTGTGGCTACCCACCATTTATGTGTTTTATGTTTTTGAGCACCGACGGCTTTCTCTGGACGACCCTGTATGTTGCAAAATTGAAAATGGTCCTATTTGAGGAAGGTGCTATATTGCGAAAGAGAACGTGGTCTAAAAAAGATCTTGGTCATTGTTTACTTTACCCACTCTTTGATTTTCAAAAAACTAATTACACCAACGCATTCGTCACCATGTATACATTACGAAAATCAATATCTTTTTTTGTGCAAACTACTTTTATTTTTACTCTTGCCCTAGCACATCTTTTTTTTTCTATAAATTTAGCATAAAATTATTTATCATTTGCACAACATTTCATTGCTCAAAATGGCATTGTTTGTTCGTATAAGCGGAACAGTTATTTTCGTATGTAGGTACTAAAAGTGTTTTTTTTTTTTTATTTAAAGGTTTTGTTAGCTTATTTCCTAATTTATTTGCAAATAAAGCTGATGTCATCTAAGCGCTTGTGTTGTTTTCACAATTAACAAACAAGTGTAACGTTTTTAATGCATCGAAGCTGCTCACCATTGCCATTATTCAAACACTGTACCTATACAGGATCTTCCTGAGAAAACCGCCGGCCCCTAAAAACGTATTTCTAATAGGGTCGTATTTAACAGTCTACTAAATTTACCCAATATTTTCATACAAAAAAATACTTTCATTTTCCAAAAATACTAAATGCTCACCAAAATTAAGAAAATACATAATTTTAAAGCGACAACCAAATGTTGACATAATGCTGGCCTCATATATATTTTGTTCGCCAAAATAACTTTTGTTGACCATAAATACTAAATGTTCACCAAATTTTATTCCGCATTTAATTCTAACATAATACCCAGATATTTAATTTTAGACAGTGTCTTATATTATTTAGCAGTTAAAAACACTATTTGTTGATCAAAAATACACAAGCAATAAAATGTTGTGCAAATGGTAAATAATTTTATGCAAAATTATAGATGTAGATGTGCTAGGGCAAGGAAAATAAGAGTATAAATAGAAGTGGTTTGCACAAAAAAAAGATATTGATTTCCGTAATATATAAATGCTTTGCTGTAATTGGCTTGCATTATGTAAAACGTAAAACTTCTTTTAGTGATAATTTCTAATCGTGCTTTAAAAAAAAATTGCAGGGCCCTGAACTGACCTTGTACAAAACTTTATTCGCGTGCCTCTGGAAGCGCAAGCGGCAAGGAGAGATGCGCGAGCATATTTTATTTTTGGAGTAATAGAATAATTATTTGACGCACAAATAGTTCTTTTGAGAAACACTAAATATAAATGGATAGCGCAAATATTTATTATGTACAGCACGGACGCGTAACTGGAGCGTTCTAAATTTGGTGAACATATAGTAAAATTGATAGACATATAGAATTTAAAATGTAAGCAATGGTAAAACAATACGCAGCATAGTTATTTTAGTGGTGATTTTCTGATGTATAATAATTTGGGTTTCATTTAGATTTTTTGATGCTCATTAAATTTTCTGGTGGACAGTGCAAGGGATGTATGGTTTAATTTGGTGTACATTATATTTGTTCCCTTTCTAATAGAGTTTAATTTTGAAATTTGGTAGAATAAAGTAATTAATATACATACTACAATATGGCAATATCAGTATTTATTTATTTATTTATTTATTTATTTATTTATTTATTTATTTATTTATTTATTTATTTATTTATTTATTTATTTATTTATTTATTTATTTATTTATTTATTTATTTATTTATTTATTTATTTATTTATTTATTTATTTATTTATTTATTTATTTATTTATTTATTTATTTATTTATTTATTTATTTATTTATTTATTTATTTATTTATTTATTTTTTTCTTTCTTTCTTTCTTTCTTTCTTTCTTTCTTTCTTTGTTTATTTTCACTTTTGATCGCGAGTTTGCATAGAAATATTCACTTTATCCCTTTGATTATTTTCAAGCTCATGATCAAAACCTCCAAAATTGATGGCGAGTTAATTGGAATATTTTTATGTTGAATTACACGGATTTTTCAATTTCTGCGTTCAAGACAACTTTTATCGTTTACTGGGTGCCTTTATGGCTACCCACAATTTTTCACTAGGGCTTTACCTACTTGAAAAGTATACTTCAATTAAGTCATAAATAACCGAAGCGTCTTGTCGTAAGTCCCTCAAAATTTCCAGGGACTCCTTAAAATTACAATTAACACCCTTTAACTTTATGGATAAGTAACTAACTCTAACCTCTGACATACCGCCTCCGCTGTTTTGTCACGGACATTAGGGAACAATACTCTTCAAGAACTTTGTTAACCAACAGTTGTCCATTTTGTTTTTTTTTTCGTTCAATGGCTAGCAACAGTTGTTTCAACTTTATTGCTTCAGATAGGAGGAGGTATTTTTAAAGCCATTCTGCGATTATAGCTTTTTAATATGTAGTTGATTGTAAATTGATAATAATTGTAATAATTACCAAGTAAGTTAGGGGTTGTAACTGGACAACAGTTGCGTGAGTAACCTTGCCAATCTTAATTGTTACAAGGTTGCAAAAATTCAGATCACCATGTACCTACAAGCAATGGAACCCCGCCCCGTGCAATTTATTTCAACAAAAAAATTAATTCAGTGCCAGCGTGGTACAAATATGTGGTTCTGCTGTACGTACCAAAATTATGCGTGGTGCATGAATTTATTATCCATATTATTGATTGAGGTACGTCAGCCGCCCAACAATTTTTCAGTTTAAACAACGTAATTTGCTCATTAGAAGCAACATTAAAACCATCCGGCAGTCTGAAGGAAAAACTCCAAAGATTTTTATAGCTGGACATAACGAGTATCATCGGTTAATTAACGCATCCGATTAATTTTAATGCTCTGGTCCGGTATGCTTGTCCATTCCGTTGGCATATGGGTCAGGGGACACGTTGGTTCGTTTATTAGACACGCGAGAAGATGATGGGACAGGTGCGTGACTAGGATGATATCCAGCTGGTGCCCGGACCCGGAAGCCACACACGCCACTTGAATTTCCGGAGGAGGTGTTACCGGCATCCTTTTATGGCGGTAATTGATTCAACAATTGCGTTCTTCTTGCACGTAGGTGTTGGCTCTGGCACAACGGCGGCTTTCCGCCGCCGCTCTTTTAACACTCGTTATCATCCATCTTTTCGGGTTATTACACTCCTCTCGACGAACAAAGCAACAACTTGCGATGAAAATTTATGGACGGACCGTGGGCACAAATTTCCATGCACGACATTAAGAAAAGTCAGTGTTCAATGTCAGATTACATTTCGGAAACTTGAGGATGAACAGCAAGAAAAGTTATTAATTATTGGGTCGTATTTAACAGTCCACCAAATTTACTCAATATTTTCATACAAAAAAATATTTCATTTCCCAAAAATACTAAATGCTCACCAAAATTAAGAAAATACATAATCTTAAAGCAACAACCAAATATTGACATAATGCTGGCCTCTTATATATTTTGTTCGCCAAAATAACTTTTGTTGACCATAAATACTAAATGTTCACCAAACTTTATTCCGCATTTAATTCTAACATCATACCCAGATATTTAATTTTCAACAGTGTCTTATATTATTTAGCAGTTAAAAATACTATTTGTTGATCAAAAATACACAAGCAATAAAATGTTGTGCAAATGGTAAATAATTTTATGCAAAATTATAGATGTAGATGTGCTAGGGCAAGGAAAATAAGAGTAAAAATAGAAGTGGTTTGCACAAAAAAAGATATTGATTTCCGTAATATATAAATGCTTTGCTGTAATTGGCTTGCATTATGTAAAACGTAAAACTTCTTTTAGTGTTAATTTCTAATCGTGCTCTAAAAAAAAAATACAGGGCCCTGAACTGACCTTGTACAAAACGTCTTTCGCGTGCCTCTTGTCTGGAAGCGCAAGCGGCAAGGAGAGATGCGCGAGCATATTTTATTTTTGGAGTAATAGAATAATTATTTGACGCACAAATAGTTTTTTTGAGAAACACTAAATATAAATGGATAGCGCGAATATTTATTATGTACAGCACGGACGCGTAACTTGAGCGTTCTAAATTTGGTGAACATTTAGTAAAATTGATAGACATACAGAATTTAAAATGTAAGCAATGGTAAAACAATACGCAGCATAGTTATTTTAGTGGTGATGTTCTCATTTTCTGATGTATAATAATTTGGGTTTCATTTAGATTTTTTGATGCTCATTAAATTTTCTGGTGGACAGTGCAAGCATGGTTTAATTTGGTGTACATTATATTTGTTCCCTTAATTATTTGCAATCAACATTATAACAGAAGAGAGTCGTAAGGTAACGAAGCTTTTAGAAAATAACCGCAACCTGCTCAAAAATAGTAATGGACAACAGATAAAGAACACTATGACCGGTTTCTCCAACGCTGATTGAAGTTAATTCATTGTCAACAGCACATCGAGATTTGACGTAGAACCCTTGGCAACTGAAGGGTTCTACGTCAAATTTTGACGCGCCGTTGACGGTGATTAACTTTCTTTCCGGTCGGTCAAGATATTTTGAAAGATTTTTCAAACCTCAAATGAAAATAAGTTTAAAATAATTATAGAAGCTGACAAGTAATTCTAGATTTTTACAAGATTTGTTAATATCTTGATACTTACTGGTATTACAACATTTGAATCGGTGCAGCATGTTTACAGAACTGACAACACGGGGGTCTTTAAAATTAATTATTGTTACAAATTTTGTTAGGGGGGCTCCAATGAAGTTTGTAATTTTAAGCAGGTAAACCGACCCTAAGATAATAAGAACTCGGGGAAAATTAACATTAATAAAATGGCTGGCATTTGAGATTAATTTATGTGTCGGTTTTTTGCAAGTATCTACTCCTCTTTAGCGAGGGCTCCCAAGGTACCCCGGCGATACTTATTGTAGGGCGTGGAAGCATTGTGCCCGTAACGGGACGGTCGTTATTGCGCAAACCGAACCCGTAATTCACGACCCCAAGTAGTTAGCTTGCGCCACAGTATTCTTCCCTTGCGACCTCAAATTTTAACTGCCTCAATGCCATGTTTGGCCGCAACCATTGAATGTTAATCACCAAATGGTGGAAATTAAATTAATATTTGAAGTATGTACCCCAATATTAACATTTTAGGTTACTTACAGGGTAGGAAATGATGCATGTCCCTCTTAATAATTACACAATGTGGTTATTTTAATCAATCGTTCTTTATAGTTAATTTAGGGGGTCGTTATAAATTTTGCTTCCGGGAAAGTTAATTAACGTAAATAACACGCAATGTTAATAAGACAACACCGGCAGATGTAGAAAAGTAATAAAGGGTAACTCTAAATTTAATTGTCAAAATTAACATTAGAGTTAGTCATAGTTACGCTGCCCTACTTGGCACGCATCCATCTGCCCCATTGACTTCAACTAACAAGAAAACAGTCCCAAGTTGGCATCGGATATTTTTGCGCCATCTTACACTATTAAAGTTATCTTATCACATTAGTAAACATTAGCAATTTCCTAGATAGTCGTTTATTATTGATATTGAAAAGTGTTATTATCAAAATAAATAATAAACAATAACAAAAAGTTCAATCATCTGTTTTTTTTAATTATTTTTCGCTTTTTGCTGTTAACGGTACTGTGGTCGATTTTAATTTCCTACATATCTTATAAAACATCCTGTCACGTAGGTACTCGCTCACGTTACTAAATAAAAATACTAGACAGACATTCCTTGGGTTTTATGAGGCAGTAAGGAATGATGTGTTAACAGGAATTTAACACCTCAACTAGTTTATGGTGTTATTACTTTACTTGACGTCCTCATTATGGTTATTGTAAATAAACTATAGCACAATATTTGAAGAGGGACCTGGAGTCACGCGCAGCACTATAGGCAATTTCAGTAAGGCGTGTATTGTTGGCTGCCTACCCTTCCTTATGTTAGACTTTACAGTTTACCCAAACCTTTTTTCTCACTCCAAATATATTCCAATTAATTACCAATTATACAAAAAAAAAAATCTTTATTGTGTAAGTTTGCAAAAGTAATGCGTGTTGTTATTAATTTTATACAAAAAATTTCTTTGTTATGTAAGTTCGCAAATTGTTTCTGTGAACCTCAGTTACGACATATTTCCAGACTTGTGTGTCTAATAAAACTTATGCAATACTTTTCTTTTTTATTTAATCAATTACCGTTAGCGTTCTGACGAACATTGTTATTTCAGCAGTTAGTTTTCCATTTCGATGCTAATTGTGGATTTCTTTCAGATTCCTTCGTGAACAGTCAGGAATGGACGCTTTCGCGCACAGTGCCGGATTTGCGATTGGGCATAGTCGGTTCGTTATCGTCGGGAAAGTCGGCGTTAGTTCATAGGTACCTGACGGGGTCTTACATGCAAGAAGAATCACCGGAAGGTGGTAGATTCAAGAAGGAAATCCTTGTCGACAATCAAAGCTACCTCTTGTTAATCCGAGATGAAGGCGGGCCTCCGGAATTACAGGTAAATTAATTAATTCATTATTTCTATGAACTTATGTTGGTGTGTTGCTCTTGTTTTTATTTATTAGAAAAATTTTAATCTCAAATTACTGTTCGTGCGTTTCTTGAAATTTAAATAAAAAAAATCTGTATATTAACGCTATCGTAATGTAGTGACGGACAGTGTAGGACGTATTTGTTTAACTGTAATCAAGATAGATTTCCTGAACAAAAACGATTAAAATGGATATTGTCGAACATAATTTGAGGTATAAGGTCAGTGAGTCAGTCATCTGTGCAGAAACCAATTTGCGTCGGATCTGTCCCATTCGATCCTGTCAAGGGAAGTTGGACTGTCGTCAGCGTCGTACGTTTACGTGCTTTAGTAGAATTTCCCTGCGTTTATTATAAACTCCGCCACTGTCGGCGAAGCCAAGCCCCGCCTTGCGCAGCTTTTGATGACTCACTGGTCCAAGCTAATCTGCGACTACTCTACTGTAATTTTCGATCATAAACTACACTTGACGTCATCCTTATCTAGATACTGTCTATTAACTTTATGTCTCAAGTCATTCTTAATTACTTATTTGGTAAGGACAGTCGTTACTTTGACTGTTTCGTCCTTCCGATATTTTTTTTCTTCAAATGTACTTACTTGTGCAAAAAAATTTATTTTATTTTATTTTTCTAAAAAAAAAACTTATTTAGAAAAATGAAATCTCCCACATATCTTGCAACAGTGATTTTTGTGTTTGCGAGCTTTTCTGTGGGTAGTGGGAGTGGGCCCAAAATATTTAAAAAAAACTTGCATCTTTGTCTCCTATTTAAAAAAAAAAAACATTTCTGAGCTATCTTTGAACTTTAATACTGTCTTAAGGAGGCATTAGGAGGTAAATTATGTTCAATCGACTTATTTTGATCTAAGGAACCTGTGGTTAGCCTGTGTCCGGACCTTTCAGGTACACTCTGTATAAGTAGATGGTACTAATTAAAAATTTGACATAACTTGAAATGAATTGAAAGCTGTACTTAAGATACAAAAATGACAACATTCATAATACGCTTGAAAAATATGTATATCGAAAAATATAATTATCATAGAGGAAAAAAAGGTGGAACAACGTTACTAAACTCTAACTACTAAAACCAAACACAAAAGTTGTTTCTCTTCATTTCGCATGGATGCCGCTTCGAGAATCTAAGAATCTCAAAGCTTTTTTAGCAATGAACAAACTTTGAAGTTTACAATAAGAGATTGTCTCAAACTTTAATCTACTTTACGTGTAGGTACTTTTTTTATTACTTTGATAACGTAATAATTGTGCTGGTTCCCCTAAGTTCTTATACTGTTTTCTCTTTGGCATGAACACTTCCTGTATATTCAGCAGGTATTAAACGTTTTTTAGTACCGTCCGAAAACACCAAACATGCACGTTTACATCTGTGGCAAGACCGTTTTATGACGAATTGGTGGTTTTATATAGCGCATAAAGTTTCTATTAAAGTACCCTTTTCATCGAGACGTCCATGTTTTTATCATTATTTTTACCGGCAGTCAAACTGGCGCCTTGACGCCGTGCAGTCCGACGTTTCTTAGTTGCTCCAACGCACGCAATGTCACGCGAGCCCTTTAATAAATTATGGATCTGGATGGATATTACCTTGCTGAAACGTTGCTCACCCTTCTCGTTAAGTTTCATCCGCGTGTTGGGTTAATCAAGTATTCTGGAGAGAAACCCGTTCTATGCCTTAGGTGTAATTTAAATTGAGACAAAGTTGGCTTTGAAAATTACAGTATGTTATTAATAATAAATTATTGTTACAGTTTGTACAATTAATTAATTATTATTGGTAAGAGAGTAGGTATCTCTCACGCATGTTGATGATCCTCGTCTTATCAATGATTTTGTCAAAAAAATCCCAGATATCGTTCTTATTTCGCAGCAAAGGTAAAACCATTTTCTATTTGCTTTCTCTCCGGATCTGATATGGAAAAATTGGAAACGTTCCGCACAATTTATATGTCGTCAAGTAATGCTTTGTGCAAAGTGAACAAAACGTTGCTGTAAAATATTTTGTCACGTCTTTAAAGAAAATGCAGAATTTTACGGTGGCAGCAGCAGCAGCAGCGCCCTTCCTAGCTTTGAAACTCGGGGTTGTTATCACCACTAGAAACCGACGTTTCCACGCTCGAGTGACTTCGGTTTGATTCAACTTTTATAATAATTTGCGATAAGTCCGACAGCATGCACAAGTAATGTTGGTTTTTTAATGTTGGAATTTCAGCCTCTCTCTGGATCTTTCGCTGGCGCCTCACGATCTTCTTGTTCTTATTATGCATATACACCTACCTACTCCTGGCCTGGCGGCGGCAAGAAACCGGTGCATTATCTGCATGAATCCTAAGATAGATCTACCTAATTGGTATTTATGTATGCTGAAATTATTTGCATTATGAAATTAGGTACCTGGGTGTTTTTCATACCTGCATTTTTGAAATTGCTTCAGTTAGGTATTTCAATTTTTCTCTGCTAGAGCGTGCCAAATAAGTAGATAATTATTGTAAAACATTAATTATAATAATTATGTAAATACTAAACAGAATTACTGAATCACATTAATTTTAAGATCTTTTAGAGCGCGGACATATTTATCCTAAATACAATTTTGCATGATAGTTTTAGTTAAAAATGTAAGTTTACGTCTGTTACAAAATTTCTTAAAAATCCGAAAGACTTACCTACAAGATGAATTCCAAAATTGTTGACTTCTGTTTATTATCGCCTGCATGAAAGTTTTGGAGCATTTTGTCATCATACAGAATGGAACTAATAGGTTTAATAACTTGGAAGTGAAGTCAGTTAAAGTTTTCTATCCTAGATAGTGGATACCAGATTTTGACCTGTACGACTTGATTCTGTTGGATAACCAGATAGAGATTAGGTACCAGGAAAGAGAAAATGCTAGGTACCAGTTTGTGGTCATTTTGCTCTAAAAGAAAATTTTTTTTGGATAAAAGGATAATTTTTAATTACGAATTTTTAAGGGGTTGCCGGGTTTAGGAATACAGGGTATTTCAACAAGAACCGCCGGTGCCTAATTGCGTATTTTCAATTGAGTTGAAAATTTGAAGTTTGGCAGAAATAAACTATAATTAATGCACTATAAGATGACATTATCTTTTTTTTTTTTAAATGGTGTGAGTTTTTACTTTCGATCGCGATTTCATATTGAAATATTCACTTCATCTCTTTGATTTTCTTCAAGCTCATGATCACGACCTCCAAGATTGATAACGAGTAATTGAAATATTTTTATATCAAACCGTTATTGAATTACATGGATTTTTAAATTTTAGCGCTGAAGGGATTTTTGATTGACAGCTTTGTAGCCGGTTACCTAGTTTGTTTGCGGTTAAACACATTAGATTTTATGATGGTCCCAGTACTGCAAAGATCCTTGAGTAGGTACCGCTATTAAGTCATAAATAACCGAACCGTTTAAGCGTCATTGTAATGAAATTTGACTGCTTCAATAAAGCAGTCGTGTCATAACTTCGTCAAAATTTCGCGAACTTCTTAAAAACACACAACTAGAAATTTTAAATTTTTAACAACAGGAACGTGTACCTGGCAGTATTACGAACATAATAATAATAAAAAATATATATTGAAAATTTTTGAAAAAGCACTTTATGTCGTCCCGATGGAATTAATTATAGACCAAACAATTACGCCACATTATAGCGCATTAATTAAAGTTTATTTCTGCCAAATTTTAAATTTTTAATTTTATTGGAAATACGCAATTTGGCACCGGCGGTTCTCGTTGAAATACCCTGTATATTACGAAGGAATAATTTTTTCTATCAAATCTAGTTTCTGTACCTTCTTTTATATTCAGGATGATTTTTTCATTGAGTTTCATTAAAAAGTTTCGGGTTTATTTCTAAATATGACTAAAATAGAACAAGAATCAAATTTTTAAGGGTAGATAATATGGTCCAGTGTGTTGACAACAATAAATAGAGAGAATTACAGAACACGAGAACTGACAATCACCTGTAGAATTTTAGGAGAATGAAGAGAGGATCAATGGTTTGGCAATTAGTTGCACTTCGACTAGTTACTTTTCCTCACCCTCATTTTAAAACATTTAAAATATTTGGAGTGTCAGAAAAATTTTATTTGGATGTCAAATATCAGCTGAAGACCAATTAAAGTTTTAGCTAATTAAGCTTAACTACTTCTTACCAAGCCACGTTTTATGTAAGTACTCCACCCGTCACCACATGTAACTAATTTAATTAAGTTTGAAATGAATGTGCATAGAACATCCCCAAGTAAAACTAATTGGTTTGTCTTGTGTGTGTATAGTTGGGTGCCTACCTTATAAAGCCTAAGATTAAGAAATGATATTTCAATTTTCTTATTTTAATCTAACTAATTTTATTACATATACATATGTCACAAGAATGGAGTTGCCCAATTTAGAAACATTAGTCAAAATTAATAATTGAATATCATTGTTGTAGTGATTGAGATCGACGAACAAATTATTTTGTGATTAATGTTTTTATTTGTATCATTCTTATTACTATTTACTATTTACTTAAATTTGTTGCTGAATACAACATGTTTTTTTCTTTTCTTTCTCTTTGATATTTTACAATAATAATAATAGTGGTTAAAGCAAAACTTTTTGTGCCAAAAACCAAAATCTCTACAGATCCCTTCGTTTTTATATCCAATCAGTTGGATTAACTATAAAATGTGATGAGCTGCATCTCGATTGCCACATAGACATTAAAAGCTTCATAGATATGCAGCAGAAGTTAATTAATTGAATTATTGCTACGTCTTACGACTTACTATTCAGCAACGTTACGATTGAAAGCGTAATAAAGTTTATATATTATCTATAAGAATTTATATGGGGCATCATGCGAGTCCCACCCTAAAGTGTTATATTAATTTTACGACTTTGACTTTATACCCAATGCTTGCTAAACCAGTAATACCCATATACACCATGTTTCATTGTAGCAGGCCACAAATGTTATAACAGCCGTTCAACACTAGGTTTGCACTTGTTGAACTGAATTATACTATGTACAGTCAGTTTCAAAAGTAATGTCTATCTTACACTGATGATGTACACCCGGATGATCTGTAAATGAGACTCTTGAATCGCTGGTTTGGCTGATTTGGCAACATTGTAGACTGGTCTGGTAAGATCGAAGGCACCGAACCGACTTTGCTCAGCGTTCGGGTCGGTTCGGTGTTTTGATCTTACCAGACCAGTCTACAATGTTGCCAAATCAGTCAAAGCAGCCATTCAAGAGTCTCATTTACAGATCATCCGGGTGTACATACTAGCTAAAGGCAACCCAATGCATCTATTCCATTATTTCATATGCTTAGCATAAATATGAATTTTAATGTCTGTGTTGGTTTTTTGCGAAAAATAAACAAGTTTAAAGTTTAACGGTCATATTTAACAGTTTACCAAATTTACCCAATATTTTCATACAAAAAAATACTTTTATTTCCCAAAAATACTAAATGCTCACCAAAATTAAGAAAATACATAATCTTAAAACGACAACCAAATATTGAATGCTGGCCTCTTATATATTTTGTTCGCCAAAATAACTTTTGTTGACCATAAATACTAAATGTTCACCAAAGTTTATTCCGCATTTAATTCTAACATAATACCCAGAAATTTAATTTTTGACAGTGTCTTATATTATTTAGCAGTTAAAAATATTGTTTGTTGATCAAAAATACACATGCAATAAAATGTTGTGCAAATGGTAAATAATTTTATGAAAAATTAGAGATGTAGATGTGCTAGGCCAAGGAAAATAAGAGTAAAAATAGAAGTGGTTTGCACAAAAAAAGATATTGATTTCCGTAATATATAAATGCTTTGCCGTAATTGGCTTGCATTATGTAAAACGTAAAACTTTTTTTAGTGGTAATTTCTAATCGTGCTTTAAAAAAAAATACAAGGCTCTAGAATGACCTTGTACAAAACTATTTTGGCGTGCCTCTTGTCTGGAAGCGCAAGCGGCAAGGAGAGATGCGGGAGCATATTTCATTTTTGGAGTAATAGAATAATTATTTGACGCACAAATAGTTTTTTTGAGAAACACTAAATATAAATGGATAGCGCCAATATTTATCATGTACAGCACGGACGCATAACTTGAGCGTTCTAAATTTGGTGAACATTTAGTAAAATTGATAGACATATAGAATTTAGAATGTAAGCAATGGTAAAACAATACGCAGCATAGTTATTTTAGTGGTGATGTTCTCATTTTCTGATGTATAATAATTTGGGTTTTATTTAGATTTTTTGATGCTCATTAAATTTTCTGGTGAACAGTGCAAGGGATGGATGGTTTAATTTGGTGTACATTATATTTGTTCCCAAAGTTTAATAGGTGGACATTATTTTTGAACTCAGCTGTACATATTGGCGTTTTTAGTAGATGGTGATAATAACTTTCTGTTTAAGTAAATGTACTAAAAATAATGGTTCCACGCATTTATCTGTAGGATTAAATGACAGATTAGCCTTATTGACTTCTAAACCCGGTTAAGTTCGATTTATGATGGAGTTACTTTTTAACAAGTTAGTTTTGGGATCAACGCTCCAATCTCGGTATTAATAGTGAATAACGGATTCGGCTGCCGATCACTGATCAAAGTCGCCCTCGTCTTTTTTCGACTCTTAATTAACGGCCGCGGATGCCACCCCTGCCCACCTTTCATAAATAACCGTAAAATTTAATCAACACCGGCGCAAACAGCGAAATACAAAAAAAAAATTAATTGAGATTAAGCGACGGCTCGGAAATTTTCTACCCCAGAAGCCAATAATTTTCAACTAGCATTATGTCCGCTTCGGACGACGGTGCATTCGCAATGCACATCCTGAACGTTGCACAGGCGAAACGGGGACGGGTACACATATCGATTGTAAAACACAAAATTCGCGATAAAGACAGCAACATCGACGCAGCAACGGCAAAGAGGGCGACGCAGATGATTGGTGGGAGAGATAGAAATAGGCGCCGCGGCGCTAGCTACCCTTGCTTTTGTCGGGCTTACTTCAGTGGGGGTTTCGCAACCTTGCGGACGGGTTGATTGCAGCTGGGCAAAGGTGAAGGGAAAGAATACGAAAGCGGCAAGATACGGAATGGGTGAGCTAAATTTTCCATTATTGCGTTACTAAAATTGTTTTTCTTTTTGCTAAATTATGTCTTAACGATATTTTGGGTTTTGGTGTAGTCGCAATATTAATTTTGTTATCGTCTTCTTTATCTCAATTTTTTTTATCGTGTCGATTTATGTCCAAATCTGTGTTAAAAGTCCCCATCTATTTTATAGCGTAGGTAATACGAATTTACATGGGGGGTGAAATATTAATATTCAATATTTGAAATGTTAATGAGTTTTCTGATTTGGTCAATTCGAAAGCAAATATTTTGCATGGCCTTCGTATAGGTTAAATCAATTATTGTTACTGTTTCTTGATGTAGCGTTTCTTTTGGTAAAATTTTTGCAAAATATAGGTACAGCCAGTTGCAAAAGAAACCGGAAAACTTCTGCGTTCTCTGCCACTCTTATTGAGAGAACAAATAAAGCATCTTTCAAGCTGTATGGCTTTTTTCTATTTTTGCCTTCACCGCCAGCTATTTCGTTACATAGGGCCCGATTTCATGTTGGTATTTGCGATAACTACAATCCAGCCAGCCGTTTTTTAGAACTAATAGTAGACGTTGTTGTAATCTATAAGTTTTATATTCTTTACAATAATTTGATTTTTCTACCCTTTTATCTTTTGTTCTTTTACTTCTATTCGAAATTTGTTCTATATTTTTAGATACAGCTTTTCCTGAAGCGTACTTGCTTTTATTGCTTAAATATGGAGTTATATTAATTTTATTTCTATAAATTCAAGGAGTGATGTGCATTAAAAAACTATTAAATCATGTTTTATCAACAGTATCAACTGATTTTATTTAATTTTTGAACAAGTATTTATGAAACACCTAGAAAATGGAAGTAACTGGTTAAGTGCCTAGTAGCGTAGATAGGTACCTACAGTCGTAGTCACATAGTTTGACGGTTGGTCTTGAGCGCAGACTACGTTGCGAGGTACTCACGCGCTTCCGGTCGAGCAGTGACCCTCAAACAAATATTTCTACATTTACATCCGAATGGAATAAATCAATAGAAATTCCCAAGTAATCAGTTTTTAAAAAAATTAATAGTCTTCTGCATTGAGACGTCAGGCTATGTGACTACGACTATATAGTCGTCCAACTTTTAATTGCGTAGGGACGCAGGACTGATGAGCACTTGTTTTCGGTTCTGTCACACGTATTAATTTTTCCACGCAGGATTGCTTCCCAAAGGAGCATTTTTCTTGATTACACATTTGAAAACGCTTGCATTTCCTCCGAAAAGAACATAATATTATAGTCGAGCATGCAGCGACGCGCAATGGTCGCATTTTTCGTCGTAAACGGCAAAAACTTTGTGCATAATGTATGAACCCCGAACAAGTCGTTCTAGAACGAGGGGAAGACTCGCCGCCCTATGTCCTTCTTTGGCCTCGGGTTCGAAAGTGTCCTAATAACAAGACTGCCAAACAGCCAAAGTTCAGTGATTCGCCCCGGCCTATCTTGATATACGTAATACACCGTGATCCACCGTGTAGATCCCCGTCCCTTACCCTTACGTTACGTCACAATGCAAGCTGCTAAACCTAAAAGGTCCCTAACTTTCAACTTTCAATCCCTTGCCGCCAGCCAACGAGTCGCGCCATTAACTTTTCCGGGCTACGGTCTGGTTTTCGTGCTTTGCGATCAACATTCGGTCCCTCCGTAAACAAACAATAAAATGTCCTGTGCTAATGGGGAAATTGGATAATTTCAAAGTTTTTGCGTCTTGTGTTGTTGGTGCTTCGGCCGAGGCAATAATAAGAGGTAACGAACGCTTTGTAGCATTGCATGCTTGATGTTTATTGTTTTTCTGTTTTTGGTAAACTTTTACGCTTGTAAGTAGATGGTTTAATTAAAAGCCAAATTAATAACGTTTCAATCGAACAGCCTCTGTTCAACCGTTATTGAAATGGTAAAATATCCCGTTTTAAATTGGTTTCTTTTGCAAACTCGCCATTAAATCCGCCAGTATAACGCTAAATGTTGACAATATTGAGTTTTAATTTTGTCGCAAAAACAATTAATCGTTAGTATTTACGCAATACGGCCCACATTAAAAATTTACACTAGGTACACTGACGAGCAATAAATAAGGCACGAGTCGTGACGATTTTGAAGTTGTGTAAAACGGGCTGTAGGGGTGACCGTGTCAGCGTAGGCGCGCCCAGCGTTGTATGAGACTTGAGCAAATTCTTATGGACCCAATGGTGCCACGGGTAATAAATATTGAGTCGTATTTAACAGTCTACCAAATTTACCCAATATTTTTATACAAAAAAAAAAATGCTTTCATTTCCCAAAAGTACTAAATGCTCACCAAAATTAAGAAAATACATAATCTTAAAGCGACAACCAAATATTGACATAATGCTGGCCTCTTATATATTTTGTTCGCCAAAATAACTTTTGTTGACCATAAATACTAAATGTTCACCAAATTTTATTCCGCATTTAATTCTAACATAATACCCAATTATTTAATTTTCGACAGTGTCTTATATTATTTAGCAGTTAAAAATACTATTTGTTGATCAAAAATACACAAGCAATAAAATGTTGTGCAAATGGTAAATAATTTTATGCAAAATTATAGATGTAGATGTGCTAGGGCAAGGAAAATAAGAGTAGAAATAGAAGTGGTTTGCACAAAAAAAGTTATTGATTTCCGTAATATATAAATGCTTTGCTGTAATTGGCTTGCATTATGTAAAACGTAAAACTTCTTTTAGTGGTAATTTTTAATGGTGCTTTTAAAAAAAAATTACAGGGCCTTGAACTAACCTTGTACAAAACTTTTTTCGCGTGCCTCTTGTCTGGAAGCGCAAGCGGCAAAGAAAGATGCGCGAGCATATTTCATATTTGGAGTAATAGAATAATTATTTGACGCACAAATCGTTTTTTTGAGAAACATTAAATAGAAATGGATAGCGTGAATATTTATTATGTACAGCACGGACGCGTAACTTGAGTGTTCTAAATTTGGTGAACATTTAGTAAAATTGATAGACATATATAATTTAAAATGTAAGCAATGGTAAAACAAAACGCAGCATAGTTATTTTAGTGGTAATGTTCTCATTTTCTGATGTATAATAATTTGGGTTTCATTTAGAATTTTTGATGCTCATTAAATTTTCTGGTGGACAGTGAAAGGGATGTATGGTTTAATTTTTATATACATTATATTTGTTCCCATAAATATTTATTTAGCCAATAGACCCATCACCTTTCTCGCCCGGCCGCAAATCACCTGGAAATGGGAGGTTCGCAATAGAGTTGGTTTACACTGGGAAGAAACACCGTGCCCTATTTATTGCTCGCCTCTGTACCGTAATCCATCATCAAAAATTTCACAGACAAGAAAAACGTAAATTATCTTCTTCAACATTATTAACACTAACTTCCAAGTTAGATCCCCGTATTCGGACTTGACGTTTCATACATATTTTATTCCCTTATTGATTGCTTGGCTCGATTATAACCAATCTTGGCATGTTTACCGACCGCGTTAACATCTCCAGATAAAGAAATTGTTTACCGACGCAAAGCATTTCTTGTCGTGTTGGCTTAGTTCTGTTTTTGTGACGTCTCACTTAGCACTGAAGTGTCACAGAATTCAAACTTTTACGACAGCGACCACTGATGATTACGTTGTCCCGTCCTATCCAGAATCAAAGAACAGTGGCGCTTTCAACCCCAATCTCACAGCTCTGATGGACTAGATCGTGCCTGTAATACTAAAACAATTGGAATTTGTTAATTAAATTTTGTCCATGGAATCTACTAGAATTGGAACAATTACTTGCCTCTTGTTTGGGAAATATAATATTTAGAAAATGTAGGCGATTTCATTAGACCCGTATTTTTTTATTTGGTTCTAGAGTCAATATTACGCCCAGAATTAATTTTTTAATTTTTGGAGTGGGAGATTTGTGACGTAGCCGCTCCCGGCACGGCGTAGTTCTAAAAGAAATCGTTTGATGGCGCTTTACTCAGATTGTTTGCATTCTTTTTATAAATCAAATGCCAATCTGCTGTACACATGTGGCGTACTCTGTTAGCAGCGCTGCATAGTAGCCAAAAACAAGAGTAGATTCAATATAGGTGTGAGTCTTGAATACTGGGATCCAATGCGTCATCAAAAACAAAAATTGCAAATATTTACGAAAATATGAAATGAAAAAATAGGAAAAAAATATTTAAGCCGCTTTTAGTTATTTGCATGCATCTAGAGAATAAAAAGTGCAAATTTTTTTTTTAGGCAAGTAGCCCATTGTGACGTTTGGTCCTGTGTATGCGCAATCATTAGCGGGCTTTCAGTAACGTGCGTTATAATTATTGTGCACTCACATGTCCTTTGTGATTTTAAATCAGTACAATTGTGCAGTCTGTTGGAGGCTGACAAGTTGCCAACCCCTGTTGCCACGTTAATTTGGCCTTGTCTGTAATAATAAACCAACGTTTCATTTTATCGTTGGTGGTTAACGAAATTTCGTCATTACAGTAAACGACATTGAGGTTAGCAAAATGGGTTTATCTCAATAACCTTCTAGACGTCACGTTGATGTCTTAATACGGTTACTTAAAATCATCATTGTGTTGAAGACTATCCTAAGAAATTTTTTTGTATGGTTAGGTACATATTGCATAGGTTTTATGTACAGTATCTATCAAAAAATAAGTACGACTCGTGAAGCGAAAATGGCGATTTCAGACTTGTGTGTCGGTGTAACAGCGACATGGTTAAAAATTTTAAAATAAGTTTGGAGTTTTTACCGACTGCGGCGTTTACTTACCAGAGACCGCGCGACCGCCAATCAACTGAGACTGGCCCGGTCGCAATGGCCATGACAATAGTAACATTGAATTGAAGGGCTTGGAAAGTGCTATTTTTGACAGTAGGTATATAGTTTATAGAAATTCCTAAGACACGACTTGTCAATAAGTCCGTTCACAGTGCTTACACGATAATCATTTGAACCAAAATTTATTTCAGGTCGTTTACTTTTACGTTGACGCCACTGTACCTATCTGAGATTCTGGAGCAAATTGTGAAGTTTGTCGGAGAAAAAATTGACAATAATAGTCTGTCGTTACTGAATAACACAATCAGCGTCCACTTAACCCGATTAGAGCTCAATTACCGACCGTATTTGAAAACAAACTTGTTCTGGATGCAATTAGAGCGATAGAATGTCAAATCGGCAACGTATTTGCTTGTTACTTGTCTAATTGATTTCACTAATCTAAAGGACGGCGAAATAACAACTTTGAAACTTTCTTCGTCACGCATTATAAATGACAACGTGGTTCCAGTGCTTCTTGAAGAACAGTGTAGCAGGGTTGAATATTGAAAATAAATAAGTGAGGAAGAAGAAAATACATAATATTTACAGATTTTGGAACGTTTCACTTTTTGGTACGCATGGTTCTGCATTGAGCGATTCCCTGCCACCTCAATTTTATTTGTTAGCGTAATTTCGAATTATTTTTTTTTATCATTTTAAAGTTTTTTCAGTAATGTATGTACAGGACTGTCCTCAGAGTTTAATGGTTGGTTAGATGAATTCAATATTAGTCGTCTTTCGTTTTTAACCCCAACCGACCTCTGTATAGTTTTCCAGTCTACTCGACGACCATTAAAAAATCCATAGGTTGAATGCAAATGGGATAATTGGCACTGCGTGATTAATTTTCTCTGCATCAACATCCAGACAGCGAGGCTGTGAAGAAACCCACGCGGTCCCATTTTTAGGTGTACCTCTACCTACTAAGACCTGTCCGCGGCCATTTTTAATTATTGCGATAACGAGGGCGTAATAACTCTTAAGTGACGTTTTTTTTTTCTTTTCTGTTGCAGTTCACAGCTTGGGTGGACGCCGTCATTTTCGTTTTTAGTCTGGAGAACGAATCGTCTTTCAACGCAATTTACAACTACTACACGAAGATGTCGCACTATAGAAATTCCGCCGAAATACCTCTGATCCTGGTTGGAACGCAAGGTGAGTTAGGTTTTGTTGATTGGCGTTGTTTATTACAATCGAGGACAAATAAATAGCTAAGTTAGCTTAGGGCTGTTTTAAAGTGAACGTTAGCCGGCGGGACCGGGAATTTTGATCGGGTGTCAGATTGTTGCACGATTTACACAGGCTTCTATATCAAACTGGGGGCGTTGATTGAATTTGGTGTAATTGGATTTCGGAATTATCCAGACGGAATTCTATTTATCAGCTTCGAGCAGGTCAATTGTACGAGTAACAGCGATTTTACCAAGTGATATCTAATACCGGTCTGAAATTGTTGAAAAATTGACGAAGATTGATTTTTATTTTTACTTAGGGCGAATCAACCGAAATATTATCGTTGTTAGTAAAATTACTTGATGCAATTATAAATGAGATCAGGAACTGCGACTGTCGAATACTGAGACCCGACGACGTATGTCGCAGCTTTTTTTAAGAAATTTGAAGCTCCAAGGAAGATTCCCAATTGGGTTGAGATGTGGAGTTGGGAGAGATATGGGCTGTGGAGACCGCCCATGGTGGACTTCGAAGTGCTCTGTTATACCAACCACGTTTCATAGTCAACGGCGAGAAAGGGTGGTCAGTTGGGTGGATGAATGATCAACGACATGCTTTGCGGTTTGGACCGTTTGTAGCAGAGCTTTCTAAAATCAAATTATGGTCCTTCCTGCAACTTTTTAAAAATTTATAACAATTGCATTGTGATGGTATTGCATTTATTTCTAACCTCAGTTAAAAAAATATTTTTATTTGGCTGACTCACCCTGTAATAGTGGGTCTTGATGCACAGAAAACACCATACAAATTCTGATTGGTTAAAAGTAGGTACGTAATTACCTTCATCGACTTTAAAATTAGGTCATGCACAATTTATGCAAAAGCTGACTATGTTTACAATATAATCTACAAAGTAAAGTTGAATGGTTTCAAATTATTTTGTGAAATCACTGATCTAAGTTCGCTTCGTTAAAGCACATAAATGGATGACCTAGTGCAGAACTTCCCGCGTTAAGTTTTCCTTAACATTAGCAACTAATTTGCCGTCTTGCATTAATTGAAAGTTTTAGCAACATCAAAGTTGTTAGTATTGTTATCTACTTATGTTCCTAAACGATGTCAACCAACATAGATTCACCTCGTGCTCCTTGTTCAAAATTAAACTATCTGAGCATCATCAGACTTCAAAATTGCTGGAGAATAATTTCTTTCAAATCATAAATGTCAATTTTTCATGACATCTTTTGTCAAGGGACCATTCGGGACCATTATGATTTTTCAAACTATAGAAACCTGTAAATTGTTTGTAACTTTTTTATTTAGTCAGCGCCCATCCAGTCAGTGTCCTTAAGTTTCTAGAACTTTATAGATTTCTTCGAAGTTTTTGTTTATTTTCTTATTTCTGTTTTTACTTTTTCATTCTATTTCACCTTCTGTTTTTCTAATTTTCTAATCTAATATCACCATATTATTTCTTCCTTTTTTACCGCTTTTAATGGGGTACTTGCCTCATGTTTGGAAAATATAATATTTAGAAAATGTATTTTTTTATTTGGTTGTAGGGTCAATATTACGCCCAGAATTAATTTTTTTTATTTTTGGAGTGGGAGATTTGTGACGTAGCCGACCTCTGCACGGCGTAGTTCTAAAAAATTCGTATGATGGCGCTTTACTCAGATTGTTTGCGTTCTATTTATAAATTAAAAGGCAATCCGCTGTACACATGTGGCGCACTCTGGTAGCAGCGCTGCATAGTAGCCAAAAACAAGAGTAGATTCAATACAGGGTGATTCACGTAGCCCGTCTATTAGAAGTTTTTCAACTTCCAGTTGGATTAGAAATTTGAAATTTGGAAGGCAGTCATTATCAGTCATGCTAATTCTACCTAAAATATTTTCAGCTCTCTAGCTATACAGGGTGTGCGAAAAGTCGGTATCAACTTTCTTATTTTAAATGGAAACGTACCATTTTTTCTACATGGTCTAATTGGTCTTCTAACTCTGAGTTTCTATAACAGTTGTTATGTGAACTTATTTGACAATTTTTGACATTATGTTAATTTATGTGAAAAAAATGATCGATGTGGTAGCTTACGGAGAAATTCGTATCTGGCAGACGGTTTAGAATTTATAAAAGCTAATTTGTAAAGTGCTTAGTTCAAAGTCCAGACTAACTTCTGATATCTTAATGGTGGTTCCATCTTGTACCATATGGGTGCAGACAATTTTTAAATATCGCAACCAAAAATGGTCAAGAAGTCATTTTTTTCAAATGGCACCTACAGATTTTTTTTACACCACTCGATAGAAAATTGTATTTTGGAATGAGTTACTTAAGCATTCCCTATAGCTAACTTCATCCCCTATCAAATTAAAAATTAAAATCCAGAAATTTCATCAATTTTGCACAAGATTTTTTGTTTTTTTAAGTATGCCATGGAAACAAAAGACAATTGCAACAATTTAATTATGAAATAAATATGTTACTAATTTTATAAAACAACAACAACAAAAACTATCAAGAACCATCTTAACAAAATTCTAATGTAAATGTTCAATGTGAGCATCATTTTGATTACTACATTCTAGCATTTTATATCATTGTGTAGCTCCTTATTTCGTTGATGTCAAGACTGTCAAATGCTCTTATTATTCTCCCGCTTAATTCCTTTATGTTGCAAAGTGGTGAAGTATAAACTAAATCTTTTATTCGACTCCAAATATAAAAGTCTAATGAAGTAAGGTCTGGAGACAATAAGAGCATTCGACAGTCTTGGTCCCAACGAAATTAGAAGAGGTACACAATCTGTTGAAAATGGTTTAATAGAATGTATGTAGTAATCAAAATGGTGCTCACATTGAACACCTACTTTAGAATTTTGTTAAGATGGTTCTTGGTAGTTTTTGTTGTTGTTTTTTTATAAAATTAGTAACATATTCATTTCATAATTAAAATGTTGCAATTGTCTTTGGTTTCCATGGCATACTTGAAAAAATAAAAAAATTTCTTGGCAAGATTGATGGAATTTTTGGATTTTAATTTTTAACTTGATAGGGGATGAAGTTAGGTATAGGAAATGCTTAAGTGACTCATCCCAAAATACAATTTTCTATCGAATGGTGTAAAAAAAATCTGTAGGTGCCATTTGAAAAAAATGACTTCTTGACCATTTTTGGTTGCGATATTTGAAAATTGTTTGCGCCCATAAGGTACAAAATGGAACCACCATTGAAATATCAGAAGTTAGTCTGGACTTCGAACTAAGTACTTTAAAAATTGGTTTTCATAAATTCAAAACCGTCTGCCAGATACGAATTTCTTCGTAACCTACCACATCGACCTTTTTTTTCACATAAATTAACATAATGTCAAAAATGGTCAAATAAGTTCACATAACAACTGCTATAAAAACTCAGAGTTGTAAGACCAATTAGACCATGTAGAAAAAATGGTACGTTTACATTTAAAATAAGAAAGTTGATACCGACTTTTCGCACACCCTGTATAGCTAGAGAGCTCAAAATATTTTAGATAGAATGAGCATGACTGATAATGACTGCCTTCCAAGTTTCAAATTTCTAATCCAACTGGAAGTTCAAAAACTTCTAATGGACGGGCTACGTAAATCACCCTGTATAGGTGTGAGTCTTGGATACGGAGGACCAATACGTCATCAAAAACAAAAATTGCAAATATTTACGAAAATATGAAATTAAAAAATGGGGAAAAAATATTCAAGTCTCTATTTGCATGCATCTAGAGAATAAAAAGTGCAATATTTTTTTTAGGCAAGTACCCCATTTCCCTTTTTTAGCCGTTTTTCTATATTTTTTTACCTATTTGCGCGATTTAAGACTACAATCACAATAATCGATCCTATGAGTGGTTGTGTATTTATTATTAGCGATTTGAAAAATTAAATAGTTGTTTGAAATGGGCTGGTCAAATTTTCTCTCTTCTTAATTTTTTACATTTTCTATTTTTTTTTTCAGATGCAATAAGCGAAAATAATCCGCGAGTAATCGACGATTCCCGTGCACGAAAGTTGGCCAACGATCTGAAGAGGTGTTCTTATTACGAGACCTGTGCCACCTACGGTCTCAACGTCGAACGGGTGTTTCAGGATGGTGAGTAATCAACTTTTACGACATCTTCAATAACCCAACGAATTACCTTTTGCACTTCGTCTTCAATAAGAACTTTGCCCCCTCTCCCGAAATGTATATCGAAGTTGTTATCGCCGTCATCGAAGTGAAGGGTCGTTATCACCTGGAAGTGTCGGCACGTGAGTTTTGTCGACAAACGCCGCATTCGACCTTCATTTTTGCATAAAGAACCAATAGCTAATGAACGGATGACAAATAAATAACGTTAAGATAATTATTGTACGTTACGCCATCGATATACGCACGAACGAGATGATGTTTGGATGAGTCAAAAAGTTTTCATTTTAGTACGAGTTGAACGAAGAGTGTGCAAGATGTTGAGTGAATATTGCAAGAATATGCGGAAACGCATCTTCAAGCGTAGATTTAAAAGAAAATTTTCAAGTAAGCTCCTATTTTAGTGTGACGGGTGAGATGATTGGGTCTTCTAGTTGCTATTTGAAATTAGTTTCCTCCCACTTGGTGTACTTTTTTGACGGTCTCAATTTTGTTTTAGCTTGCCAGAAAATAGTGCAACAGCGGCTGTCAGCCTCAACCACCTGTCTAACCCCGACGAATTCTCGACCTTCGACCCCAAATCATTTCCATCCGGCTGGAGGACCAAGACACGTACCGCAAATAACCACCCCATCCAACAACGGATTCGCTCAATTAGCGCCGTCGCCAGCAGCGAATCACATGTCTCCTAGTCACAATAACACTCTTTCTCATAAGGTAAATAGAAAAAGAAAATTCTTTCTCTGACAGTATTAACACCGAATTCTTGCAGGAATCGATGAACCTGCACTCGTTGAGTGGTCGTCAAGTACACACGTTGTCGGCATCGACACACTACCTCCATCGGCCGGAGAAGAACGAGTCCTCATTCAAATCGTCCGATGAAAAATGGAACTCGTCTTCGTCAACATTGGGAAGTCACGGTTCCTCGCAAGCCCTCATAGTACAAACTGTGCAAACAGAAAACAATAACGTAGCGAAATTCGCAACGCCTCATCCCCTAGATAATCTGCAAAATACTCAAGGGAAAGATCCCAAGGATCTACCCACGCCGAGTTCAACCCCGACGACAGCAAGGAAGAGTAGGAGAAGATCGAACTTGTTTGCGCCTTCGAAAAAGGGCGACGACAAATTAAAGAACGTCGGCGATTTCGGTAGTGGAAGAGCTATTCCTTTGAAGCAAGGTTACCTCTTCAAGCGCAGCAGTAAACCTTTGAATAAGGAATGGAAGAAGAAGTACGTTACTCTTTGCGACGACGGCCGGTTGACGTACCATCCGAGTTTGCACGATTACATGGACGACGTGCACGGGAAAGAAATTTCGTTGCAGTACGTAACCGTTAAAGTTCCTGGTCAAAAACCGAGAGGTTCCAAATCGATAATTACGGTGGCAGGAACCAATGGTAGTAGCAGTATTAACGAAGGACTCGGTGGACTGTCTCTTGGTGGTAAGTTGGGAAAGTTTCGTTGAAATTTACACAATTTTGTAAATAGCGCGGCTTGCAGGAAAAGACCGGCGGACAACGGAACGGGTCTTGATGGGCGCTTTTGACACGGTTAAGGATCCTAGTTCGAAGTATTCGCAAGTCAGCGGGGACGAAGGTATGGTGTTGTCCAACAGCAGCTCGTTTCTTAACGGGGACAGTGTCAAAACGGAAACTCCTAACGTCAAAAAGAGGCATAGGAGGATGAAGAGTAGCGGAGTCAAAAATGGCGATTACGATGGTGAGGTTTTTTTTTCTCTTTTGGACGGTTCTGAGTTTTTAATGGGTCGTATTTAACAGTCTACCAAATTTACCTAATATTTTTATGCAAAAAAATACTTTTATTTCCCAAAAATACTAAATGCTCACCAAAATTAAGAAAATACATAATCTTAAAGCGACAACCAAATATTGACATAATGATGACCTCTTCTATATTTTGTTCTCCAAAATAACTTTTATTGACCATAAATACTAAATGTTCACCAAATTTTATTCCGCATTTAATTCTAACATAATACCCAGATATTTAATGTTTGGCAGTGTCTCATATTATTTAGCAGTTAAAAATACTATTTGTTGGTCAAAAATACACAAGCAATAAAATGTTGTGCAAATGGTAAATAATTTTATGCAAAATTATAGATGTAGATGTGCTAGGGCAAGGAAAATAAGAGTAAAAATAGAAGTGCACAAAAAAAGATATTGATTTCCGTAATATATAAATGCTTTGCTGTAATTGGCTTGCATTATGTAAAACGTAAAATTTCTTTTAGTGGTAATTTCTAATTGTGCAAAAAAAATTATAGGGCCCTGAACTGACCTTGTACAAAACTTTTTTCGCGTGCCTCTTGTCTGGAAGCGCAAGCGGCAAGAAGAGATGCGCGAGCATATTTCATTTTTGGAGTAATAGAATAATTATTTGACGCACAAATAGTTTTTTTGAGAAACACTAAATATAAATGGATAGCGCGAATATTTATTATGTACAGCACAGACGCGTAACTTGAGCGTTCTAAATTTGGTGAACACTTAGTAAGATTGATAGACATATAGAATTTAAAATGTAAACAATGGTAAAACAATACGCAGCATAGTTATTTTAGTGGTGATGTTCTCATTTTCTGATGTATAATAATTTGGGTTTCATTTAGATTTTTTGATGCTCATTAAATTTTCTGGTGGACAGTGCAAGGGCTGTATGGTTTAATTTGGTGTACATTATATTTGTTCCCGTTTTTAATTGTTGTGGTTTCAGATGCTGATGGGTACGAATTTTATATTGTTTCGTTGGACAACAAGCAATGGCATTTCGATGCGTCAAGTTCGGACGAACGTGATGATTGGGTAGCTGCAATAGAGCAACAAATTTTGAATTCGTTGCAACTGAACGAGTCTTCCAAAGGAAAGAAACTGAACAATCCGTTGGAGGCCGCCACGCTACAGTCTATTAGAAGTAGAGTACCTGGGAATGGATTCTGTGTTGACTGCGACGAGCCAAGTAAGTGCTTCTAATCGATTATCACAATGGAGTTTAACAATTTTTTCTTGGTTAAATCGAAATTTTGATTATTTTTGTTTGTCTGCAGATCCTGATTGGGCCAGTTTAAATATCGGGGTCTTGATGTGCATCGAGTGTTCTGGTATTCACAGAAATCTTGGATCTCATATAACTAGAGTCAGATCGCTGAATCTAGATGACTGGCCGTAAGTTTCTTTTATATTTTACTGAGATATGTTTTACGTTTAATGCCTGTCAACATTTAATTATTATTACAACCATTTTGTGTTTGTGTCTAACTTTTCCAACTTAAGTACATCTTTCTTTCTCAGCGTTTATCTCAATCTTTCTCAGTATCTATCCCTATCTCTTAAAGTTTTTTTCTCATTTTGCTTACTTATTTTCCAGTTTTTCTTTCTTTTTTTTACAGTATTTATTTATGGGTCGTATTTAACAGTCTACCAAATTTGCCCAATATTTTTATACAAAAAAATACTTTTATTTCCCAAAAATACTAAATGCTCACCTAAATTAAGAAAATAAGTACATAATCTTAAAGCGACAACCAAATATTCACATAATGCTGGCCTCTTATATATTTTGTTCGCCAAAATAACTTTTGTTGACCATAAATACTAAATGTTCACCAAATTTTATTCCGCATTTAATTCTAACATAATACCCAGATATTTAATTTTCGACATTGTCTTATATTATTTAGCAGTTAAAAATACTATTTGTTGATCAAAAATACACAAGCAATAAAATGTTGTGCAAATGGTAAATAATTTTATGCAAAATTATAGATGTAGATGTAGTAAGGCAAGGAAAATAAGAGTAAAAATAGAAGTGGTTGGCACAAAAAAAGATATTAATTTCCGTAATATATAAATGCTTTGCTGTAATTGGCTTGCATTATGTAAAACGTAAAACTTCTTTTAGTGGTAATTTCTAATCGTGCTTTTAAAAAAAATTACAGGGCCCTGAACTGACCTTGTACAAAACTTTTTTCGCGTGCCTCTTGTCTGGAAGCGCAAGCGGCAAGGAGAGATGCGCGAGCATATTTTATTTTTGGAGTAATAGAATAATTATTTGACGCACAAATAGTTTTTTTGAGAAACACTAAATATAAATGGATAGCGCGAATATTTATTATATACAGCACGGACGCGTAACTTGAGCGTTCTAAATTTGGTGAACATTTAGTAAAATTGATAGACATATAGAATTTAAAATGTAAGCAATGGTAAAACAATACGTAGCATAGTTATTTTAGTGGTGATGTTCTCATTTTCTGATGTATAATAATTTGGGTTTCATTTAGATTTTTTGATGCTCATTAAATTTTCTGGTGGACAGTGCAAGGGATGTATGGTTTAATTTGGTGTACATAATATTTGTTCCCTTTATTTATTAACTGATTATCTTACCATTTTATCGTTTATCAACTTTTAGAAAAATCATAAGTTTTGAGTGAGACGGAATATTTAATCAGATCTTAACTACTTGGAAAGAATTAATGATAGTTTTTATAGAAAAAAAATTACGAGTTGAAAATTACATTTTTCAATTTTTTATGAATTTTTGCATTAATTATCCTCCACTAATTTTTCCTGACAACCTTTTTCGTTTACCAAGTGCCTTAGTGGCTACCCACCCCTTATGTCTTTTGCTTTCATTGGAGCCCTACCACTACCTCCATTAAGTCATAAATAGCCGAAGCGTCATTGTCGGGAAATTTGACAGCTTGAATGAATCCGTCCCTCAAAATTTCCCGGGACTTCTTAAAATTACAATTAGAGACACTTCAACTGAAAATTTCAAATCTACCGTGGAAAACAGTCAGAAAATACAATTTGATTTTTCTTAAGTCTTCTTGTTTTTAATAAGGAGCTTAATTAAAATTTTACATGTTTTTGCTTCAAAAGACTGAACTGGGTGTCTCTTGTAAACCGCTCAGTTTTTACGCCTCCGCTTCAAAGGCTGCGAAGCCGTTATTGAAGATAAGTTTCTGAACGAAATCCGAAAAATGATTGGCTTTTCAGATTAAACCTCGGATCTGACCGATACCGTGCAAAACCTATTTACATTTGTCTGTCAGAACTTGTGGACCCTTTCAATATGCTAATTTGGTTGCAGGGCTGGCCACTTGAGCGTCATGTTGGCTCTAGGCAACTCGCTCGCCAATTCCGTGTGGGAGTCCATGACACAGGGCAGAACAAAGCCCACGCCGACCTCGAGCAGAGAAGAGAAGGAGAGATGGATAAGAGCGAAATACGAGGGCAAGGAGTTTGTTTCGCCACCCGACAATACACCGCCCTTGGGACAACAGTTGGTCGACGCTGTTTGCCGATCAAACATGAAAGATATTATTCACATATTGGCACATGCAAACGGTGAACAGGTTAATTCCACCGTAGCCCCCAGGGACCTACGAACACCCCTTCATCTGGCCTGTGCAATGGGAAATTTAGCGGTAGCACAGTTGCTAATTTGGGTAAGCAAAATTTATTGCGGCTTCGGGAGAGGCGAAAAAGTAGATCCACTGATCTTTATTAGCTTGTTAACAAGGTTTCTTTGTTTACCTGACCGACCACTAACGTAATTGACCTTTTGTCTCTCATAATTAACCGACAGAGGAGACAGAACAAAACCGCTGGCAAAATTATAAATTAAATTATCTCAGTTGGTTTTACTTACTTAGAAAGAATTCTAACAACACTCTCCCACCCCCTTAATACTTATCGGAGCTACCCAACAATAGCTGTGACAAATGATTAATTTTTGTATAGTTGAATTATTGTCTTAAAAAAAAATATGTTTTAGCACAATGCCAATGTTAAAGCTGTGGACCAAGACGGGCGCACTTGCCTGGCCTACGCCCGAGCGGCTGCGAGTATAGCGGCGGCGAAGGTCCAGTCCTCCAACAGCGTCAGTGCCGACGTGTCTGCTGCGGCGAGCAGAAGCCTAGTAGACCTCCTCCTTACCTATGGCTGTCCAGAAGTGTCTTGCGTGCCCGGAAGCGGCACCCTGCCTCGAAGACGAGGTAGTCAAACGTTGCCTCAGTTTGAAAAATTACCATCAAGTGTTATCTAAATGCTTAAGACACAACCTGACTGATTTTTATCAATGTAACGTGCAGGATGTGTGTTGTAATTATCTGTCATTGTTAAATTTTTCGAAATCATAATCACTATCACCGCCTAATGTCGATGTTAATTAAACAACCACTACACTCAAATTAGTTGAATAATAGTTGCTAGTAGTTATTGAAAATGTTCATGGAGCTGTTATGGAAAAAATTAACGATGATAACATCCTGTCCGTTATAACAACACTGCACTGATTAATGTATAAGTGTACTAAATAAATCAAGTTGTTTGTTACTCATGTTTGTATGCAGCTGAACAATCAGATTTTCAAATGTTTCACGTATGATGCACATTGTACTTAAACTATTTTCGTGTCATTCTAAGCTGTTTGATCACTGATTTTCAAGCAATTCATTCAGCCATATTGAGTATCCAAGATGTTCGGCATAACATGGGCGTTTTCCATTAGAATGTGACCGGTCGGTCTATATTTGAAGTGTGACGGTCACATTCTAATGGCGAACACCCATGTTAGGCCAAACATCTTAGATACGCAATAGGGCTGATTATGTCAATTTTTAGCACCACCTACACTCATTGTTAACTTGATTTCATGACCATGAAGCGAGTATTATTGTAAGTGACCATATACAAATCTTTTATATGTGAATTTGTAATATTTGTACCTTGTGCGTGATAGTAATTTTTCATTGCAATGTCTTCTGGTTTGCCGAGTGTTTTGTGTACTATGGTATGAATTTATTTATGCAGAAATACTCTCTTTGTTACTTACATTATTAATGTATATAATTTCGCCAAAGATTTGTATCTATTGTTTTGTATATATGAAGCTAAATTATGTACAGAAATTATATATGTTGTTCTTCCTTACATAGAATGTTATGAAATTACAAGTTGTTTTTTTTTCTACTTCTTGTTACTTTATAAAATAGTAGTCTTTAGAGAACAAAGAAGTATGGCCCCAGATAATTTTCCCTAATTATTTCTTTATACCTACTTAATCGATTTTTGTTTTTTTGCAAAATAAATCCATTTTTGCTACTGTTTTTCTTATTCATTTTTATTCTGTTTTTACTCTACGATTGTTCACGATTTTCAATTAGTTTACTTCTAAACTCAGATTTTGTTTTATCCTCTGTTCTTGCGTCCTAATTGCGTATTTATTTTATTGGAATCACAAAAGGTTTACAAATGTAAACTGTTTGAGTCGCCGGTAGAGGGCACTAGGGGCCCTATTAATGTGGCCGTGTGATGTGATCAGATCACACGCAAGCGCAGAGCTGTCATGTGATCTGTGGCCAAGTGATGTGATGTGAACAGATCACACCCAAGCGCAGAGCTGTGATGTGATCTGGATCACCTGCGTTCGACTGCAAACTATTTTTTTTTCTAGTGGTCGAACGGCCCTGATGTGATTCTGTTTGCATCACATCACTTGGCTACAGAAATAGGGCCCCAACTCGTAACGTAAATATATTCGAATTTGTCGATTACTTCTCAGTTAATTTTCTAATATTTTTGTGCATAGTTTTTAAAAGTGATCGACTCATTTGCGCAACATTTTATTTATTCTCATTGAAAAATTAAAATACGACTACAAAAAGTTACTTTTTTTTATAATTAATTTTAAGTAGTCGCAAGGAAAAAAGTTTCTTATTAATAATCTGCTAAATCCACAAAGAAAGTTGTTATTAATTAGATGGAAAATTGAGTCAGAGAGACGCATTTTTCTCATTAGACTAGATGGCGTAAATCTCTTCTGCGCTTTTCTACTTTCAACGACTTCCTCGATCTTCTGTGATCCTGGTAGCATGAGTAAAAATTTCACCAAACTTTTGGCAGGTGTTGAACAAACGTCGTCATCTTTCCGCCATTCGATATCGGGATCATATGCGAGCTAAGAGGTCGTCGGCTGCTAAGTTTTGATTTTTTTTTAATTGTCTGTACTTTTCGGTTTTTCTACCAGATGGGGGTTAATCTCTTATGGGTATCCACGATCTTTTCGTTTTTCTGTAATCCTGGTAGCAGAATTGAAGTTTGCGACAAAATTTCGTCTTCATTTGGAACAAAACCGGCCATTTTTAAAGCGTTTTGTATCAGTATTATATGAAAACGAAAAGATCGTCGCCTGCTACCAAAACTTACATACATATTACAAGTTTTTCACTAGATGGCGCCACTAATTTTTCTCCAGCGCAACATTTGTGCTCTTCTAAACTCCATAAAATGTAGAATTAGAGCGAGTTTCAACATTAATACTTGTTTATTGTTTCTTAAAAGTTAAATAAATTATATTATGTACCTATTTACCACCCTCCCGTTTCATCGTAGAGACGTTTCCATTTGTTGAAGGCGTCTGCCTGGATCCCTCTTTCTTCTTCTATTTTTTTCCTTGCTTTTCTTCTTCCCTTTATTAATCTCTCTCGTTTCACTACATCTCTTTCTCTCCTTTTTTTTTCTTTTTCTCCCTTTTTTTTTCTTTACTTCTCTTTCTCCCTCCCGGTCTGTCTGTCTTCCTCTTGTTCTCTCTCTCCTCTCTCCTCTTTTTTCTGTTTCCCTCTCTCTTTCTTAATCTCCCTATCCTTTTTTTTCTCCCTCGCTTTTTCTACATCTTTTTTTCCTGTTTTCTCTCGCTCTTTTTTTTTCATTCCCTTTCTCCAAGTCCCATTTTCTCTCTCTCTCTCTCTCCTTCTCTCTTTCCTGAATTTTATAAAGAACATTAATGCTCCTCTCCTTTTCTCCCTGTTAATTTTTTTCTCTCTTGCTTTCTCTATATCTTTCTCTCACTCTCTCCCTTACCTCTAATGCCCAGTTGCACAAAACTTAACATTTTTAATCGTTCGTTAACAAAAATGTTACAATTATCCGTTTATTTGCAAGAATTTGACGGGTTGCAGTGTTAAAGTCTCTCAAACATCTACGAATTGCAACAATAGATGAATAAACAATCAAAGTACGTAGTAAAGAGCTTGGAGAAAAGATAACGAAAGATTAAACAACCGTTAAGTTTCGTGCAACTGGAGATTAGCGATACCGAATGACAAATGTTTTTCTTTTTGCAAAATCACAATAAATAAATTTTTAGCTTACTTTAATTTGATTGTCTTGAACCCCCTCTCTCCCTCTATTTTTTTTCTTGCTCTTTCCTCTCCATTTCTTAATCTCTCTCTTCTCTACCTCTTTTTCTCTCTCCCCTTTTCTCTCTACCTCGTTCTCTCTCTCTCTCTACCGGCCTTTTTCTTTCCCTCCTCTCCCTTTCTTCTCCCCCTCCTCTTTTACTTTTTTTCTCTCTTTTCCCTCTCCCTTTTTTCTTGAATGGTACGGCTATTCGACTTATTGCATTACACCATCACACTCATCATTGAAAGAAATTAGAGTAGGTGGGTGTGAAATAACAGGGGCCTCTAACACAAACTTTGAGCATATTATTTAAACTTTCTGCGAGATCGAATAATAATATCCAACTTTCTGAAGTACTTTGAAACAACAGTCATCCAAAATGTAATAAATAATAACGTATGGTTTAAGTGGGATGGAACATCAGCTCATTTCAAAGTTTTCCAATCGTTGGATACGGCGCCTGAACGATATTGAATATCCAACTCGTTTACTCCTCTTAATTTCATTAAACTTTATTTAGTAAAATTACGTTACGTAAAAGATTGCAGAAAGTATATAGTGATAGAGCTAATAATAATTAATTAAACCGATATATTCAATTTATGAATCCAAATTTGATACAAAGTGTTTTTTTTTTGACTAGAGCTAGAATACTGTTTAAAAATCAACGAGGAAATAATAATACAGGGTGAGTCAGCTAAAGTGAATCAACCGAAATATCTTTGTCACAATTAATTGTTTTTAGTTTCTTTTGCATGTATTGACTCATGTTGATTGGTGTATAACATTAAAATCACATGCCATGTTTTTATTTTATACAGTTTATATAGTCCAATTTCGAGGAGACAAGAATTTTCTTATTACACAAATTTATGTGCATATGTTTCAGAATAATGGACAATATTTGCAAATTTTCAGCATAAATAAAGGACATTTTTTCAGGAAAATTGTGGCAAATATAACAAGTTCGGGAAAATTAACGTTTTATCTATTTACATTCATGGATTTATTAAAACCAGTAAATTCATAAAAAATTTAGTAGGTAGAAGGCAAGTATACAGAGCTGAAAGCATTAATTAGGGTTATTTACATTTAAGACTCTCTGACAGTATACAAAAGAATTAGACGCAGCTCAATAGATTCATTCAACGTTTACTAGTTTCTATAGTTAATTTACATGAGATCGGGCCATCTTTTTTAATATTTTCTTAAACGTATTATGACGAAGATGCTACTTTCCTTGAAGGTTTCCATTCGGCTATTTACTGATAATATAGAACAATTTACAAAAGTAGGTACGTAAAGTTACATTCGCTTTCACTATGTTGCCCATAATTCAAGAAGTAAATTTAAGACGCCAATCTCTAACACAAATTCGATATTTTACACTACCCAAGCTATTCTACCTACTCTATCACAAGTCGTAGTTGATGTTGCTGGCACAGAAAACCCTCCGACACCCCCAACGACACTGACGCCAACACCAGTGCCTTGTGGATCGGGGGTTGGTGCCGATCAGTCAGGATCGTACTTGCAGTCTATCCTCAATAGCATGAAAACAGCTAGAAACGTGACGACAGCCAAAAGAAGTTCGACCGAAGCCAAAACTATGAGATCGTTATCTTCTTCGAAAGGATCCGCGTCGTTTATGCAAATGTGATCTTGGTAGCAACTGAGGACTTTTCCTGACTGAAGCATGAGGACGGCGACAAAGGAACAAGCCGTTGCCCATAAGATTGTCAACGGGATGGCGATTCTCACTGATGGCCCCAGGAAACGGAGGGTAGATCCTGGCATGCAAGTTGAAGTGCGGTAGCCTCCGAAACCTTTCGTAGTGTGGATGCTGGCGGCTGAAATGGTGAAACATTTTATGAAAAGCCATTTCCATAAATAAACTAAAATAAAACGGGGCAATGCCAGAAGGAAAAACTAATCTGGGAGGCTCTTGTAAAGAAATAAATAGATTCAGCTCAATTCAAGAAACAGTTTTGAAATCATTAAGAACTGAATGGAAAATTAAGAAGACATTGAACTTTAGTAGAAGCAGATAATAATAAAATTGTATGAAAGACAAACTCTTAAAGTCTACAATGAAATGATGACAACTGCAACAGAAATCGCACAAACCAAAAGCACGGCCAATCATAAAAGATAATAGAGGCTGCTTTGCCCATTCATAATACTAATCCATTATTCATAACAAATAAATCTATAAAACAGCGGAACATAAAGATAATGTGGAATATGAAAGATAAAATATGTATAAGCAAAACAAAGTCAAAGAAAGAATAATAAAAAAGATATAAGACAAGTCCCAATGTTAAAACTGGATAGGAATAAGAAACCAGATTTTTTTCAACAAAATATTTTGTTAATAAACTTGCACTTTGCAACAGTAAATAATTTTTGCACAACTTTTTAGTATAATGAGCTGTTAATTTGCTGTGTTGTTCACAATATTTGTCTTAAGGCCATCTAGTAAAGAAGATCTATACTAGATGTAAGTATATCTTTTAGAAGCTTTTTAGAAGTAGGTAACACTAATTAAATGATTGGATACTGACACTCGACAAGATTGTCTTCTGGAAATGCCGCATAGGTATAAATGATTCGCATCTTGGCAAGATCACGACATTTAGCGGGAGAACCGGAAATCGATCCAGGTATTTTTCTCGGTAAATGACCCGTGAAGTAAAAATGGAAAAATCGGGCCTGCGTGACGTCATGTTAAAATAACAGATTTTTAATGGTTGTATGCACTCTGAGCAGATAAGGTAATTTTCTGCCCTTACCATCTCTTCAAGAAACAAAAGTTAAAAAGATCTTCCATTGTCTTTAGTAAATTACTAAGTTTTAAGCAGCTTATGGTTTATAATGAACATTTATGACTGATTATTAATTATTCAACTCAATATTCCACTCCAATTCGCTAGCATAGGTTTTAAAGTTGCATCAAAGTTTTATGTACATAATGTACATTTGTTTGATTTGATTTTGCCATTTTTTTTTTCAATTTTACGTTTTGTTATTATTATTAGCAAAAATTGAGAACATAATTTATCATTTTCGATCTAATTCTGTCTAAATATTTTTATGAAAGATCTAACGCGCGGATCTAACGTTTTATTATTAGGTAGATTGTGACAAAAGCCCAAAACGTTTTCGTATTGTTGGTTGCTAGCATATTGTCAATAAAGATTTGCATAAAAAAAGTGTTTTTTATTAAAGGAAAATATTTGCGTTATTAGACGACGACGCGCTCTTCATATTTTATAGTGTCGTCAACGCTGAGAAGGCAATGAATGTAAAATTTCATTTCGAGAACGAACACTTTGATGCCTGTATCCATATTAAATTGCGACAAGAAGAACACTAATTGTTCGGGACATTTTTTCGATGAGTTTGATGACGAAAAGATGATATTGCATTTAATTATAATTTGTAATTGTTGAAGAATACAGTGTGTGAGTAGGCGAGATAATAGATTGATGATGAATTCATTTTCAAGCAGAGCTTTATGTGCGCCTACATAATAAGAAATATGGTATTGGCAATTTATATGTCTCTAAGATTATGTAAATAATTGGGCATAAAACGTTTTTTTACGTCCTTGTCCCAACTAATTGTTAATGGGTCGTATTTAACAGTCTTCTGGCCTCTTATATATTTTGTTAGCCAAAATAACTTTTGTTGACCATAAATACTAAATGTTCACCAAATTTTATTCCGCATTTAATTCTAACATAATACCCAGATATTTAATTTTAGACAGTGTCTTATATTATTTAGCAGTTAAAAATACTATTTGTTAATCAAAAATACAGAAGCAATAAAATTTTGTGCAAATGGTAAATAATTTTATGCAAAATTATAAATGTAGATGTGCTAGGGAAAGGAAAATAAGAGTAAAAATAGAAGTGGTTTGCACAAAAAAAGATATTGATTTCCGTAATATATAAATGCTTTGCTGTAATTGGCTTGCATTATGTAAAACGTAAAACTTCTTTTAGTGGTAATTTCTAATCGTGCTTTAAAAAAAAATTACAGTGCCCTGAACTGATCTTGTACAAAACTTTGTTCGCGTGCCTCTTGTCTGGAAGCGCAAGCGGCAAGGAGAGATGCGCGAGCATATTTCATTTTTGGAGTAATAGAATAATTATTTGACGCACAAATAGTTTTTTTGAGAAACACTAAATATAAATGGATAGCGCGAATATTTATTATGTACAGCACGGACGCGTAACTTGAGCGTTCTAAATTTAGTGAACATTTAGTAAAATTGATAGACATATGGAATTTAAAATGTAAGCAATGGTAAAACAATACGCAACATAGTTATTTTAGTGGTGATGTTCTCATTTGCTGATGTATAATAATTTGGGTTTAATTTAGATTTTTTGATGCTCATTAAATTTTCTGGTGGATAGTGCAAGGGATGTATGGTTTAATTTGGTGTACATTATATTTGTTCCCATTGTTAATTTAAGCAAATATAGCTATAAACTGTTTCTGTAGCTTTAACGCTCTAAAGAATTAAATTATTTTCTAAATTTTTTAATAAAAGTTTGTATTAAAAGATAAAGATATCTTTTTATTTGTTATTCTTTTACTCTTTTGTATGTAACGAAATAATACTCTAAAAAACACTACTTGTGCGTCAAATAATTATTCTATTACTCCAAAAATGAAATATGCTCGCGCATCTCTCCTTGCCGCTTGCGCTTCCAGACAAGAAGCACGCGAAAAAAGTTTTGTACAAGGTCAGTTCAGGGCCCTGTAATTTTTTTTTAAAGGACGATTAAAAATTACCAGTAAAAGAAGTTTTACGTTTTACATAATGCAAGCCAATTACAGCAAAGCATTTATATATTACGGAATTCAATATCTTTTTTTGTGCAAACCACTTCTATTTTTACTCTTATTTTCCTTGCCCTAGCACATCTACATCTATAATTTTGCATAAAATTATTTACCATTTGCACAAAATTTTATTGCTTCTTTATTTTTGATTAACAAATAGTATTTTTAACTGCTAAATAATATAAGACACTGTCGAAAATTAAATATCTGGGTATTATGTTAGAATTAAACGCGGAATAAAATTTGGTGAACATTTAGTATTTATGGTCAACAAAAGTTATTTTGGCGAACAAAATATATAAGAGGCCAGCATTATGTCAATATTTGGTTGTCGCTTTAAGATTATGTATTTTCTTAATTTTGTGAGCATTTAGTATTTTTGGAAAATGAAAGTATTTTTTTGTATGAAAATATTGGGCAAATTCGGTAGGCTGTTAAATTCGACAATTCGACCCATTATAAAGAATATAGAAAGAAGACAATTGGTATAGTATGGCCATGTGCAACGGATGGCCGACGGACGATTGCCTAAACAGACCATGAAATGGCAACCCGAGCATCGAAGAAAAAGAGGAAGACCCAAGAAGAACTGGAAAGAGGGAATAAAGAAAGCAATGAGTGCCCGCACAATCTGCAGGAGTCAATGGGAAGATAGGAAGAGATGGAGTGTAGAAATTGGACAACGTCGTCGAACGCTCTACTATCTAGAATTTTCTGTTTTACAATCTTCAAATGCTATGTTTTTCGTTTTTGAATCTATTGTTGGTTTTTGTCAAAAAGGTACCTAATTTTAATCAATATGACGCCATCATATCTTGTATTCAACAAAATATTTTATTAAGCAGTGTGTTCTTTTATAATTTTGTTTGTAAAAAAACCTATTGTCCACTGCCAGTATTATAGTGGTAACAACCCCTGTCCTGTATACCAAAAATTCTTAAACTCTAAATAATAATTCACTCACAAGACCGATATCCAGCGGGACATTTTCACATAATGTCACTTTATTACGCCCCTATAAATCGTCTGTTATACGAGATTTTCATACTTCATAGGCGTTTTGCATAAGCTCCATAAATTTAGGGCAGAAACCCAATAAGGAGAATAAGACGTCTGACCCCGCTGTCAACTGAAACCCCCAATTCCCCGCCATAATAAATTTGCCATTTTGCAACACTGTTTTGTGTCGAAAAGTTTCCAAACATCATACAACAAGAGTAACTTAACGCAAATAAATTTGTTACTAAACGTTCTCCATTGTAACGACATGCCTAATAAAAGTGATTGCTTTATAACTTTGTTTTTGTCGGGAAAAATTTCCGCTCAAAAATCTCTTTTCACCCTGAAAATCCACACTGTCGCTATTGGTGGTTGGTAAACAGTGTCGCTTGGTCGGTATAATATGCGAAGATAATTAAGGGTCATTGCTCGGTCTCGACTTAGGTTAACATCATTAACCCTTCACGGTCAAGCAGTTTCGTACAGGGCAACGCACACTCAATGTCCTATTACCGTCTTCAATTAACCTTGATTAATTTGGAATACAAGTTTATTTATGGTGGAGCAACAAAACAATTTCAATGGAAATTGCTTACCATCAATAATTGCAGAACCGATGCAATTATTTTGGTGCGAATGCGTTATTGGTTCTACCAATCTAACACTATCTAATTGAAACGTAGAGCGGTTTCGTGTCAATTTGTTATATTGACAAACTTCTGTTTTCACTTTGCTAAACAATTTTCTATAACTATAGAATGAAACTCTCGGAAAGTTAATTGATTAAATTATGTGTAGTCTAAGTAAAATTAAATCCAACTTCTAACTACTAAGTTGTAATCGCCCAAGGAGCACAGTTTTGGCTATTATAAAGCAATATAGTTGTTATGGCAACGAAGAGTGACTTGCACTTGAAACTTCCTGCTCTTTAGCGTACACCAAAGTTTGGAACTCCGCACAATCCGAGGCTTGCGTTCCTAATTAATTAAATTATTAGATGTGGCTCCTTTGAGCAAGGACATGCAAGTCTAGTGCATGCTAGAAATATTTCAAGCAGTCTGAAGTAATAATAATAATAATAATTGGTTTATCAGCTAGCGCAAAGTTGCAAAGTTGTTAACCAAATCACCAATGCTTCCTTTGACGTGCTTTACTTCAGCAATTTACAGCAATTTTTTAACTGAAAAAATTTTAATTGCTGCAAAAATATTAGTTAAGTCTAATCAATGATTTGCAATCAGACTCCGGCCGTGTAATATAAAAAAAATCATAAATTAATGAGAACAAATATGATGTACACCAAATTAAACCATACATTATCCCTTGCACGGTCCATCAAAAAATTTAATGAGCACCAAAAAATGTAATTGAAACTCAAATTATTATACATCACAAAATGAGAACATCACCACTAAAATAACTATGCTGCGTATTGTTTTACCATTGCTTACATTTTAAATTTTATGTCTATCAATTTTACTAAATGTTCACCAAATTTAGAATGCTCAAGTTACGCGTCCGTGCTGTACATAATAAATATTCGCGCTATCCATTTATATTTAGTGTTTCTCAAGAAAACTATTTGTGCGTCAAATAATTGTTCTATTACTCCAAAAATGAAATATGCTCGCGCATCTCTTCTTGCCGCTTGCGCTTCCAGACAAGAGGCACGCGAAAAAAGTTTTGTACAAGGTCAGTCCAGGGCCCTGTAATTTTTTTTTGAAAGCACCATTAAAAATTACCACTAAAAAAAGTTTTACGTTTTACATAATGCAAGCCAATTACAGCAAAGCATTTATATATTACGGAAATCAATATCTTTTTTTGTGCAAATCACTTTTACTTTTACTCTTATTTTCCTTGTCTTAGCACTTCTACATCTGTAATTTTGCATAAAATTATTTACCATTTGCACAACATTTTATTGCTGGTGTATTTTTGATTAACAAATAGTATTTTTAACTGCTAAATAATATAAGACTCTGTCAAAAATTAAATATCTGGGTATTATGTTAAAATTAAATGCGGAACAAAATTTGGTGAACATTTAGTATTTATGGTCAACAAAAGTTATTTTGGCGAACAAAATACATAAGAGGCCAGCATTATGTCAATATTTGGTTGTCGCTTTAAGATTATGTATTTTCTTAATTTTGGCATTTAGTATTTTTGGAAAATAAAAGTATTTTTTTTTGTATGAAAATATTGGGTAAATTTGGTAGCCTGTTAAATACGACCCTAAATTAATTAACTTTGCTCATTGCGAAGAACAGGCCACCCACGAAATGTGCGCGAACTTCAAAAAACTTTTATCACCCACCTACCCGCAGTTTAGTTGATAATTGGGGTCGGCAGTAAATACCTTCTTAGTTTCCAACAACTAGTTATCTCAAGTTGCAAGTTCACAACTTGCTCAACCATTAGCCCCCGCCATTGAAGGGCAGCCATTCAGATCAATATTATTCAAATAGAAAGTGTTAGTTTAAGCACTTGAATTGTTCCGCATACAAAAGGTTTTCAAAAGAATGCCTCAAGGGAAAGATCGTAATCATCCAATAAATAACGAACCGCCCGTCTTTTTGATCAAGGGAATCTGTTCCTTTGTGCAAACTCCTTGTATTGGTTATTACGCAAACAAATTACTTAAAAAGTAGACTGGATTATTATGTGTACAAAGAATTAAAGAAAAGAAATTACCTGCTGCTAAAATTGTTGCTCCTCCTGCAGGAATTCCCAGACCCAGGTTCATTTTGCCCTTTTCTTCTATGAAAGCGACCGTTCCTATGATCAAAAATGATATGCCACAGACTATCTGGAAAAAATAATAACAGTTAGAAGTCGAGCCACAGAAACTCCCCAAGTTAAGGGATCATATTTCACAGTTTCTTATGCAAGCATCTGCAGACACAATATTTTACTTTATCAGTGTAGCTCGGCTACATCAGATTAGATTGTAGATAAATTAACTTGATCGAAATATAAAGTTTTTGATAATATCTTGTCCAATAAAGACTGGTGCGGTATATGAGAGGGCAAAAGTTATAAAAAAAAATTAAAGTTTACTTAAAAAAGTTAAGCACAGTGGGATTTATACCTGTATGCAAAAATTTGAATCTTGTTTAACAAAATTGTTTGTTTACAGCCACTAAAGCAATTATTCTTAGGTTTAGTTTGCACAAGATGTTAAGTCAAGCAAATTTCTAATTTCACTTGGAAATTGGATGTTCAAAGACAGTTTTCATCAAGCTTCTTTGAATAATGTTCGAATTGTCTCCCTTACAAAATTTTATCTCCGGAGGTTCTACATTCAAATTTAAAACAGACTTATATAAGCGTGCACGCACTTAATTAATGTACTTACTCTAGATTATGTTCATTAGCAACCTATTAAGAGAGTTCTCGGAGCAATTAAACTTTCTAATCTTTCACCCTATAAATTCAAGCTAAAATTTGAAGAGTAGATGGATGTATTGCAATCAAATTAGGTCTTTGTTGCATATAAAACCGTTATGTAGATAATGTAAAAGTTGCAAAAGGTAATTTTTACTGTATTCACGTAAAAGTCAAATTTAAAACTTCCGCATCAATAATAGGAGTTATATGGAGACCGCATCATTATACAATATTCCACAGAAAACGAAATGTCAAAAGTACAAGTCGCTTCAAGAGCTGGATTATCCATGAGAGAGTTCTATGCATTTCCGACCAAAGCAGAAAGCGTAGGATGGTTAAAAGCGGAGAAATGTAGTTGACAATAAAGTCAACATACATTACTAAATAAATAAGAGCGTCAATAACTAAATTAATAAAAAGTAAATAATATTTTGGGAAAATGTAGAGAGAAATGTAGAGAAATTATACATTTGTTTATAACTTGTTATTTTTATTAAAACTCGTGTGTTAAAACTATTGGTATTAAAAATAGATATTACCTAAAAAGATTTACTTTTAATTCCATACCACGATGTAGACGCACAACGTTATTAAACTTATTTGCTAATAAGCTAATACATATTACGTTCCTAAGTAGCCACTTATATGAGTTAGGTTTTGATATTATCTGAGTGAAAAATTATCAAATGTTCCTTCCCAAGAGAAAGCTGTTTTATTACAATACTTTCCGGAATAATACTTTTTTGCATTACTTACTATTGGGATCTGCATTCAGAGACGGACTCTGTTGTTTTTATTAAAATATATTTTGATGTTTTTATTCTCATTTAAATCCCAAGAAGAAAACTCACTTCACAAGTTGCTAAGATTATAAAAAAACTTTCTGTTAAAAATAACTAAAGGAGAAAATTTAGGAAGACCAATGCAGAGAAATAATGAGTAGAACGTAGAGAGGATAGAATAAAAAATAGGATAGATATTTAGTATCTCTGGTATCTAAACAGCTATGCGATGGTGTTAGAAGAACGGTTGAAAATAATACTAGAGTTCAAGTGGACGCTGCTACACAACCATAATTATTGTGATACAAGTACTAATACCTAAGACAACTTGTGATCACAATAATTATGGTGGTCTGCCTTGTCTTCATATGAATTGGCATTTCATATGTTCTAGTGGTCTACTCTACTATTGGTCTTGTAATCCAGTCGCTTCTAATTCTATATATTTTTTTCATCGAGTTCCCACTCTGCCATTAGTCTAGTTAAGGTCTCCCAATCTATAAGCAATCTTTGTTGTTCCTTATTTTCCCTAGAGATATAATTCGTAATATATCTCTTATCATCAAGTTCTTGTCTTCTTGTCATAATCTTGCATTCTCTTCGTATTATTTGTCCAAGTTTTTTATTTTCTTCCCTGGTTTGTCATGATGTTAATTATCGCAAATTTTTCTTATCTAGTCCATACTTGTCGGGATGTTGCTCGTCGTAAATTCTATTAGTAGTTGCTATGTACCTATTATCTACCTGGGGTTTATTTTGAGAAGAAACGGGCATTTTCTGCTAAACTATACACTCCATGTAAAAAGTTTTTAATGGAAGCTATTGCAGAAAATACAGTCTTCTCAAATTATGCCTTTCAACATTTTTATTCACTTGTCATTTAATAAGAAATGATATCAACTTTATGATATCAACGGGCAGCGTATTATTTTTTTACCAATTTCTGGTAGATAATTTAATTCTGAATCTAACGATGTATTACAAAGGGGCTGTTGTATAAGAAAAATTCTGAGAAAAATGACTGAATTGACACTGTCAATGTCATTTGCATTCAACAATAATTTCATAATCCCTCGATCTTATTTCTTACCTGTGTTTTGGCATGAGAACTTTTTACATTTTAGTCTATAGTTTAGCTGTTTAGCAGAAATTGCTCGTTTCCTCTCAAAATGAACATCCGGTATTATAACCCAATTTTTATTTGACTTGACCGCTTTACTGGTACATTCTCTATTCTGCTAATTCTTTATAAATACCTATATTATTTATTATAGAAGTTTGTATTACTTCTATGCCAGCATCCTCCCTTGTCATTTTCTGATTAAATAGCTTTGGTTCTTAATTTCTCTCAGTATGCGTGGATCCAGTTCAAATTAACATTTCTCTAAATGGTTGGACACTTTATGTTCCGCAACACAGACCTTCATTAAATCAAAATTGATTATTCTCTTTTTGATAATGTTCTTAGAAATCTCTGGTGACCTTGTTTTGTCGTCTCAGATTTATATACATATTTGGTTTTCTTAGTTATGATTTTAAGTTCCTTTCTTAGTCTCTGTTCTTCAAACATTTTCTTTAAAGCTAAGTGACATGATCATATTCATTCACGAGCATTATCAGCAACATTAAAGTGACACATAACAAGGAAACGTATACCAATCAGCGTTGAACTACTGCTTGCCTTCAATAAATCACGTTACTCTCAAAGTACCTTCGTGACATTATAATCGAAATTTCTGCCTCTATTTCTGTCACCATAAGCATTTGATCGCCTATAACTATGTTCCTATTTAACTTTATGTCTTGATACCTGTTGCATGTTTCTGTACATAAATAGAGTCTTCAGCACTTCCACCATATTTTAGAACTGCTGTCCCTCTAAATATATATATATATATATATATTGATTTCTATCTTTATATTTTCCTTCTTCATCTTTTTTCATGCCGTGTCAGTTCTGTTAATTTTTTTCTCAGTTCCTCGTTTTCCTTCAATAACTCCGCCTTTATCAGTTTGACTGTTATCATTCTTGCAATCAGGAGTTCCCTAGTCCCATAAAACTCGTCTCTTGTTTCACTTACCCCTAATTGGACAATGATTAGCCCAAATAAAAATTAACTTCCTTTCCATTTATGTTATTGTCAGTGCTACAATTTGTCAATCAACCATTCAATTTCATCAGCTATTAGTTTTATGTTCCGCCGTGTGTTTATTTTCTTTGCACTTTTCTAGTTCTTACCACTTCCTTATTTGGTCTTACATACTGGGTCTCTCTTCACCTACAAAAACACAAAAATCCGGGCCGAGCACCACACACCTTCGAAAGAAGTCTCCCCGATTTGAAGACTCTTTGGTCTTTCACTCTCAGTTCTTTCCTTTTAGAGATTCTCGCTTCTGTTCTGTTCTTTGTTCTTCTTTTACTATTTATAGGTTGTTCATTCATGATATTTCGTCGATCCATTATTTCTCATCGTTATCTCGTGCTCATGTTCACAATTCTTTATAGTGTTATTCTTGAAGACCCTTTGGTCGTCGATTCTCAGTTCTTTTCTTTGTAAGATTGCTCGACAAGCCAAGATGGTCTAACATGATCTAACTGTAAGAAATGGGAATAAATGACAAAATAGACACAAATATCTTTCAGAGGTTTTTAAAATCTCTTAAATTACTTCACCGTATGGTTTCACGAACAGAATCTTTATAAAAATGGTGCCTGGCTTATGGCTTATTCCTCCGTGGCAATTAAAAATTATTATGAAAGTCATAAACTTCCGGAGACTCACGCTAAGCTGGCAAACACATAATCGGTACTGCTGTTTGATATTGACCTAAAATTTATTGCAGGTTAAGCGTGTTTGACGAGAATCATCACTTCCTGTTAGCATCAATTACGGATTCGATCGGTTTATCGTTCCTGACAGACGGTGAAGGACGTAGGTCGACACAAACGATTTATCTCACCTGGAGCACTCTGAGCCTCAAAACGGTGGCGAACGGATAATATTCCAAAGCTGATCGAGTGTCGGGCGTTCGGTCTGAATCGGAGGGAGCCACAGATTCCTTCAGACGGGATAATCCAACCTAAAAAGAAAAGAGAATACCCGGTGATTATTTCAGTCAATGTAACAAGCATCGAACAATGGAGAACCATCAAATGCAGAAATACAATGACATTGTGCTGAATTCAATAATTTAGACAATTGGTTACTGAATCCATGGCTATTCGCAGCGAAATGTGCCACACATACGTAAATGTACGTTAAAGAATGGCACTCAATAAACTGGTCCCATGCCAGTTTTACTAAAACCTTTTCCATGTTCAGTTCTTGATTAGTTCACTAAAGAATTGTAGTTTTTTTTTTCTGTCGGAAAAGTTAGCAACTACGTTTCCGAAATGTTAAATTAGGAAAGCAGTTGCTGGCAGTTGACAGAAAATTGCGATGAAACAACCAACAAACTCGGGCGTAGTTTTCAAGAAGTAAATAAATGCGACAAATGGGTGATATCGTAGTATTTTAATCTCCACAGACGAAGCTGGAGTGAACTTTTTAGGTTTGTAAATGAGCTCGTTGGGTCCAAAGTGAACGCGAAAGCCTTAGGGTCAGTTTCGGAATTAAAGCGAGTCACGTAGAAGGACATAAACATTATTTTCCAAGCAGTTACTTGCCGGTTTCGCCCTTATTAGGATTCGCCAGTGCAACATAATAAGGAAAAGTAATGCTGTGTATTCAACCTCTGGCACATTGGTGCTCCAATGGAGCATGCACAACAGGGTAAGATTGCTCCGAACCGGACGTATTATATTCAGACCTACATGCACATAATAAGGCGCCCTACTCGTTACTACCCTTCAGAAAAACACAATTTCTTATAATTGAATAAAAATAGCTAAGTCTATTATTTGAACTTCCTCCCTTAATATTAATTTTAAACGAAAAGTATTAATAAAACTAATACACATTGTTATACATATTATTATTTAATAGAGTCCTTACCTACCTGGAGTAAATATGTTTTTATTAATGACTTTAAATCCAAAAAGTTGCCATTAGCATCTGGACCAATTAACATTTATCAAAATAGCAACAACGATGGTATATGTAATTTTAGCATTATCGTTTTATTTTTTGTCAAAAAGGCTAAATTTCAATTTCCACCCTGTTTGTTCACGCTTGAAAAATATCAATATTCATAACTCGGTTGGGATTGTTAACCATTGATTGTCATGGACCGCATTCTACTGGGATTGGTTTGCGAACAGATGATCTTGTAAAGGGAGCGAAGCATTTGGCTGATGTTCTTTCGAATTATCGGGAAAACTTCGTGGTGGTTATTATTAGAAGGAATTTATAAATTAAAATGGCAGCGCAAGGGACTTCATCATGATAGAAAGCCTGCAAGTTATTTAATTTCCTCGTCAATTGCTCTCAATAGTTGTTCTTAATATTGAGTAACCAGAGCAAATACTTGTTAAAGTTATAACAAAATTTTAGATATTATAATTTTTAATGGGTCGTATTTAACAGTCTACCAAATTTATCCAATATTTTCATACAAAAAAATACTTTGATTTCCCAAAAATACTAAATGCTCACCAAAATTAAGAAAATACATAATCTTAAAGCGACAACCAAATATTGACATAATGCTGACCTCTTATATATTTTGTTCGCCAAAATAACTTTTGTTGACCATAAATACTAAATGTTCACCAAATTTTATTCCGCATTTAATTCTAACATAATACCCAGATATTTAATTTTCGACAGTGTCTTATATTATTTAGCAGTTAAAAATACTATTTATTGATCAAAAATACACAAGCAATAAAATGTTGTGCAAATGGTAAATCATTTTATGCAAAATTATAGATGTAGATGTGCTAGGGCAAGGAAAATAAGAGTAAAAATAGAAGTGGTTTGCACAAAAAAAAATATTGATTTTCGTAATATATAAATGCTTCGCTGTAATTGGCTTGCATTATGTAAAACGTAAAACTTCTTTTAGTGGTAATTTCTAATCGTGCTTTAAAGAAAAAATTACAGGGCCCTGAACTGACCTTGTACAAAACTTTCTTCGCGTGCTTCTTGTCTGGAAGCGCAAGCGGCAAGGAAAGATGCGCGAGCATATTTCATTTTTGGAGTAATAGAATAATTATTTGACGCACAAATAGTTTTTTTGAGAAACACTAAATATAAATGGACAGCGCGAATACTTATTATGTGGTACAGCACGGACGCGTAACTTGAGCGTTCTAAATTTGGTGAACATTTAGTAAAATTGATAAACATATAGAATTTAAAATGTCAGCAATGGTAAAACAATACGCGGCATAGTTATTTTAGTGGTGATGTTCTCATTTTCTGATGTATAATAATTTGGGTTTTATTTAGATTTTTTGATGCTCATTAAATTTTCTGGTGGACAGTGCAAAGGATGTATGGTTTAATTTGGTGTACGTACATTATATTTGTTCTCATTTTTAATTATGTCTTTAATAATTTACAAATTATTTGAGTGACTATGATAAATTTAAATAATTTAGTTTTATTAAGATAGAAATATTTTCTATTTTGGCAATGTTCGTTGTTGATTTGACTTAAGAAAAAAGAAAGGTTGTCGATCATCGTTGAACAACAAATTTTGGTTTTGACTTTTTGATGTTAATTTCAAAGTTAGCTCAACATAGAATAAATCTGCACTTCTTCAAATGAAAATAATGGCAGGTCGTCAACGACGAAGTTGCTTTACTCCCTTAAATTACAAAGCGAGAGCGACATTTACCTGACACCTTATGGGGCACCCTCATTTTTATTCATCACGTCACCGGAAAGTGGTTATAAATTTTAATCCTGCAAACTTGTTGAAAGTTGCCTTATAAAAGACATTCTACAGTGCGAACCCTAATTACTTTAAAACAACAACACTGACATTACTGACGACCCGAAAAACATTAACGTCCGCCGAACGAACCGACCGGCTGATAACTCCCCGATTAGTCCATTGAGGATCCTCTGGCGGTTGATAAGAACAACACAATTCCGTTACAACTTGCCTACTCTCAATCTAAACAAGAAGCAATTAGGTGTAGATATATTCTATAATTTGTGAAAGATACAGCTCTAAATGACAACAAAAACTTCAGCGCGTTAAGTTAAACTGTTAGGAACATTATATGAAATTCCTTTTGACGTTTCAGGAACTAATCCAGCAAATGCTGAATGATACTAATTATACAACAAACGCCAGACTCTTGGTGTAAGGCAGCGTTATTAACCTTACATTTTCGATAATTAAAATTTCCTGAAAAATTTTGCTGCTGAAAAAATAAATAATAAACCTCAGCCATAAGGTTCCTTTGAGCGTTGTACTCCATCGACGGCTATTTTTAGCACCGAAGCAATTTTCCTGGGATGAATTATAATTGTATTAATTTATGTCTGGCTCTACAGTAGCCCGGTTGTGCCTTCGATTACAGAGCAAACTCATATAACGTACGCCTCCTGGCATTAATCGTTCTTTTAGCTACACAAGTTAATTAAGCTTTTGTGTACGTCTCCTAGTCGTCCACGCAATTGAGATGGAACGGTATTGATTACTCAAGCTGTGATCTTGCACTATGCTTGTTTATAATCACTTGCATCATCGAGCTTTTCCCAACCAAATCGCTTTGTTAATCGAGCTTTGACTCTGCAAATAGAGTGCGGGCTGGCGGTAATAGTTTTATACGCCACACACGGAACTGATGAACGACACAAAGAAATGTGGTCGGACATTAATTCTATTGTGTCTCTGGCGGGCATTCTCGAGTAGAGGATTTTTTTCAGCGGATGTGCTCGTTGTCAGGCTTAATAAATTCCTTTCAGGAGCGTCAAATATTTATGTGGTAATTTCGAAAACGAATCGTACTTGTGAATTTCTTATGCCTATCTTATTCCAGCGGTTTCGGGGAGCTACAATCTTCATTTTCGATCCGCTAAACAGATTTCTCACTCGCTAACTGAATAAAGTGCTTATGCTCATTCGAGCTTGGAAGAAAGAGTGGAAACTTTGACTTCTTGTTTAGTTATCCGACACAGCGATAAATACGTTTACTGCATTATACGACAATTTAGGTAAATTGTGGAAAAAATTTATTAACAACAATTCTGTAGTAGATTCATTCACCACACAGGGTTTCGATGAACCACATATTTCTGAGACGAGGAGCTATGGCAAGCCGTTTTATTATTTATTCTCTTTAGGTATCAATGTGTTATTGTAATTTTATTATAATCCTATGCGATTTGCGATAATAATAATCACGTTATTTCCCTTAAGAGCAACGACTTCGCTATCACATGCGTTTTTTTCTTATCCAGTGTCGTATTCACCAAGTTACTGTTTACTTCATACTGAATAAAACGTGTTAATACAGGCCTGGTTTTCGCGCGCCAGTATGATAACTCAAGACAATATTCATAATGTTTGGAGCGAGATCATTTCTAGTATTCTGCAGAGGAATGGCACTACATCATTTCGAACAACCGTAAAGTGAGGCAGATGGGTATAACCCATTTTATGACTGTCGAGCAGAGAATGACAATAAACACCAAATTTGTATTTTCAAATTTGCAAAAAAACAAGCATATTTTTAGTACTATAATTAAGTTTTTGTTTAGAATATTTGATAACGAATGTCAGCAAACTGAAGTCAAATTGGGCTATTTATTCAATGTTAAAGTAAACATTTGTATTTTGTTTATATTAACGTGCATGTTAACTTTTTTCAAAGCATCCAGCGCTGGAGTCTCTATATCGTTAGGTATCAGATCTTAAAAACAAAAGTCAGATATTTTTTACTTGTACGAAGCTTTCTTCGAAATTCCAAATGCATTTTCTCTCTTTTCAATACGAACCCCTGCTAATACAAAAATCACGTCAATGCATTTTGCTGACGTATTACCATTCCTTATTAATTTAGTTTAAAATTCAATTATCATTACATTTGAATTAAAATGAGACATTGGGAGCGATGTCGCATGGAACGTGGAATGGAAATTCCGCCCGCTAAGAATAGATACTACAGCGCCCCCTGTGAAATAATGCAAGTTATGTTTTGGCTAAGCTGGTGCTTTTCCTAACGAGATTACTTAAAAATATATTATTGCAGAAGAGCTTTAGTTAGTAAGTTAGAAAAAGGCAAATTCAATTATTCTTAACTATTCTAACTTTCCCCCCTAAAGTTAAGGCGCCTTATTGTCTTGAAACAGATGAACAGGAATCAATTTAGACCCTTAAGAAAAAATAAAATAAACACATGCTGCTTGATTATTATAGTTGAATCAATGGATCTTTACGTTAACGTTATCAATCCCAATAATTATTGTCAATCAATTACAAATAACAATAAGAATAATTATTGTTAATAGAAAAAGTTAGTAACGTTTATCTTGTTTATCTACATCATTCATAGGAAATGGCCATTGGCTGCAAAAATCGATAATAACATTATCGACCTAAAATTATTCGGGAACAAATATAATGTACACCAAATTACACCATACATCCTTTGCACTGTCCACCAGAAAATTTAATGAGCATCAAAAATTCTAAATAAAACCCAAATTATTATACATCAGAAAATGAGAAGATCACCACTAAAATAACTATGCTGCGTATTGTTTTACCATTGCTTACATTTTAAATTCCATATGTCTATCAATTTTACTAAATGTTCACCAAATTTAGAACGCTCAAGTTACGCGTCCGTGCTGTACCTACATAATAAATGTTCGCGCTATCCATTTATATTTAGTGTTTCTCACAAAAAACTATTTGTGCGTCAAATAATTATTCTATTACTCCAAAAATAAAATATGCTCGCGCATCTCTCCTTGCCGCTTGCGCTTCCAGACAAGAGGCACGAGAAAAAAGTTTTGTACAAGGTCAGTTCAGGGTCTTGTAATTTTTTTTTAAAAGCACCATTAAAAATTACCACTAAAAGAAGTTTTACGTTTTACATAATATAAGCCAATTACAGCAAAGCATTTATATATTACGGAAATCAATATATTGTTTTGTGCAAACCACTTCTATTTTTACTCTTATTTTCCTTGCTCTAGCACATCTACATCTGTAATTTTGCATAAAATTATTTACCATTTGCACAACATTTTATTGCTTGTGTATTTTTGATCAACAAATAGTAATTTTAACTGCTAAATAATATAAGACACTGTCGAAAATTAAATATCTGGGTATTGTGTTAGAATTAAATGCGGAATAAAATTTGGTGAACATTTAGTATTTATGGTCAACAAAAGTTATTTTGGCGAACAAAATATATAAGAGGGCAGCATTATGTCATTATTTGGTTGTCGCTTTAAGATTATGTATTTTCTTAATTTTGGTGAGCATTTAGTATTTATGGGAAATGAAAGTATTTTTTTGTATAAAAATATTGGGTAAATTTGGTTAAATACGACCCAAATTATTCAAGCTGTGGCAACGTTTTAGCAACCATCTTTGATTGCTTAAAATAATCTTTTTAAATGTTCTCTTCATTAGTTAAATAAAATTTTATAGTTAAGTTATTATAAAATAAACAATAAACTGGGTTTTAGCTTCTTATTTTCTTAATTCTTCTGCTATATTTCTCTTCAATGTATTAAAATGTTTCAGTTTCTCTAAACAAATTTTTTTTAAATTTTTCTTCATAGTATTTCTAGTCTGTGCTGTAAAAATATAATAGTAACCTATGACAATTATTATTATTATATTCATTCATTAAAACAAATTCATTGTTTGATTTTAATTAGATTCAGATCTAAGAATAAAACTCAATCTGCAGAAAATAAATTGCAATTACTTATCCACTTATACCTTTCATCCTCCAATTGAAGCAATTTTTTGCAAAAAACATTTTAGAAAAAATAAAATTAAATGAATGAAGATGTACGTCCGTTTTAATGCTTTCTTTATTTGTATGTTCTCGAAATAAATATTTGGTGTAGCAAAAAATATTGTCTGCAAGTCCCATTACGTGCTGCTTTTACTAATAGTTCTTTTAAAACTTTTCAAAGTTTTCGTGTACACCTATAAATCTCTAAATAGTTTTTCGAAAACCTTGAATTATTGCAGGGCACCGACAAGTTCGCAACTTAAAGCCGGTAACGTAAATCCAATAGATTAATAGATGTTGACTTTAAATCAGATAACTTCGGACGCTTCAGCTTTAGATCAGATCGAGTAATTCGTTATATTTGTAATACAGTTTGTGCATCGAAGAACATCGAACATTTAATGGAAATTGGAAGTGAGTTAGTTCATGTGGTAAAAATACAAAGCGTAAGATGACAAGCCAGGAAAGCCATTATAACGCAGTCCTTTATACAATGATCCAAATTACCTGCAGAACCGACTCATGGATTTCAGTAGCGCAAAGCTCCAGTCTGCAGAAAGCTTCAATCAACGATATTACTTACCATGGAGGTTCCCCATCGGCTCTTACCGCTAATTGTAAATACATATACTCCTTGATCAATGGTCAGCGAAAAATTTCATTCAGATGCAATAGTAACATTCATCACTTGAGCACAAAAAGACAAAATAAATAATTAATTTTTTTAATACCCGCTATAAATGACGTAGGAGGGTGAACTTTCTACCTACCTGTAATTTTGTAATAAAAAAAAATTGTTTTTCAGTCAAAGAGATTTTGTGGACGCGTAGGAAGTTACATCGTCGCTCTAGTACTTGAGTGATCCATAGCCGTTTTCGTGCTGCGCGATATTCGACCGCGCAAGTTTGATCTACAGCGTTACCACTGAACTGCACGTTTGGTCCGTGTTGATGTGATCCATAGCTTTTAGCGGCAGTTTGATCCATCGCCATGGTTGGTTTTTACGCCAAGGCAGTTAGAAAGCCTGTCGGTCTAATACTCTACCCTCTTTCATGACCTAAATGGCGCCTCCTTATTGTTAAAATTTTATGTATTTCATTTAAAACTAAAACATAATATAATAACTTGAAGCTTTGAACCATTTTGTTTGAATGTGTAGGTACGCGCTACATTAATTAATCAATAATTTGCACATTTTAGTTGTTCATTCCTAACATTCCTTGTCTCGATAATTAATTGTTTCTAATCATTATGACGATTGATTTCGATTTCGATACAACACTAAAATATTGCTTTATTGTTTCAATAATAGTCACAGTATTTGAAAATAAAAACATACATGTACGTGTTTAAAAAGTCAGTCTTCCATCTGCTACGCAATTCTCTTACTTCTAAATGAGCTAAAGATCGGGTCCCTCTTCTGAAGATTTGATGATGGTGTTTCTGTGTAATATAAATTATTTTAGTTTAATAGTGTTACATTACTGAGTTTACCACAAACCGTACATTTTATTTGTTTTATTCTACTATTCCGAACTTAAGTAAGAAGTTATTCCTTACCATCAAAAGTTGTTGATACAACACTGACATTTTGTTTTTATCATTTTAACAATCATCGCAACCTTGTATAACATTTGAATTATCCATAAAATCGGCTACGTTTTTAAATTTAATATGCTGGAACGCAATCATTCCTTATGTAATAATATTTATTAAAATATAGTAAAAATTGTATTTTATATTTACTTGTAGAATGTTATAGATCCGGAGAATATTACAAAATCAAAATATGGTGGTTGTACTAAATTATTGTTTATAAAAATTAACGACTATAACTGCCTACATATCTAATATTAAAATTTTATCAAAGTACATAATAAATTGGTAGATATACCTAGTAAAGATAATTAAAATAAAAAATATTCAGTAAACGTGACACGGATTAATTTTATTACACCTACTATTTACAGATTATTATAATAAACATGCAAAATTATGCTACTGCTGATCACTAACTTAATTGTGCTTAAAAGTATATGTATAATCTAGCAGCGGAAAGAAACTAAAAACCAATCTTTTATCAAAAATGTCATGCGGCTAATGTCTTTAAGATTTTTTTTGCGTTATTTATGTAGGCACGTCAATAATGTGCTATAAAAAATGTTTAGAACCTATGAAGTTCCACCAGATTATGTCATTTATTAAATAGTGACCGTGACCGTGCCCATCCGAATAAGTTTTCAAATTCGACAATCAACTTCGTCAAAAAATCGCTTTAATCGAGTTGCACGTGGTCAAATTTAGCTATGGCTGGCTATTCATGTTTTTACTAAATTATTTGCGTCAATCTAGATCTCAAATGAGAACTGCTTTTCTTAATTTTGAAAAAGACAAAGCTCTTAATACTTTATCCAGGAAAGTTAACGGAATTTGTTTGCGCGTTCATTTTCTTATGCAACATGCACATAATAAAAAAATCACTAAAACCCTCGTTCATTTGAAAGGTTTATTATAGTTTATGAGGGTGTAAATGGGAATCGGTCACCTCTTCAAAGCGCCAGATGTTGCTTGCTTGTCCGGTTCTAGCCGACGGCCCGCTAGTTTTGTGGCAATTACGGAACGACCTGGCCTAAATACCGTGTTTTTGCAAAAGTTCTTTTTTATCAAATAGATAATGTTTCTGTTAGTATATTTTGCTATAACAGGTGCCATTTCATTCAGTTGTACCTTCAGCTAGTTCAGCAATGTGAAGAGGTGGTTTTATGTAGAAACACTTAGAATGGACTTACCCATTAAAAAGGATCTCTGAATTTGTTTATTCAATTGTACTATAATAAATCCGCACACCGTTTACTAAAACTTTGCGAATATAAAACCTACTCATGCATCTATTTTGTAGCTTGATGTAATAAGATATCTACTTTCGTTTATGTTGTCTGACTTTTGTAGACTATATTGTAATAAATTCAGAAAGAGTTTAACATTTTGCAAGTAGATAAAATAAATTCCACATTTATTATACCACTTATTATTACGAGTAATGATTGGATTCTATCATATTACTTGGATATTTTACTTAAATTCCAACACGTGGTCGACACATGAATGTTTTTATTTTTAAATACTGTGACTATTATTGAAACAATACAGCAATATTTCAGTGTTGTATCCAAATCGATATCAATCGTCATAATGATTAGAAACAATTAATTACCGACAGTGGGAATGTTTAGAATGAACAACTAAAATGTCCAAATAATTGAATAATTAATACAGCACGTACTTCCATATTGATACAAAATGTTTCAAGAATGTAACATGTAATGTATTGTATTATGTTTTAGTTTTAAGAGAAATAAATAAAATCTTAACGATATGGACTCGCCATTTAGGTCATTTAAAAGAGGGTAGCGTATTAGACCGACTGGCTTTGTAACTGCCTTGGCGTAAAAACCACCCATGGCGATGGACCAAACCCTCCGCTAAAAGCTATGGATCACATCAACACAGACCAAATGTGCAGTTCGGTGGTAACGCTGTAGATCAAACTTGCGCGGTCGAATATCGCGCAGCACGAAAACGGCTATGGATCACTCAAGTACTAGAGCGACGACATTCCGGTATTGTTGGTAAATTCGATATTTATAGGGGAGGCAAAAATAAAGCCAACTGAGTTACGCAGGACATTTATTTGGACAGATACATTTCCGACATAGCTTTGTCCGAGAACTGTTTTTTGAGTAAAGTCCTGCAGTGAACTATCGTGAAGCAACGCCAATAAAACTTTCTATTCGCTATTATTAAATTACAAAACTCTCAGTTAACAAAATAAAAATCACTCGAAACGTTTCTGGGAGCTTTAGCAGGACGGGCAATCACCGATTTAGATGTTTTTTTAGAATTTATACGTCATAAGAGGATCATTTCAGACGACTTTTCTGCTTTTATTGTGGTTTTTATTGTTTTAGAACGTCCTTTTTCGATCAAACAACCAAAATGAATGAGAGAACAATCACGATATGCGTATCTACTATTATGTTTATTTCCCTGGAAAAATCTGGCCGTTGAAAATGGCGGTCGTGCCGTTTAATTAGAATCGGAACAAATGCAAATATTTCCGGCATTATTATCCCGACGAAATCGGATTACATGAAGCGAAAGAAGGGAGGGCAGTTGGGTTCAACAGGACCCTTGTGAAAATTACAGAGGGAAGTTTTTAGGGCCGGATTTTTTTTTACAAGTGATAATTGAAGAGAGGGTATTAATTAATTACGTCGAAATCTAATGAAATTGCTTTAGCAATCAAGTGTCTGCAAATGAACGAGAAAAAAGCAAAGCACCTAAAGACCTTAAATTTGCCACGACACTTTTCGGAAGTTAATCAGTTTCACATTACGGCTGTGTTTTGTAAGTGACCGAAATAATATTCGGTTTCAGAAGAAAATAGCATTGTGCAGCGTAACAATAATAAGGTTGTGTAACATAAAATGGCCAAAAATAATTAACGAGATACGCCAGAAAGCTGCAAATCGGTTTTTTGTGGTTTACCTGCGACGTAAATACAAGAAAGCAATCAAGAAATTACATTGAAAATTTTACCTTTCTGTAAAGATTTTTTTTCATAATAGAATGGGTCGTATTTAACAGGTCTACTAAATTTACCCAATATTTTCATACAAAAAAACACTTTCTTTTTCCAAAAATACTAAATGCTCACCAAAATTAAGAAAATACATAATCTTAAAGGGACGACTTAATATTGACATAAATGCTGGCCTCTTATATATTTTGTTCGCCAAAATAACTTTTGTTGACCATAAACACTAAATTTTCACCAAATTATATTCCGCATTTAATTCTAACATAATACCCAGATATTTAATTTTCAACAGTGTCTTATATTATTTAGCAGTTAAAAATACTATTTGTTGATCAAAAATACAGAAGCAATAAAATGTTGTGCAAATGGTAAATAATTTTATGCAAAATTATAGATGTAGATGTGCTAGAGCAAGGAAAATAAGAGTAAAAATAGAAGTGGTTTGCACAAAAAAAGATATTGATTTCCTTAATATATAAATTCTTTGCAGTAATTGACTTGCATTATGTAAAACGTAAAACTTATTTTAGTGGTAATTTCTAATTGTGTTTAAAAAAAATACAGGGCCCTGAACTGACCTTGTTCAAAACTTTTTTCGCGTGCCTCTTGTCTGGAAGCGCAAGCGGCAAGGAGAGATGCGTGAGCATATTTTATTTTTGGAGTAATAGAATAATTATTTGACGCACAAATAGTTTTTTTCAGAAACACTAAATATAAATGGATAGCGCGAATATTTATTATGTACAGCACGGACGCGTAACTTGAGCGTTCTAAATTTGGTGAACATTTAGTAAAATTGATAGACATATAGAATTTAAAATGTAAACAATTGTAAGAGCGATTTATTCAGTAAAGTAGTAAAACAATACATCAGGCGGTTACAAGAGAAACTACTGTATTAGTCGGGGCACACGGGCCGCACCATAATTGTAGGTTGGTTGTTCCGCCAAGGAAATCGTCTTAGTAGTCGTCCGAATGGATGGTGACTATAGACTGAGTGAGTTGAGACTGCCTTGGTGATCGAGGCCCTGTCCATATATAGGATTATACCGTGGACAGGGTAGCGGGCGATTGTATGCTGCGCCATCTACGGAGGGGCGCAGTAACGAGCGAGGCGACGATGCAGTCCCCGGACGCTTGGCGGCGCTGCATCGTCCAGCTGAGTCGCGCGAAACTGGCGATTCTAGCGGGGGGGCGTGGTCGGTCGGGGAATTAAGTAGAGGCTCGTGTTACAAACTCCCCCTCAGGATTAAGGAAACGCCCTCGTCCTTAAGCCTGAATCTTAAAAACACGAGCTGCACCTAGGGTTGGTGCTTCCGCAGTCGTCCTCGACGGCGGGTGGGGCTACTGGCGAGGGAGTAGAGACGCCGGTATCAAGTTGATAGGGGCGTAAGGCGGAGACATGGTCGTCTTGCAGATCGGGCTGCGCGATCTCGTATCGCGTATCGTAGGGTAGGCTCTCGGTGAGGCGTTATCACGTAGGGGCCATCCTGGTGAGGTGCGAACTTCGAAGAATATTCTTCTCGACAGCGAATAACAACAAGCGGCTGGCCTACTCCATAGGGTGCTCGCTGTCTGTCTCCCCCTGCTGGAGAACTGCTCCGAGCGCATATCCGCTGGCGTCGGTTCGCATGGTGTTCCTTGAAGAAGGTTGTGCTTCTTATGAAGGCCCCCACCAGGTGAGGGTCTCGGGTTCCGTCGAACCGGGCTGGGCACTGTGTCATGTGACACGTGCGGGGGTTGGGCGTCACTCGCCGCAAGATTTGTTCCAGAGCTTCTGGTGTGAGAGCCATGGTAAACCGGGGGCTACGCCGCACTGGTGTTTGAAACGTTATTGTGTCTTCAAATGACCTGGGGCGCACTGAACTGGTCGCTCTTGGGGCACACACGAACTGGCTGCACTTGGAGCACTGTCGGGTTCGTCTGAGGACAGGGACGCTTCGTCACCTTCCTGCGCGGGGTTAGTGGAGCACTACTGGCTGCGGCACTGGTCGTCGTCTCCTTGGAGGGGTTCGTGGAGCACTCGGGCTGCGCACTGGTCGTCGTCTCCTTGGAGGGGTTAGTGGAGCACTCGGGCTGCGCACTGGTCGTCGTCTCCTTGGAGGGGTTGGTGGAGCACTCGGGCTGCGCACTGGTCGTCGTCTCCTTGGAGGGGTTGGTGGAGCACTCGGGCTGCGCACTGGTCGTCGTCTCCTTGGAGGGGTTAGTGGAGCACTCGGGCTGCGCACTGGTCGTCGTCTCCTTGGAGGGGTTAGTGGAGCACTCGGGCTGCGCACTGGTCGTCGTCTCCTTGGAGGGGTTAGTGGAGCACTCGGGCTGCGCACTGGTCGTCGTCTCCTTGGAGGGGTTGGTGGAGCACTCGGGCTGCGCACTGGTCGTCGTCTCCTTGGAGGGGTTGGTGGAGCACTCGGGCTGCGCACTGGTCGTCGTCTCCTTGGAGGGGTTGGTGGAGCACTCGGGCTGCGCACTGGTCGTCGTCTCCTTGGAGGGGTTAGTGGAGCACTCGGGCTGCGCACTGGTCGTCGTCTCCTTGGAGGGGTTAGTGGAGCACTCGGGCTGCGCACTACTCCGTGGGTTTCGGGCTCCACGTTTGGGCGTCAGTTGTAAGAGCGATTTATTCAGTAAAGTAGTAAAACAATACATCAGGCGGTTACAAGAGAAACTACTGTATTAGTCGGGGCACACGGGCCGCACCATAATTGTAGGTTGGTTGTTCCGCCAAGGAAATCGTCTTAGTAGTCGTCCGAATGGATGGTGACTATAGACTGAGTGAGTTGAGACTGCCTTGGTGATCGAGGCCCTGTCCATATATAGGATTATACCGTGGACAGGGTAGCGGGCGATTGTATGCTGCGCCATCTACGGAGGGGCGCAGTAACGAGCGAGGCGACGATGCAGTCCCCGGACGCTTGGCGGCGCTGCATCGTCCAGCTGAGTCGCGCGAAACTGGCGATTCTAGCGGGGGGGCGTGGTCGGTCGGGGAATTAAGTAGAGGCTCGTGTTACACAATGGTAAAACAATACACAGCATAGTTATTTTAGTGGTGATGTTTTCATTTTCTGATGTATAATAATTTGGGTTTCATTTAGATTTTTTGATGCTCATTAAATTTTCTGGTGGACAGTGCAAGGGATGTATAGTTTAATTTGGTGTACATTATATTTATTCCCTAATAGAATTAAATACTGAATAATCGTGAATTCCTGAAATTTAATTACAAAAGCCACCTGGTGGTATCAGTGCGTTTTTTGAGATCACAGTACCTTTATATTTAAATAAAATATAATAAATAATTGTAATAAAGTTGTTTTAGTTTTTTTAATAACTCCAAAACTGCATTAGATTTTTCTTTTCATTATTTGGTTAACAGTCAATTACAATTGTATAAATTAATTTAATCAGAATCAGTTCCAAAAGCCCACTTCTTTCAACAGCACAATACTTATCGGTTATTGTTTAAAACTATACTTATTTAGTTGAATCAAACTCGTTGAAACCGTTTCGACGTAAAGTTAGTCAAGATCTGCATTGTTTTCGGTACCATTGCTGTTTGCGCAAATGCCATGTTAAAATAAAAATGTTCGATTTTTCACTGTTATGAGAGCAAAATGTTTATAAACCGTCTTTCCATCAAAAATTCGCATTGTTAAAGCAGCAGCTTCCATTGGTTTACATTTTCATTAAATGTTGTACATATAAACATTTTAAGTTATTTAAATCTCACAAATAGTTTCTCTGAGGTTGAACAATTTGCCAACCAAGCCTACTTATAAGAGGATTAGTTTTTACAAGCAGCAGGATTATCTAGATACTATAATACTATAATACATTGAACATTTACATTAGAATTTTGTTAAGATAGTTCTTAATAGTTTTTAGTGTTGTTGTTTATAAAATTAGCAAGGTATTCATTTCATAATTAAATTGTTACAATTGTCTTTGGTTTCTATGGCATACCTAAAAAACCAAAAAATTTCTCGGCAAGATTGATGAAATTTCTGGATTTTAATTTTTAATTTAATAGGGGATGAAGTTAGGTATAAAGAATGCTTAAGTAACTCATCCCAAAATACAATTTTCTATCAAAAATCAGTAGGTGCTGTTTGAAAAAAAAATGACTTCTTGACCATTTTTGGTTGCGATATTTGAAAATTGTTTGCGCCCATATGGTACAAAATGGAACAACCTTTAAGATATCAGAAGTTAGTCTGGACTTCGAACTAACTACTTTACAAATTGGCTTTCATTAACTCCGAACCGTCTGCCAGATACAAATTTTTTCGTAGCTACCGCATCGATTATTCTTTTCACATAAATTAACATAATGTCAAAAATTGTCAGATAAGTGTTATGAAAACTCAGAGTTGGAAGACCAATCGAACCATGTAGAAAAATGATACGTTTCCATTTAAAATAAAAAAGTTGATACCGACTTTTGGCACATCCTGTATAGCTAGAGAGCTCAAAATATTTTAGATAGAATGAGCATGACTGATTATGACTGCCTTCCAAGTTTCAAATTTCTAATCCAACTGGAAGTTGAAAAACTTCTAATGCACGGGCTACGTGAATCACCCTGTATAATCGTCTTGGCCCACCCTGTATGTTCAAAAATAATGACCGGTTATAGACTTCTTTCTCTAGTTTGTGTTTTTAAATCAAATTTCTACCTATCACAGAACTCGAGTTATCGAAGTCGGACGCACTATTGCCCCACCCTGTAGAATAATAATATGTTTACAATAAATTAAATCCGGTTGACATAATGCTAAATTTAAATTTCAAAATTGTTGAGAATCCAATAACTGAACATCTATTTAGTTTTTGATATACTATCAGCTTTATTGCGTTTAGGTTCCAACTAGTTTTGCTAATATGATTTAAAGTTTTCGTAATTTGTCTAATAAACAACTAACATTCAGAATTTGCGTTTCCCAACTATTAAAACCGTTTGTTAACTTTGCGGTAAATTTGCTGATAAATTGTTGTAATGAGTTGGCAAACAGCAACTCGATCTGTTTCACCGAAACACGTAGCTACAATGTTGAAAGAAAACTCATAAATTATGATCAGCAGATTTCAATGGCGGAAAATCGAAGAATTGAAAACGCAAATATCGCTACCCTTAAAATATAATCCATTTCCTTGCTGAAGTGTGAGATAAAGAAATCTCTTTTAAATAGTTGAAAAAAATTCAAACATCTGTTAGGGACCTTTCCAATCTTCTCATCCTTTTGAGTTTAAATAAGAACACCGAAATATTTTTGAAATAAAAATCGAACACCTACATGAACACATTTGGGTTTTGGCAGAAATCATGTTTTTTTCAGTACATTCAGGACTTCAATCCCGCCTCATCCCTATTATTGCTTTCGCTTCCATAACTTTTTCATTTTTATAAAGGTAACAAGATTTATTCGAGCAGAGCTTCACTGTTGACTTGTCATTGAAAGTACAGTAATGCGGCCAATATTGACCCGAAACTCAAATAATAAATAATTTAAATTCCGTCGCCCCAGCAACAAAGAAGAAAATGCCTCGGTCCATCGTCATTATCACAGGAAAATGAGCTCTTTTCAAAATAATTAATTTTTATCAAAATCTAAGTGGGCCAATATTGGCCTTAATTTCGAATAAAAATTCGATTAAAACCTGACTCCGTCAGCAGTAAAAGCCAAAACGTCCATCATCTCCATTGTACCTCCTAAAATTTTCTGTTGATGTAACTGTGCTTTCAAGATAATTAATTTTGATTTCGAATGAAAGCTTTAATTATTTTCGTTTAAATTTAGGACGAGATGAGGGGCTTCCTGACGTGACGCTTAATGTGCTTTTTCACTTTACGTAGCGCCTGATTGATTGAAATCAATTCAATTTGTGATTTGATGATGGCAATACTAAGTAGAAGTTGACGCATTTGTTTCGTGGTCAAAATAAACACTTATCATTGTAAAAGAAAATTGTTCAAACCACTAGATAAGTACTTGGATTTTAGGTGTTTTATTGCGCTTAGCAAAAACAATAATTTAACAGAAAAATAATAATTAAAGGACCCAGCGAAAGCTGTTGTGCAACAGCAGCAATTTTCTCCAGTGATAAAATAGACCGGTAATATTTTATGTGGATTTAATTAAAGAAATTTAATTGAACGCAACCTGTCTCAGCATCAATAGCTTTGAGATTTTATTCGTCCGAACTTTAATTTTTCTTTCTTGAGACAAATGCGCGCAATTCAGTGTTTTTGCAACAGGAAGGCATCAACATAAAATTCCTCAATTTACACCCCCAGGCACGCATGTATCCTTGAAGATATAGTCAAATATTTTTTTCCCCCAATCGATAACCGGTGAATTTCTGTTTACCTTATTCTGACAGGTGTATTTTAAAGTAAAATGTAACATTTTGCATGGCACAGTTGGTATACGCAAAACAACCCAAGTCTAAAGATAATTATTGAATTCATTCATAACAACCAAAAGCCGATCATTCGAGGGTTAAAGGTGAACGACATCCCAACTTTTTCTCCTGTTATTACCGCACCTGCTAAAATTCTCAACAGCAATAAAACTAATGGCAAAATTATTATAATAACAACGTGCTAATTCAAAAGTTTTAATTAGAATATGAAGTCTGAAACTTGAAACTTTGAGGAAATACTTGGAGACAAAAGTTATAGGAAAAGGTTTAAGTGTGTCTTGTTATTGAAGGGTATTTTACTTGATTAGTTATCACGAGTAAGCCGTGGAAAACAGTCAAAATACAATTCGAACAACATTTGTAAATAGTTTTGTTCAAATATTTTTGTTGTTGTTTCAATAAAACTTTTGTGTCCCAAGGCACATTTAAAAAGTTTTGCGTAATTCTGACAAACATTTTAATTATTTTGTTGAATGAATATTACACCAAATTCAATTTTTTAGACATCATTGCATTCGAAAAAAATACTTCATCAAACCAAAAACAAGTATCAAAACCTCTCAGTATTCTCATTGACTCCCTCACACCAAAGTGAATTTTTTATTAAAATTGTGTATGTGTAATAATGTTTATGTTTATTCAAGACTAATTCCAGATTTAATATTCTTTTAAATAATAAATAAAAATTTGCAGATGCTGCCTTATAAATAGATAACGGAATCTGCAAGAAACACTGCTGCAGCACACAATATTCCTTGAAAAGTGAATTCTGGATTAGTCATAAATAATTTAGAAACGATATTAACCCATACAGGTTGGTCGTCTTGAACAAAGTGGCTATTCATTCATAATTAATGAGCAGAGCCGGCAACCATCAACCGTGAGTTGCATACATCTAAAAATCTGCATTTTGTCAGACCTAAAAGTTTTAACGAGAAATCTGAACCCCCGAACTCAGTGAACCGTGAAAAGGCAAACTTTCGTATCATTTAAACTCAACGTGTACTTACTTACTTTCCTGCTGGTTTAAAGCTAAGTCAACTATTTTATTCAATACCCGTGCAAGGTCGATTAATTGCAGTTAGAATATTTTTTAAAAACAAATTATCAACAAAACCGTCTAAAAATAAAATATTCACGGGAAGGTAGGATTTTGTCGAGACGAGACGTTTAGATTTGTTCTTTTGAAATCCGATTACCAGCTATCCGCCTTATATCTATTTTCAATGCAAAGGGGAGAATCGAAAAAAATTTAATCTAGACTTTAATCCTGACTGAGAAGCAAAACTCTAGTAAGTATAGCAAGATACTTATAGAGAACTCTATTTTAATTCCAATGTGCAAGTAGATAATTAAAAGCCGCTACATTTAGCAGTCGCATAGACCATTAATCAGGTTGGTCGTTGTAATTCTAAATATCATTAAAACATCAAATAAATGTCAAAACGAAACGATTTACGAGTAATTTTGAATCTAACATTTACCTAACCTTCGTAGTAGATATACTAACCACGACCAAATTCTTTAAATTTTAAAATTACGATTTCTTATTTATTTATTATTATTCATTATTTATATTGGTCCAAAGTAGAAAAAATAGTGTAAAGAACTCATTCATAAGGCAATTATGATACTCGTTCATTACAAAAACTCGCCGCTGTGCGGCTCGTTTTTTAAGCTTGGACTCGTGTCATAAAATGTGCCGTATGTCTATCGTTCTTTAATGTATGTAGGTAGGTACTATTAATTTTGCAATGGTATGTATTATACAGAGTATCCCAAAAGGCCTGCACCACCTTGAAGGTGCGTTATCTAAAATTGTATTAGCATGGTGAAAAATTGTTTAAAAAATTCCATGTCATTTAGTTTTCAAGTTATGGCCTTTTAAGAAGACACAATTAAAGAGGTACACGCTGTTATTTCAAAACAAAAGAAATATTTTGAAGTATTGAAGACGCATCTTTAAGGTGGAGCGGATTTTTTGGAACAGCCTATATTTGGTGGCACAATATTTTTGCTGCGTTTAATTTTTTTAGTTTAATATTCCATTGCGACTTAATTTACCTACGTCATAACATTATAAATATCGCTTAGAAAATATAAAGCATTTTTACGACAGCAGTCGTAAAATTTTTGTATGTATATCATTTGACCGCAAAAGTGCAACTTTCCAGATTTTGTAAATTCAACATTCATGTTTCTAATAAAATAAACCATAAAGGAACAATGTCGACGGCAGATTGGGAACTTCCAGTAACGCAAGAACTACCATTACGAGCCCCGTCGCAATTTTACGTTATTTTATTGCAAATCCCTTCAGAATCCAGTAAGAACTTAGGACAGATAACAAACTTTGACACCAAGATTAATTTTGAACTTTTAAAATGCATGTCTTACAGTTAAAACGTTATAAGACTTAGGTAGGTGCTTTTAGGTGTTAGTTCATTAACTTCATTAAGTTCTCTTAAAGTTTTGCGCCATTCGATAGATGTATGTACATTGTACACCCGGCCAATTAAATAATGCACAAGGGGTGCACAAATAATGTACATTTAGCACATTATCATCCAGTATAACGTAGAAAAAGTTGACAATTTGTGATCCCTTGTGCTTTTCTAACGTCACCTATAAGTTTTTCTATGTTACACTTGATGATAACGTGAGAAAGATAAATTATTTGCGCACCCCATGTGCATTACTTAATCGGCCGGGTGTACGCAATTAAGTAATGCACAATGGGTGCCCAAATAATTTACCATTCTCACGTTATGATCAAGTGTAACATAAAAAAAACTTGTAGGAGACATTAGAATAGCACAGGGGATCACAAATTGTCAACTTTTTCTACGTTAAACTGGATGATAACGTGGTAAACGTAGATTATTTGTGCACCCCTTGTGCATTACTTAATTGACCGGGTGTACCTACCTAATGCAAAATCCAGATTTTGCTGTGTTGAGTCAAAAGTTAGGGTTTGGGTATTTGCAACATGTCAAGCAACGACATACGCCCTTTGCTAAACCCATAATGTAAGTAGAACAAAACTGTCAACCGTACGTCATTTCTGAATAATTGACAGTTGACACTGCCATTTTAGGGCAGCAAACAAAATATACGCCACTGACTTTTTTTAGCAATACGTATAACATTTGACATTTATGACGTATGCTTAATGATATTTATATGTTAATCCAACTAAGAATAAGTTATAATTATTAATTAGTTTAAAAATATACCTACCTAGTAAAGTAGCTTCGGAACGACTTTATAATTGACCTGATTTTACCTAAAAATGTGCGAAAACACCCGCGAATTCGATAAAAAGGTTCAAGTTGACAGATGAGAAGTTTCGCTATTTTCCCAGTTGTAATAAATTAAGGGAACAAATATAATGTACCACAAGTTAAACCATACATCCCTTGCACTGTCCACCAGAAAATTTAATGAGTATGAAAAAATCTAAATGAAACCCAAATTATTATACATCAGAAAATAAGAACATCACCACTAAAATAACTATGCTGCGTATTGTTTTACCATTGCTTACATTTTAAATTCTATGTCTATTAATTTTACTAAATGTTCACCAAATTTAGAACGCTCAAGTTACGCGTCCGTGCTGTACATAATAAATATTCGCGCTATCCATTTATATTTAGTGTTTCTCAAAAAAACTGTTTGTGCGTCAAATAATTATTTTATTACTCCAAAAATGAAATATGCTCGCGCATCTCTCCTTGCCGCTTGCGCTTCCAGACAAGAGGCACGCAAAAAAAGTTTTGTACAAGATCAGTTCAGGGCCCTGTAATTTTTTTTAAAAGCACGATTCGAAAATACCACTAAAAGAAGTTTTACGTTTTACATAATGCAAGCCAATATTACAGCAAAATATTTATATATTACGGAAACCAATATCTTTTTTTGTGCAAATCACTTCTATTTTTACTCTTATTTTCCTTGCCCTATCACATCTAATTTACACCTATAATTTTGCATAAAATTATTTACCATTTGCATAACATTTCATTGCTTGTGTACTTTTGATCAACAAATAGTATTTTTAACTGCTAAATAATATAAGACACTGTCGAAAATTAAATATCTGGGTATTATGTTAGAATTAAACGCGGAATAAAATTTGGTGAACATTTAGTATTTATGGTCAACAAAAGTTATTTTGGCGAACAAAATATATAAGAGGCCAGCATTATGTCAATATTTGGTTGTCGCTTTAAGATTATGTATTTTCTTAATTTTGGTGAGCATTAAATATTTTTGGAAAATGAAAGTATTTTTTTTGTATGAAAATATTGGGTAAATTTGATAGGCTGTTAAATACGACCCATAAATTAATAACTTGTTTGGTTACAACTTTTTTATTTGTCAACATCGATCGATTTAAAAATTGGTTCTCTACCAAAAATAGTGACTGTAGTTGGTAATTAGCTATTTATGTAGTAAGTTGGAAAATGAAAGTGTTTTTCGCACCAAGACGTGAATATTACCAAACGAGCGAAGCGAGTTTGGTAACACGTCGCGTGCGAAAAACAAGAATTTTGCAACGTACTACATACAAGATTTTTTATACAATCGTGGCCAGAATTGTTAAAAATGTAAAAAGAAAGAATAAAATTGCACATTCTTACTACAAAATCTAGTTGTACAACTTTTTGTTTCCTAGGAAATGCGACATAACAGAATCAACATTTCATTGATAATTGAGGTGTTTATCAGTTAATTTTACATTTTGCATCTAGTGCGAAAAAGTGACAGTATAGTGAAAAAAAAACACGTCATTTCAACGTAAAAATGACATTCGAAATGGTACTATTTCGATACGATTGTATAAAAAGTTATTTATGTATCAAGGGAATAAACACCGATTTTAATCCCGAGAATGAAAGTGATGCACGAGGCGCAGCCGAGGGCATTTTCATTCGAGGGATTAACGATGTTTATTCCAGAGATGCATACAAAACTTTCTTTCCAACTGTTTAAGTTAATAATAATAATAAATTAGAGAAGGAATAATTGTTATAATTGACAGAAACCTAAATAAAGTTGGCTGACGTTATTATGGAAACGAGTTTCTTTATGTTAGGATCGGCATTTTTTTTACTTTATTCCCCGGTAATAAAGTGGCACTTTATTCCTTCATTATGAGGGAATAAAGTACCACTTTATGCCCAGTTGGGAAGAATAATTATTAGTTAGTAATTATTAAAATTATTATTAATCTAGAGCGCGGGGTAATGGAACGTCACCAGTCAAAGCCGTCTTGACTTGACTTGATGCAATAGCTTCGGGTCAATAACCTCGAAATTATTTTCTTCACGATTTTTGCGAAAAATGGTTCGGTTGTTGGTCAAATTGGCCGCAGAACCGTAATGGAAACAACCAAATCCCGTAATTGCCGAAATAGAGGTCAAGTTGTTAACATTTTGCACCACTAACCTGAAATAACGGGCGAGCTGAAGAGAATTCTCAAGAAAACTCGGAAATTTGCAAAGTTGACACAATCCCTTCAACGTAATCACTGACGATCGTTTCCACTTCACTATTTTACGTAAAACTTTACCGAATTTAAATTAGAACGCTGCATAATTATTAATTGATGATGACAATCAGGGTAGGTGCATGTCATCGATCAAAAACGTCGTGACACAATTATACCAATTACCAACCCAACAGGTGCGTGAAACTGGTGACCCCAAATAATTTTAATCATCAATTTTGCAAATTTTTGGGAAAACTCTCGGGTTGTGAATCAGATCGGATGTAAAATGATAAATTGCAACAATAAAACCCCAATTTCCAGCAATTTCGGCCAAGTTACAAATAATTTTATCACTAACCTTAAAAAAATCAACATCGAGTTGGTCTCAAAATCTTTAAACACCCAGACAAATTACCACAATCGCGCTATTAGTCCACTTTACCACTTAATTAACCACTCTTAGTCCACTATAGAGAATTTCGGCAATTTTTACCCGATTTTCGCTATTTTAGACGAAACCGCACACACGTATCAACTGCGTAATCTAGTAGGTAAGATTTTTTACGCGGTAGTTAGTCGAATCCAGTTCTGCCACCCTAACAATGCGAACTCTTTATTTAATTACAAAATCCTCGATCATATAATGGCTTCCAGAATTACGGAAACATTTTCTTAATGTAGTCAGCCACAAATTACGTGGATTTAAAATGTTAATTGCTGTTATGAACACGTAATTAGTTTTGGCTGAGTACTACGTAAAAGTGACAGCTACATACTAGATGTAAGTGATTGAGAGTGGTTATGTGAAAATGGCGAAAATTTTTGCACAAATCGTCGTAATTGACCAGAATTTGGCCGTAAATTGTCGCAAAGTGACCTAAAATGATCGTGACGACCAACCCGCACTGTAAGTACAATTTTTTTTTAAACTTTAAGTAGGATAACAGGGCGTGAGATATACAGGGTGGGCACCAATGTCATAGGTCATAGCCACCCATTAGATTTAATAAAAATTTGTATGTCAATTATATTGTGCAGTTTTTCAGATCCAATTTCATACGTTTGTAAACATTGGATATTTTAGTTTTCCTCGCTGTCCATTATGTAATAGTTTGTTAAATGCTGCGTTTTGAATCTGATGGTATTTCGATTCCCATCACACACCACACACTTTTTATCTTTAATATTCTTCAGAGCTATTCTTCTTTAAATCTTCACAATAAATACCCATTATCCATATTTTTAATATTAATTAAAATGCGTATAGATCACTGATATTAAATGCGACTTTTTTCGACATATCGAAGAAGGTATCGATATGTCAATATACAGGGTGTAAACGAAATAAGTACATTAATTTTAACTGGTAATATAACTCTTCAAGATGGAAAACTTTTCTTAATAAATTTTTTTTAAAACGTTTTAGTTTTTGTGTTAAAATTATTTTAAAATCTTACACAATTTTCTTACACGCCACTGGAAGCAAAGTTACCTAGTCAACAAGATTACTTTATGAATTAATTGTATTATTATTGTTCTTTGTTGAAGCATTTCATAAGAGGCTCGTCAATTTGTAGGGGGGAAAAATGATTTTAATAAATTCGATTTCGAAAAAATGGTACAAAGAAAAAAAATTTGTTTTGATGAATTCTACCACTGGTTAAAATTAATGTACTTATTTTGGTTACACGCTGTATTTTACCATAGATACATACCTGTAAACTTTATTAAAAAAATGTGCTTTAAATTTTTTTTAGTAATAATAAATATCACCATTACCATTTCTTACCAAATAAATTTAGTGTGTTATAGCAATACATAACTTTTTCAATATTTTATTTTATTTAACATTTTAACATTTTCATTTAACAATACATATATCGACATATCGACTCAACGATATATTATATCGAAATTTTGATCGATATTTATTGACATATCAAATATCGATATTCGATATAAAATTTTCGATATTACGCAGGCCTACTTACCTCGCAATTCATTTGTAAATTTGTTATCATGAACAATTAAGCACGAATTATCATAACAGCCAAAAAGTGGGCTAATTTGGTTACAACTCCGAGTATTAGCTAATTAACTCATTTTCTACTGTGGGTGGGTCTGCACTCTAATGCCTTCTACGTAATGAGATTAACTAGTTACGATCATGGTAGTTATCGGAGCATGCATACCCGCATTACCGGAATTAAATCAACTTCAATGCGATAGCAGAGTTTGAAAGCTTTTAAAAATACCCCTTTTAACAATTCCTGCTACATCCACTCTTCGTCAACATAAACGAAGACTATTAAAACAATATACTGCGTGCTATTTGCTCAGTAATAACTTACGGAAATATTTATAACATTTACCACTAACAACACATATTTGCATGATGAATGGTTTTGAGATGAAGCCCAACCGTCAAATTACTCTTGTTCCGGGACTAACGGGAGTGGGAGTTTTTGCAACGCACGAAGAAGGAACAAAAACGTAGCTCCTGTAGCATTTAAATATAAGGTCGTTGTTTGTAATTTCAATAATAAATTCCATGGTTGCTGCGGAGTTTGTACTGTAAATTTGCACGACTACAGAATATTAAACGTGACTGGTTTTGTTTCAGAATTTGCGGGGAGCAAAATTGGTAAAGTCCTGCAGCCGCCGGCATTTGGCAGGCAATAATATCGATATCGGTAATGGTGTTCAAACAGTTTCGATTGTGCATAAATTGCACAAACTATTATCGTAATTAATGTCAGATTATTCTAATTTGGAGTTATTTGAATAAAAAAATATTTTGTTTTTAAATATGTAGAGGAGATTTACTCAATTTTTTGCGGTTTGCTAAATACTTATTACCTAATCAGAACAAATATAATATACACCAAATTAAACTATACATCCCTTGCACTGTCCACCAGAAAATTTAATGAGCATCAAAAAATCTAAATGAAACCCAAATTATTATACATCACAAAATGAGACCATCACCACTAAAATAACTATGCTGTGTATTGTTTTACCATTGCTTACATTTTAAATTCTATATGTCTATTAATTTTACTAAATGTTCACCAAATTTAGAACGCTCAAGTTACGCGTCCGTGCTGTACATAATAAATATTCGCGCTATCCATTTATATTTAGTGTTTCTCAAAAAAACTATTTGTGCGTCAAATAATTATTCTATTACTCCAAAAATGAAATATGCTCGCGCATCTCTCCTTGCCGCTTGCGCTTCCAGACAAGAGGCACGCAAAAAAAGTTTTGTACAAGGTCAGTTCAGGGCCCTGTAATTTTTGTTTTAAAGCACGATTAGAAATTACCACTAAAGGAAGTTTTACGTTTTACATAATGCAAGCCAATTACAGCAAAGCATTTATATATTACGGAAATCAATATCTTTTTTTGTGCAAACCACTTCTATTTTTACTCTTATTTTCCTTGCCCTAGCACATCTACATCTATAATTTTGCATAAAATTATTTACCATTTGCACAACATTTTATTGCTTGTGTATTTTTGATCAACAAATAGTATTTTTAACTGCTAAATAATATAAGACACTGTCGAAAATTAAATATCTGGGTATTATGTTAGAATTAAACGCGGAATAAAATTTGGTGAACATTTAGTATTTATGGTCAACAAAAGTTATTTTGGCGAACAAAATATATAAGAGGCCAACATTATGTCAATATTTGGTTGTCGCTTTAAGATTATGTATTTTTTTAATTTTGGTGAGCGTTTAGTATTTTTGGGAAATGAAAGTATTTTTTTGTATAAAAATATTGGATAAATTTGGTAGACTGTTAAATACGACCCTTACATAATTATTATAATGACTGTTTCAAGGTTGCTGGTGGATCCCAAGTAATCAGAGGCATAGGGGAAACAAAAAGGCTGACACCCTGGCCAAGAACGGATTAGAAATGGGCCTGATTGGCCCGGAGCCGGCACTGGGCATTCCTTCGAGCCAGCTACAGCGCGCCTTCAAGAACTGGGTATCTGAAAGGCATTCTAGGGAATGAGAGGCAAGCGCACCTCGACAGTCGAGGATCTTCATTTCAGGTCCCGATCAGGAAAGAACAGGAGAGTTGCTGAGATTTCACAAGGAAGACCTAGGGAAGATCGTTGGACTGCTCACGAGACACTGCCCCCTCAGAAGACGCCTCTACATCGTGGGCTCTCTTAAGGACCCTATGTGCAAAAGGTGTGAAGAATAGGAAGAAACGCCTCTTCATGTTCTATGTCACTGTCCGGCTCTTGCCGCACAGAGATAAAGGTACCTAGACTTTCCCTTCCTAGAGGTGATTGAAATCAGGAGGGCTCCTATGAGCAGGCTACTGGGCTTCATCAAGAGCACAAACATATTCTAAAGGGGTCTCTAGAAACCTAACTGGGGTGCAAACAATGGGCCTATTTGGTCTCAGTGTGCGGCTCGGCGACCAGCCGAGCCAACCATGTTTGAAATAAAAAAAAATTGACTCTTTGCTCAGAAAGTTAACAAAACCCACGGGATTGTTGAGTTAATTTTAAAGTGCTGCTGAAAACTAGTTCAGCGCCTCTTGTGACCTCTTTTAAGTATGAAAATTATTACATGGGGAAGTCATTCATGAATTGATTCTAAGAAATTAATAAGTAGATTTGACCTAACATATCTACGTAAAAAGAGACAAGATGGTTTGTTTCAAACGAGAGTTAACAAGGAGTTAGGTCTAGGTGAACTCTACGAATATACTCTTGGAAGTTTCAAGGTATTCTGTGCTAGATCTGAAATTTTATTCAATACTGATCCCTTGCGATCTTGCAACAGGTGTAGATTTAGAATCGACAAATTTAGAAGGAACTACTAATGGAAGCAATGTTTCAACGAAATAAACGAAGGCCTGGCAAGATCCCGATAAGGTATTGTCAGACGTTTTTCAAACGGCACCAATCTAACATTCGACAGCTGAGCTGAAATTAACAGTGTGTCGGAGGGTTGCTGATATCAGAAATCCTTTTAGTAGAAAGCAGCTTAGTGTGAAATTATCTGAAATGAGCATTAATTGTAACAAATATCCGAAAAGTTCTTCTAATCCACTGCGATCCTTCAGTTACGTCTTATTTTCATTAATTTAGAAAACGTAAAAGGAACGCTTGATTAGTTAATAACTCAATGGCAGTTCAATTAAGTTGTTGAATTAAGATTTACGTCCAGTTCTAATTTAATAACAGCATTCTAGTCGAGCGTTGCCAATTTTTTTTTCTTTTTTTGTGTAATACATAAACAAGACCACAAGCCATAAAGCGTCATGTTTCGGCCTGGATTCGGGCAATTTCCTGAAAATTAAGGTTCCGCCCAATGCTGCGCCAATTTGCTGCGAATAAGAAAAACGGTTTATATGTGACCGACGATTCATATTTTAGGAAAAATTTGCGTTTTTTGTTAAAGTTTGGGAGAATTTTTTCTGGCAGAAAAGCATGTTGATATTGCTTTCTAGAGTGGAGAGAATCTTGAGAATAAGTTAATAGCCGAGACTGGGATATTGTATGACGTGTCTCATAAAGATAGATGTCTCGCATTAAAGTGTTTGCGGAATTCGAGGCGGGTTCAGCGGCAAGGTTTAAAAGATTTCTTCATGATTAATGGACTTAATTATATTTATTTCAACACTAGTGAAAATGTTATCGGATCATAAATTCCCATCAACTACAACATGCAAAAATAAAATTTGCGGTATTTTGGGTTAATTAGATTTATGAGTAAGAAAACTGAAGTTAGTTATCACAATGGGGTTTTGACTCCTATAGATCATGCCATACATGACATCTGATTCGATTCAGTTGTATGTTTTGTCAAATTCATAGCTTACGAAGTCAATATCTCGTGAATAATTATAGCAAAATTATCCTTTAACAGTGTTTAGATAACAAACATACTCTGGCCGTCTAGTGCTTAAGTTATAGTTTTTAGATAACAAAACTAATAAATTGAGACGTAAAACTGTAACACAAAAATTTGACCATTTTTAGTAATTTTTTATCAAAGTAATTTCAAAACAAACTATCTGAAGCACTTTTCCCATCTTTTCTCTTTCTTATATGTTTACATTGTAAATCATAAATAATAGCTTATTACAAATAATTTGATTTTCAAGACATCTAAACTGTAGATGAAACGAGTTTAAATCAGAGATCTGAAAGAGTAATTGACAAAGAACCCCGAATTTTTACATTTCTTTGCCTAACATTCAAGAAGCTTACAAAGAAGAAGCGGTTTAAATAATTTAGATAGGGAACAAATATAATGTACACCAAATTAAACCATACATCCCTTGCACTGTCCACCAGAAAATTTAATGAGCATCAAAAAAATTTAAATGAAACCCAAATTATTATACATCAGAAAATGAGAACATCACCACTAAAATAACTATGCTGCGTATTATTTTATCATTGCTTACATTTTAAATTCTATATGTCTATCAATTTTACTAAATGTTCACCAAATTTAGAACGCTCAAGTTACGCGTCCGTGCTGTACATAATAAATATTCGCGCTATTTATTTATATTTAGTGTTTCTCAAAAAAACTATTTGTGCGTCAAATAATTATTCTATTACTCCAAAAATGAAATATGCTCGCGCATCTCTCCTTGCCGCTTGCGCTTCCAGACAAGAGGTACGCGAAAAAAGTTTTGTACAAGGTCAGTTCAGGGCCCTGTAATTTTTGTTTTAAAGCACGATTAGAAATTACCACTAAAAGAAGTTTTACGTTTTACATAATGCAAGCCAATTACAGCAAAGCATTTATTTATTACGGAAATCAATATCTTTTTTTGTGCAAACCACTTCAATATTTACTCTTATTTTCCTTGCCCTTGCACATCTACATCTATAATTTTGCATAAAATTATTTATCATTTGCACAACATTTTATTGCTTGTGTATTTTTGATCAACAAATAGTATTTTTAACTGCTAAATAATATAAAACACTGTCGAAAATTAAATATCTGGGTATCATGTTAGAATTAAATGCGAAATAAAATTTGGTGAACATTTAGTATTTATGGCCAACAAAAGTTATTTTGGCGACCAAAATATATAAGAGACCAGCATTATGTCAATATTTGGTTGTCGCTTTAAGATTATGTATTTTCTTAATTTTGGTGAGCATTTAGTATTCTTGGGAAATAAAAGTATTTTTTTGTATGAAAAATTGAGTAAATTTGGTAGACTGTTAAATACGACCCATTTAGATAATAATAATGATAATAAATCAAGCATTTCGCCAAACGGCATCAACAATTACAAAAAAATAGACAGGTGACTATATCACTACCACCTCATTATTTTCGAAATTCCACTAAGATCTTTGTTTTTAACTTAAAAAAATTTGTCAACACTCCTGGATGCGAAGTAATTCAGAAAAATCGTGTCAACTTTCTGCATCCCGCTGACTAAACAAATATTGTTTTTAGCAGCAATATGAAAAATTGTTCGGGTCCGAGTTTTCAGCAAATTATGTGAAAAATGTGAAAACTGCAATACCTAGATCAAAACTTTAATGAATTTAGCCATTTAAACATCAAACGTGAACGAACCAATTGATTTTTATGCCAAAAACCCAACACTCACTACTACTTCCGTCAAGCTTTTTGTTTCAAAATCAGGCCCACCTACAGCGTCTAAAAAGTTTCTCTCAAAAAAACTTAACCAAAGTAAGAGTATGCATTCACAAAATTTTCATCGTTACGTAATAATTTTTTTTTATTGAAAATAAAGTTCACTTGGCAGGTATTGCATATCGGCATTTCAATTTATTAAGCTTCTCCGCAATTATTTCCATCCCCTCGGAGAATTTCAAGCAAACTTGTTGAAGTTTTAATAACTTGGAACTTTTCCGTCATAGGAAATGAAATTTTCAACCGCTGTAGTAAAAAAATTTATACGTGCCTACTCAATCTCGACTAATTTACAATATAATAAAACCGTGAAGCATTTTCGACAGAAAAATCGAAGCCGTAGGCGGATGTTCACAAAGCGCCAATTTACTAACACAAGTGGGCCTGAAAGCTCCATGTCAACGATGAAGCAGATAACATTTGTTTTGTGTACTGCCAGGTGTTGGATTTAATACCAAAACAAATTAAGTCGTTGCAAAAATTGTTATCTCCTTGCATTACCCCAAATCAATAACATGGCTGTTGCAAACAGTACACAAGCTTCTGTATACATCACGAGTCAGGGTAGTTATCGTCGTGTTAACTCCGATAATGTTTAGATGCGTTTAGAGGCAATTGAAATCTTAATTAGGCTTGAAGACCAATTTTAGTTCATTTTTGTCGCAATCGTAAAAAAAGGGTCATATCTGGCCCGTGATCTTTTGGCAAGTTTATGATTATCCTCGAGCTACACGACAGCGACTCCTCACATGAAAATACATTTTATTGCGCCATCAAGCTTATTACGTGACTATAACGTTTTTAAATACCAAAATTTTGCTAGAGCCTCGCAATATTGTTTACTTTAACCATAGTAAAATCATTATTAAGAGGAACGTCTCCGCTGTATCATTTGTGATTGTAGAACGTCAGCAAAATGCATTGGCGTGATTTTTTGTGTTAAAAAGAAAAGAAATGCATTTCGTATTTCCAAGAAAGCTCCGTACAAGTAAAAAATATATGACTTCTATTTTTAAGATCTGATACGTAACGATTGAGACTCAACCGCTAGATGCTTTGAAGAAAGTTAACATGCACGTTAATATGAACAAAATACAAATGTTTACTTTAACATTAAATAAAGGGAACAAATATAATGTACACCAAATTAAACCATGCTTGCACTGTCCACCAAAAAATTTAATGAGCATCAAAAAATCTAAATAAAACCCAAATTATTATACATCAGAAAATGAGAACATTACCACTAAAATAACTATGCTGCGTATTGTTTTACCACTGCTTACATTTTAAATTCTATATGTCTATCAATTTTACTAAATGTTCACCAAATTTAGAACGCTCAAGTTACGCGTCCGTGCTGTACCACATAATAAATATTCGCGCTGTCCATTTATATTTAGTGTTTCTCAAAAAAACTATTTGTGCGTCAGATAATTATTCTATTACTCCAAAAATGAAATATGCTCGCGCATCTTTCCTTGCCGCTTGCGCTTCCAGACAAGAAGCACGCAAAAAAGTTTTGTACAAGGTCAGTTCAGGGCCCTGTAATTTTCTCTTTAAAGCACGATTAGAAATTACCACTAAATGAAGTTTTACGTTTTACATAATGCAAGCCAATTACAGCAAAGCATTTATATATTACGAAAATCAATATCTTTTTTTGTGCAAACCACTTTTATTTTTACTCTTATTTTCCTTGCCCTAGCACATCTAGATCTATAATTTTGCATAAAGTTATTTACCATTTGCACAATATTTTGTTGCTTGTGTATTTTTGATCAACAAATAGTATTTTTAACTGCTAAATAATATAAGACACTGTTGAAAATTAAATATCTGGGTACTATGTTAGAATTAAATGCGGAATAAAATTTGGTGAACATTTAGTAGTTATGGTCAACAAAAGTTATTTTGGCGAACAAAATATATAAGAGGCCAGCATTATGTCAATATTTGGTTGTTGCATTAAGATTATGTATTTTCTTAATTTTGGTGAGTATTTAGTAGTTTTGGGAAATAAAAGTATTTTTTTGTATGAAAATATTGGGTAAATTTGGTAGACTGTTAAATACGACCCTTAAATAAATAGCCCAATTTGACTTCAGTTTACTATAAACCTCATCATAAGCTATTTGTTATCGAATATTCTAAACAAATATCTAATTATATTACTAAAAATATGCGTGTTTTTTTTGCAAATTTGAAAAAGCAAATTTGGTGCTTATTGTCGTTTTCTGTTCGACACTCATAAAATGAGTTATACCCATCTGCCTCACTTGACGGCTGCGCGAAATGATGTATTTTAATTACTCTGCAGAATACTAGAAATGATCTCGCGTCAAACATTATGAATATTGTCTTGAGTTATCATACTGGCGCGCGAAAACGAGATCTGTATTAATACGTTTATTCAGTATTAAGTAACAACGGGTGAAACAGAAACTTGGTGAATACGACACTGGATTAAGTACCACTGTGGACCAGCTGCGTATTCAATGGATGCGCGCGGCGTCATTTCATTAAATTAACTGGGTTATTTACTTGCACTTGACTCATTCCATTTCCTTTTATGCAGCGATCTAAAATGAGAGAACTAATCTCTGCACGTCAAAATGCATACAGTAAGAAAAAACGAATGTGATAGCAAAGTCGTTGCTCTTAATAAATAATAATCCACTGCTGGATTTCCGGCCCATTTTCGGCAATTTTCACTTATTTGGCGACACTTTTAAACCTCTTTGAGTTAATTCTTTAAATCATCTCAAGGTTTCCCGAAATAAAAACACAAATTATCCGAAAAGTTAGTCTGAAAATTTACGACGAAAGTTAAATTAAATTATACCCAACAATTTCGCTGCGAGCTTACAGTGAAGTTTCAAATTACGGCAGTTATTGGGCCTGTTTTTGGCCGCAACACATATTGCTATATAGCGACGGTTCTAACTCCATTATCTAAGGATATTATTAATTATACTCGAAGGATGTTGGAAATGTTGGCAAATGAAGGCGAAAGTTGCTTAGCGTTAACGAAAGACCATGTTTATCTAAAGTTGATGGTGATAATGTGAATTACAGATTTGAAATTGTTAATAATGCCAAAGCTGCAAAACTGTCATTAAAACTTGGCGCCTCAACCATTTGCATAAGACTTTAAATACGTAATTTGGAAGTAATTTATTCAAGGCTTGCAGAAACGTACCCATCAGCAGGGTGATTCGTCGCATGATGCAGCAAAATCTTACAAAATTGATTGTGGACAAAGTTATTAGTTTTCGAGATATTAGGACTTTTTTTTAAATAAATTATGTATCAGTAAAAATGTTTTTTTTTTAAAGGTCTGGCACTAGTAATGTTTCTTTGCCTTTTGATCAATAACAGGGCCATTCAGGGTTACCTAACAACATTTAGAATATTATAATATAAAAATTTAGAGTTGTGGCACTCTAAAAACTGATCTAAGGTGGCGTTTTGCACAAAATTCATAAAAGTCGCAATATCTCGAAAACTAATAACTTTTTGCTAAGGTCATATTATAATATTCTGGGCAGTAATGAGCTAGTCTATCAGCCCTCCACGGGATAACGTTGAGTTTTGGGATACCTTGTATATAGACTTTTTTATTTTAAAATTATAACCCCCTTCAATATTGACCCTGTATACGCCTTAATTAAGTACTTTAATATATTTTTCGGAAAAGCTATGATTAAGAAGCTGAAGAAAAGTTTTCTTTCAACATGAAATATTTGTTTTCCTCTTGCTGACTTTAAATATAGAGAAAAGGGGGAGAGTTGCAAGGGTGGATAAAGCAGGTGCTGCTAGTCATTAAAAAAATATTAAATTTTATAGAGCACTTTGTTAACATGGCTCGTCTAGTTCAAAACATAATATTTTACTGTTACAAGGCATTGCTCGCAATGAAGAGACAGCACATTACATATTGCTATATGGGGTGTGAAATCTAGCGGAAAGTTTTAACCACTATTTACCTATTCGCACTTGCTATCTAACGAAGCATGCATATTTGCTCACAAGTGCCTTTGATATTCCCAAATGTCGTTATCTAAATAAATTAATGTTATGCAACTCGCTAATAGGCACTTAAGTTACCACTCAACGATTATTACTTACTTAATTAAGAACTCGTCGTCATTTGGAAAGATTTATTAAAGTTCAAAATAAAATTAATGTAGAAATGTAAATTTTTTAAATTAAATCAATAGTTTCTTCCTTGATTAGTGTTTCGTCGCAAATTTTATGATTGTCCACATTTTCAGAACTCATCACTCTTGCTGTCATACTATTTCTTTCCATTTTATAACGCTCGTGTCTTTCGAAGTGTCCAGATTTTTCGAAATGTCTCCGTCGGTTTCGATTAAACGTAATAACACGATTCCAGTCAAAATCGTATTTAAACGGATGTTCCTCAACAAAATCCTGAGCTTCCACGGAAATCTGCCGAAACTCTTTGTAACATTTGTCCAATTCTTCAGAAAATTCGTGACAAACATAGGGATCAGCCGGAAGTTCCGGTTTCGCTTTAACAAGATCGGGAAAAAACATTGCAACAGTGTCCTGAAAGATTTTGTCGCTTTCTTTTAATTTCTGCCTCTGCCTACGTTTTTTAGCTTCATTTTCTTCTTCGAGCTTCCTAAGAGGTATTCTCTGTTTTTCTAGTTCTTCAGTATCTAATTGTTTCTTAATCAAAATGATTCTTTTGAGTCTCTGCTGACTGTTGATGTGTTGTTGTTCTTTAACCCAATCTAAATAACGAACTTCTTTCTTCTTAATCGATCCTATCTCTTTCACGGGTTCGATTCGTGTAATTTGTAGTTTTGTTTTCATTTTTTTGTTCTCTTTTCTAATGTTAATATATTCTGCGTACCTTTTGTTCCATTGTTGCTGCCATTCGGAAAATTCAGCTTTTATTTCAACTTCTCTTTCAATAAAGTTGGTGAATTGACCAAACAATCTTGTTGCTTCATCACCGGAACTCTGAGGCAATAGAAATAATCTAAAAGTACCATGATAATCACCGTAACCAAAAACGGTCTCTTTCATTATTCTGGGATGCGTGGTAACTTGACTTATTGGTCCGTTGGAAAAGAGCCAACTGGAAATTGGTGCTTTACTTTTACTGAACAACGCCCAAATTTCGATATGACCCTCAGTGGTTGTCAGTTTTAGCTTCATTTGGTCGGAGCGAAAAAACGAACCGTACGTGTAGTAATATTTAGATTTTCTCCATAGAATTGGACGGTTTTTAACGCTGGTGTTCCACAAAGCAAAAATTTTTCCTCCGACAGTTATTATTAGATCCATTACTGGAGAGTACGCTAAAGAGACTACAGGGCCATCGTGATATTTTGAAAAAGTAGAAAACTGACATTCTTCGTGGTTAACGCTTTCTCCCGAATCGAACTCTTGACCCTGCCAGGTACCATGGATGAAATCACCTTCTAAAGTTCCAACCAAAACCTCCGAATCAATAGGGGTTTTTGTGTCAATTGATTCAACTTTGTATATTATCCGTTCTGCGAGCGGTGAATGTTTGACGTCCTTATCGTTGATGACTCGTTCGTAGGACGTGGTGAAGAATTTGGAGAGAAACGTGGAAATGCCCAAAGGTCGGGAGTTGTCCAAAGGATGATTGACTTTGATGCAAAAAATTGGTCTCAGAGCCAAATGCAAAGGTCTATAGGGAGAAGTTTCCGCTACTAAAGCGCTAGGTTTTCTCTTTAATCTACGAAGTTTTTTGATCGGTTTGAATCCTCCAGGTGCAGTGGCGGGTTTCATTCGTAAATCCCAGATCAAAATCGTGCCGTCTTCTGCTGAACTTAACAGTTGCGTTGAACTCTCTCCATCCTCAACATCTGTAATTATGCCAGTTTTGGAAACTTGATGTTTCGGCGACATCCATTTTATCGTGTTAATGCACCCTCTGTGAGAGTGTTTTAGATCAGAAATTGCTGTCGGTCTGACTAAATTGACGTTACCCATATCCTTCATCCAGTCCATTAGGGAATCTATGCGGTTTCTGTACTTATACTGTTCGTTCGTTAAAACATCTTCATCTTCGACTTTTCCTAATTTATTTGTAAGATCCCAAATAACTATTTGGCCGTTAACCATTCCGCCTACTAACAAATTTTCGTCGAAAGGACAAAAACTTAACGAGTAAACTTCGCGGGGTGCTTCCATTATTAATTTTGGATTAAGTTCGTCTTGAAACGTCCAGAGAAGAACGGGATTTGTTCCGTGGACCGCCCGATTTACTTCGTCATCTTTCACTTTGTAATCGATGTAAGCAGTTGGGAAAGTCTGGACGTAAGATAAAACAACAATTCCGGTCCAAGTCGGATGCCAAGTGATACCTGCAATTTGCTTACCTTCGCACAAACCCATGTTAACGAAAGAAGTAAATTCGACAGGGTGCACGTCCGGCTTCCTGACGGTAAATTGTGAATTGACAATTAAATTTTTGTAGTCGTCGGCATAGAAATTTATGGCGCCATTAACCCGAAGTAAATCAAAGAAAAATTCGTTGTCTCGATTGAAATAATTTTGCATAAGTTTGAGGCATTCCTCGGACGCCTGTTGCCTCACCTCGTATTCGTATTGAGTGGCGAAATTTGAGGGGTAAGTACATTTCGTTTGAGCTTCTGAACAGTCGAGACTTGGAGACACCTGAATATGGCAGTTCACTCGTTTCTTGTAAATGCTCGTCGCAGTTTCTTCGATCGTTCGAAGCTCCATGTAACCGTTTCTAACATCATCGGATTTGGTTTGTCGAAAGTGGATTTTGAAGGGCAAAATTGGATACTTGCTCTCGACTTCGATTTCGATGAGAGGCCTGTTATTTTTTGCAATAGTCTCCTCCACTTCAACTTCTGATCTCAGAGAGTGCCACGGTTTTACCTTTTTATTTATAGCGTTTCGCAGTTTTTCTTCTTGACTCCGTTGAATTTTTTCGATCGTGTGTTTGAGGGTGGCGGTGGCGGTTTCTGTAACGCAAACATAGAACTCGTCATAATCGGTTGTTTCATCCGGCACGTAACCAACTAAAACCTTTTCGCCGGAGTATTGAAGAATATCGTTTTTTAGCGGGAGAAACTCGGAGCTTTCGCCGAGGTTATCTCGGAGAAGCTCCTTCTCGACGTACATCCAGGGCTTTTCAACAGTTACGTTTTCACCGGCGACACATCCGATTATTTTTTGAGTTAATTCACTCAACACCAACTTGTGCACGCCGGGAATGTCGAATTTCTGCTGGCGATGGTGGCGTTTCCTTCTTTTCGTCGGAGACCCCTTAATTTCATCCTTCTCCACCGCCGTATTTGGATTTTCCGACCCACCTTCATCCGCTTCCATTATTTATGCCCGTGATAGCTGAAAAAATACCGTTATTGATGTTGATACCTGGTTGAGGCATTGACAAACGGGAAATGTTGCCGTCATCTCATTTTGACACTGCTCTTCCGCAATTCATCACTTGTTTCAATTTTTTTTTGAAGTCGTGTTGATGCACTGCGTCTTAACGTATTCAAGTTTAATGTTTGGCGAGAATGATATCGACAAAACTTCCGCTAATGTTGCTGAGCGCCAGCTCGTGATGTTTGTTTACTGAAAACAGCCGTTTAGGGCTGTAGGCCGTAGGGGTCGTCGATGTCAAGGTAAAAAGCGGACTCGAAATGTATCTGAAATCTAATAACATGGGACCGAATCAAACCGGAAGTGACATGGCAATTTCTTTCTGGCAAAAGTCTTATTAAATAAAGGGTGGTTCCGGGTGACTCCGTGTCCGACAATAAAATAAGTCATAATAATATGCATCTTGGGGTAGACATGTCACCGTTGTTTTGACCGTCGATTGTTCTAAATAAAAATTTACAAAATTGGTAATTGTTTACAATTTCCACTCTTCGCTTTTTGTGCTGTTTTTTTTGGAAACCATCGTAAAACATCATTAGAATGCCATTTTGAGCAATGAAATGTTGTGCAAATGATAAATAATTTTATGCAAAATTTATAGAAAAAAAAATAGATGTGCTAGGGCAAGGAAAATGAGTAAAAATAAAAGTAGTTGGCACAAGAAAAGATATTGATTTTCGTAATGTATACATGGTGACGAATGCGTTGGTGTAATTAGTTTTTTGAAAATCGAAGAGTGAGTAAAGTAAACAATGACCACAAAATTTAATATTAATTTTATAATGGAAACGTTTTGCTCAAAAATTTCTTAAAACAAATTATGTGTAAAAAACATAATATCATACTACGTATACAGGGTGGGGCAATAGTGCGTCCGACTTTGATAGCTCGAGTTTTATGATAGATAGAAATTTGATTTAAAAACACAAATAAACTAGAAAAAAAAGTCTATAACCAGAAATTATTTTTGAACATACAGGGTGAGCCAAGACAATTATACAGGGGCAAGTAACATTTTTTTAAATAGAATGTGGTGTGTAAAAGAAGATTTTTCGGAGCCTTTTTCTAGACTCTCTTCAATTTAATATTATTGCTGACTGTTTCCAAACCACTTGGATGTAGCGATTTTTTTTGTTCAAATGCATGTTAAAAAAATCACTACAGTCACAACTATGAGTTCTAAGAAAGAATTATGTAAATACTAGTTAGGAAACATCTGTGGAATGTTTTTCAATTGTTTTAACTTTTGAAAAATTATACAGGGTGGCTAGATTTAATTTTTCAATTTAGAACTTTTTGAATTTAATTTTCTCTACTTTTTCAAATAGAACACTCTGTATATTTTTTAACGATATGATGCAGAAACTAAAAACGAACATTTTTTGTATGTACGCTCCTATGGCTATTTGTAACCATTTTCGATTTATCGCCCAATAATTACAAAATTCAAGAATAATCCTAAAAAATTAGATTGTTTTTAAAATTACTCGACAGATAAAATTATAATAAGTGCTCCAGATGTTTTGTTTATAAAAAAAGCATCAGTTTTTTTAATAAGTTCACTTTATGTTTGTATCTTGATCATTTTTGCATTTCATATTATCTGACAAGAAATACACATTTATCGCAGCTATCTGTTGTCAGTTGTCATTGTTGTGTGAATTTTAAAACATTTGAAGTTTTTTGTCGAGTTATTGGGAAAACGATCTAATTTTTTAGGATTATTCTTGAATTTTGTAGTTATTTGGCGATATTTCGAAAATGGTTACAATTAGCCATAAGGGTGACCATATAAAAAATGTTTGCTTTTAGTTTCTACATCATATTGTTAAAAAATATACAGTGTGTTTCGTTTAAAAAATGGAGAAATTTAAATTCAGAAAAATTAAATTTAGTCACCCTGTATAATTATTCAAAAGTTAAAACGGATCAACGACATTCCACAGATGTTTCCTAACTAGTCTTTACATAATTTTTTCTTAGAACTCATAATTGTGATGGTAGTGATTTTTTTAACATGCATCTGCAGATGCCAATATTTGAACAAAAAAATTTGCTACCAAGTGGTTTGGAAATAGTCAGCAATAATATTGGATTGAAAAGAGTCTAGGAAAAGGCTTTAAAAAATCTTTTTTTACACACCACATTCCATTTAAAAAAATGTCACCTGCCCCTGTATAATTGTCTTGGGTCACCCTGTATGTTCAAAAATAATTTCCGGTTGTAGACTTCTTTCTCTAGTTTATCTGTGTTTTTAAATCAAATTTCTACTTATCATAGAACTCGAGCTATTGAAGTCGGACGCACTGTTGCCCCACCCTGTGTACCAAAAGTGTTTCAAATTATATAATTAAATAATACATAGCATCAGACATAATTAATTAATTCTATGTTAAACAAACAAGTCATTAATTAACAGAAATAATTTGAGAAATTCAAAAATACAAAGAATTTAAAATCGCAAACAGTAGAGTAGCTATGCGGGTTCTGGCTCAAAATCCTGTGTTATTTTTTATGGGCCTAAAAGTTACATCTCAAGGTTATTTGTGTTGTTGTTTTTTGTTGTTTTAGTTGTTTAGTTGTTGTTGTGTTTTTGTTTGTTGTTATTGCTAATGATGCTAATTACAACAAAAACAACAACAACACCAAATGACCTTAAGATGTAACTTTCAGCCCCATAAGAAATGATACAGGATTTTGAGCCAGAACCCGCATAGCTAATCTACTGCAAACTACGCTATCAACTCAATTTCTTTTGTTTTCAGACTGCCAGCTGAATTTATTTCATCAATTACTTCGATTTCACGAGCTTCAGATGTAAGAGATTTGTCATTTTCAGTTTTTGCATTTATCAGACTTCTTTTATGTTTATATAGATGGTGTCTTTGTCGATGTACTGCTTTGCCTGCCATTTTCGCCCGACCAAGAGCCAGGATCTGAGTCCAATTAAATTCATAAATAAAAGGATGTTCATCTACAAAGTCCTGAGCTTCTATGGAAATCATCTGAAACTCCTTATAACAGTCACCTTTATCTTTCAAAGTCATTTCGCTAGTGTAAGGATCAGGTGGTGGTATAGACTCTTCTTTGACAACATCAGGAAATAACATGATTATCGTATCTCTGAAAACTTTATCGGCTTGCTTTAATTTCTTTCGTTGTTTCTGCCTTTTTGCTTCATGTTCTTCTTCCAGTTTCCTCAACGGTTCTCTCTCCTTTAACAATTCTTCAGTTTGTAACTGTTTCTTACTCAACATTATGCTCCTTATTCTCTCTTGCTCTTTAGCTTCCTCTTCTTGTTTTGACCATTCTAAGTATCGTTTGCCCGCATTTGTCTTTGGCGGTTTCTTTTGTTGTTTTTCTTCCTTTTTTTCCTTCACTGATTCATTTGTTCCCAATATTGTTTCTGATTTTCTCTTTTCTATTTCTTTCTGTAAATTTATATAACCACAGAAAGTACGGTTCCATTGTTCTTGCCATTCGTGAAATTCTTTATTTCGCTCAAGTTCCCTGTCAATAAACTTCTTAAAATTGATTTTCATTACTTCAATTTCTTCTGTCGTCCTATTATGGTTGTAGAAGAGACGATAAGAGCCTTGAAAATCGCAAAATCCAAACACAGTTTCTTTAAGTCTTCTCGGATGAGTACTGATATGACTCATTTGTCCATTTGAAGTTGGGATGGTCGAAAAAGGCGACTTGCTTTTTGCGTATAACTGCCAGACCTCAGTAACGCCATCAATTCTAATCAACTTAATTCTCACTTGATCAAAGTAAAAAAACATCCCGTAAGTGTAACAAGATTTGGATTTTCTCCACAAAACTGGACGATTTCTGAAATTGGGTTGCCAGAGAGCAAAAATTCTTCCGCCCACTGTCAAGTAAAGCTTTGTTGTTGGACAGAAAGAAATTGCCATTACTGGACCGTCGTGAAATTTTCCTATATCCGTTATTTGACAGTTCTCGTGATTGACCACTTCTCCCGAATCAAATTCTTGTCCCTCCCATACACCATGAACGAAATCACCGTCCATTGTCCCACCGAAAACTTCTGCGATTAGAGGATCTCCGGCAGTGACTCCTTCAAGTTTGTAAAACTGCCTTTCAAATAATGAGGTTTTGTTAATGTCGTTGTCATCAACTCTTCCGTATTTCGTTGTAAAAAAACTTCCGTAAAAGACGGAAAGATTCAAAAGTCTTTCAGCGTCCAACGGATGGCACAATCGAATGCAATAAATCGGTTTCAAATTTAAATGCAACACTTTAAATTGTGAAGTTTCAGCAGTTAGGGCACTTGGTCTTTTCTTCAACCTCCGCATCTTCCTCATCGGTTTAAACCCGCCCGCAGCTACAGTCGGTTTCGTTAAAAAATCCCAAATTTTAATAGTACCGTCTTCAGCTGAAGTTAATAGTTGCATTGAATTTTTGCCTTCTGGATTTTTTTCAATTTTGCCAGTTTTTGAGACTTTGTGGTACGGAGACATCCATCTCATCATGTCTATGCAACTCTGATGCGAGTACTTGAGGTCGGAAATTGCGGTTGGTCTCACGAGATGAACGTCATGGATATCCTTCATCCAAAGCATTAACGAACGCATGTTCATTTTATATTTGTATTGATCACTGGTTAGGATTTCTTCTTCTTCGACCTGCGCCAATTTGTTGGTGAGGTCCCAAAGGATTATTTGACCGTTAACCATACCACCTACCAGCAAATTGTCGTCGAATGGAAAAAACGTTAAAAAGTATACTTCACGAGGAGCTTCTATTACTAGTTTTGGCCGAAGTACATCTTGAAGCGTCCAGAAGAGAACAGGATTTCTTCCATTCACCGCCCTATTGACTTCATCGTCTTTCATTTTGTGGGTAATGTAAGTAGTGGGGCTCGCATTAACGTAGGATAGCACCACTACTCCACTCACTAAAGGGTGCCAAGCAACTCCTGCGATTTGCTTACCTTCACACAGTTCCTTGTTAATGAAAGAAGTAAGTTCCGTTGGATTTAAAACTTTGGCAGCTTTTGTATACTTTTCATTTATAACCAATTTTTTATAATCATCAGTATAAAGGTCTATTGAAGCATTAACTTGAAGCAAATTAAATAAGTCGTTGCCACTGTTATCAATATAAACTTGCACTTCTTTTAAACAAGCATTAACGACTTGCTGAGTTGAAGCAAACTCATACTCGTATTGCGTTGCAGAATTTGATGGAAAAGTGGAAGTTGTTTGAGCTGCCCTGGACTGAAAACTTGATGTTACCTGAATTGCGTTATCCACCCGTCTTCTGTAAACATTTGAAGTTGCTTCATCCAACAATCTGAGTTCCATGTAACCATCCCTGGTATTTTGCGACTTGATTTGTCTAAATTGAATTTTGAAGGGTAAGATGGGATATTTGCTCTCAACCACGACCTCAATTAAGGCTCTCTTGTTCTTAACAGCGCTTTCCTCAATTTCCGTTTCTGATCCTAAAGAACGCCACGGTTTGATTTTTTTGTTGATGGCGTTAAGCAGTCGCTCTTCTTGAATACGTTTCGTTTTCTCTATAACATTCTTGACGGCATCCGTCGCAGTTTCGGTGACGCAAATGTAGAACTCGTCGTGGTCGGTTGTTTCGTCGGGAACATAACCTATTAAGATCTCTTCTCTGGGGTAGTTGAAGATTTCGTCTTTTATCGGAAGCAACTCGGAGCTTTCGCTGTGCAAATCTATGTTATCCTGGAATTTTTCTTTGTCAACGTAGGTCCATGGCCGTTCTACAGTCACGTTTTGACCAGCCACGCATCCAATTATTTTTTGAGTCAATTCGCTCAATACCAATTTGTGCACCCCGGGAATATCAAACTTGAGTTGGCGGTTGTGGCGGCGGTGGTGCTTCTTTGCCAACTTTTGTTCAGCTTCAGCTACAAATAGTTTGTTTACATCCTCCATTATTTCATTTAGGAAGAGGCGAAATAAGAATTCGTAAGCCCTTCAGCTATGCGGTGAGGGATGTAGCGAAATTCTGACACAACAAATCTTACTGTCACCTTTTCTGGTGACGTTGCGCTTCTTTAATTTATGGCAGATTATTCATGGGCTGTTTCCATTATTTATTTTCTCTGAAGCAACAAATAAGGAAACTCGCAAAGGATTTCCGAGGAGCTCTTATTTGTTTCGTGCCTTGGGTCAAGTTTAGCCGGAAGAAATATCAATGTAACTTCCAATCAATTAGCAAATATCGGCTCGAAGCCGAAGCGAAGTATTATGAGGAAAGGTACAGAAATTCTTGCAATAAAAGGGAATGGTTATCTATTAATATTATTTCTTAATTATCTATAACCTTCAAAAGTTAAAAAAACTAAAATTACAATTATTTTATTTAAAGCTATTACTTTTTAATTAAAATTGGCCTAAGCAGCTTCTACAACTTTCTTTCTTTCTGTTTTTACTATTTGGCAATAATTTCTTAAATGGAAAGATATAATATAGTTTACAGAATACAGGGTGATTCACGTGGCCCGTCCATTAGAAGTTTTTTAACTTCCAGTTGGAATAAAAATTTGAAACTTGGAAGGCAGTTATTATCAGTCATGCTCATTCTATCTAAAATATTTTGAGCTCTCTAGCTATACAGGGTGTGCGAAAAGTCGGTATCAACTTTCTTATTTTAAATGGAAACGTATCATTTTTTCTAAATGGTCTAATTGGTCTTCCAACTCTGAGTTTTTATAACATTTGTTATGTAAACTTATTTGACAATTTTTGACATTATGTTAATTTATGTGAAAAAAAGGGTCGATGTAGTAGCTTACGAAAAAATTTGTATCTGGCAGACGGTTTTGAATTTATGAAAACCAATTTGTAAAGTACTTAGTTCGAAGTCCAGACTAACTTCTGATATCTTAATGGTAGTTCCATTGTGTACCGTATGGGCGCAGACAATTTTCAAATATTGCACCCAAAAATGTTCAAAAAGTCATTTTTTTCAAATAGCCCTACAGATTTTTTTTACACCACTCGATAGAAAATTGTATTTTGGGATAAGCTACTTAAGCATTCCCCATACCTAACTTCATCCCCTATCAAATTAAAAATTAAAATCCAGAAATTTCATCAATTTTGCACAAGATTTTTTGGTTTTTCAAGTATGCCATGGAAACAAAAGACAATTGCAACAATTTAATTATGAAATAAATATCTTACTAATTTTATAAAACAACAACAACAAAAACTATCAAGAACCATCTTAACAAAATTCTAATGTAAATGTTCAATGTGAGCATCATTTTGATTACTACATTCTATCATTTTATATCATTGTGTAGCTCCTTTTATTTCGTTGGTGTCAAGACTGTCAAATGCTCTTATTATTCTCCCGCTTAATTCCTTTATGTTGCAAAGTGGTGAAGTATAAACTAAATCTTTTATTCGACCCCAAACATAAAAGTCTAATGAGGTAAGATCTGGAGATAATAAAAGCATTCGACAGTCTTGGTCCCAACGAAATTAAAAGAGGTACACAATCTGTTGAAAATGGATTAATAGAATGTATGTAGTAATCAAAATGGTGCTCACATTGAACACCTACATTAGAATTTTGTTAAAATGGTTCTTGGTAGGTTTTGTTGTTTTTTTTTTATAAAATTAGTAACATATTGATTTCATAATTAAAATGTTGCAATTGTCTTTTGTTTCCATGGCATACTTGAAAAATTAAAAAAATCTCTTGGCAGGATTGATGGAATTCTGGATTTTAATTTTTAATTTGATAGGGGATGAAGTTAGGTATAGGGAATGCTTAAGTGACTCATCCCAAAATACAATTTTCTATCAAATGAAAAAAAAAATCTGTAGGTGCCATTTGAAAAAAATGACTTTTTGACCATTTTTGAGTGCAATGTTTGAAAATTGTCTGCGCCCATACGGTACAAAATAGAACTACCATTAAGATATCAGAAGTTAGTCTGGACTTCGAACTAAGTACTTTACAAATTGGTTTTCATAAATTCAAAACCGTCTGCCAGATACGAATTTTTTCGTAAGCTACCAAATCGACCCTTTTTTTCACATAAATTAACATAATGTCAAAAATTGTCAAATAAGTTTACATAACAAATATTATAAAAACTCAGAGTTGGATGACCAATTAGACCATGTAAAAAAAATGGTACGTTTCTATTTAAAATAATAAAGTTGATACCGACTTTTCGCACACCCTGTATAGCTAGAAAGCTCAAAATATTTTAGATAGAATGAGCATGACTGATAATGACTGCTTTCCAAGTTTCAAATTTTTAATCCAACTGGAAGTTGAAAAACTTCTAATGGACGGGCTACGTGAAGCACCCTGTATAATGTATACTTTTACTGAAATGTAATTATTTAATGATATAGGTACCTCTAACAAAAATTTTAAAGCTAATAGGTAGGACGTTTGTGTGCAAAAAGTAAGAGGCTTTTAAGTATTTATGAACATTTTTTAGTGTTATCGTCAAAGAGGGTCGATTGTTCATTATGAAAAATGTGCATTTAAAACCGTTTGGCGCAACATCAAGAATACAAATGAAGAAGACATGTAATTAAAGTTCCTGGCACTAAGCTGTTCATAAAACTTCTACCGCAGACCTGCTTTTTGCTATTAATTAGAAGAGTACCTATATGAAGTGCTCTGCATAACGAGAGAGTTGGCAAAAATTAAAACTAGAAAGTTACAAAACTAAATATAAGTACATTTCCTCCTCTCACCGCTTTCTTGTTGACAACTGAGGTACAGCATATATCAATAAATAAGGCACGTTGTTGCTTCCCAGTGTAAACCAACTCTATTTGACAGGTGAGAGGGGCATTGCGGCCGGCCCATTTCCAGTTAATTCGAGACCGCGCGGTGGGTGGTAATTGTTGGGGTAGCTATAAAACGGAATAAATGTTAACTGCCCACACCCAATAAATAATAAATAATATCATTCTTAATAGTTGGCTGCCCTCAAAAAGCGCAACATTTATGTGAACCTCCCCCCCTATCGTTTTTAACCTAACAGTTATTCATTTATAGAACTAAAATGTACGGAAGAGTTTGATTTTTAAAGTCATGAAAATGAGAAAATACATATATATTTCGGCCGGGGAATAGTGAACAACTTGGGCCGCTATTGAAGACGCCTGGGATACTTTGCCACCGGGTAATATTCAAAATATCATTGGATCAATGTCCAGATGTCTTGCAAGAAAGGGTGGTCAAACAAAAATTAAAAAATATTATTATTTACTTAAAGAAACAAAATATTTCTGTTTTGTTTATTAACACGTTAGGTTGTACATATTTAATAATTAATTGTTTATACAATCGTATCGAAATAGTACCATTTCGAATGTCATTTTTATGTTGAAATGACGTGTTTTTTTTCACTATACTGTCACTTTTTCGCACTAGATACAAAATGTAAAATTAACTGACAAACATCTCAATTATCAATGAAATGTTGATTCTGTTATGTCGCATTTCCTAGGAAACGAAAAATTGTGCAACTAGATTATGCAGTAAGTATGTGCAATTTTATTCTTTCTTTTTACATTTAAACAATTCTGACGACGATTGCATAAAAAATCTTGTATGTAGTACGTTGCAAAATTCGTGTTTTTCGCACACGACGTGTTACCAAACTCGCTTCGCTCGTTTGGTAATATACACGTCTTGGTGCGAAAAACACTTTCATTTTGCAACTTACTACATAAATAGCTATTTTATATTTATTATCAAACTTTTTATTATTTATTGCGTCATGATGGAATTCAATTGTACAATTTGAAACCATCATTATGGTGCTGACTGCTGACACGTCTACTCTGACACGGTCACTCTTACACAAGTGTGATATCGCCGATTTTGCTTCACGGATCGTGCCTTATTTTTTAATAAGTACTGTACTCACTCGAGTGTCAAAAAGTTTACAACTTCTCATTGACCATGATATTTCTGTCAAAACGTCGTCAATAAAAACTTCATGTCGTGTTCAATAAATATGTGAGCTATAATGTTAACGTTAATAACAATAATGTTGATTCTTGAATTTTACTTTGGTTGTAAATTCTTAATAAAAATATTATAAATAACATAGAGCTACTGCTTTCACGTCCAAGTTCTTAGCAATTCAATTCCACTCACGTGAACTTCTTTTATTGGGCAATTTAGTACACGTGACTCCATACCACAATCTCACCGACGTGAAGTTTGTTACTTGCATTATGATAGGTTGAAATAAGATTTTTGCATAATTCTTCTTTCAAAACTCTGATACATATAAATTTAGAAAATTGTAGTATACGGCGACTACAATCAAAATTGATATAGCGGGTGAAAATTAGTTGAAGAGAAATTTTATAAATAACATCTATGTCTATTTTTTTTGAAAAATAACATTTTTTACTTGTACGAAGCTTTTTTGGAAATACGAAATGCATTTCCTCTCTTTTCAATACGTGCCCCTGCTAATACAAAAAATCACGTCAAAGCATTTTGCTGATGTTCTACAATCACAAATGATACAGCGAAGACATTCCTCTTAACGGATAGATCATTATCATTAATATCAACGCGATATGAATATTTTAATTTATCAATAATTGGCGTAGAATTCATAAATCAAAAATAAAGTTTTTGTTTGATTATTTCTGAAGTTAATCGAATCGTTTGTCAATAGTTAGCAATTTTCCATAGAATTTAAAATTACGTATTACAATAATTGGAATTTATGCGCTTCGGCTATGACACGTCAGCCAGGTAAGCTGCAAGCTTTAATACCTGTTAAGATTCCTAGTTTAAGCATTAAATGGCATCTAATTTGAGGAAATTACATAGTAAAGGCTTCGCTGAATAATTATTGACAATTATAATGCCTGTCAAGATAATTAGTAACAATAAGAAAATCTTTAATGATTGCTACAAAAAAAAAATCTTAATTTCTGAAAAAACGTAAAAAATAATTAGTCAAAACTTTTGTAATTATGTATTGTTAATTAATTACGCAAGCGTGGAATATAAATTCAAACCATTTTTGTAAGCCAACTGTATTATAAGTGCTCAAATGAGATTTATTTTACGTTATAAGAAATAATTTTTGGTTTTTTCAAATTATGAATTTGAGTTTGTTTGTGTTAGTACCGTATGCATTATACAACAATAATTAAAAGTAACTACACAAATATTAAATTTAACTTCTTGTGGTACATTTTTCTAGGCAACTCTGAATTGTCAACTACAGAAGAATGTTGGCGCGATTAAAGTTTTTCAAACGTCAAATAGAATTTATTGAATTATTTCAACGTTCTTATTAAGTAAATAGATTTTATTAACATAATTTCTGTGGCTTTGGAGCAAAGTAAAACGGTAAACTTTTTCGTATTTGTAAAGCACTTACCACTTCAGACTCCTCCATTCTTCGGGACAAATATATGTTTGATCTTCTTTTGTCGCACAAATCACCAACAAATATTGACTTTGTCGGAGTGAGTGCACAAAGTGATCGCAATTTTCACAACATTTACGCTCGCAACAGCGCTTTTGCTGGGAGATCGGCGCACACTACAGGTTGTCAGGATCCGGAGGACTGCCTGAACTCTGGAGCGCACTTGTCAGACGCACTGATGCTTTCTCCAGCCTCCTGCTTGCTGAAAACTGAAAAGAGTATGTTCTTGGTTCTGTCTTCGTGATGAATTACGGCACTAGCGAATTCAGCATTGTGTCCGTAACGCTAAATTTAATTACCAACACACATTTTCAAAGCTTTTATTACGTTACATTTTTCCAACACTATTTTTGAGAGTTACGTGATTAAAAAAATTGAATTCTATTTGCTCCGCAAAAAAAAAAATATTTTTTATTTGTTTTCGGACAACAACTGAAATAACATTTTTTGCAATAATCTGACGGTTATCACGTCGCTCTTATCGACCATTAACAACAGTTAATCTTTAAAAGAGTTTCATGGCGATGATGTGATTAAAAGCGGACACCAATAATTTGTTTACTTGACGAAATTTATGTGCTTATCAAAATAGAATCTGCCAGCTTTATTTTGTTTCTTTCCTTTCATCTACGCACATCGCGAATTAGTAAACGTTGCCACCCAAATAAATTACGTCAATCGTTAAAACAGGAACGCCGTAATTTCAGGCGTCCTCTTTTCAATGCGTTTTCGCATTATTTTATTGGTTTAAGGGTTATGGTGGCGTTTCTTCCAGCGAATCGGCCGAAGACAAATTTTAGATTTTATCAAAATTTTTTTGGTGATTCCGTAATAAATAAAATTATTGACGAATATGTCCCAGGAAATGCTAAAATAAATTAAATAAATAAATTCAACTGGCTGCTGACACTATTAGAGGAATTATTCAATAAATTAATGAAAAGCTATAATTTTAAAACGACTCTGAATTTAACACAAAGCTCCTAACTTTCGCATATTCTGAATTTTATTTTTGAAGAATTAATTAAAATTTAATAACGGCCGAGTTCTTGAACTTGTTGACTTGTTGTCATAAGAGTTTTAAAAAATATTGATTTGATTTAAAAATTTAAATATGTACTCAACTCATAAACTAAGCACTCCTCCAGTTTTATATTAAATTATTTGGTCAATATTTTTCCGAAAATAGTGATTGTTGTAAAGAAAATTTCTTGTGCCTGGTAATCATAGGTAAAAATTACTTTTTTTTGTTAATTGAATGTTACTTGTAAATATTATCGACGTCTGAACCAAAGTTTCTATCTGACGCAGCAAACAAGCACGAAGTGTTGTGATCCGGAAAGCTGCAATAGGGGTGGTTGTCAACTATTGTCTCGCTGAAAGTTTTATGTATTTAAAATTAGATGGTTCTTCAATGGTGAACATCAAATGAGCGTCAAGAAATTTATGCGACAACTCAGTTGGTAACATTTTAAAAATTACATTGACAGAAATTAATAAGAGAAAGGTTTAGAAAAGGTCCTGTAGTAATGTTGGTCTGTCTCCTGCATTTCACTGGTCTCCTGGCTCTGGATAACGTTCTTGTTGCTAAGCCGAGTGATGCCAATAAAAAAAATGTTTACCAAACGTATATTGAAAAAATTATGGAAAATAAAAGTTTAGATCAAAAATCCAAACCTAACCAAACACATTTGAAGTGTAGCGGTCACATTCTAATGGCAAACACCCATGTTAGGCCAAACATCTTGGATACGCAATAGGGCTGATTATCTAACGATTAAGCATCTATTAATATTAGATTGCAGTTAATGCAGTTAAATAAATTAAATTAATTAAATGCAGTTAATGGCAACTTTAGACCGTGATTAAGAAAGCATTCAAAACGTTCATTGTTCTAAAGAAATATTGAAAGAAATTAGACTAAGCGAAGAATAATAATGACCAAATACATGAATAATTAATGAATCAAGAAGTTAATACAGTCAGTTCAAAGAGAGCTTTCCATTTTCGCTATTTACTCTTGAAATTCCGATTTTAATTTTATTATTTCATTGTTCAGTAAAATGAAAAAAATTCTTAAAACCCGATAATAACTTAAACTATTTAAAAACTTAATTTAATCTCCGTTGATTAAATAAGTACTTACTTTTTGCAATTAATCGAAGCAACTTTGGCGAAGCGCGATTTCACTGAAATTATCGGTTTTTGCTTCCGTTTCAGAATAAATTTAAAATCTTTTAACAAGTATTTATTATCGAGTCGTATTTAACAGTCTACCAAATTTACCCAATATTTTTATACAAAAAAATACTTTTATTTCCCAAAAATACTAAATGCTCACTAAAATTAAGAAAATGTATAATCTTAAAGCCACAACCAAATATTGACATAATGCTGGCCTCTTATATATTTTGTTTGCCAAAATCACTTTTGTTGACCATAAATACTAAATGTTTACCAAATTTTATTCCGCATTTTATTCTAAAATAATACCCAGACATTTAATTTTCGACAGTGTCTTATATTATTTAGCAGTTAAAAATACTATTTGTTGATCAAAAATACACAAGCAATAAAATGTTGTGCAAATGGTAAATAATTTTATGCAAAATTACAGATGTAGATGTGCTAGGGTAAGAAAAATAAGAGTAAAAATTGAAGTGGTTTGCACAAAAAACGATATTGATTTCCGTAATATGTATATAAATGCTTTGCTGTAATTGGCTTGCATTATGTAAAACTTCTTTTAGCGGTAATTTCTAGTCGTGCTTAAAAAAAAGTTTACAGGGCTCTGAACTGACCTTGTACAAAACTTTTTTCGCTTGCCTCTTCTCTGGAAGCGCAAGGGGCAAGGAGAGATGCGCGTGCATATTTTATTTTTGGAGTAATAGAATAATTATTTGACGCACAAATAGTTTTTTTGAGAAACACTAAATATAAATGGATAGCGCGAATATTTATTATGTACAGCACGGACGCGTAACTTGAGCGTTCTAAATTAGGTAAACATTTAGTAAAATTGATAGACATATAGAATAAAAAATGTAAGCAATGGTAAAACAATACGCAGCATAGTTATTTTAGTGGTGATGTTCTCATTTTCTGATGTATAATAATTTGGGTTTCATTTAGATTTTTTGATGCTCATTAAATTTTCTAGTGGACAGGGCAAGGGATGTATAGTTTAATTTGGTGTAGGTACATTATATTTGTTCCCTTTATTATTGTAGTTCAAGAACTTGACATATTTGCTGTTAACTGCTAATTTATTAATTATTGGTGTCCACAATAATTTAATGCACTAATTTTTTAAATCTCACATTTTTAATTATATTTGTTAACCATTAAGTAACTCGTTGGTAATTCTGTTAATTAAAATACCATTACTGACAGAAATCTCGTAACGATTTAGCTTTATTTCCATTTTCAATACCTGATTGAAATTCAGAGTAATCCTCGAGGTTGATCCATTCTTTCACATCCACGGTATTGACTTCAATTTTCAATTTAAGCCATTGCTGAAATCAATATCTTGTTTTGTTTCCACTTGAGGGTTGGGACAGGAAAATAATAAAAATTAATCAAATTTCAATATTTAATAAATAAATAATTAAAGTTCCTAAAAGTATAATCAGTGCTTTAATAAAAGTAAAATATTGGGTAATTCATAAAGTTTTGTGAAATCTATGAACCCACATCATCACAATATATCAGTCGAAACGCTATAATCCTACGATATTGGAATACTATAAATTGAAAATTACTGCATTTTAGGTTTCTGTGCTATTTGCAGCATTTTAGCGCTTTGGAGTAGCCAGAAAAGACCCGAAGCCATGAAGAATACCTCGACAATCAAGAGCAATGTGTCGTTTAGGTCTGGAAAGTCCAACCTTTGGATTGATGTCACAAGAAGCATGCAACGCAGGAGTTCAAACACACAAGCCTGTGATGTATTATCGAACAGCATTCCTATCGTTGTCAACGATGCAATGATGTACTTACACCACAAAGACAAACACCGTCAGTGGAGAAAGGGCCTGCAACAAGAGAATCGATTAAGCACTTTCATATTGCACAACAACAATAATAGTAGTGCGTCAAGTTTGTTCTCCTTGTTGTGCAATTAAATCTAATTCTATCTTTTTATTTTGCATCAGTTGGATGGAAGAATTTTAGAATTTGAGAAATGATCAACGACATGCTTCGCGGAGCAAACAAATTTGAACAATTTGTAGCAAAGCTTTTTAAAATCAAATTATGCTCATTCCTAAGTTTTTAAAAATTTAAATAATTGCATTGTGACAGTATTGTGTTTATTTTTAACCGCAGCTAAAAAAACTATTATTTAGAAAAATTTAAAAAACTGATACATTTGCTGAAATGTCTTTAAGGAGAACGAAACTAAATTAAATTTTAAATGTATCTCTGTACTGGAAATAATTTTAGTTATTTAATTGTATCATATATTAAAGCTGTGATTCTACTAATAACGAAAATAATTTCTGTTGATTCACTTTAGTTGACTCATCCTGTAGAATTTAGAATGATCATCACAAGGTGCCAGTCAACAAGGAATGACATGTTAGCGGAGTAACAAAAAATATAGATAGTAAAAGAAGAAAGTAAATAATAAAAGAAAAAGAACAAGCATATCAAAAATTAATTAATTAGTTAATTAGACCAGAAAAAAGGTGAGGGTAGATGTTGCAGCAGAGCCAAGGCAGGTCGCATGTGATAAACCACGTTCCGTACAAGGTACGGGTAACTGGGGGGTCAGTCAAAACTATTAAATGGACTATACAGGGTGATTCACGTAGCCCGTCCATTAGAAGTCTTTCAACTTCCAGTTGGATTAAAAATTTGAAACTTGGAAGGCAGTCATTATCAGTCATGCTTATTCTATCTAAAATATTTTGAGCTCTCTAGCTATACAGGGTGTGCGAAAAGTCGGTATCAACTTTCTTATTTTAAATGGAAACGTACTATTTTTTCTACATGGTCTAATTGGTCTTCCAACTCTGAGTTTTTATAACATTTGTTATGTAAACTTATTTGACAATTTTTGACATTATGTTAATTTATGTGAAAAAAAGGGTCGATGTGGTAGCTTACGAAAAAATTCATATCTGGCAGACGGTTTAGAATTTATGAAAGCTAATTTGTAAAGTGCTCAAAGTCCAGACTAACTTTGATGTCTTAATGGTGGTTCCACCTTGTACCATATGGGCGCAGACAATTTTCAAATATCGCAACCAAAAATGGTCAAGAAGTCATTTTTTTCAAATGGCACTTACAGATTTTTTTTACACCACTCGATAGAAAATTGTATTTTGGGATGAGTTATTTAAGCATTCCCTATACCTAACTTCATCCCCTATCAAATTAAAAATTAAAATCCAGAAATTTCATCAATTTTGCACAAGATTTTTTGGTTTTTCAAGTATGCCATGGAAACAAAAAACAATTGCAACAATTTAATTATGAAATGAATATCTTACTAATTTCATAAAACAACAACAACAAAAGCTATCAAGAACCATCTTAACAAAATTCTAATGTAAATGTTCAATGTGAGCATCATTTTGATTACTACATTCTATCATTTTATATCATTGTGTAGCTCTTCTTATTTCGTTGGTGTCAAGACTGTCAAATGCTCTTATTATTCTTCCGCTTAATTCCTTTATGTTGCAAAGTGGTGAAGTATAAACTAAATCTTTTATTCGACCCCAAACATAAAAGTCTAATGAGGTAAGATCTGGAGATAATAAAAGCATTCGACCGTCTTGGTCCCAACGAAAATAAAAGAGGTACACAATCTGTTGAAAATGGATTAATAGAATGTATGTAGTAATCAAAATGGTGCTCACATTGAACACCTACATTAGAATTTTGTTAAGATGGTTCTTGGTAGTTTTTGTTGTTGTTTTTTTTATAAAATTAGTAACATATTTATTTCATAATTAAAATGTTGCAATTGTTTTTTGTTTCCATGGCATACTTGAAAAACTAAAAAAATCTCTTGACAGGATTGATGGAATTTCTGGATTTTAATTTTTAATTTGATAGGGGATGAAGTTAGGTTTAGGGAATGCTTAAGTGACTTATCCCAAAATACAATTTTCTATCGAATAATGTAAAAAAAATCTGTAGGTGTTATTTGAAAAAAATGACTTTTTGACCATTTTTGGGTGCGATATTTGAAAATTGTCTGCGTCCATACGGTACAAAATGGAACTACCATTAAGATATCAGAAGTTAGTCTGAACTTTGAACTAAGCACTTTATAAATTAGCTTTCATAAATTCTGAACCGTCTGCCAGATATGAATTTTTTCGTAAGCTACCACATCGACCCTTTTTTTCACATAAATTAACATAATGTCAAAAATTGTCAAATAAGTTTACATAGCAAATGTTATAAAAGAGTTGGAAGACCAATTAGACCATGTAGAAAAAACGGTACGTTTCCATTTAAAATAAGAAAGTTAATACCGACTTTTTGCATACCCTGTATAGCTAGAGAGCTCAAAATATTTTAGATAGAATGAGCATGACTGATAATGACTGCCTTCCAAGTTTCAAATTTTTAATCCAACTGGAAGTTGAAAAATTTCTAATGGACGGGCTACGTAAATCACCCTGTATATTACGTTACCGTTAATATCCATCAAACAGCTACTAAATGCATGTAATGATGGCTAGTTGAAATTTAAATTAGCTTTAATGAGTCATAAACAGGTTACACCTGCAATAATACTCTACAAGCGGGTAGTAGTAACGCTGCTGGTAACAATATCTCTCCAATAACATTTCTCTTCAAAGAACGCAATTAACTGAACCAAGTTAGATAATGCAATACGTAATAGGTATCCCTTTGTTACCAACTTTGCAAAAGGGGGTTGGTATTCGCGATAGCGCCATGCGCTGTCGAACTTCCGTTAAAACATAAATCGTCATGATATACGGCCACCCTTAAACTCCGCCAACATAAAATTATCCATACGTTACATAATCAAATAGTTATATAAATCACATGTCTGCCAAACGAGCGTCAACATAATTTTTTACGAGCAACGTTAAATTTCTCCGAGCAAACTTTATCTCGTACCAATGTTCGAAATCCCCAAAGACCACATTCACCTTCATTTACTTCAAGTTGACAACGAGGCCATAAGGCCTCCCTAATTTAGCCGAGAACACCTCGACCCGCAAAAGGTAATTCTTGCACGAGTGGCAAAATGCCACGTAAAATAAGGAATAAAAAATTATTTTTTACGTTGCACTCTAAAAGAAAAAACAATTTGGTTGGCGTCGTCTAAAATTACCCTGAATTCATTCAGGTTAATGTTACTTGAAGGAAATTTCAATTTAATTCGCATTTTTGATGTTGGCTTTTGATACTTTCAGCGTCCTCATCAGATGTTTTCTTTGTATGTGGAGAAAACGTCTCGAAACGACAATAATTAATATTGTTTAACAGAGATAATGCAAAATTTTGTGCGCTGCTCTTCGAAAACTTCGACGTTGTTTGTCAAACATTTTTAATTATCTTACCATATGCCTGGGAGCTAATTCTTGAAATCCGTAGACGACCACGCAAAAATGAACCAGAAGATAGACGTGACACCAAAGAGGCAATTTCACGTCGTATTTCTCCTTGGCAACCACCTGAAACTGGGAGAAACGGACTATTTTAAAATGGAAACACGCTTGGCTTGAATTACATAATGTTAAAGCAGGATGTGGAGAGCTTCCAGCTGTGAAAAGCTGTTGTGGAATAAAGTTGAATATAGGGTCTTGTTAGTTAGATTCTCGATGTATTTGTAATATTCATGTACCTATGCGAACTCGTGGAGTTTACCCGCATCACAATAAAGCTACATGATGTTAGAGTAAACACGTTTCAGATTTTAAATAAGTTTGATGTGGTAACATCGAGTTATTAAACCACAACAACCCTTGTGCTGCCTGAGTAATAAGATGGAATATGTGGTGGAGTTTGGGAAAATAATAACTTCCTGTACTTACTCCGCACTTTATCCTCATCCAATCCCAGACGCGGCTTACCGGGCTCCCAGCTGGGACCGTAGAAAACTGCAGCCAGTTTGAGCCTCCAGCTTCTCATCGCTCTGAATTTTTCAACAACATGCACCGTATAGAAGGTCTGCAATGCAAAAATGTAGAAAATGAGTAAAGCGCAATATATCCCACGGTATACCTTTGAAAGCAAAGAACTCGTCATGTTAGTTAGTCTTTGTTAAGAACACCAAAAAATTTATTTTTACGGGGTACAAGGTATATACTTGTAGTATAAATTGTAAACAGCAAAAGACGGCAATTTTTCGAAATCCCTATAATATATTAGAGTCTAACATGCATGAAAGTAAAGTAAAGAAATCTGATAAGTGGAGAAGTTGGTAACAAAATATAAAGTTTGGCTTTTAGCCTGCTGTCAACTTCTAAACAAAGAAGTGCAAGACGAAAGTTGTTTATTCAATTAATCACTATAAGAGTTTATAGGCAATCTTTACGAAAGTAAATATGTACGGCATCTATAAGAGAACAAACAAATTTATTATATTTGGTACCTACACAAAATTGTTTTTCGGGTAGTTAGAGGTCTGACTGTAAAGATATATATGAATTGAAGAAGAATCCCTATGATCTATGCGTAAGAAACTAATTCTGGCACTTTCGGTTTGGACCGGACCAAAAAGCAAAAGTTGGTCCACTTCCGGTCCAAACCGAAAGTGCCAAAAATAATTTCTTACCCGTCGATCATTGAGATTCTTCCTCAATTTAAGAAGAATTTAGAATTTCTTCTCTACGTCTTTAAATAACTCGGCTAGAAATCCGTCCGTTTATGGTGAAACAGTCTGTATATTCCAAAAAATCAAAAACGTTATTCTCATATTAAACATTTTTGGTTAGGTGAATCGGAGAATAGAGAATAGAGAACAGAGAACAGAAAATAAATAATGGAGAATAGAGAATCGAAAATAAAGAACAGAAAATAGAGAATGGAGAATAAAGAATAGAGAACAGAAAATAGAGAATAGAGAATAAAGAATAAAGAATAGATAGTGAAGAATAGAGAATAATGAATGGAGAATGGAGAATAAAGAATAGAGAATAGAGAACAGAAAATAAAGAACAGAGAATTGCGATTTGAAAATAAAGAATGGAGAATAGAAAATAATGAATGAAGAACAGAGAATGGAGAATAAAGAACAGAAAATAGAGAATAAATAACAGAGAATAAAGAATAGAAAATAAAAAATTGAGAATAGGGAATAAAAAACAGAGAATAAAGAATGAAAAATAGAGAATAAAAAATAGAAAATAGAGAATAAATAACAGAGAACAAAAAATAGAGAATAATTAATGGAGAATAGAAAATAGAAAATAGAGAATAAAGAATAGAGAATAGAGAATAGAGAATGGAAAATAAATAATGGAGAATTGAGAGTAAAAAATGGAAAATAAAAAATAAAGAATAGAGAATGAAGAATAGAGAATAGAGAATAATGAATGAAGAATAGAGAATGGAGAATAAAGAATAAAAAATAGAGAATAAAGAAAAAATAATAAAGAACAGAGAATAGAGAATAGGGAATACAGAATTGAGAATAGAGAATAATAAACGGATAATAGAGAATAAAGAATAAAGACTAGAAAATAGAGAAGAAAGACTAGAGAATGAAAAATAGAAAGTAGAGAATGGTTAATGGAAAATAGAGAATAAAGAATGAAGAATAAAGAATAGAAAATAGAGAATGAAAAATAGAAAGTAAAGAATAGTTAATGAAAAATAGAGAATAGAGAATAAAGAATAGAGAATAGAGAATGAAGAATAAAGAATAGAGAATAAAATAAGCTGCTAAGAAAATTTAAATTACCTAAAAATTTCAAGAATTTAAAAATATTTGTTTATAATTTTATTTTTAAAATTCAGCCAGTTTGAGAGTTTTTAGTGTTTTTTATGTGTTTAAATGCAATGTTGTTTTGAGATTATTGTTTCTATCTGGTATATTATATTTTCTTTATATTATAATTTAGTTCAATATCTTGCATAAACTATACAGGGTGTCCCAAAGGTACCGCACCACCATGAAAGTGCGTTATTTAGGATTAGTGTAGAATACTAAAAAATTCCTAAAGATAGTCTTCTCTCTCAATTTGAAAACTATAAGCAATTTAAAGTTAGCAAAAGGCCACACTATTATCTGAAATTAAACTTTCGCCTATACTTAGAAAAATCGTGCAATATTGATTCTCTGGAAACCGTTTGTTACCTTTATTAGGTGTATTGGTCATTCAAAAGAATTCAAAAGAATGATCTATTCTCTAAAGTATTTTTTGTTTTAAAATAACGGTGTGTGCTCTTAAATTTTACTTTAATTGTGTCTTCCTATAAAGAGCCATTACTTAAAAACTAAATTTTTTTAAAGAATTTTCCAGCATTCTACTACAATTTTAGATAACGCACCTTCAAGGTGGTACGCTACTTTTGGGACACCTTGTACATATACATAACATATAAGTAACTTGTTTACAATATAAATTCGTATAACAAACACTTTCTTCTTCAGACGAAAGAAGTAGAAAAGAATTAAATCTGATTTACTGCTAGAGCTATTAAGTAAACCGCTTGGAGCTATATCACTGAACTTACCCTTGATAGACCCTTCCTTTATTGCTACTGTGCTATAAAACACTTTCAATTCGTTTTACCCTTCAGTTAGGAATTCTTTATAGAGGTAACTTTATAGAACTTGATATTATAAAGACTAAAAATGGAAAATATCTGAATCGTTCTTGCTGCAAGTCAGGCGTCATACCTACTCTTACAGTACAGTTCGACTAAACCCAGAAAACGCAACAAAACTTACTTGTAGATGTAGAACATTGGTTGAACACAAGACCGTAAATAATTAAGACCCCTCCATAGTTCTTGTCGAGACAGTAGATATTGCTACCTTGAAACGAAATTAATGTCTCAGTAAAAGTTTGTTGGGCAATCGAACACGAAATTGAAACCAAATTGAATTTGCAGACTCAAAAACAATCGTGACAAGTTGTGATGGACGCGATGGTGTTGAGGAGTGTTGAAAATATATTCCAGCGAGCCGAGAGTTTTAACCGCTTTAGTGTGGATCCAGAATTGCTAAAGCAAATTAAATTGTTGATGCGTGATGAAATGAGCTGGAGGGATGACGAAGACGAGGGGCAAATAAAACATCTGAAAAAAGTTCAGTGTCAGTGAGGCAACTTTAAAAAAATAATCTGCGGATTCCGTCGAAGTTAACGTTTTAATTAATAGCGTTATTTATTTTTCGGAAATATTTAATTTTGGAAAAATTTGTTGAAATTTCTCTATGAAAAATTTACTCGTATATCGTTAGATGATTTATGCCATATTTGTTTTTGTGTCTGGGGAAGAGATCGTGTTTTCAATTTAATTGAAATAAATGAGACGAAATAATTTCAATGGACCCATCAATCAGCAGGAAGCTTAATATGCACAATTACTGCATCCAGGACGTGTTATTACGGCATCGGATGCAAGAGAACGTGCTGTAATTTCAGGATAATTACCGCGAGGACTGAAAAACAATTCCAATTACGGATCGGCGTCAATACTCGAGAACTTCTCAATAAAGCAATTATGAAGTCAGTCGGGCTTTGAACCAATTTCCATCAAGGTCTTTAACCGACAACTTGCCGAAACATTGCGAATTGAGTAAGGGAGCACTGAAAAACTCAAACTTTGCAGTTTTCAGCAGCAGTAATGAGTAACGTAATTAAATTTAGAAGTAGGTCTTTGCATGGCATTTAGGAAACAACTTCTAAATAACAGTAACTTCACAAGGGAAAGATCGACGAGGTCGAAAAATATTCTACCATATCCTATTAAATTATTAAGAATTACTCAATATCAACAGCCTTTAATCTGAGATATTTTGCCTCCTGTAAAGTTATGAGGAGATAATCGAAAGGTAAAGAGGGAAATAATTTAAGAAATCACTCTGCAGCAACACCAACACTTTTTTCTAATACTTAGACAATGATAGTGAAAAATCAGAAGGCAAAAAAAAATAAAGTCATTTGTTAAAAAAAATTCTGTAACACTCATACACAGACAATTTGCATAGCCTCCAAAAAGAAAATCAAGAGATGAGGGTAATTTATTCCAATTTACCACTTTAATAATGAACGATATAAGTTTTTTAATTTCCCCTAGTGTTAATTATAAATTTTTAAAGGGTCGTATTTAACAGTCTACCAAATTTACCCAATACTTTCATGCAAAAAAATAGGTACTTTTATTTTCCAAAAATACTAAATGCTCACCAAAATTAAGAAAATACATAATTTTAAAGCGACAACGAAATATTGACATAATGCTGGCTTCTTATATATTTTGTTCGCCAAAATAGCTTTTAAATAAATAAATAAATGTTCACCAAATTTTATTCCAAATTTAATTCTAACATAATACCCAGATATTTAATTTTCGACAGTGTCTTATATTATTTAGCAGTTAAAAATACTATTTGTTGATCAAAAATACTCAAGCAATAAAATGTTGTGCAAATAGTAAATAATTTTATGCAAAATTATAGATGTAGATGTGCTAGGGCAAGGAAAATAAGAGTAAAAATTGAAGTGGTTTGCACAAAAAAAGATATTGATTTCCGTAATATATAAATGCTTTGCTGTAATTGGCTTGCATTATGTAAAACGTAAAACTTCTTTTAGTGGTAATTTCTAATCGTGCTTTTAAAAAAAAATTACAGGGCCCTGAACTGACCTTGTACAAAACTTTTTTCGCGTGCCTCTTGTCTGGAAGCGCAAGCGGCAAGGAGAGATGCGCGAGCATATTTCATTTTTGGAGTAATAGAATAATTATTTGACGTACAAATAGTTTTTTTGAGAAACACTAAATATAAATGGATAGCGCAAATATTTATTATGTACAGCACGGACGCGTAACTTGAGCGTTCTAAATTTGGTGAACATTTAGTAAAATTGATAGACATAATGAATTTAAAATGTAAGCAATGGTAAAACAATACGCAGCATAGTTATTTTAGTGGTGATGTTCTCATTTTCTGATGTATAATAATTTGGGTTTCATTTAGATTTTCTGATGCTCATTAAATTTTGTGGTGGACAGTGCAAGGGATGTATAGTTTAATTTGGTGTACATTATATTTGTTCCCATTTTTAAATCTTGTTTATTTTTTGGCTTGCAATAATTGTATACAGAGTGTCCCGAAAAAAGTGCAATATTTTACCGACAGCTTCTACAATAAGAAACATAAAGAAAGTTGTTTATAAACATAAGACTAAAAATTCTTTTCAAGACAACTAGAGCTTTCTGAAGGTAAACCTCTGTTAGTGGTTTGCAGTAATAATGATAAATAATGAATAATAAAAATAATGAAATTTTGTATGTAATCATAATAAATGTCGTTTCATTCGCAATACTTGTCATGTAACAAAATCTTTAAATCGATTTGGCTAATACCTTATCGGTATTCAACAAAGGTATCTTTCTTATCTAGAAAACTCTAGATATTTAAAATATCAGGGTTGAAAATTGAATATGGTACATACAGAAAAGTTAGGGCTATTTTCACTTAGCAGGCTCTGCGCTTGAGACACCCCTGTATACATTTTTTGAATTATTTTTATTTTCACTGGTTACATACAAAAATAGTAATAGTGGTGGAAAATGTTATTATTTTAACTTAACTGGTTTTGAAGATATTCTCACTGTAAACCACTAACAGAAGTTTACCTTTAGAAAGCTCTAGTTTCCTTAATTAAGAATTTTTTCGCTTATGTTAATAGACAACTTTTTTCATGTTTTTAATTGTAGAAGCCGCCAGCAAAGTATTGCTCACTTTTTTTCGGGACACCCTGTATGCAAATTGGGCACATTAATAGAGAAATCTCTTTATAACCCACTTTCTAATTGTATCTTGGTAATTGGTATCAGTGTAAAATTTTTGACAAAGTGTAGCCCAAACGACCACACTGTGTCCTTCATTATTATCTTTAATGTGTATTCCTTATTATCATTCAAAGTTTGCCCTTTTTAATTACGGAATCTCTTGTGATTTACGAATAAAGAATGGCACAGTACTGTAAATAATTTAGATGTAATCAAGTTTTAGCTCGCAGCTTGGTCTTTGTGGCAACAACCCTCTGCGGACTTGCTTTCTTGTTTTGCAAACGGGCCAGTTGTCTGTAAATTGCATAATATACATATTCATTAAACTTTATGTCGTAACTTGACGCGAGCATTAAATCGGAAGCCAGCAATCTAATAATCAGCTTTAAGCTCCCTGTTTGAAATTCAAGAAAGATACTTACAAATCCGCACCACATCTGTATGAGACTTTGACGTAGTCGTCCTACGGCCATATTAAACTCTTCGGAACTGTGATGAACTTGATGTTGCGTCCATAGGACGTGGATTTCTAAAAAATCTTTTATTAGGCTCCTGTTTCCATTAAATCTTCATTAAGGTATCTAATGAAAAATCTCACCGTGGCATGGCCTGTGAACCCAGTAATAGCCAAAGTCGACACCTACGGCAGCTAAATACCAAGTAATGGGCCGGTTCCAGGATAATCCCACCAACCGGAAGTTCTCGTATATGAACAGGTACGTGTAGCTGGACTATTAATCTGCAACAAATGGAAAACGTAGTAGTAGGGAGTTGCGTGAGGCACGATATCGAAACAAATTGGTTGGACCAAGTTAGCGCCATAAATTTCTCTTTTATTCGAAACAAATACTATTAATAGAAACTATATTTAAAATTGAAAAATTAATAATAGTTTTAACACAATATTTACAAGTCAAAATTAACAATATTTTAAGTGGAAAATCGCACGACACTGAAAAGTAGCAAATAGAAAAATAGAATAGCATGAAATTAATAAGTGGAAATTATTTCAGCCAATCAAAATCATTTATTTATTAATAATGACATCATAATGACATAATGTACCAATGTCCGTGTCGTTGCGATTTTCTTACCGAATATGCCTTCGTGCATTGATTAATATCCAGAAATTTTATTCTCATGCATTTCCAAGACGTAATTAGCCCTCGTGTTTCACTCAGGCTAATTAATACGTTTTGGAAATGCATTCGAAAAAATTTCCGGAAATAATCAATGCAATCAATTATAAGTAAAAATTATTTGGAATTTTAAGGTCAAAATTTTTTAAAAAGAACTAAAGATTCTAATTTTTTTCTCAATAAAGCCAACTCACAAAATTTACATTTCATCTCTGAGAGAAACTAGAGTTGCTGCAGATAAACTCTTGATAACGCAAGAAACTTTAAAATTTCTAAACTAATCTTCAGCACACAGAATTACTAATAATTTGTTTAAACACATTTTAAATTCATTATTCTACGTAATTTTTATTGAGTGAAACAAATAAACGACCCTTTATGTAAAGAGTCGTACCAAATTTATTCAATACTTTCATACAAAAAAAATACTTTTATTTCCCAAAAATACTAAATGCTCACTAAAATTAAGAAAATACATAATCTTAAAGCGACAACTAAATATTAACATAATGCTGGCCTCTTATATATTTTGCTCGCCAAAATAACTTTTGTTGACCATAAATACTAAATGTTCACCAAATTTTATTCCGCATTTAATTCTAACATAATACCCAGATATTTAATTTTCGACAGTGTCTTATATTATTTAGCAGTTAAAAATACTATTTGTTGATCAAAAATACACAAGCAATAAAATGTTGTGCAAATGGTAAATACTTTTATGCAAAATTATAGATGTAGATGTGCTAGGGCAAGGAAAATAAGAGTAAAAATAGAAGTGGTTTGCACAAAAAAAGATATTGATTTCCGTAATATATAAATGCTTTGCTGTAATTGGCTTGCATTATGTAAAACATAAAACTTCTTTTAGTGGTAATTTCTAATCGTGCTTTAAAAAATATTACAGGGTCCTGAACGGACCTTGTACAAAATTTTTTTCGCGTGCCTCTTGTCTGGAAGCGCAAGCGGCAAGGAGAGATGCGCGAGCATATTTTATTTTTGGAGTAATAGAATAATTATTTGACGCACAAATAGTATTTTTGAGAAACACTAAATATAAATGGATAGCGCGAATATTTATTATGTACAGCACGGACGCGTAACTTGAGCGTTCTAAATTTGGTGATCATTTAGTAAAATTGATAGACATATAGAATTTAAAATGTAAGCAATGGTAAAACAATACGCAGCATAGTTATTTTGGTTCAATTTGGTGTACATTATATTTGTTCCCTTATGGGTATAGCAAAAATTATATAATTATTGACTGAAGTCCCATGTTAATAGTTGCAGATAGGCAACATAATATACATTTCACGTACGTAACTATTTTGCTGAAATAAACCTGCGTAAGAAATTACATGGGTTTTTGGTTCAGAACTGTTCTATGTATACTACTAATGTATGGATTGGTTTTTTTAATAAATAATTCTGTTTTCGACGTAGTATTTACCTGCCGGATTATTGTATCAAGCCATGTGATAGGCTTGTCAGTCCGTCGTTTCAACGAAATGTTGGTTTCCTATCGATCCAAAGGATTAAGTTTTTCAATAGCATAAACAGGAAGAAGTAGGGAAACGCCTGCAATAAAATAAAATTAAATTAACGTGTTGTAAACCTAAATGGAGGTAATTATAATATTTTCTTATCACTGTAAAGGCATAGAACTGAATGCCCTCAAAGTACATTTATTGATCGTTGATACTCACTTACGTAGGTATCTAGGAAAATTTGTCATTTCCGATCCCTTTTGCTAGACCATTTACCAGGGCATTGGGCCCAATCAAGCGTTTAATTGTCCCGGCAAAAAGTATAGGTAATATATTATTTATCCAACATTAACGTTGACCGTAGAAATTAATTTACCGAGCTTTGGCAGTTTTAGACTAAATTTCCTTGATGGTATTACAAAGAAACTTTTGTTATTAACAATCTCTATTAGTTTCAGTCTTCAGAACTTTGTGCTTTGTATTCAGTGCTTTGTTTCTTCAATGCATGCGCGTCTATCCGTATTAAAAATGCAATAAATTTTTTCGTTAATTTATTTTTGCCACAAAAATGCAAAAGCTCAAAAATAAAGAAGCAAAGTCAACCAATATACCTGTAAGAAAATAAAATCTGCAAATAAATCGCAGTACAAATGGGTTTCCGGGAAGCTTCCAAAGTTCAAGATAATAGCAATAAATAAATTGAGCATAAAAGAAACAAAATTTCTTGTCAATTATTTTTATAATTGGTCTTAAAATGTACTTTTTATTTTAACTTGACAACAAATTCGAAAATATTTGCGATTCGCCCGGCGCATCCACCATTTGTGATCTTTCAATATTAGAGTTTTATTATGATCTGCAGTTTTGCAATTTCACATTGTACGTTTCACATGTTTACCCTGAACAAGAAGTTTTATAAAGTCATTTGAAATTACCAGCCGCAAGAAATTTATTGCAGGACTCCACTAAGTTACTCACGTTTGCGGAAAAATTCGGCACTTCTTGTGAATCCTTGGAAGTCGTTCGGCAGGGTATCCGTCCAACACCTTTCAGAAACTCGACGCTACCCTCGTCGAAAAAGGAACTCTTGGCGAACTTCTCGTGTTCGACAAGTTTGATAAACACTTCTGTCACCGGTTCACAGCAATTTCCGCTTTTATGCAACTCGAAAACCTCCATTTTCGACCAATTATGCCGCACTGCCTCGCTAAACTGCCAAATAATTTTCTTTTATATTTTAACGCCAGATTACACCCGATGAAAATAATACTCAGCACTCATTGCAAAGCACCAACACGAGGTATATTTAAAGTGGAAATATCGCGTATCGTTAAACGTTTAAAATGGGTCTTATTTAGATAAGCAAATTACAATAAAATTGATCTTGAAAAGATACAGCGACTTATATACCGGTGAGTGTAAACCAACGCGGTTAAGTACAGAGAGGGTTTTTATTCTAAGTATTTGAATAATCTGTCACTTTTATTGCTTTAGTAGAATAAAATAGTTATTTATGTATCAAGGAAATAAACACCGATTTTAGTCCCAAGAATGTAAGTAATGCACGAGGCGAAGCCGAGGGCATTTTCATTCGAGGGATTAACGATGTTTATTCCAGAGATGCATACAAAACTTTTTTCCCAACCGTTTAAGTTAACAATAATAATAAATTAGAGAAGAAATAATTGTTATAATTGACAGATACCTAAATAAAGTTGGCTGACGGTTATTATGGAAACAAATTTCTTTATAATGTTATATCGGTATTTTTTTTACTTTATTTCCCGGTAATAAAGTGGCACTTTATTCCCTCATTATGAGGGAGTAAAGTACCACTTTATTCCCGGTTGGGAAAAAACAAATTTATCAACGGCCAGTTTGCGCTTCGTCATAAAGATACCAATAACGTGACCTAATTAAATCGAAACCCATCCATAAGCTGCGCCGGTTGCAATAATTGTTCGAGAAGTCAATGGCACCGAAATTGTTTGCAACTTCCTGCGAAAATAAAACTAATTATTCTTCCTAACTTTATAAACAAGACATTTAGTTTTGCAGTCGCCTGGTTATTGATTACACCTTTCGAGTAGAATAGGTAGTTTAAAATGTCCATTGTTGGTTGATTCACAAGGTCTTTCCAGTTGTTGCTTGCCAAAAGCGTGGTATGAATTGAGAAAACAGATCGTAGCATAATGGTTTTTAACGAGATTAACTCAGAGACGATTGTTCTGGCTCCAAATCTCCCCAATTAAAAGAGAAGACTAAGGACGAGATTACCTGTCCTGCAAAGCCTTTAATCGTTCATGCTAAGACTTTAATTAAACTTGGCCTAAATTTAGCATCATCGAGGTGTTATTTCGATAATGTTTTGAATACCTGCCGACTTTTAAGAAAAGACCGGCGAGTCAATTAGCAAAAAAACGTATAAGTGAATTTGCACCTGAAATAATCCCTGCCCGTTTAACGGACCTTTTGGATTATTTACACTGCGGAACTATTTATTTTAAAAATGTAATCTTTATATGTAGTTCTAAAAAAGTAACAAATCATATAGGTACTTAATATCAAAAATTGTTGGCAGTGCCATGTAGATACATAATATAATTTTTATACAATCGTATCGAAATAGTACCATTTCGAATGTCATTTTCATGTTAAAATGACGTGTTTTTTTTCACTATACTGTCACTTTTTCGCACTAGATACAAAATGTAAAATTAACAGACAAACACCTCAATTATCAATTAAATTTTGATTATGTTATGTCGCACTTCCTAGGAAACGAAAAATTGTGCAACTAGATTATGCAGTAAGTATGTGCAATTTTATTCTTTCTTTTTACATATTTAACAATTTTAGCGACGATTGTATAAAAAATCTTGTATGTAGTACGTTGCAAAATTCGTGTTTTTCGCACGCGACGTGTTACCAAACTCGCTTCGCTCGCTTGGTAATATTCACGTCTTGGTGCAAAAAACACTTTCATTTTGCAACTTACTATACATAAATAGCTATTCCAGTTTTAAATTTTATTTTGACAATAACAAATTCTTTAATTATGTTATCTCAATAATACTTTTTTGTTTTAACATTAATAAGCGCCAATTTTTCTTATTGTTTCATCGTTATTCAACAGCAGTTTAGGAATTTCTTATCAGTAATGAAGGTCTTCGAAATCGGAATACAACAATGTATGACAGCATTATTCTGGGCCACCCACCATAACAGAGATTTTCTATGAATTTTCTACTAATGCATTAATTTCTTGTAGCTGTGTATTTAGCCTTTTTTCTTTTCGTTTAGATTAGTTTATGCTTACGTCTTATACTATTCTTATTTTTAAATAAGTTTTGTTTGGCAAGAGTATTGTAAAAAGAAATAGTTGAATTGAATAACTATTGAAGTCACGATTCAATCTAGTGAGTACCTAGGTAAAGTTGCTATGTTTCATTGCTTATGAAAGTATTTATTATGTTTTCTTTAAACTGCATAGACGTTTATACATACCACAAGTTTACGTAAGATATAAAAAAAATACTTCGGTTTTGCAGAAAAATAATGAAAAGAAAATAATAGAACGTTACATACAATAAACAACAATATTTTTCTGAGAAAAATTAAATGCTTTATAAATAGACAATAAACAATAAACGTTTTAATTTTTATATAGCATATTTCGAAAAACATAAACACAAGTATTATTTTCTCCCCCAATGTTCTTACAAATTATACAATAAATTTTTCCTACGTGGTCACTATTAATTCTTAGTTACACAGCTGCAAGCTGCAGAGTGGATTCAGAGTACGTAGATAAATAGTTGAATGATAGAAGGAGTTTAAAATTTAAAGTGGCAAGAAAATGCAGTTTTTGCAACAAATATTGCTATTCCAAAGAAAAAAAAAACTTCTACAAATTTTTTGTTACCTACTTTTTTTAATAGTTATTCATACGTTTATCATATTTATAGTAATAATCGATAATCTTTCCTTTTCTTTCAGCTATCTTTTCAATAAATTTTCTTTTTTGTTAGAAGATGCTTTTTAAGCAAGAAAAACTAGAAGGCTAAGCGATAAAATACTATTGAATCGATAATTTGTTGGCAACAAAATTATTTATTGCACACACAACGTCGATATTTAATATTTTACAAAAATTAGGGCTTTTCTCTTCATGGACAACATGTTCTTTTTCCTTTTCAAGCATAAATGCATTAATTTAAAATTTTTAAAAATTACTTACTCCAGAAGAATATGTGTAAAGAAGAATTAATTCCAGAATTCTAATAATATGCCTTTTGTGCATGAAAAATAAAGTGACTATGGTGATTTCGTCGTTCAGTAAAAATAAAATTGTATTTTTAATCCCACTCATCAATTTAAAGCGAAATTCTCTCTTTAATCTGCTTTATCTTTTAAGCCAATATTTTTTCAGGCTTAAAACAATTTGTAATTTGCCTCTTAATCACCTCTCTGTTATTCTGTTCTTATTAATCTAGCAAATAACACCTCGTTGTTGCGAGTACAGTTTGACTCTTGCTTGTAAATATTTACAATTAGACAGCATATTATGTAAGATTGAACAGCTAGAATATATTTACATAATTTTATTTAATACAAAATTTAAAAGTAATTAATTCATTGAGTAAGCTCCAGCAACGTTTCTAAACTCTACTACAATATAAGAGGCGCTGTTGTATCTATTCTTAGCAGCCGGAATTTATTCCACATGCCAAGCGACATCGCTCCCAATGTCTCATTTTAATTCAAGTGTAATGAAAATTGAATTGAATTGAATTGAATTACAAACGAAATTAACAGCGAATGGTAATAGAAATACTACAGATACTATCATATATTAATAACAAAAGTCAGATATTTTTTAGTTGTACGGAGGTTTCTTGGAAATACGAAATGCATTTTTTCTCTTTTTAATACGTATCCCTGCTAATACAAAAAATCACGTCAATGCTGACGTTCTACAATCACAAATGATACAGCGGAGACGTTTGCCTTAAGAAAAAGGGAACAAATATAATGTACACCAAATTAAACCATACATCCCTTGCACCGTCCGCCAGAAAATTTAATGAGCATCAAAAACTCTAAATAAAACTCAAATTATTATACATCAAAAAATGAGAAAATCACCACTAAAATAACTATGCTGCGTATAGTTTTACCATTGCTTACATTTTAAAGTCTATATGTCTATCAATTTTACTAAATGTTTACCAAATTTAGAACTCTCAAGTTACGCGTCCGTGCTGTACATAATAAATATTCGCGCTATCCATTTATATTTAGTGTTTCTCAAAAAAACTATTTGTGCGTCAAATAATTATTCTATTACTCCAAAAATGAAATATGCTCGCGCATCTCTCCTTGGCGCTTGCGCTTCCAGACCAGAAGCACGCGAAAAAAGTTTTGTACAAGGTCAGTTCAGGGCCCTGTATTTTTTTTTTAAAAGCACCATTAAAAATTACCACTAAAAAAAGTTTTACGTTTTACATAATGCAAGTCAATTACAGCCAAGCATTTATATATTACGGAAATCAATATCTTTATTTGTGCAAATCACTTTTATTTTTACTCTTATTTTCCTTGTCTTAGCACTTCTACATCTGTAATTTTGCATAAAATTATTTACCATTTGCACAACATTTTATTGCTTGTGTATTTTTGATTAACAAATAGTATTTTTAACTGATAAATAATATAAGACACTGTCGAAAATTAAATATCTGGGTATTACGTTAGAATTTAATGCGGAATAAAATTTGGTGAACATTTAGTATTTATGGTCAACAAAAGTTATTTTGGCGAACAAAATATATAAGAGGCCAGCATTATGTCAATATTTGGTTGTGGTTTTAAGATTATGTATTTTCTTAATTTTGGTGAGCATTTAGTATTTTTGGGAAATGAAAGTATTTTTTTGTTTGAAAATATTGAGTAAATTTGGTAGACTCTTAAATACGACCCTTGGGAAAATAACGTGATTATTATTATCGCAAATGGCATAGGAGTAATGACATTAAAATAAATGACAAATTTATTTTATACCTATAGAGAATAAATAGTAAAACGGCTTGTTATCTTAGAATTCTAGCCCGCCAATATTTAAATATTGTTTGGTAACTTTACTAGCAACTTTCATGCTTCTTTTGCTTTGCCCCTTGGCAGCACTGACTGTCATTTGTCAGCTTATGTGTCACTTGGCCGTGTTGTCCAGTTTGAACCGTCAATGATTATTGCAAAATTTGCTATGTTTTACAGTGCTGGTGAGGTTCGAATCAACAGTTTTTGATAATAACACAACCGGACACTAAATAACGTGAATTCAACATTAGACAAAATGGAATTGCAATGGTGCGGTTACTTCATCATTGTAGCGGTGCTACTTTTAAAGTGTACAATCGCCACAGAACTGACGTTTGAATTGCCGGACAGTGCCAAAGAATGTTTCCATCAAGAAATAAAAAAGAACACCACTTGCACGTTAGAGTTTCAAGTAAAGTTTGCCCTATTTTCAATGTGTTAACCAAAACTAACTCGATTGTTACAGGTCGTTACTGGAGGTCAGTACGACGTGGATGTCACCTTACAAGATCCACAGAAACAAGTCATCTATAAACAAATTAAAATGCAATTTGATTCACACACATTTACAACGTTGCATACAGGAGTATATGTGGTTTGCTTCAGTAACGAATTTTCGACATTCTCCCATAAACTAGTTTATATGGATTTCCAAGTTGGCGATGAACAGCCGTTACCCGGTTTAGGAGAGCACGCCACTGTGATGACGCAGGTACTTCGCTATTGACTAACATAAAACAATCATAAAACTTTTTGTGATATTACAGATGGAATCATCGGCCCAAGACATCCATAAGGCGCTAAACACAATTTTGGACCACCAGACCCATCACCGTTTACGTGAAGCACAAGGCAGGAAACGTGCCGAAGATTTAAACGAACGTGTTTTGTGGTGGTCCGTTATGGAGACACTTGCTGTCATAACAATTGCACTAGGACAAGTTTTCGTATTGAGAAATTTCTTTACTGAGCGAAAGCCGTTCAATATTAAATAGTTTTTCAATGTGGTTATTATTTGTTTTTTGAGTGTCGTAACCTGATGGTTATTATGTACATATAGTACCTACAGAATACAATGGGGACGTGTTTATGAGAGGTCTTTTCTTACGAATCCTACTCAAAATTAGTTGTGTTCTTCTTATACACCTTAATCGGTAATCAACATGTAGTTTTTAATGGGTCGTATTTAACAGTCTACCAAATTTACTCAATATTTTCATACAAAAAAATACTTTTATTTCCCAAAAATACTAAATGCTCACCAAAATTAAGAAAATACATAATCTTAAAGCGACAACCAAATATTGACATAATGCTGGCCTCTTATATATTTTGTTCGCCAAAATAACTTTTGTTGACCATAAATACTAAATGTTCACCAAATTTTATTCCGCATTTAATTCTAACATAATACCCAGATATTTAATTTTCGACAGTGTCTTATATTATTTAGCAGTTGAAAATACTATTTGTTGATCAAAAATACACAAACAATAAAATGTTGTGCATATGGTAAATAATTTTATGCAAAATTATAGATGTAGATGTGCTAGGGCAAGAAAAATAAGAGTAAAAATATAAGTAGTTTGCACAAAAAAAGATATTGATTTCCGCAATATATAAATGCTTTGCTGTAATTGGCTTGCATTATGTAAAACGTAAAACTTCTTCAAGTGGGAATTTTTAATGGTGCTTTTAAAAAAAATTACAGGGCCCTGAACTGACCTGGTACAAATCTTTGTTCGCGTTTCTCTTGTCTGGAAGCGCAAGCGGCAAGTAGAGATGCGCGAGCATATTTCATTTTTGGAGTAATAGAATAATTATTTGCCGCGCAAATAATTTTTTTGAGAAACACGATATATAAATAGATAGATAGGGCGAATATTTATTATGTACAGCACGGACGCGTAACTTGAGCGTTCTAAATTTGGTGAACATTTAGTAAAATTGATAGACATATAGAATTTAAAATGTAAGCAATGGTAAAACAATACGCAGCATAGTTATTTTAGTGGTGATGTTCTCATTTTCTGATGTATAATAATTTGGGTTTCATTTAGAGTTTTCTGGTGGACAGTGCAAGATGTGTATGGTTTAATTTGGTGTACATTATATTTGTTCCCGTTTTTAATTATGCAGGGTGAGTCAGCTTAAGTGAATCAACCGAAAAGTTAGAAATAAATGCAATACTATCACAATGAAATTGTTTAAATTTTTAAAAAGTTACAGAAATTAGCATAATTTGATTTTAAATAGCTCTGCTGCAATCGGTTCAAATTTGTTTACTTCGCAAAGCATGTCGTTGATCATTTCGGTATAGTACTTATAGGAGCTCACGTCACGGTTTGAGAGCGCATGTCAACGGTATTAGGGTTCAAGTTAATGGTATGAGAATTCATCTCAATGGTATCAGGGTTCATGGCAACAGTATGAGAGCGCATGCCAACGGTATGAGAGCGCATGCCAACGGTATGAGAGCGCATGCCAACGGTATGAGAGCGCATGCCAACGGTATGAGAGCGCATGCCAACGGTATGACAGCGCATGCCAACGGTATAAGAAGTATTAGACCTTATGTCAATAGTATTAGGTCTCATGTCAACAATATGAGGACTCACATCAACGGTATGAGAGCGCAAGTTAACGGTATGAAAGCGCATGCCAACGGTATGAGTGCGCATGCCAATGGTATGAGAAGTATTAGGTCTCATGTCAACAGTATGTGGACTCTTATCAACAATGATATGAGGATTCTTATCAACAACGGCATGAGTGCTCTTGTCAATAACAGAAAAGCTCCTCTTAACGAGAGCTCATATAAACGGTAAGCAGCCAGCAGGTCCAGACATTCAACTGTGTAGCTTCGCGGTTTATTTTGTATTTATTGCTTCTACCAATCTCAATGAGCGTGTTATGAGTGTATGATTCTATACTTTACTATGAGATTATACCACAAAATTGAGATTATGCTACAAAATTAATCTCGATGCAATAAATAATTCCTTAATTATTACTTATTTTTTTCGCTGAACCCTGAAACGATATAAACAACTAAAACACCACAGTAATAGCATTATTTTTTATAATATAAAAATAACGAAACAATAACAACGAATGATAAACAATTACACAATTAAACATAATCGATTTAAAGATGACTTTCACAATAAATATCACAAAGTACGAAAATACTGCATTAATTAATCAATTGAATACCGCTATATAATAAAATAACTTTTGCAATTTTATACATACTTTAAACAGCAGGTTGTGTGCTAGCAGCCAGCACTAAAAGCTACCTCAAAATACTTTTGTATAACTTTGAATCGCCTATAATTCTAGAAAAACCACAACATTGAAGGAACAAGGGAGAGAGACTAACGGACAGAATCTGTAGACTTCGAAAGTTTGGTTCTAGAAAAAAAAAAAATTAATAAACCTATTTTTGATTCAACAAAAAATTGTCGTGCTCACCTATAATTGTGCATTTCAACAACAAATTTCGTAGCTTGCCTATATTTGCCTTCATGTTCTAGTTTCGAAGCGTTTCGAGACCCGACATTATGCGGCAAAGATTTGACTATAATACAGTTATTTTCGGCATCATGCATAATCATGTTGGTAACTGTAGCTTTAATCTGAGGGCAAATGAGTGGACAACTGTATTCTTGCGTTATTCTTAAGGGCATGTCCAACTTCAAATCCAACACGTTCTCACCCTAAAAAAAAAATTGATGGTCAGCGAAGATCGACAAGAAACGTTACCTTTACCCGATATTTCGGAAGAGTTTGACTTGACGTTATAGCAAATTCTGAGATGGGCCGTCTATACAGGTGACCAAGCGGTCTTTCTGCCATGAGAACGTTAACTTGTTCCTTCTTCAGAATCCAGTTGTCTTTGTCCTCGTCGAATTGAGAAAGATTAATTAATCGAGACCTCTCTTCGGGAGGGACAAAGTTGTCGATTATCAAAAATCGCTGCCGCAGTTGCCTACAATTGACAATGTTTAAAAAAAAAAAACTTCAAAGAAGAAACAGCAAGTCTAATAGATTCGTTCAGAGAACGCGCACTTTCCACACTACGTTATGTAACTATTGTAGAATTTTGTGGAGTTTTAGTTTAGGGTGGGGGTTAAAAACCTACATTGAGGCATCATCATTAGCTTCTTCGATTTCTGTTCTGTCGTTTACGTAGATCTTGTGATTATCTTTGATCTCTTGTCGGACGGACTGCAGTTTAGCGTACAATCTCTTCAGTTTCTCCCTTTTAAAATCGACTTCTTGCTGGAGACTGGCGAAAACCTGCTTCAACTCGATGCAGTTCTCCTCTTCGAGTTCAATTTTTTGTTGGATTTCAATCTCCCTTTTCTGCAAAACATAAGTTAAATTCTTAAGTTTCTTCTATTTATCACCATAAGCAGTACAAAGTATTCTGATAGCTTATATATCATCTTTAGCCCATGTTACACCTGCTCCATTGCCAACCTTTACATGTAAAAGCTTGATTATTTAAACTGTAAAAATTGAAAATAACTTTTTTTAAAAGGCTGAAACGGAAAAAATTATATTGACCTCTTAAATATTTCCTCCACTTCTCATCTAATTCTGATTAGACAATATACATTTTTAAAACTCTGCATTTTGCAATGATATACAGGGTGTGTCAGTTAAAGTGAATCAAAATTAATTAAAAGATGCAATTAGTGTTATAAATGAGATCGGGAACTGCGACTGTCGAATGCTGAGGTCGGCCGACGTAAGTCGCAGCTTTTTTTAAGAAATTTGAAGCTCCAAGAAAGATTCGCAATGGGGGCTTAAAAAAATTTTTGCACTTTTTATTCTCTAGATGCATGCAAATAACTAAAAGAGACTTAAATATTTTTTTAACCATTTTTTAATTTCATAATTTCTTAAATATTTTCAATTTTTGTTTTTGATGACGTATTGAACCCCCGTATCCAAGGCTCACATCTACAGGGTGGGGCAATAGTGCGTCCGACTTCGATAGCTCGAGTTATATGATAGATAGAAATTTGATTTAAAAACACAAATAAACTAGAAAAAGAAGTCTATAACCGGAAATTATTTTTGAACATACAGGGTGAGCCAAGACAATTATACAGGGGCAAATGACATTTTTTTAAATGGAATGTGGTGTGTAAAAGAAGTTTTTTGGTCAAATAATGGCATCTGCAGATGCATGTTAAAAAAGTCGCTACAGTCACAATTATGAGTTTTAAGAAAAAATTATGTAAAGACTAGTTAGGAAACATCTGTGGAATGTCCTTGATCTATTTTAACTTTTGGAAAATTATACAGGGTGGCTAAATTTAATTTTTTAATTTAGAACTTTTTGAATTTAATTTTCTCCATTTTTTTAAATAAAACACCCTGTATATTTTTTAACGATATAATGTAGGAACTAATAACGAACATTTTTTGTATGCACACTCCTATGGCTATTTGTAACCATTTTCGAAATATCGCCAAATAATTACAAAATTCAAGAATAATCTTAAAAAATTAGATCGTTTTTCAAATAACTCGACAAAAAACTTCAAATGTTTCAAAATTGACACAAAAATGACAACTGACGACAGGTAACTGCGATAAATGTGTATTTCTTGTCGGATAATATAAAATGCAAAAAATGATCAAGATACAAACATAAAGTGAACTTACTAAAAAAACTTATGCTGTTTTTATAAACAAAACATCTGGAAAACTTATTACAATTTTATCTGTCGAGTAATTTGAAAAACAATCTAATTTTTTAAGATTATTCTTGAATTTTGTAATTACTTGGCGATATTTCGAAAATGGTTACAAATAGCCAAAAAAAATGTTCGTTTTTAGTTTCTACATCATATCGTTAAAAAATATACAGAGTGTTTCATTTAAAAAAATAGAGAAAATTAAATTCAAAAAGTTCTAAATTAACAAATTAAATTTAGCCACCCTGTATAATTTTTCAAAAGTTAAAATAGATCAAGGACATTCCACAGATGTTTCCTAACTAATCTTTACATAATTTTTTTCTTAGAACTCGTAATTGTGACTCTAGTGATTTTTTTAATATGCATCTGCAGAGGCCATTATTTGAACAAAAAAAATCGCTACATCCAAGTGGTTTGGAAATAGTCAGCAATAATATTGAATTAAAAAGAGTCTAAGAAAAGGCTCCAACAAAATCTTCTTTTACACACCATATTCCATTTAAAAAAATGTCACTTGCCCCTGTATAATTGTCTTGGCTCACCCTGTATGTTCAAAAATAATTTCCGTTTATAGACTTCTTTCTCTAGTTTATTTGTGTTTTTAAATCAAATTTCTACCTATCATAAAACTCGAGCTATTGAAGTCGGACGCACTATTGCCCCACCCTGTATATTAAATAGACTCTTGTTTTTGGCTACTATGCGACGCTGCTACTAGAGGGCGCGACATGTGTACAGCGGATTGGCATTCGATTTATAAATAAAAAGCAAGCAATCTGAGTAAAGCGCCATCATACGATTTCTTTTAGAACTACGCCGTGCAGAGGCCGGCTACGTCACAAATCTCCCACTCCAAAAATTAAAAAATTAATTCTGGGCGTAATATTGACCCTAGAACCAAATAAAAAAATACGGGTCTAATGAAATCGCCTACATTTTCTAAATATTACATTTGGAGAGCATTGGAGACCGCCCATGGTGGACTGCTGGGTATATTTAAAAAGAGTAATAGAAGAGTCGTAGAGGCGAGGCGGTTCGACCGATTCTCTTTGCAACTAGCTATACCTTGACATAACAATTTACCTTCCTCGCCGAAATTTCAAACTTTTGCTGCTCCAATCTCACTTCGTTTTCGTTAACACTATCGACGATATTTTTGCCACCGTGCACCATTTGCTTTTCCAACGCGAACAGTTTCGTCGCCAATTCGTCAACTTCCATTTTGCCCAATTCGAGTTTCTTTTTGCTTTCATCTTTTTTACCGTCATCATCGCCGTCTTCGTCACTATTGTCGGCAGACTCTTCGATATCGGATTCGCCGTCGCAATCGATTCCGTTAGTCTTTTTCTCTATAAGCCGTTTTAACCTTTCGATCTCCTCCTGGAGCGCCAATAATTTGGCACCTTTGATATCCTCGTTTTTGATCGGTTGATTCTTGATGGACTTGGCCCGGTACGCGTAACGCAAAGTCATGATGGTTTCTTCGTAATTCATGTTGGCCGGACCGATGTTGGCTATCATGATAGTTTTGCTGTTGCCGCCAAGAGAGTCTTGCAGCAATCTAGTGAGTTTCGAGTCCCGATAGGGGATGTGAGCCGAATTTTCGGCCAAAGCATAAATTACGTTACCTACAATAAGAAATAAATTGCAATGATACAAGAAAATATGCAACTAGTATATTGTTGTTACCCAACGACGAGAGAGCTTTATTGATTTTCGTCGCTTCCTTGAATCTCTCGCCTGTGGCGCCGGTTTTCGACTGCCTTTCGCTGCCTGCTAAATCGACGAGATTTAATTTTCCTACTTTAACGGATTTCGATTGGGGTTCCGCCATTTCAATTGCGATCTGGAATATGGCGTGAGATCTCGAACTGTGCTCGTTCATTTCGGTTGCACCGCTCGTACGATTCCCGTTCCCTAACCGCATCGCTCTCAGCATATCGGCGGCGCTTTGGCAAGTTTGCGAGTGTAAATTTGTTACGCACACGCCTTGCCCACTCACCTCCCTCAACTCCAGAGATTTCGAATTTTTTATTTTTAACAAATCCCTGAAACCAACAATTTCAATATTTATACATACATGCCACCCAAATGCTACCACATAAATCATCACCGTCCCGGTGTAATTTTTTTTATTATTATTTTCCCAGTAAATATAATCTGTCTACGCACATTCACTAATAGTGCACTTTTTAATCTTTAGATGCATATAAATAACTAAGAGGTTTAAATATTTTTTTACAATTTTTTTATTTCATATTTTCGTAAATACTTGCAATTTTTGTTTTTAATGACGCATTGGTCCCCCGTATCCAAGACTCACACCTATATTGAATGGACTCTTGTTTTTGGCTACTATGCTGCGCTGCTACCAGAGTGCGCGACATGTGTACAGCGGATTGGCATTCGATTTATAAATAGGACGCAAGCAATCTGAGTAAAGCGCCATCATACGATTTCTTTTAGAATTACGCCGTGCAGGGGACGGCTACGTGATAAATCTCCCACTCCAAAAATTGAAAAAATAATTCTGGGCGTAATATTGACCCTAGAATCAAATAAAAAAATACGGCTTTAATAAAATCGCTTAAATTTTCTAAATATTAAATTTGCCAAACATGCGTTGTGTGAAAGATTGACATGTATGAGGCTACTACCTATCTAGGTAGTTGATAAGTCTTTAGGATAATAAATCTACGGTTTCCAACCATTTTTGCAGAAAGTTGAGTAGCTTACGTCCGGTTTCACAAACGAACATTAACGTAATGTTGGTTTAATCGTTCGTTAAAAAACCCGTTGAAATTTTTTTGTAGGATTATCCGCAGGTTTTTAGAAATATGAAAGGTTGCAATGTTAATGTTTATCAAACACCTTACGAATTGTAACCATAAATTATGGCCAATCAAAGTAGTAAAAAAATAGAAAAAAGTTAATCAACCGTTAATGAACCATTGGCTTAATGTTCGTTTGTAAAACCGGGCATTAGTCTTCTGGAATCTATTTTCAGTTATTCATTTATTTAGTAATTTATTTGAATTTTAAGAGAAAAAAACTTTTTATTGCTAGATACTCGTAACACAAATAGACAACAAACAAATGATTTTTACTAATATGTCACCTTTAATAATAATATGTAATTGATGAACATCTTGGAGCGAATAAGTCATTGTTTAGTAAAACTTGGTATGTTTTCATACTCTTTGTCATTTGTTGCTATACAGGGTGCGGCAATAGTGCGTCCGACTTCAATAGCTCGAGTTCTATGATAGGTAGAAATTTGATTTAAAAACACAGATAAACTAGAGAAAGAAGTCTATAACCGGAAATTATTTTTGAACATACAGGGTGAGCCAAGACAATTATACAGGGACAAGTGATATTTTTTTTAATAAAATGTTGTGTGTAAAAAAAGATTTTTCGGAGCCTTTTCCTAGACTCTGTTCAATCCAATATTATTGCTGACTATTTCCAAACTACTTGGATGTAGCGATTTTTTTTGTTCAAATAATGGCATCTGCAGATGTATTTAAAAAAAAATCACTACAGTCACAATTATGAGTTCTAAGAAAAAATTATGTAAAGACTAGTTAGAAAACATCTGTACAATGTCTTTTAATCGTTTTAACTTTTGAAAAATTAGACAGGGAGGCTATATTTAATTTTTCAATTTAAACCTATTTGAATTTAATTTTCTCCATTTTTTCAAATGGAACACCCTGTATATTTTTTAACGACATAATGTAGAAACTAAAAACAAACATTTTTTGTCTGTATATCCCTATGGTTATTTGTAACCATTTTCGATTTATCACCCAATAATTACAAAATTCAAGAATAATCCTAAAAAATTAAGTTGTTTTTCAAATTACTCGACAGATAAAATTGTAATTAGTGCTCCAGATGTTTTGTTTATAAAAACAGCATAAGTTTTTTTAGTAAGTTCACTTAATGTTTGTATCTTGATCATTTTTTGCATTTTATATTATCCGACAAGAAATACACATTTATCGCAGTTACCTGTCGTCAGTTGTCATTTTTGTGTCAATTTTGAAACATTTGAAGTTTTTTGTCGAGTTATTTGGAAAACGATCTGATTTTTTAGAATTATTCTTCAATTTTGCAATTATTTGGCGATATTTCGAAAATGGTTACAAATGGCCATAGGAGTGTGCATACAAAAAATGTTTGTTTTTAGTTTCTACATCATATCGTTAAAAAATATACAGGCTGTTCCATTAAAAAAAATGGAGAAAATTAAATTCAAATAGTTCTAAATTAAAAAATTAAATTTAGCCACTCTGTATAATTTTTCAAAAGTTAAAACGATTCAAAGACATTCCACAGATGTTTCATAACTAGTCTTTATATAATTTTTTTAGAACTCATAATTGTGACTGTAGTGATTTTTTTAACATGTATCTGCAGATGTCATTATTTGAACAAAAAAAATCGCTACATCCAAGTGGTTTGAAAATAGTCAGCAATAATATTGGATTGAAAAGAGTCTAGAAAAAAGCTCTGAAAAATCTTCTTTTACACACCACATTCCATTTAAAAAAATGTCACTTGCCCCTGTATAATTGTCTTGGCTCACCCTGTATGTTCAAAAATAATTTCCGGTTATAGACTTCTTTCTCTAGTTTATTTGTGTTTTTAAATCAAATTTCTACGAATCATAGAACTCGAGCTATCGAAATCGGACGTACTATTGCCCCACCCTGTATATCAACTATAATAATTTTTTTATTCTCTCGACTTCACTTAATTTTCGCTTTTTGCATCTTTTTAAATATTTCATTTGATGTTGTTTTATTTACTATTTAAATCTTAACGTTTATTCTATTTTTAAAACATCTGTTTGTGCATACAAATTCTTATAATTTTAAATCATATTAGCACAGATAACTCTATACCAGATTGGACACTTAGAAAAGGCGCGTGAATTAAAGAAGAATGTAATATTAACCAATTTAAAGGTCGCGTTGACGCATGATCAGTAGAGGTTTAGAGTTTAGACACACTGTAAGATAAGACCCGCTCGCTTCGCTAGAACGTGAATAGGACATTATTTGTTGTATTCACGATTGGCTCCGAAGCATTCCGAGGCATTATCCGATTTTGAGGTGCGTTTTGACATGTGGTTGAGAGGTTAGGTTTTGTCACCAAGTGCGAGTTTACCTAAAGTTTTGCTTTCAACATCTGATTGATCATTATTTTTCACTGTTTTGTTCTGTTTTTTGAGGTTTTTATTTTTAATACATTTTTTTAAGTGACACTAGCCGACAATCAAATGAATAGTGTTAAGGAATGAGAAGTCTTGGCAACAGCACATTGCCTGCGACATTACGGAAATAATGCTGCGCGTGGCATCAATGTTATTATACTGTGGTTAAAGTGCCGTCGAACGGCTCCCCATTAAAGTGCCGTTAATGCGCGCGCAACACGCAAGTGATATTATCACAGAAAGAAAGATCGAACACGCATCGACCAGCGAGGTCGATAGAGCCGTGGAAAACAGATTGCACACCAATGGACAGCCTTCGGGTTCAAATCCTTGTTCAAACAATACTAATCTTTTTCCTTGCCCTAACACACTGAAGTGCCGTCATATGGATTAACGGCACTTTAACAGAAAGCCGTTTGACGGCGCTTTAACGCCAGCGATGTTATCAACCAGTTTAAAGGGACAAGGTCACAGCGTGCACATAAAAAACATCAAAAGTTCCGACGGGAGTGGCCAATCTGGTATAGAGAGACATCTGTGATAATACATTAATAAATAAATAAAAATGTAGAAAAAATACTTAAAAAATATTTTGGGGGCCCGTAACATTTCCAGGCGTTCAAAAGTACCCTTTATTACATCTCACGTCGGTCTTAGACACATTAGTATACAAGGCGAAAAGAAGATGTAAAACAGACGTCAAATTTACTCAAGTAACAGCATAAGAAAAGATTGTCGGTAATACAGAAACCTATAATGGCTGCGCTAAACCAAGCTTGGCAAGCTTGTATATGCAGTCTAAACGCTTCACTGGCGGACACGGAGGGAGCCCTTTGTCACCACCCGCAGTTTGTCGGTCTAATTATGCATACAGTGTCTAGGATAAAAATGTTAAGCAAATATCTGCAATTAGCTCAAATTACATAATTGTTGCCCCAGCTAAAGCTAATTCCAAAAAGACAGTAACATTTAACATACCTGCTATTTAATATTAAATAAAAAACTTATATTTTCGATTTTGGTTTTTAAATTTAGAAAAAATAACTCCATAAATGTTACAAAGTTATTTCAAGAGCACCTCTCAAATTTTTCTATACCTTCAATTTTTTGCGAAAATAACAAAAAGTTTGTTTTTTCTTATAAATTCTAAAAGAATCTTTTTGTCAAGTTAAAAGTTACATTCCTATCCTATTAAAATTTGCGTTTTTTGTTTGGTTTCTTCTCTCCAGCTGCCCCCTTTAAAAAATTACGTAAGGGCGCCCATAACAAAATCTATTCTATTTACCCGCCTTGCTGGTTGCATAATGAAAACATGACCGTCAATTATTTGAGTACACCTTAACAAGTACAAATATTACTGACGGTCGTCAAGTTCTTGATAAAGTCTCTTAAAGCGTCTACTAAAAAAAAAAAAAAACAGGTAATCGTTGTTATGCAATTAATAATTGTCATTCTTTTAGCAATCATCAATTAATTAGCTTAATGCTTTTGCACTGACCAAACTTCAGCAAATTTCAATTTCTCCAACTTCATATTCATATTATGCTACAAAAAAATTTCTAAAAGAAACTTGAGCTAAAATACTGTAAATATTAACTAAATGACAAAGTTGAATATTCTCCAAATTAAATTTGTCATTACAATAAATATAAAAAAAAAAATAAGTTTTCTTATTCAAGTCACAATATCATGCTGTCATACCTAATATCTTCCATGTAGATTTCTAAATAACGCACGGTAACCAGAAATTCCAAACCGGTGGTCCGATTAATATGAGTCCAAATTTGTTCAAACGCTCTAGGTATAACTCCCGAATCATCCCCATCAATTTCATCCCCTTCCATTGTATAAGTTTTGCCAGTTCCTGTTTGTCCATAAGCGAAAACACAACCATTGTATCCCTCAAGAACGGAAGACACCAGAGGCCTAACTGTCTCATCATAAATACACTGTTGAGTGGCACTAAAAATTATTACATTTACAAATCCACGAAAAAAAAAATCATTGCTGTCAAACTAACTTCCAATCGTAAACTGCATCATAAGTAAAAATTTTATTCTTCTCGTTCTCCGTCCTCGCTTTAGGATTTTCGACCTCAATAACGCCCCTGTTTGAGTAAACGTTCACGACCCTGGAGCAATCTGCTTTCGTTTCTTGTTGATTCATGGGCCGACATCGAACAATGACTTGCACTGCCTCATTGTTTACAGTCCTCTGGGGGAAAAAACGTTTTTAAAACTCCTTCGGGGGGGCAAAAGGGCTGTTATACGTACAGAGACCGAGTCTTTTCTTTGCTGGCTCATAGCTGCTCCCTTTCAAAATGTAAATAATTGAGGAAAGGTTGACGCCTTGAATATTGTTGCACTATTTTGTTAGCAGCATCGAACAAACACGTTGGGACGCATGGTGATGAACATATCAAGAATACAACATTCTTACTTTTATTGATTTCATAAATGTTGCGAAACTCATAACCTACACCATCGCAGCAACCTGTTTTACCGACACGACAAGTGGGCGTAACATTGACAAGGCGGGAAAGTCAAATCTTTTTAAAGGAATAATTAGGAAATGAGGAGACTTAAAGAAAATAATCTATTTTTTGTTATATATAGTGATAGTTTGAGCTTAAGAAAAGTAATTCAAAAATCAAAAAAAAGAAGCCACAAGCCAAGCTAAAAGATTTTAACTTTCGACACCCTGTAGCGAAGTGGGCGTAACCAGCGACTAACCAACAAACCGGCGCAAAACCAGGTAAGAAGAAATAGTCAACAAATGTCAAATCAAATGTCAAGTATTTGACAATTTTTGATTTGTGCTGTGTTCATTAGGTTAATTCGAATTTGTCCGTAATTGGCGAAAATCTTCACAATGGAAGACGACAATTCAATGTCCGAACGAATTTTGCGTACTTTGGAAACTATTTTAGACAGTGATCCCGAATTGTAAGGTTATGTCAATTTTTTTCGAATTAATACAACCCCCCGCTTTCAGAAAAGAATTTTCCATTGTCCCCACTGAGGACAACACCAAAAACAAGTCGCCCGTTCTATTTGAAGAACACACCATCGGCTTGGAATCGTGGTGCGTCAAATACATCTACCAGTACGCTTACATGGAGTTGTTCGAAGTACGCCAAGCAGTTTCTCGAAACAAGCTGGCATTCTGCAAAGAAACCAACTTGAATCATCTCTTAGCAGGAGTGTTGTTGATTAATCCGGACGTTTCGACGTTTTGGAACATGAAACGGGAACTGGTGCAACACGAAGTGCTTGCCGTCAACAAGGAACTGCATTTCACCAAAATTGTGCTGTCTTACAAATACAAATCAAACGAAGCTTTTAGTTATAGACGGTGGTTGTTGAATCGGTTATTGTCGAAAATTTTAAATGACTCCAACACAGTTTCGAATCTTCTCCAAAACGAACTGGACATTTGTGAAATGGCTGCGGGCAAAACACCAAATAATTACCACGCCTGGACCCACCGAATTTGGTGCATGGAAAATTTCGTTCATAGAACCGCCAATGTCGCTAATGTTATTTCGAGCGAGTTAGAATTTAGTTATCGGTGGCTTTCCAGTCACGTTTCTGAACACACCGGCTACCATTACCGACAGTATTTGTTTGATACAGTTAAAACGAATAAGCATATTTCAAATATTTTCGAAATTTACTATAAGCAAACTTGTAAAGACTTAGGATTAGTTAATGAGAGCGAGCCGAGAAGCATGCTAGTGTATATGTTAGGGAAACAAAAAAGTTTGAATCGATCAATGGAGGAAGCTAACAAATACGTTAACTATTTTTGTTTGTTGCTCTTCGATCTTTTCAATACGGTCCAAACGTTGAATTCGGTGTTTCCAAACCACGAGGCTATCTGGTATCATCGCAGATATTTGCTGTATCAATTGATAAAAACTTGTTACCAATATCACGATTTAGAGTTGAAACCGAATGTACAAATTGACGATTCGCAAATGAAAGGGACAAATATAGTTGGGTACGATGCGGCCGTTTTTAAGTTTAGCGACGGCGAAAAACAACCGAAACTGTTTAAGAGTCAGCCAAATAAGGTGGAATCCTCTTACATCTACCACACAATAGTTAAGACCGAAATGGAATTTATTAGACAAAATTCTAGCGGTGGGGTGGGTTATCTCGAAAATGAGCACGCAAGAAGACATGAAAAATGGTTAAAGTTAGTCACTTGTCTTGAACAAGTCTGATCATTATTTTGTAACAATTCAAATAACTGAGTTTTTGTGATAAGTATACAGGATGTCCCGAAAAAAGTATGCAATATTTTACCGACGGCTTCTACAATAAAAAACATCAAGAAACATAGGGCTAAAATTCTTCCTAGGGGAACTAGAGCCCTCTAGTTAGTGGTTTGGACTAACTAGAGAGCTCTAGTTTCCTTAGAAAGAATTTTCTGTCTTATGTTTATAGACACCTTTCTTTGTTTTTTTAATTGTAGAAGCCGCCAGCAAATTATTGCACACTTTTTCTGAAACACCCTGTATTCTTCTAGATTTGATTCATATTACGAAACTGAATGCCTCTCTTACTTTGCTCTTAGTTGATCTAAAATGTAATAGCAAAGTAATAACTTTGCAGGGGTTCAAAAATGGTGGAGACTAGAGACTGGATATTCAGTCAATTTATCTCTTGCACCACAAGTGTAGTCGATTACAAAAGTAATGTCCACTCATACTTATTTGTTATATTTGAACTAAAATATATTGAAGCACTAACTGAAATGTTTCAAAATTCTTAACAATAATTAATTATTGTGAACCCAGTTTATCAAACTATTGAAATCCTGATGTGTGTACATTGTTGTAAAGAGCAACAAAATCTTTTCAAAATTTGTTAATAAGCTTGTCGTGACCCATAAGAAAATTTTAAAGTGTACGAAAATTGGAATGGTATGTTTACGTTGCTCTTGAAAAGTGTTCAAATAATGTTTAATTTGTACGGCGATATTTTTCCTCCAGTATTAAATAAAAGCTCAAATCGAAAATTTTGGTTTTTATTTAATAAATATCACGTAAACCATGGCAAGTACGTCAAATATGAATTGTTATTATGCATACTATTGAAATGTGTAAGTGGCGCGGCGAGGGTATGTGCGCTTGCTTACGCTTTGGTTGGTGGAACCAATTATACAGGGTGAGCAGCTAAAATGAATCAACCGAAATATCTTCGTTATTAGTAAAATTACAGCTTTAATACAGGGTATTTCAACGAGAACCGCCGGTGTTTAATTGCGTATTTCCAATGGAGTTAAAAATAAACTATAATTAATGCACTACAAGATGATATTTTCGTTTTTTTCTTGTTTTAAATGGCGAGTTTTCACTTTCGATCGCGATTTTATATCGAAATATTCATCTCATCTCTTTGATTTTCTTCAAGCTCATGATCACGACCTCCAAGATTGATAACGAGTAATTGAAATAGTTTTATATCAAACCGTTATTAAATTACATGGATTTTTTAATTTCAGCGCTGAAGGTATTTTTGATTGACAGCTTTGTGGCCGTTTACTTAGTCCATTTGCGGTTAACCACATTAGATTTTATGATGGTTCCTCTACTGGAAAGATCTTTGAGTAGATACCGCTATTACATAAATAACCGAACCGTTTAAGTGTCGTTGTCATGAAATTTGACAGCTTCAATAAAGTCGTCGTGTCATAAATTCGTCAAAATCCCGCGAACTTCTTAAAAATACAATTAGCGATACTTCAACTACAAATTTCAAATTTTTAGCCCAGCCCACATCTCTCTCACAACTGTACATCTCCGGCCAATTGCGAACCTTTCTTGGAGCTTCAAATTTCTCATCAAAAGAAGCTGCGACATACGTCGTTGGGCCTCAGCATTCGACAGTCGCAGTTCCTGAACTCATTTATAACACTAGTTGCATCTTTTAATTAATTTTATCGCCAGTATCAGTGTCAGGGCTTTTTCCCTTTACATGTTAGCTAAAAAATAGTACAATTTGAGAAATTAGAAAAATAATTTTATACATTTAATTAAATATCTCTAGGCAGAATAAAACTAAATGACATTTGAAGGTACCTACGTACAGGGAATAATTTTAGCTATTTAATTGTATTATATATTAAAGCTGTAGTTTTACTAATAACGAAGATATTTTGGTTGATTAACCTGTAGAACGTCAATAAATGATAGTTGCGTTATAATTTGGTCTGCTGCGCTGCACCACCCGTCAACTAAACTACGACACTCTGTAGTGTGGATGATTTAAAACGCGATTTTACGAATGGATAATTTGAAATCGTGCTTGAGTCATCCATGTTATCGTGAACATTGTGAGGTAACTATCTACCACATTAAATAAACTGAAAAAATAAGTTTAATTTATATCATTCTGCTGAACAATCTTAACTCTAGCAGTTACTAAAAGCGAAAACTTTTGTAGCTTCTCTCTTGAACTGAACTTTTTTGATAATCTAAATAAATAAACATAATGTAGCTACAATACATTTTTTTTTCGACGCACAAACCATCTTGCAATATGTAAATTAAGAAACATTGGTTATAAATCAATATTTAACAATTAAAATGTGTGAGTGTTCAATAATTTTCTACTATGTACTTTACATTATCCAATAATGTGTAGGTATACTATGTTATTTAATTTATTATGTTATTAAATTTAGAAATTGACAAAGCCGATCTTGAACAACTATTACACCTACTAAGGTTGAAACGTGTACCTACTAGTCTTACCTTAACCACTAAATTCATGATTCTTGTTTATATTTTTTTGCGAATGGAAGTAAAAGTTTTGAACAAAAATCACGGTGCTCGTGATGCTCCGTGGCGTCTAGAGTAACTATTAGAGAAGTCGCCACAGTGTTCCTATATCGTATCGTAATCGTGGTGTATAAAGACATTTCTCTAGAGCAAGCCATGTCGTCTTCAACGTGTTTACTTGATTCTATCCTTTTGCACCACGAATAGAAAAGAGAACGAGAAGTGACACTACTGTCTACTGTCTCAAGATTTGCGAACATGTAGGAGTAGGAATATTTTAGTTAAACATGCTCATACATTGGACTTTCAAAGTTTCTAAGCTACCGGAGCTAAAGAAGTTTTACGTAAAAAGAGCGTTGGGAAAGAATTTAATTAGTATATACGGTGGTAGTCACAAGGTGCCAATATGTAACAATAACTTTTACTTTAGGTACTGGAAAACAATTAGAAAAATCTCATTTAGGAAAATTGATCAGAAAGAACGAGTAGTACTTTTAATGTATCTACCACTATTTTTTTTTTGTTACCAAAACTTTGGTTACCAATCATTTATTTAGATCATTTTTTATATACGGTTACATTATTTATGAATAAAAAACTTCTGAACTAGCACTATTTTACTATTTAAAATAAATGAACTGGAGAGTCACAAAAGTGGGACTATTTGTTCCTCGATTTGGTCCTATTTATTAAATTCCTACTTTAAAGTTATTAAAAAGAAAAAAGCACTTGAAAGATTTAACAGTTAAGTTATATCTGAGGTTTCACTCTTCCTCTGTTATGCAACAAAAAAATATAGTACGAAATACGTTGTGTATATACTTTATGTAGACTTATGTGAAAATTTGTATATTTTTAGGTACTTCTACTACAAACACATAATTTATCAAAATTTGTGTTTAAATCATGTAATTTACAATTAATTACTATTACCAATAAAGCGACTGCATTACTTTCTTTAGTATTGTTTAGAGTTCTTCTTCCAATGATACATTGCCCAGAGGAGAGCCGAAAAAGTACTTTTAGAATTTATTCCATAAGCATTAATTTTTTAGTTATAAGGTCAATTTTGTATTATAATAAAACAAATGTATAAATATTAAAAAAACATTTATTAAATAACAACGAGGTATTTGGCAATATTTTACAATAAATAAATCAGTCTTATTTACAGGTGCACTTAATTAGTATGTACAAAGTAATGGAAATGTTTCGCCACTAATTTTGTGTTAAAGTGGACTTTAATCAACTTCTTCGATAGTGGGTCCTCGTTGCGACCCGAATCCTCCGGCTTGCTGACCACAACTTCCGCCCGGCATGCCTCCTGCTGCAGTTCCGTTCTGGCCGCCTCCACCATACAATTTCGACATAATCGGACTACAAATCGCCGTCAACTGTTTTTGCTTATCTTCGTACTCTTCCTTTTCGGCCAAAGTGTTGTTGTCGAGCCACTGCAAACAGTTCTCGCACTCCTTCTGCACAGTTTCCTTATCGGGCCCGGTCAATTTGTCCCCGCAATCGTTGATGGCCTGTTTCAATTGGAACACGTAACCCTCCAACTGATTTCGTGCCGCAATCTTGGTTCTTTGTTTTTCGTCTTCTTCTTTGTATTTCTCGGCATCATTGACCATGCGATCGATGTCGTTCTGTGACAATCGTCCTTTGTCGTTCTTGATGGTGATGTTGCGGGAATTGCCGGAACTGGTGTCTTTGGCGGAAACGTTGAGGATTCCGTTGGCGTCCATGTCGAAGGTGACTTCGATTTTGGGAACTCCTCGAGGTGCCGGCGGAATTCCGGTCAGATCGAAGTTACCCAGTAAGTTGTTGTCTTTGGTCATTGCACGTTCGCCTTCGAAAACTTGAATGGTAACGGCGGGTTGGTTGTCGCTGTACGTGGTGAAGGTTTGAGTTTGTTTGCAAGGTATTCGGGCGTTGCGTTCGATAATTTTCGTCATGACTCCGCCAGCTGTTTCAATTCCTAATGATAAAGGAGCGACGTCGACCAGGAGTACGTCTTGGATTTTGGAATCTGTTTCTCCGCTGAGAACCGCAGCTTGGACGGCTGCGCCGTAAGCGACGGCTTCATCGGGGTTGATGGAGAGATTCAACGGTTTTCCACTAAAGTAATTTTGGAGCAACTGTTGAATTTTCGGGATGCGGGTGGAACCCCCGACTAGAACAATATCGTGGATGGAGGCTTTATCCATTTTGGCGTCAGCTAGAGCTTTTTCGACCGGTTGTAGGGTGCCCCGGAACAAATCGGAGTTGAGTTCTTCGAAACGGGCTCTGGTGAGTTTCGTGTAGAAATCGACGCCGTCGAAGAGGGCGTCGATCTCTATCGTGGCCTCAGTGCTCGAACTCAAAGTGCGTTTAGCTCTTTCAGCTGCGGTTCTCAAGCGCCGCAAAGCTCTGGGGTTGGTCTTCAGATCTTTCTTGTACTTTCTCTTAAACTCGTCGGCAAGGTGATTGACGACTCGATTGTCAAAGTCTTCGCCACCTAAATGAGTATCACCGGCAGTGGCTCTGACTTCAAACAACGACCCCTCGTCGATGGTTAGGATGGAAACGTCGAACGTGCCACCTCCCAGATCGAAAATTAGCACGTTTCTTTCCCCTTTCAAGTTCTTATCCAAACCATAAGCCAATGCGGCCGCTGTCGGTTCGTTGATGATCCTCAAAACGTTCAATCCGGCGATAACTCCGGCGTCTTTTGTTGCTTGCCTTTGGGAATCGTTGAAATACGCCGGTACAGTGATGACAGCGTCTTTAATTTGAGTTCCGAGGTAAGCTTCGGCCGTTTCCTTCATTTTCGTCAACACCATGGAACTGATTTCTTCGGGTGCGAAAGTTTTCTTTTCCCCTTTATGTTCGATTTGGATTTTCGGTTTCCCGCAATCACTGACGACTTTAAAAGGCCAATGCTTCATGTCCTGTTGGATTTTAGGGTCGTCGAATTTCCGGCCGATTAAACGTTTGGCGTCGAACACGGTGTTGCTGGGATTCATGGCAACTTGGTTCTTGGCGGCATCGCCGAGGAGCCGCTCGGTGTCCGTGAAAGCGACGTAACTAGGTGTCGTCCTGTTTCCTTGGTCGTTGGCGATGATCTCGACTTTGCCGTGCTGCCACACACCCACACAGGAGTAAGTGGTGCCCAAGTCGATACCGATAGCTGGAGATTTCACCATTTTTATTTGACGATATATTTCACTGCACTCACTGACAATAATTCGAAAATATTCAATTTGTTTAAATTGCTTTGAATGCGCTATGCACTTCTTCTCTTTGCTTGTTGCTTGCTTGCTTGTCGTTTCAAAACTGAATGAATTGGCGCCGCGTGGCGGTGCTTTTATATGAACTGCAAAACCGTCCCGAACGTTACCGAATGTTCTCGAAAGATTCCACAGCAAGTTTGAATATTCTGGAACGTTCGATCATTCAATAGAAGGTTCTTTAATTCATAAAAATTAACTTACAATACAAATTAGAACAATTTTAACAACAAATCATGTAAATTAGTATTATCTCATTACGGTGTGTTTCATGTACCTACATAATCTACGTAATCGTAATGAAAAGTATGAATTTGATCTACTATCGCAGTTTCATTTTAAAAACAATAATTATTTGAATTTATTAATTATATCTTTCAAATTCATACACACATAATTATGTATTATCTACTAATTAATCGTTTTATTTAATAGATGTGATTTAATAATTTTTTTATATCAATAAATGATCTAGATATGGAAAATAAATTTAACTTTTAATTTTTTTTTTGTATTTGATAATAACATAAAGTATTTAGTTTTAATTAAAATGGTTTTTTTATTACATATTATAAGACTGGCGTTATTAAATGTTTAATTTACGTAGCCTCTCAAATCCAGCAAATTGTTCTAGAACATGATACGTTCTAGAACACTATTGCGTGCATAGCATACTGCATACAGCATACCTAACAAAGTATTGTACTGAACTTCTGTATAAAGCTGTTACATGAAATTTAAAAGAATTATACTTATAATTATTAATATGAGTAAGCAAAGTGGTTCTAGAAAGTCATGGTTTTCAATTTTTGTTGGCATTGTAAAGATAACACGAGCTTTAGGCTATTTAATTTTTTATTTAAATAATGATCATACTTGTAACATACTTATTTAAGGTAAAGAATTGAATAAATGATAAAGAAATACTTTTAGACGTTTATCACGTGATTAATTTGTTCTATATTTCTATTTCAATGTGCAGATTATATTTGATGTTCTATATAATTTTTAGATCAATTTATAGAACAATCTGCTTGCACTTCAAAAATTAAAAAAAAATTGTGTAGGTAATAAGAAAACCATTTAAATTAAAACTAGGTACTCTTTGTATCAAATACACAAAAAAATTGACAAGTAATAATACAATGGTAAAATTTACCAAATCTGGATTATTGATATACCTACATGTTCTGGCAAAAATTATAAAACCTCATTGTATTAAAAAAGAGTAATGAGTAAATATGACCTAATTATGTGTGTATAAATTTAAAGGTATAATTAATAAATTAAATAATTATTGTTTTAAAAATAAACCTGCAGTAGTAGAGTAGGTCAAATTCAAACTTTTCATTACGATTACGTAGATTACGTAGGTACATCAAACAAACCGCAATGGGATAATACTAATTTACATGATTTGTTGTTAAAGTTGTTTTATTTGTATTGTAAATTAATTATTATTAATTAAAGAATTTTCTACTGAATGATCGAACGTTCCAGAATATTCGAACTTGGTGTGGAATCTTTCGAGAACATTCGGTAACGTTCAGGACGGTTTTGCAGTTCATATAAAAGCACCGCCACGCGGCGCCAATTCATTCAGTTTTGAAACGACAAGCAAGCAAGCAACAAGCAAAGAGAAGAAGCGCATAGCGCATTCAAAGCAATTTAAACAAATTGAATATTTTCGAATTATTGTCAGTGAGTGCAGTG